>CADCXA010000007.1:0-659269 GCA_902806565.1 Hypoxylon rubiginosum
TTTTTTTATAAAATATAATATTATTTATAAACTTAAATAAAATATATAATAATAATAAATAAAAAATAATAATTAAAAACTTTAAAAACTTATATTAAATTTAAATTATTTTTTAAAATAACAGCTAGATATATAGTTATTAAATAACGTATATTTTTTATTTATTATTAAAAAAACCAGTTATTTTATTTTAATTATTAAAAGATAAGAATTTTAATTAAACCTTAATTTTAAATATTTTTATAAAAATAACGTTTAAATATATTAAAATTAAAATAATTACTAGGAAACTTTTATTTATTAAACAGCTTATAATATTAATTAAATTAATATATAATTTTACACTTAAAATAAGCCTAGTAAAATCACGGTTTATAGTAATTAATATAATTAAAAACGTTAAAAATAACTTTTTAAATAATAATTTATTTAATTTTTTAAATAACTTTTTAAACCTTAAGTTTATAAAAAAAGAAAAAAATAAAATTAAAAACAACTTAAAAAAAAACATTATTATTATAATTATTTTTAATAAAACTATATAAAAAACTAAAATTTAACACTTTTTTAAAAATAAAATTAACCTTAAAAAATAATATAAACATTTATTATAACTTAATTATAATTTAATTTTTTAAATAAATTTAATTTAAAAAATTAAATATAAATAAAAACTATTTATATTAATTAGTAAATAAATAACTAATATATAAAAAACTATAATAAATAAATTATAACTTGTTAATTTTTATAATTAAATAAATTAAAACTAATATACTACTTTAATTAATATAATTAATAAATTATTTAAAACTAAAAAACCATTTATAAAAAAAATATATTTTATATTAACTAAAAAATAAAAAAGGATTAGTAATTTTATAAAATTAAATAATAAAAATAAGCTTATAATATAACTTATAAAAAAGGTTTTAAAATAAACTAATTAATTTAATATAAAAAAAAAAAAAAAAAATTTTTTTTTTATAAATTTAAATTAAAATAAATTTTTATTTAAATTTAAAAAAAAGTTATAATAAAATATAATAATTAGTGTTTTATAAAAAGTTATATAATTATTTTATAATTAGATTCTTTTTATTTTTTTATTTTAAAAAACTTATAAAGTTTTTTATATAATTAAATAACTATATATTATAAAAATATACATTTTTTTATAAAATATTTTAAATATATTAATTAAGATGTTTTTTAAGTTATTTTTTAAGTTAAATATAATTTAAAATAAATAACAATATAATTATTATTTAAGTTAAAAATTATTAATATAAAAACATAGCTTTATTATAATATTAAAATATTATATATAATAAAAATAATATTTAAAAAAAAACTATTTTAATATAATAACTAAATAAACTATATAATAAATTTAAGTTATATATAACTTAAAATATTATATAATATTTTAATATTTTAATATTTTAATTTTATTATAATATATATTATATTTAAATTTTATAATTTTTTACTATAAAATTATTAATATTTATAAATGGTTTTTATAATAAAATAAGTTATTTTATATTTTTATATTTTTTTTTAATTAACCTTTTTCTTTTAAATAAATAAGATTTTTTAATATAAGTTTTTTAAATTTTTTTATAAACTTTAATAATTATTATAATATTTTAAAACTATAAAATTATTTTAATATAAATAAAATAATAATTAAAATAATAAATATAATTTTTTATAAATATAAAAAATATTTTTTTTATAAAATTAAAATAATTAATTAGTTTTTAAATTCTTTTTTTTTAAAATAATATTATAATAATTTAAATAAAATATTAACTTTTTTATTTAAATGTTTTAATTAATAATTAATAATAAATTAATATAAAATAAGTTATTAAATTTATTAAATTTATTTTTAGTTTAATATTTTAATAATAATAAAATAAAATAAATTTTAATAATTAAAATAAATTTTAATTTAATAATATACTTTTTTAAAATATTATTTTTATTTTTTAAAAAAGTTAATAATATTTAATAATTTTTTATTATAAATTTTATAATTTATTTTAACTAGGTTTAACTTTTAAAAATAAAATATTATAAAATGAAATTTTTTAATTTTATTTCTTTAAAATAAAATTAATTTTATTATAAATTTTAAGATATTTATTTTAATATAAATAATTAAATCTAAGTTAAAGTAAATAAAAATTAAAATAATTATAAATTAATTTTCTAATATTTTAAAAATAATTAATATTAATTTTATTTATTTTTAATTTTTTTTATTTTTTTATTAACATTTATTAAAAGTTTAATTATTATTAAAAAATTATAAATAAAATGTTAATAAAAATTTATAAAATTTATAAATTATTAATATTATAATAAAGCTTTGTTTTTATACTGGTAATTTTTAGTTTAAATAGTAGTTATATTGTTATTTATTTTAAATTGTATTTAATTTAAGAAATAACTTAAAAAACGTCCCGATTGGCGTATTTAAGATATTTTATAAAAAAGTATATATTCTTATAATACGTGGTTATTTAATTATATAAAAAACTTTATAAGTTTTTTAAAAAAAAAAAATAAAAAGAATTTAGTTATAAGATAATTATATAACTTTTTATAAAGTATTAATCGCCGTATTTTATTATAATATTTTTTAAAACTAATTAAGTTTTTTTATTTTTAATAAGCGTTAAAAATATTTATTATATTAATAAAATATATTAAAAATTAAAATAAAATATATTTTAAAATTAGTTTATTTAAATAATTAAAGTTTATAAAATTTTAAATAATTAATTATAATTTTAAATTTTTAATAAAATAAATTTTATATATATTTAAATCTTTATAATTAATAGTATTTTTATTTATTTAAGGTTTTATTTTAATTATATTATATTAATTTAATTTTAATTTTAATTAATTAATTTTATTTTTTTTATAAAATATATTATTATTACGTAAAAATCTTTTTATTTATAAAGTGAGTTTTTAAGATAATTTTAAAATAAATAACTTATTATATTTATTTATTTTATTTTTTTTTATTTTAATTATAATTAATTTTAATTTTAATTAATAGAAACTTTTATTTTTTCGTTAAATTTATATTATTTAAATAAGAAAATATTTAATTGGTCGCTAAGCTTTTAATAATATTATAATATATTTTTATAATATAAAAGTTATTTAAATAAAACATTAATTAAGTTTTTTTTTATATTTAAATATTAGATTTATTAATAATATAGTTAAAAAAACCGTTAAAAAATATAAAAATTACTTAAAATTTAGTAAAATCGTAACTAACATTTAACATTAAATATGTAATAAATATTTATAAATTTCAGGAAGTATTTTTAAAAGTTATTTAATATATTAACTTTATATTTTTTAATATTATTAATTTTTTTTAATAGTTTTATTAATTATAATAGTTTTAATATTTTTAAAATTATTTTTATTAACAATATTTTATTTTTTTCGTTAAGTTTTTAAAACTTTTTTATTAATTTTACGTTTTAATTTATATAAAAGTTTTAAGCTTTAATTAATTAATAGTTTATTTAAATATAAAAAGGAAATAATTTTATATATTTTATATATTTTATTAAAACTATTATTAATTAAATTAATATTAGTATTTTTATATATAATTAATTAGTTATTAAGTTTTATTATTAAAATTAATTTTAATATATTTTATTAAATATTATTAAGTTTATAAGTTAAAATTATTATTATATTTTTATTTAACTTTTTAAAGAAGATTTAAAACTTAATTATTAATATTTTTAACGTTTAAATTTTATTATAAATAAATATTAATAAACGTTTAATTATATTAATATAAAAAAAATATTAATTATTTTAAATAATATAAAATAAACTAAAAATAATCTATTATTAATATATGTTTTTATTGTTAATTACTTTTTACGTTTTATTTAAATAAGTTTATTAAATATTTAATAAATTTATTTATATTAATATATTAATTTAAATTATTAAATTATTAATTTTAATTTTAATATAAATATACTTAGTATTAATTATATTATAAAAAGTAATTTATATAAATAAAAATAATAATTTATTATTAATTAAAAATATATTAAATTAATTTTTTAATAAATATTTATTAATTAATAATATATTTATTAATATATTAAAAAAAAAGCTAGGTTTATTAACTTTTAATAAAAATCTTATAAACTTAAAATTTATTAACTTTATTTTTAATATAAAAGTTTAACGTAAAATTAATTAATATATAATAATAATTAATATTATATATAATAATATATAAATTAAATTATTTAATATTATAATAAAAAAAATTATTTAAAATTAATAAGTTTAATATATTATTATTTAATATAAATAAAATTTTAACGGTTAAAAACTTATAAATATTAATTATTTTTATTTAGATTATTTTAAATTATATATATAAAGTACCGGCCCGGGCGGTATATAATAACTTTTATTTATATAACCTTATAATTTTAATAGTAGCTTAAAATTTAATAGATTTTTTTTTTATTTTTTTTAAAAAAAGAAAAAGCCTTAAAGCCTTTCTTTTTTCTTTTAAACCCCTCATTTTTTTTTACCTTTTTATTTTCTTTTTAATTAGCTTTTATCTTCTTTTTATAAAATATATATAAACTAATATATAATTAAGGTTTTATTTTTTTATTTAAACGGCGGGTTTTTATAAAAAAAAAACATAATATAATAACCCTTATAAACTTAAATAAAAAAAATAAAATTATTTATTTTAATAAAAAAATAATTTATTATTTTATTTAATTTTTTATTAAAATAATATAATAGGTTATTAATATTAATAATATTAAATAAAAATAAATTTAAAGTTAAATTTATAAATTATATTATAATAAAGTTATAATTTAATAAATTATTTAATTTTCTTTTATTAAATATTAAATTATATTAAATAATTTAATTTATTATATAAAAAAGTTATTTATATAATTTAAAATATTAAAGTTTAAAGTTTTTTAAAAAATTAAAAATATTAAATATATAAAATAAAATTATTTTTAAAATAAAAATATATAAATTTAAATAATAAAATTAATTTAATTTTATTATGTAATTAATTTAATAAAAGTTAGTATTTAAATTAATTTAATTTATTAAATTTTAAATAAATAATTTATTTTAATAATAATTATATTAATAAATATAAATTTTAATAATTATTTAATTTATTTAAATTAATATTAAAAAATATAATAATTAAATTTTTTAATGTTTAAAAAGAAAAACCTGATATTAAAAATAAATATTAATAAGTAATTTATTAAAAACTTAGTGTTATTTAATAAAATAATTATTAATTAATTTAATATTTTTTTTAGTAATTTTAATAAAATTATTTTAAATTAAAAAGTATTAAATAATAATATAAGTTTAGTTAATAATGTTTTTTAAGGAAATTTTTATAATAAAAATTATTAAAATAAAAAAAGATATATTAATAATCGCTTTATTAAAAATAAAAATAATAAAGTTAAAAATAAAAATAATAAATATAATAATATTAAAAGTAGATTAAATTATTTTTATAGTAAATTAAATTATTTTAAAGGTAAATTAAATTATTTTTATAGTAATTTAAATTATTTTTATAGTAATTTAAATTATTTTTATTATAATTTTTATAAGCCTTATATTTATTATTATTAAAAAGGCTGTTAATTTTTAAAACACTGTTAATATTAATAAATTCACATCGGTAAAAAAAAAGATAATTATATTATTAATAAAATAATATATAAATAAAATAATTTTAATTAAAAAAAAAAAGAATATATTTAAAATAAATGATTATATTATAATAAATAATTTTAAAAAGATAAATAAAAATTCTAATAATAATTTTAATTACTTAATATTTTAATAAATAAATAATATAAATATTAAAAAAAAAATATATTTTAAATATAAAGAAATATTTAAATTTTATAATAAATATTTTAAATATATTTTTATTAATTTTTATATGTTATTTAAATTAAAAGAATATAAATTATATAAGTTTTAATTTAGTAATTTATTTAAGTTTAAATAATTAAAATTAATATATAAAAAGCTTATTATAAAAAATATATTTAATATTTTTTTTATAAATTTAATATAGTTTAATAATAAACTTTTATAAAATGAAGTTTTAATTGTTAATAATATTAAAATAATTAATATAATGTTAATATTAAAAACTTATAATAATATATTAATATAATATTTTTTTTAAAAATTAATATATTAAATAATAATAAAAAGTTAATATTATATATTAATAATAAAACATTTTATTATATAATAAATTAAGTTTAATTTAATAAATTTATTAGAAAATATAATATATTTAAATTAAAAAAATTAATTATTATAAATAAAATAATTGGTAAAATATTTATAATAAAAAAAGTAAAATTTATAGTTAATTTTATTATTAATTACTATATTAAAATATAATAATTAATATGGATTAAAATAAAAATATAAATTTATAATAAACGTTTAATATTAAATTTATTATTTAATAATAAGTTTTATAATAAATATAATATTATATTTAATTATTTATATAAATATATAATTTTAAAATCTTATTTTATTAAAAATGTAATAATAAAAAATAAATTATAGTTATATAATATATTATTATTTTATTAAAAACCGTTAAATTAATCTTAATTTATTATATTAAATTAAATAAAAACTATAATTATATATTTACTTTAATATTACTAGAAATAATATATAATATTTATATTATAAATTCCATTAAAATAATAATTTATATTAATTATATTAACTAATTAATATTAATTAGTTAAAAATAAAAATTAAATTATATAAATAAAATTTTAAATAAAAGTTATATTAAAATAATATAAAAAGAAATTAATATAATTTAAATAGTAATTAAAAATGTTAATTTTATTAATAAAGCCGATTTTTTTTTTATAGAATTTAATATATTAATAAATTTAAAAAAGGTATTTAAATTTGATTTAATAATTATAAAAGATATATAAAAAAGTTTTAAAATTAAAAAAAAAATTTATATAAAATTTATAATGTTATTTTTAAATATAATTAAGTTTAAAAATATATTAATAATTATATTTAAATAAAGTATTTATTATATTAATAATAATCTTTTATTTATTAAAAAACTAAATATATTAATTAATAAATATAATATTTAAAATAATAAAAGTATAATAAAAATACTAGAAAATAAAAAAATAACAATAAATTTTATTAAAAATTAATAAAATAAATATAAGTTAAAAGAAGTTTATTTTTTAAATGTTAAAAATTAAAAATCTTTTAATAAAACTTTTAATAAACTATATAAAAAGGGTAAAATAAAATAAATAAAAAAACCAATTTTATTTACTTATCTTTATTTTATTATATAAAAAATAATTAATAACTATAAAAGAAATCACGTGGTAATTAACCTTAAAATATTTAATAAAAATATATTATTTAACGTTTATTTCTTATTATAATAAAAGGAAATTATACGACGTATAAAAAGTAAAAGAATTTTTAGTATTATTAATAACTTAATATTTTTTTATTAATTTTTAATAATTATATATTATTAATATAAAATGGTGGTAATTTCTTTAAAAAAATTAAAAGTATTTAATATTTATTTTATAGGTTTTTAAAATTTATTAATATTTATTTAATATTTTATAAATTAATAGTTTTTATTATTTAAAAAGTTTATTAAAGTTTATATAAATAATATTATTATTTTTAGTAACTTTAAAAAAAAGTATTTATATTATTTTAAAAAGGTTTTTTAAATATATTTTAAAATTAAATTAATATTATTATTTAAAAAATCTTTTCTTAGTTATTTTTCTATTAAATTACTTAGATTTATAATAAATAAATTTGGAATTATAATAACTATAAACTATATTAAAATATTAAAAAAAATTAAAATGTTAATAACTTTTATTATATTTAAAACCTATTTTAAATTATTAGTTTTTTTATATAAATATATCTTTTAATATATTTAAAAAACTAAATTATTATAAATTTAAAAAATAATATTATTAGTTAAAAAATATAAGGATAAAATATTACCGTTTATATTTTTTATTAAAAAAAGGTATATAATTAAAACATTTTTTTAATTAATTAAATTTAAGTTAAAATTATTTAAGATTTTATAATCTTAGTTTATTAAATTTAATTATTTAATATATTAAAACTTTAATAAAATAATATTTATTAAAATAAATACCTTAAAAAAAAAAAGTTTTAATATAATAATCTTTTATTATAATAATAATTAAGATTAAAAGAATATAACATTAAATAAAGTTTAATTAATAATATATTTATTTAAAGTTTTAATTAAAATTAAAATAAAATATAATATTATAAAACTTAAAATTATTTATTTAATTTAATTTTATTATTAATATAAAATCTAATTTTAGTTTTATATTAAACTAGTTATAATATTAATTAATTATATTATTATAAAAAATATTATAAATTATATTAACCTTAAAATAATAAATATTAATAAAATAAATAACTAATTAATAATTATTTTAATATTTTTCTTTTAATATTAATTAAATATATATTATATATTAGGTTATTTAAATCTTATTTTAAATATATTATTATATCTACCAATTAAAAATATTTTAATAAATTAAAAAAAAAAATTAATATTATAAAATTAAAACTTAATAATATAATTAATAATTTTAATTACTATATCACTAAGGTTAAAATTAACAAAAATTTTAAAGTAAAAGTTATTATTAAATATAATTATAATAAAAAATTATAACAATTATATTAAATTTTTTTTAATATTAAAAAAAATAAAAAAAATATTATTAAATAATATAAACATATTCTACTAAATAATTTAATATATTATATTAATTATATAAGATATTAACATTTATATTTTCTTTTAATATATATAAAAAAACTATTTAAAATAATATATAATTATAAGTATTATTTTAATTTTAAACGTATAATCTAAGATTTAAAAAATATATTAATTTAAAATATATTATAAAAAATTAAGGAATATATTTAATTTTATTTTAAATACCAGGAAAGTAAAATGGATAAATTTAAATTTTTAGGAGAATTTAAGTTAATTAAATTACTAACCATTTTTTTTTATATAATAGTTTAAGATTTTATAATTAAATTATTATTAGTTTTATTAAAAGAAAGTTTTTAAATGGCATTAAAATATATAATATTTAATATATTAATAATTATTATTTATAAATTTAATAAAAAAATCTTATTAATTTTTAAAAATATTATATATATAATAAAAAAATAAGGAATATTAATATTATAAATATTATAACTTTTAAATTAAAGGATATTAATTAAAATTATTTTAAATAAAAACCTTAAGTTTATATTTAAATTTTAATAAACTATATTCGCTAGATTAAGATTTTTACTAGCGATATTAACTGTTTAATATTTTTAAACTAATAGTTAATTTAAATAAAAGAATTAAAATATAAAAATTATAATTTATTATTATTATTTAATAATATTTATAATACTATAAATTAATATAATTTTAACTTTATAATATAATATAAATAATATCAAATTATTTATTTTTAATAAATCTTTAAATAAAGTGGTTTATAAATTTAAACTTTAAAATATAATCTTTATATTTAAAGTTTTTATTAATTTTATTAATTTAAATGTTTTAAAATAAGTTTATTAAAAAAAAGTTAAAATAGTAATTAATTTTATAGTTATAAACGTTAAAGTTAAATATAACGTTAAATATAATTTAATTTTTTTTAATAAAAAAGAAATGGTTTATTTATAATTATATAAAAAATATTATTTCTTTAAAAAACCATTAAAAAAATAGTTAATTTAATATATAGGTTTATTATTTATTATTTAAAGAATTAATAAATTAATATATAAAGTTAATATTTTATTATATTAATGAATTTATAAAATTATTTTAATGGTATAATTTTATTAAGTTCTATAAAATAAAGATTTATATAAATATTATATTTTATAATTAAAAAGAATTATAATTAAAAGTGATAATAATAATTAGATTTTTTATAAAATAAAAACTTTATTTAATTAATATATAAATAAATAAAAAAGTTAATTAACCTTAAAATATATAGTTAAATAAAAAGGTTATTTATAAGTTTATAATTAATAGTATTTAAAATAAATTTTAATATAAAATATAGTAAAATTTATTAATATTTATAATAAAACCAATTTATTAAATGTTAATAATTTAAAAATTAAAAGTTTAAAAGAAAATATTAATGCTTTAAAAATTTAACTAATTATAAAAAAAATTAAATCTATATAAAATAATAATTAACTTAAATAAAATAACGTTAAAATTACCTTAAAATAATTTTAACTAGCTATTAAACTAAAAAACGTTTTTAAAGTTATTAAAATTATAAATATTATATTTAAAATTAATATCTAGGTGTTAATTTTATAAAAACTAAATTAATTAATTAAAATATTTATAGGATTTTAATAGAAATATATATTTTAATAGTTTTTTTATTTAAAAATAATATATATAAATAATATATATATTATTTAAAAAAATATATATATTATTTAAAAAAATATATATATATTTAAATTTACCGGTGATATATATTAAAAAAAATATATATATATTTAATTTTACTAACGTATAAATATAAATAATTAGTAAAATTATTTTTTTTTTCCTTTTTTTTTTATAAAGTTTTTTTTTTTTAGTTAGCTTTTATATATTTAATTTTTTTTTCTAAATTATTTTATTTATAGTTAAATATATTTATATGTATTTTTTTAATTAAAATATTATTTAAATATTTTATTTAATAAGTTATTTAATTAAAATATTATTAAAAATAATTTATATAATAAGTTTATTTATTATTATAATGTTTAAACGCTTAGTTTTAAAGATAATAATATTTTAATGTTTTTATAAAATAATTAAAAAAAATTAAAAAAAAAGTAAAAATTAATAAAAATAATAAAATATTAAACTTAATTATAAAAAGTTTATTTATATTTATTAATAAATTAATAAATTATTTATTATATAAAATAGTATAATTTTTAAATATATTTATTAATGTTTTTTTAAATATAATTAATTTTACGTTTTATTAATTTATATTTAATATTAATATTATATTTATAATTAAAAACTTAAACGTTATTTTAAGCAACTTTTTTAAATAATTTATTAGATTTAATTTTAACTATAATATTTTTATTATTTTTATTATTAAAAAAATTATTAATATTAATAAAAAGTTTATTAATAATAATATTATAATAAAAACTAAGTTTAACGTTTAAAATAAAAATAAAATAATTAAAAAAATTAAATTTAAAGTTTTTAATAATAATATTATATTTAATATAAATAATAATAATAATAATATTAATAATATAAACTTAAAATAAATTAATTTTTTAAAGAAATTCCTAGGTTATAATTAAAAAAAATAATAGATAATATTTACATTTAATTAAAATATTATAATTATTATTAATAATAATTTAAATTATATTAATAAGTAATTAAAAGTAGCTTGGAATTTTAAAAAAATAAATGTTAAAATTAAAATAAATTTTTAAAAATATAGTTTTATTAAAACCAATTAAAGTTTTTTTTATTTTAATATTAAAAAAGAACTTAATATAATTATAAGTTTAAAATATTAATAAAAAATATATAAAATATTTTTAATAAAGCTATGGATTTAATAATAAAACATATAAAAAAAGTTAGTTAAATTAAATTAATAATAATAATTAAATGTATTTTTATTAATAAAACGTTTTATTAATTTTTTAAAAAACTATATTTATTTTAAAAACTAATTTAAATAAAATGTTAATAAGCTTATAAAAAATAATTATTAATAATTAAAAATTTTTAATGTTAATTAATTAAAAGTTATTTAAATTAATAAAAATATTTATAAAAATATTAATATAATATTTTAAGGAATTAAATAATTATTTTTTTAGGTTAAATTAATTTAAATAATATAACTAAAAATATATATTAAAATATTTAAATTTTAATAACTTTTAATAAATTATACTTAATTTTTAATTAAATAATAAAAAAATCAACTATTAAATCTTTTATTATAAAATCATATAAATAATAAAATAATTAATTAAAATAATAATTTTTAACTAATTAATTAAAATATTAATAAAATAAAAATAAAAAAAGTTAATATTAATTAATAAATTTTTAAATAATAATAATTAATTATAAATAACTAACTATTTAAATTAAAATTATTAAAAACTTAACTTATTAAAAAAAGAAATATTAATATTAATAATTAAGTTTTTTAATAATAATAAGAATTTTAATTTATTAAAAAAAAATATATTAATATTAATAATTAAGATTTTTAAGTTATTATAATAATTAATATTTAAGTTTTTTATTTTAATTAAGTTTTTTAGTAATAATAAATTATTAAATTATAAGATATTAATTTAATTATTATTTTTTTAAATAAAATTATTAAAAAATTAAAAAATAAAATTTTATAAGTAACTAAAAAAAATAAAAACAGTATAAAAGATATATTAAAAGCTATAAAACTAAGATATAATAATATTAATAATATTATTAAAATAATAAAAAAAGTTTAAAAAAAAATTAAAATAATAAAAATATAAGTTAAAAAAATAATTAAATAATAAACTAATAATATTTATATATTAAAAAATATTAATAAATATATATAAATTTTATTAACTACTATTAATTAAATATAAATAAAAACTAAAGTTACCGTTAAAAATCTAGCTTATTTTAAAAAAAAATTTAATATATTAATAATATTTATTATTAATAACATTGTTTAATAACATTAAAAAAAAATAATAATAAATAATAAAAACATTATTTTCTTTTTTTATTAAAAAGAAGATAATAAATATTAAAAGTATTTATTATATTAATAAAATATATTAAAAATTAAAGTGAAGTATATTTTAAGGCTAGTTTATTTAAATAATTAAAACCTATAAAACCTTAAGTAATTAATTATAGTTTTAAATTTTTAATAAAATAAGCTTTATATATATTTAAATTTTTATAATTTTTAAATATTTTTAATTTTATTTAAACTTATTAATATATTATTAATTTTAAAAATATATTTTAAAAATTTAACTTTTTAAACTTTTTAAAAATATTTTCTTAGTAATATAATTAAATAATATTTTATTAATTATTTAAAGATTTTTTTTATTAAGGTATTATATTTTTTTTAAATGTTTTTATAAATAAAAATATTATTAAAATAAACAAGTATATTAATATTAATTAAATTTTAAAGAATATTATTTATTATAATTTAAAAGGTTATTAAGGTATTAATAAGTTTAAAAAATATTATTAGGTATTTATATAAATTATATTTATATTTAAAAACTATTTTTTATTTATTTATTTTTTTAATTTATATAAAATTAAATTTAAATTTAAAGTTAATTTTAATAAAAAACTTAATAGTTTTAAATTATATTTAAAATTTTATAATTAAAAAAATTAAATAACAAATTAATATAATAATAATATTAAATTTTTAATAATTAATAATAAATTATAATAAATCTTTTAAATTTATTTTTTTAATAAATATTATTAAAATAATATATAATAAAATAAACTTTTTAATTTTTTTTATATTAATTATTTCTTTTAATTAAAACTTTAAAATAAATAATTCCTTTTTATTTATAATATAAAAAGGTTTTTAAAAAAATATTTTTTTTTTATAAAAATCTATAATATAATTTTAAAATTAATAATTAAAAAATCATTATTTTACTTTTTAAGTTATAATTAAATAAAATTCTTAAAATTCTTTAAAAATATTTTTAAATGTTTTTTAAATATTTATTTAAATTATAATTAAAATAAAAAAAACGTTAATAAATTTATTAAGATTTTATTAATATAGTTTTTTTTATAATATTTAAAAGTAAATTAAATTCTTTAAATTTAAAAAAAAAATAAACCGGTTAATATTATTTAAATTATTATTAAAATAAAATAATATTATATTTCTTATTTAAATCTATAAATTTAAAATTAAAATAAATAAAATAATTTTTTTAATATTAAAATATAAAAGTTTTTAAATAAAACCTACTTTTTTATTTAAATATTAAAATATTAAAGTTTATTATAAATTAAAAATATTATTATTTATAAATAAGGATTTTTTATTAATATATTTTAAAAAAATATATAATTAATATATTATTTTTTATATTTATAAGTATTTTTATTTAATATTTTTTATTATTATAAATAAATATTATTTTATAAATAAATTAGTTTTTAAAATATAGTTTAAAAGTTAATTTATTAAAAATTAAGGATTTTTTATAGTTTATAATTTAATATATTAAAAAAAAATATAAAAGTTTATTAATATTTTTTATAACTTTATATATTTTTTTTAGTTTTAATTATTTAATAAATAAAATTTATTAGAATTTTTATATTTTAATTAAAATAAGTTTATTATTAAATTATTAAATTTTTATTAATATAATAAAATAGTTATTTAAAAATTTAAGTTAAAGTTTTTTTTTTTTAATGATTTTTTAAAAAAAAAGTTTTATTAAAATTAAATTAATTTTCACTTTTTTTATAAATATAAAAACCGGCGTTATATTATTATTAAACTTTTATTTTATAAAAGTATTTTTTTTTAAAGTTATAAATATCTTTTTTTTATTAATATTTTTCTTTATAAAATAAAATAAAATATTATAATTATTTTTTTTATAATATTAATATAAATATTCTTTTTTTTATATTAATTAATATCCGTTTAATTAATTTTTTATAAAATTTCTTTATTAAAAACTTAATATTTATTTTTAAAATTAAATTAGTTATTATTTATTTATTAATTTTATTCTTTTAAAAATTAATTTTAATTAAATTTAAAATAATTACTTTTATTATAAAATTAATAATTTAATTTTAATTATTTTATTATTAAATTAAACTTGTTTTTTTTTAATATATTAAAGTTTATAAATATATTTTTATAAATTTACCTGGCTTTTTAAATAATATTAATAAATTTTTTATTATTATTTAAAAAACTTTTTTAATAAAAATATATTAATTTAATAATTTTATTTAATAAGATTTTAATAATATAATTTTAAAAAATAATTTTAAACTATTAAATTAATTTATTAAAATCTAGTATTTTAATAAAATATTAAGTTATATTTTTATAATATTTAAATTTAAATATTTTTTTTAAATTATAATATTTTTTTAAAATATTTTTAAAACATTTTTTTAAGGTAAGTTTATAATTTATTTAAAAATCTATAAATTTATTTACCTTATTATTTATAATTTTTATTAATATTATATTTAAGTTTTTTTTATTAATAAAAATTTTATTTAATTAATATAATAATAATTTTTTAAACATTTAAACCAATTTATTTTTTAATATACTTAAAAAAGTTAGTTTAATATATAAAATATAAAAAAATAACGGCTTTTATAAAAGTTTTAATAATAAATTTTTTTTTTATTATTAAAATTATCTAGGTTATTATTAGGATTATTAAAAAAAAATAATAAATTATTTTTTTTATTTTTTTTAAATATAAGAAACTTAGTTTAAATAAAATTAAATTAAATTTAAATATTATTAATAATTTTTTTAATTTAACTAATTTATAAAATTTAAATAAATAATTAATTTTTTATTTTTATTTTTAAATTAAAATATATAAATAAAAAATAAATATTAAAAATAATATTAATTTAAATTAATTATTAAAAATTAAATTTAAATATAACTTATTTTTTTATATTTTTAAATATTAATTATATATTAATTAATTAATTAATAATTAATTATTTAATAAATTTAATAAAAATAATTTTAATATATATTTAAAAATTTAAGAACTATTTTTAAAAAATTTAATTTAATTAAATTAAATTAATATATTTTTAAATAAATAATTTATTAATTTATAAGTTTTTAATAATAACTTATTTAATAATTTTATTTTAAATTTTTTTATAAATATTAAAATTAATATATAATAATTTTAAAATTAAATATTATTTTTAAATAATTTAAACTAATTTATTAATTATAATTTATTATATAATATTATTATTTATAAATTTAATAATAATATTTTAAATTTATTATAAAAATATTTAATTAAATTATTTAATTTAATATTTAAAACTAATAATTTAAATAATTAATATTTTAATTTTTATATTATATATTTAAGTAATAATATTATAAATTATATAAAAAATATTATAATTTTTATAGATTTTTTAATTTTTTTAGTAAATAATATTTATTTAAATAATTAAAGTTTAAATAATATTATAAAAGTTTTATATTTAAATATAAAATTATAAAATTTATTTTAAAAAGTTAGTAATAATAATATTAAATATAATAAAATTAAAAGTATTTTTTATAATTAGTTTATAATTTTAAAATTAATAAAATATAAAAATTAAATTTTAAATTAAAATATTATTTTTATTTTAATAAATTCTTAAATAATAAAAAAAATATTAAATTTAATAAGAAATCTTTTAAGTTTTTAATAAAAAAAAAATAAAAAAAAACTTTTATTAATATTATTTATATAAAAAATTAATTAATTAAATGGTTTTTTTAATTAAAAAAATTTTAAATTTAAATTTTTTAAAAAATAAAATAAGTTTTTTTTTATTTTAATAATTTTAAAATAAAATATAATAAAGTTATTAATAAAAATAATAATAATATTAAACTATAAAAAAATTATATTATAATAATAATATAAATTATTTTAAAAAAAATATCTTTTAATAATAATAAAAAAATATTATTTATTAAAAAAAAAAGTTTTAAATTATTAAAAAAATTTATAAAATAATTAACTTAAAATAAAAAAATCTTAAAATATTTAATATTTTAAAAGTTTTTATTAATTATTTAAATTTAATATAGTTTTTAAAAAAAATAAAAATTATTTATAATAAAAATTTATATTAAAAATTTAAAATAATTTTAATTTAATATAATAATTTTTATAGGTTTTAAGATTTTTAATTTTTTTTAATTTAAATAAAAATTTAAAGTTTTATTTATATTTTAAAATTATTATTTAATTTTTTTTTTATTATTACTTTAAATATTTAATTAATATATATTAATTTTATTATTTTAATTTAAATTATTTTTATTTATTTAATTTTAATTAACTTATATATTAATATATAAGATACGTATTTACTAAGATTTATAACTATGGGTTTTTTTAATTAAATAAGCCACTTAAATTAAGCCGTGTAACATTTGCATTGGTAAGTGCATCTGTCCATATCTATTAGGTATGTACTTAGGACCGTTCACGCTTATACCAGCTTTTAGATGTACACTTAAGGGGCTGCATGATGTATCAAGTGAGGTAGTACTGTCCGCACCCGTGGCTGAGATCGGGATCTTATGCATATATGAAGTGGTAGGAATCCAATCATTCTCGGGCCGTCCCGTCCAAATGTGGTGACTAAATCCTACGGCACGCCTCGAGGCTTGTCCTTGGATAGGTATATGAGGCTTGGTCTTAATCCTTGTGGAGAAAGATTGATCAAGTTCACCTAGACCTCCCCCTTTTTTACCAATACCCGTTTAGGACGTATTGGATTTCTTGCTATCATGCTCCGGTCTCTAAAGCCCGCCGACAAAACAGACCTTGACGCCAATCGTATCAAATGGGTTCGAGATGTAACGACGGGGATGATTGTCCTCGCAGTTCTTTTCGTCAGCCTCCGGTTTCTCTCTCGGTGGCTTAAAGGACTCAAGATAGGACTCGATGACTGGCTCCTGCTAGTCGCATTGGTAAGCGGGAATTAAATTCCGCCTTTCGTGACGATATGATGCTAACATTGACCTATATAGGCCTTTCTTTTCGCAACAGGTGCCATTAACTACGCCAGTATGCCGCTTCACCGCTTATTTTCTCCGATGCCCCCTTCTCTCTTATCCTCCTCTTCGAATTGGACCCAAAGATGTAGGAATTAATCGGCGTCTACGTACAGTGATTGCACACGGCCTTGGACGTCAGGTAGTGACGGTATCATTGGACACGCTCGAGATGTTCTTGAAACTAGTGATTGTGGGTCAGATTACCTTCACCACCGGCATCATGTTGGTGAAGGTCTCCATACTCCAGTTGTATCTCCGCATTTTCCCATCCAGGCGCTTTAAGGTCACCGTATATATTATCACCGGGATAGTTCTCTCTTGGTGGATTGCCATTACACTACTCGCTATATTTCAGTGCAAGCCGATCGAGATGGCATACAAGCCATGGCTGGATGGCCACTGCATTGACCTGGACGCCGCTCTCTGGGGTAGTGGGCTCCCTGATATCGTGGTTGACTTTGTAATTCTATGTCTTCCACTTCGCCAGGTGATGAAGCTTAACACCTCATTGGGCAACAAGCTTGTGATTGGTTTCTTTTTTGCGTCCGGCGCCTTGTAAGTAGACTTGGAGTTATACCCACAACGAATATTGGTTGAAGTTGTGCTGAACGTGCATGCTTATCGTTGCCTCAGTGCCACTTTCGCCAGTATTAATCGGCTCATCGTTATATTCAAAGTTGATCACCTCAACGGGACTTATAAGCACCCCTCCCCAAACCTTTTATAAACATGAGGCTTGACATGAATGATGATAGGGACATTAACGGAGTCACTGGGATGGTTTATTATTGAGCAAGCCAGTGCGGTGGTCAGCGCCTGCCTTCCGACGTTACGGCCATTGCTCGTTAGAGTGCATCAACTCACAGGGCCACTGTTGCAAAAGTGCCCTGCCAGCAAAGATGGACAGCAGTGGAATTCAGAACTCGTCACTATCGGCAGACTATCCGGGCGTGATACGAAAGATCGACGGTTTCTCCGACTGACGAGCGAAGAAGGACTTGATTTGTCAGCCAATGTTTCCACGACTATCTGCCACGAAAACCCCTATGAAGCTGGCTCCGAGTTTCACATGCTGGCTGGGAGCACTGGGGGTATCGACGTCCAAGTTAGACGTTCAATTGAGCGCAGCTCAGCTGATGTATACTTTAGAGGGACGAATGATGGCGAAAATTCTGCAATATAGGCCACGCAACAAAGGTATAATACTCCATACTGTTGGATCCAGGGGTTGCTAGTAACTTAGGTACCTAGGTGACGAGAACTCAACATTTACCTAATTACGAAATGACGGTGTCTGCTGAGAGATGAAGACTTCACTTATCGATCAGGTAGCGCGCGTTGGGGGTTCGGCGACGGCATAGTAGACTGAATCCCATAATATCTCCTCGTCGGGTCGCTTCTCAATGACCGCACGTAGAAGGGGGATGATTCGGGCTAGTTCTACAACGCTTATGAGATTGCTAGAGACATGCTTTACAATATCAGCTACGAGGTTGTCGTTACCGGTATTAGAACGGAGCAATCGAGCGAATGGAAACTCCATCAAGGCGAGGAAGAGGACCAGCGCTATTGCGTCACGTTTCGCCCCGTTATTAGCAACTGTGCGTTCTACCAAGTCATAGAAGCCTACAAATATATCAGAGGAGCCAAGCCATCAACGTAGACAAGAATTAGCACTATACCTTCGTTGGGGCGATCGGTGAAGGGGGTGCTATAGACGGACCAAAAACCGTTGTAAAAGCCATCAAGGCAATTACCGAGGGAGTTGGCCTGGGTGACTTCAGATTGAGAGGTCATCGTCAAAAATGGATTGGTAAATGTACTGGTACCTGATGCTCGACTAAAAGGAAGATGTAAATGTTACGTGAGCTCTCTTATAAAAACCCAGGCGACTTATCAAAAAGCGCTCTTGCTCCGTCGTGACTGCCAACTGCCAGTCCTTTCCCCTTTAAAGAGAGCTCACCATTAGGCATGCACGTTTATATTCATATCGTTATTTCCATTTTCTAAAATGCAAAAATATTAACACAATCCCGTGCCACAAATGTTCCCTTTTTTCCTTATCTTTGTACCGCTTGTATTGTTTGTCCGTCCACCAAACTCGACTCTTTACCAACCTAGTCGTCTATTCATTCCTCTATCGCTCGTAAGAGCACGTACTCCGGGATAACCATGCTGGTAGCTTGCCGAGACCATGTTCCTAAAACATTGGCTCGGCAAGTTTACCGCGGTTGCTACCTGCGTTTTCGTTTTTCTCATGACTTCGCAGCGCCTCAGTGAATGGTCGTTCCGTAGCTCGTCGCTTGGAATCCCGTCTATTCGGCGTCCCTACAGCTCCGCCCACGCCAACGACACGTCCGAGTTTGCTAGTGTTAGCAACCCTAACGACCGAAAACCTCCTGTCGCACGACCTGATGATCCTTCGTGCGCCTCCTTTCCCGACACGTCCAACATCCTCGTCGTCGTCAAGACGGGCGCTACCGAGTCCTACGCCAGAATCCCCACCCAGCTCGTCACCGTCTTGAGATGTCTGCCGGATTTCCTCTTATTTTCCGACTTGGAACAACACATTGCCGGCTACCGCATCTATGATAGCCTAGATACCGTGATCCATGACGTCAAAGAGGAAAACCCGGACTTCGACCTATATCGGCGGCAGCAAGCCTGCCCCGTCGACCAGCAGAGTTGCAACACCGATGCTGATGATGATGATGGTCGCCAGAAGCACCAGGGCTGGAAACTGGACAGATACAAGAACATCCACATAGCCGAGAAGACGTACCGTTTGCGCCCTAGCTACGATTGGTATATTTTCATCGATGCCGATACGTACGTGCTCTGGCGCAACCTTGTGCAGTGGCTGCTTAAGCTGGGAGATCCGTGGAATAAAAAGTACTATATCGGCAGCGCGACCTTAATCGATGATTTCCCTTTCGCCCACGGCGGTAGTGGGTACATCCTATCGCAGGCTACGATGTGGGACCTCGCGGGAAGCCATGCTGGCATCGCCAACAGCTACGACATGACAGCGAAGGATTCGTGCTGCGGCGACTATGTGCTAGGACTTGCGTTGAACGAAACCATCAGTGTCGGACTCAGTTTTGCTGTAAGCGACTGCTAGTTATCCTACGCGGTACTTTAATACGAAGCAAGGGGAAAAAGACTGACGTAACTTTCTAGTGGCCTACAATAAACGGCGAGAAGCCCCATACCATCCCGTACGGCCCTCGCGAATGGTGCCGCCCGCTCGTGACGATGCACCATATGGACTCGGAGGAGATCTCCTCGTTCTAGGAGTTCGAGAGGCGATTCTACGAGTCGCCCGGCCAACCCCATCCCATCCTGCGGTTTAAAGACATCTACCACGAGTTCGTCGAGCCCAAACTTAGCGTCCTGCGCAACGACTGGGATAACCTGAGCAAGGACGTGGTATACCTGGACCGCAACGCTAAGCACGAGCAGTGGCAGAAGGACCGCGCCAAGAAGCTGGACCAGCAGATCCGGGTGTCGGCCGTGGAGATGGACGCGCACAAGTCGTTCCTCCATTGCCGCAAGTTATGCGACAGTATTGCAAGCTGCTTCCAGTTTTCATTCCACAACGGAATCTGTGCATATAGTAAGTCATTCATGCTCGGAAAGCCGACGGAGAAGATGGATGAGGAAGAGCAGAGGTGGACCAGCGGGTGGAACGTGAAGCGAATTCAAGATTGGGTCGAGAAGCAGGGGAATTGCAAGGAACCGGTCTGGCCAAATGTATGATATGTCGGAGGTGTAGAGATGCGAGCTGCGATCCTAGCTTTCCTCTGTAATGATGATCATAGGGATGTATGTGAATGAATGGAAAGTGGTTCTGATCGAGACTGAGTACTACACTCCTGTGCAAGTTAGCAAGCAACTTAACAGAAGGAATAAGGCAGTAGCTTTTATCAATCTTCAAGACGGAATCAAGAAGCATTCATGACATTTGTTAATTAACCCATTGTGGTTTGTCGTAGTGTACATTGGCGAATGTACCGCAGTTTAACTCCTGCATCTTTCCTCTTCTTCCGCCCCCGACCCTCTACCCTCCTCGACTCCAGTCTAGCGCAAATCATACCATAGAGTTCCCCTGCCGGTCCACCTCGTCGCGGACGCGCGGGCCGCCGATGCCCTTCTCGCCGGGCACGTTGGTGCTGCCGCCCTCGACGCCGACGTCGGTGACGCCCGTGTCCGACGCCACGGGCGCCTCGCCGGGCGCGTGTCCCTCCTTGTGGGCCGGCGCGTTGGGCGCGCCTAGGCCTTGGGCTGCGGTTTTTACTTCTATGTCAGCTTCCGGGGATTGGGACGGCGCAAAAGCTTGTGCTAGGTAGAAGGGGGAGTATGTGTGTGTGTGTGTGTGTGTGTGTGTGGGTATTCTTTATTTGCTCCCCCGAGAGGTGATGGAGTGCGAGGGGTGGGGTGGATGATAGGAGCTGGAGAAGACAGGCGTGGAAGAGAGACTTGCAACGTACCCTGAGCTTGCCTCTTCTTGAACGTCTCGCTGGCGGCGTCGTTCTGGCCAGGTGTCTTGGAGGGTGCCATTGTGTCTTATTGTGCTTTGCGGCGGGTAGAATACGATGATGGGATCTATGTGTGCTTCAGTCGCAAGGGTCGTGATCGTAGAGTTAGGTTGGTAGATGGTCATAAGAAAAGAAAGTGAATATTACTTTGATACATAAGGGGATATACGTCTTTTATCTCGCCTTGCGGTCGGAAGTCCCCCTGCAGTCATTACGTCAATCCGCGTTTGGCATTGCCATTCGTTGATGTCATTTTAGTCAGGGGTAATATCTACCGCGAGTACATACACGATCTGTTGGCAGGACAAACCAATTAATCCGATCGGGTTGAATTATTATTTGACGGGCCTGGATAGCTGCAGTCGTAACGTACCTAAGAGGTAGGTGATCTCCCAGACGAGATAATTTCGTCTACATCATTTTCCCCCTCTCCCTCTTCCTCTTCTCCCTCTCCTAGATCTTGATCTTCTATGTCTTTTTCCTCTTCGGACTTGTTGAATGGCATAGCCGCATCAAAGTCCTTGATTAAAGATGAACAGCTTAGCGAAGTACTCAGGGTTGTCATAAAAGGAAGCGCGTATTACGTCCTTCCGTATTGTAGCTGCCTTCTGTAAAAGTATACCCTTTGAAGGCTTCTCATTCCTAATTCCTCATTTCTCATTCCTCCCCTAAGAAACTTACGTGGTCATCATATATCTACCTTCATGGCCTGTGTCTAGCTCGCTCATGACCTCATCTGAGTACCCCTGAGACTGGCTCTGGGTCTAACTCATCCTTCTCTTCCCCTCGACGTAGTCTTCCTCATTTTCGTTGCAAAAATCGCCCCCCCTAAACCGTGAAGCTCCAACAAGCCGCCCATTGAAATGAATGCCTTGGGGCCCATGACGGGAATGAAATGGTCTAGGTGGGTAAGAAACGGGCAGAAATCCGGCGCTGAAAACCTAAACTTCGTTCAATCGCTTGGCCTCCGATGAATAAAAGACTAGATCCGCACCATCCTCGAGGAACGTTCTCGCATCCGTATATGCAGATCTCCAAAAAAAACGTGTGGGATATAATTGGCCGTGAAAAAAAAAAGGCCAGAGATGCCTACGCAAAAATGAATGCGTAAGGGGATCCGAAATAACGTATATATGGTCGTTAGAGCCTCATTCCTTTCATTCCCTTTGTGCTTTTTCTCTTTCCTGCTCCTAGATTTCCTGCATATTTTCCATAAAATCATTACGGCAACGTCGAGTCACCAGGAAACAACCATGTGCTGTCCCCAGGGAAATAATCCCCGAACCAGCTCAGCATCTCGGTGCTCTCGAAGCTAGTTAGGTGTTGTCCGATATCCGTCTCATTATCATACGTCAGCAGGTGTAGATTCGATGCTCCGCCCGTTGTCCCCAGGTACGAGTACCCGCTAGACGCGAGGCCGCTCCCGCTCTGCGCAAAGTTGGATGGAGACCCTCCGCCTCCGCTAGCTCCCATGGTCTGGCTCTGCGCGCTGCTGTGACTGGCCGGGGAATCGTTATTCGTTGGATAAGTGCTGGCGGTACCTGACTGATCGAATCCCGACTGTTGTGATGATGGTGTGTACGACGTCGGGGCGCTCATAGCGACCTGCGTAGAAGGCGGCTTGCCCGAATCGTCCTGGGATGATAAGCTTTCGTACCGCAGATATGAGGATTTGCCATGCGCTCCCGCTCCGCCCGAGACCCGGCGAGCATGGCTGATTGAATGTCGCAAGGCTGACGTGTTTGGCTGAGGGTATGCGGAATGGTATATAGATGTGGTGGCTTCGGGCAGACTCTGGCGTATAGGGTCGTAGATCATGTTTCCAGGTGGCGTAGGCGCAGACGTCGGTGCCGCAGACGTAGGGGCGCTTGCGGGAACGACCTGCGATGATATGACACCGCCAGGATTCACGGGGTTCTGGAACAGAAGAGTCAAGCTCGAATTCGGCGAGTTTGTCGTTCCCGTCAAGGACCACGCCAGCGGAGGTCCATTGTCAGGGATAGGAGAAGAGGGATAATCGATTTGCTTCGCAAATCTCGCGATGGCGCTGCTTTGACGATACCGCCTGGCGCTCTCGTATTCCTCGTTCGTGTACGTCTCGCAATCCCACTGGCCATCTAGCTTCTGGTCTAGGGCAGTAAGAATATACCGGACGCCTCCCCAGTAAGTATGCATTTGCTTCAAAGCTTTATAGCAAGCCTGGTAGTTCTGATTTGCCGCCGACGCTAAGAGCAAGTGTCTGGAGGAAATGCCCGCATCGAATATAGCCGATCCACCCCTATGCGATTGGTTCCTGTGGTCAGGAGGCGGCGTTGCATCCCGCGAAACCGGCTGTGACGGACTAGATCTCGACTCTTTAAGGAACGCGCATGCTGCGATATAAATAGGTTGGGAGGTGAATGGGTTGCCGATGAAGCATGTCGGATCGAGCAATTCGGCGAAGGCGAGGATGTCGGCAATCGTCTTTGCGCTAGACATGGAGAGCTCTCGACTGTGCGTCTTCAGTTGATGTGCGCGATTGATCGTCCCCTCTCTCGTCAGCAATGTTGGTTGATGCAGGACAATGATCAACGCATGGAACCAGAAATGCAGCAGAATGAAGGTCGTGCCTTGACCATTCTTGACATGGGCTTGGAAGTTATTAGCATCAAATCGGAGGCGTGGATCTGTCTTCTGATGCAGTCTTGTGAGTTCATTCTCCATCTGAGAAAGCTTGTTCATCTTGTCCTGGGTAAGATCATGGGCATGCGTGATGTTGTTGAGCACGTCTGAAACGCGACCGTAAAGATGAATGATTTGCAGCAGTAATACTAACGGGTCAGGCCAGCCGGATACGGGGTCAATAGCGGACCTGGGAAGTTCTAATTCGAAGTCGTCGTCCTTCAGTGTGACTGGTCGACCGGTGCCAGAGGAAATGGCGCGATCTAGGAAGAAGACGGCCCAGAAGGTATCGATCCGCTCTTGCTCGACCTCTTTTTGCTCCTCCGGGCTGAGCGTATTCCCGTCGGCGACCGGCTGGTTCTGTGGCGTAAAGTCGTCGCTCGCCTTTCGATTATAGCTGCGCAAGTACCAAGGGTCCTTCTCGCCCTGGTACCGCACACCATCTTCTTTCGACAAGCCCAAGTCTACTGCCATGCGGATTGCTATCCCGAGATACATCCACAAGGCGCTGTCTTGATCGGCACCAAACCCATCGTACGCCATCAGCAGGCAAGCCTGAACAGCAGAGACTGATGGGCATGGAAAGGTATCGACCGTAGCTGCCTTGGCTCGCTGGGCATAGATATAACCGTACTCGGATTTCGCAAGTTTGCCGTCGTTCCATCTTCGGAAAAGAAGGTGATCGGAGAAACGAGCTGCGAGGGCGCACACGGCATCGACTAATATCGGTTCTACTCGCTTTTCTTGAACCAATCTAGGAAACTTGTCACGGTGTAAAAAAGGATAGTTGCTTCCGAGGTGCATAAAGAAGGTATCGACGAGGTGAAGAATAAAAGGATGGACGTCGTTCGTATCGGTCGGGTCGTAAACGGGCATCTCTTCGAGATGGCTGACGTCGATGTCTGGTTGCATCGAGCTCATGAGGCCTGAGAAGACGGAGCTCCCGGCGCTGGGCGAAGTAGCAGATATGGAACTCCGTCTTCGATCCCGCACCTTCACCACCATCTGTTTGAACCCAGGTACTATAGCGGTGGGACCGAAGTACCGAAAGTAAGGTACTCGGTGGCTCTCATTGTGATACTGCACCGGCGAGTGGCCAGCCTCGCTATGGCCGCCTTCGGTCGAAAACGAGGGATTTCGCGGGTTCGTCGGTCGCCGAATGGGTTCGGGACGAGGGGTCGGTTGAGAACCAGGTTCTTCCCAGTCTACACTCTCCGACTTCAATTGAATGTCAGGTTTCGTGTGGTCCGGAGCCGAGTCGGACATGCGGCGAGCGGATTTGGGAGAGCTGTCGGGAAGGTCAAATTGCTTAATTCCATTCTTGCCACTCTTCCACCGCTTGCGGTCTACTTCGGGCTCTTCGTCTACGTAGTCGTCCTCGTCGGGGTCGAGGCTGGCGTCGTCCAGAGCAGAACCGGTTCCACGGCCATGTTCCTTTCTATTGCTCTTCTCAATCCCGTCCGAGTATCCTAGGCATACATGACCGTTTTTGGTGCACGTCGAACACGTGGGGTGTTCGCCAGCGCACCTCGTCTTTCGCCTGCGGCAAGTGAGACATCTGCCATCAAGAGAGAAGCCGGTGTCAGCTGAGACGTTCGCGATGTCGCACCCCCCCTTGAAGTCGGGACTGAACTGGCGGGTCTGCGGGATTCCTGTGAGGATTGCGACAAGAACACAAGAAAAGTAACAAAAGAAAAAGAGTCGTCAATTACCCCAGGCGTAATCGCGGTTCAGTCCCCCTGAGCCCCTCCCCTCCGTATCGGACAAAGGAATGTAACGATACTTACGCAGCGTTTATCCTTCTCCTCTTGGTCGGCGGTTGGCCCTGGTTGTTGACGAACCGTATCTGCTTCGGCGTCGGCAACGGATCGGGGCCGTTGCTGTTGATGAGCGTTACCATAGCTATGTGTGGCGGCGAGAACGATGATGATGTTGGACGAAGATGACGAGGGGGTGAAGGTGACAGTAGCAATCAAACAACAGCAGCAATAACAACACCCCTAGGCCCTTATGAATGTTGCCCGTTGGCAGAAGGGAAGGTATCGTGTGAGGAAAGCGAGAGACTCTATTTGTCGCAGTATGTCAATGGTTGAATAGTTCATTCCAGTGCGGCTGTTTGCTCTGTCTACCTCATGTCTCTCTATCCGATCTGATTTGCTCCTGAATTTTTGTGGATTCTTCCTCACACGCGCACACACGCACAGAAACGGTGGGGTTCTGGCTTCAATGGACCTGGACCATTCTAGGTAGCACCGTAAAAAAAAAAGAAAAAGTAGACGAGAGCTACTAAATAAATTGGCCCTTAGGAAAGACTAGTATAAAAATGAATAAACACTCTGTCGCAAGCCTTGACGGTCGTACAAAAGGTCACCTGTTGACGAGAGGCGAACCAACGAGATCGAGTTTAAGGCGGTTGATGATGAGTTCTCTTAGTCAGTGGTGTTGGTGAGTTGGTGAGTTGGTTTAGTATGTGTAGTTCAGCAATTCAGTAGTTCAGCCGAGTGCCACAACGGCAACGATTAACGTGCGCGCAATTGCTAACACTCCGCGGTGTGAGCTGAGAGTGTGGAGCGAGAGGTTGGAATCGACTCCTCCGAGTAATAATTCGAGACACATTTCTCTTGGAGACTTTATTTTTATTTTTTACAATAACAAACTTCTTGACGAAGCCATTGTCTCTCCGGGGAGGAAGAAATAAAAACAATGACAAGATGTAATACTTGGGCCGGTCTGCGGAATGATGTACTGCAGCAGCTAGGAAGCGGGACAGAAGTTGATGTAAGTGTAGCCGAGTGCGCCGGGAATAATCAAAGTTGCGGGCGTTGCGCGTTTTAGAGGCTGGGTAGGCCAGATGGGGGGGGGTCGAATAGAGTCGATAAGAGGCTAGAGCTTGCCAGGACCTGGTAGTCGAAGAACTAAGGCAATGTACAATACCCTATAATGATACCGTACTAACAAAGAGTCGCGTGTTTTCCCCCGTCAGTCGGCTTTGGAGATCGCTAATAATAAGAACGCCGAGACTTTGCTAGAACCAATACGGCGGAAACACGGAAAATATCCAAGGTTGCGTATGTATGTGCCTAGACGGACTAGGAAGCAACTGACAGTAGGTAATTCAGATGGCAGGATGGAAGCGAAAGCATGACGACGGGTAGGTGATAGGTGAACAGAAAAGCAAAAGAAGCAACGGCAACGGGGGTACGAGCGATGGATGATGGCTGGATGGCTGGGTGGATGGATGGGTTGGTGGATGAGCGATGAGCGATCGAACTTTGAGATTTTTGCGGGACAGCGGGGTTTGACAGGATACACAGGGCAGGAATACAACGTGGTCCGTGGAATCGTGCAAGGGTCGGGAAAAGGGGGGTAGGCTAGCTGGCTGGTAGGTTCTGGGTTATTTTCCAAGGGGCAAGGGGGTGACACTCAACGGAACGGCACGACCTCCTTTTGTTGTACTAGTTATGGAGATTAATCTCAATTCCACAAACCCACAGACTTGTCTTTACTATGTAATATCGATTTCCCCAGACTGGGGGAGATTTTAAAGAAATGATTAATCAAGATGTCAAGCATGTCGTCAGTCATCGCCTGGGCAGTACATAAATAACGGAGGGAAGAAATAAAGAGCCGCCCCCTCTCCCCAAGGACTGAACATACTAAGCTAACTACCCCTACGACACTTACGATACTTACGACGATACTTACGACGATACTTACGATACTTACGACCCCCGTCGTCGAAATACATCCCCAACTTTAAGAGGTTCGTGCAAAGTATTACTATGCCGATTATAAGTTGACAACCGTTTTTACGTCTTACCAACGCTAGCGAAGCGTCAAGGAAGAGATGGGATTTTTTCCCATATCATGATAAGGCCGAATTATGTTCATGATCCTAGCTGATCACACCCGATACCGTACTGCTCTATCGTAGCTTATGTACCGGTACACGTCGCCCATCGCTTGTCCCGACAGCCTTCCCACCGCTAGCATGGTTGGGTAGCATCGAAGGTACCGGGATGTGATTCCGCATCTATCTGAGGAATACTCTTGCGTGTCTGCTTGTCTGCGTGTCTGGCTATATTAGTGACATTTTATCTACCACCGGCCATACTCCCTGGAATGCTGACCTCCCTCCCCCCGATTGATTTGATGCATCACACCCCTCCCCAATTCATCACACGGCAGATCGGTAGAAGCCTGAAGGATGCCGCCCTTGGGTACCAAGCTAGCATTGGCGTCTGTATGAGCATGGGCATAGACATGGCATTTCGGTTTGTGCGCGACGCGGAACTTCCCACTTACAAATCAGCGCATCAGGGAGAATGAACATGGGCAGAGAGAGGTCGACCAACCAATCTATGCGTACCTAGGTAGGTACGATGTCGCCATAGCAGAGGAGCTCGCACACACATTGGTCCACGCAGGGCTCGAGAATGCCTACCTAATGTGAGGAATCACAAGCATTGCAGGAACTACATATGTAGTAGAATCTAGATAAGGCATTGTCATTGAGGTTGATAATTGGCTCTTTGCCTTTTCCCTTTCTCTCGGTGTGAAGAGCTCTTCTGCCAACATATCGTTCCATCTCTCTCTCTCTCTTTCTCTCATACGAGTGAGGGCCGGGTAGAAAATAGGCTAATAAAAATGCTCGAGGCATTGCGAAACCCCACAACACTCTGAAGCCTCAACTCGATGTTATATATATAAGGTACTTGGTCTAAGGGGGTGAAAAGGGATTATTTCTAGTAGAATGGTTCCCCTCTAAGAGAATGGGGGTTTTTCTTTCCTTTTTCCCCGAGCGACCGCTACCATAGTGCCCTTGAAAACACATACTTGCCCTTAAAATAGTTAGTCAAGGACATAAGTTCGAGCCTCGCATTGAAGAACAAAAAAGAAGAAAAAGAAGGTGAAGAGGGTGAAGATGGTGAAGATTTTCTTCTTCTTCTTCAAGCCTACCTTAGGTACCTTCTAGATAACTGTAGAACGGTTGTATTGATAGAACACTCAGGTTGGTATTGATTCCTTTTGAATAGTTGTTATAGTTAGAATATTTTGCATCATTCTGGCTTCCTAGCAATTCCGGCTACGGTATGTGTTATCTCTTGCATACCTCCTCCCGATCGGTTGCGGGTTGCGGGTTGCGCGCCCGTAACATCGCTTACGTTCCGACCATCCGGGTTTAACACTTAAATGGTCTGACTCCCAATATTTAGGTAGGCCCTTTTTTGCCTACCATAAAAGCCGCGCCAACAGGTACGGGGCAGTATCGCTTATTGGCGAACATTCAACAAGGTGAACTAGGAGGTAGTGCCTGGCTACACCTGAGGCGAGATATCATATGGTGAACTCGTCCCTTGGTGCCTCGGGTATTCTGGCACGAAGTAATGGATCGTCGCCATCAAAACGATAGGGAGGTATGCCGCAGATAACCGGTCATTCGCGCAATGGCAGTCTTGATACTGATCAATATCGACGTGGCTAACTAAGGTCAACCAAAAACGATATTCACGCCCATCTCGGCGCTGACCTTCCTCCACATATCCGTATCCTTGACCTCGGGAGAGTCGTCGCTTATGGCATCTAGCCTTTTCCACACCTCCTGGATGATCTTCCAGGCCTGCCCGATGTTGGTCATGCCTTGACGCTGGTCGATTCCAACGAATGCTGCCTGAGCAAGTGTTCTATCTTCAGCGCTGACCGCCTCGCATGCGGCTACAAACAGGGGCCATAACAGCGCCCCCATAGGCCCTCTGTGGGTAACTGTTTCGACGCAACTGACAAGTGCCGCGTGAGCATGTTTCTGGACCACCTCGCGGCGCGCCGAGTATCCGTAGATGGTGCGGTACAGGTAGACGAAAGCACTATGGCGATACGCTAGAGCGTTGTGCAGAATAGACTGGAGCTGTAGCCTCTCCGGAATCTCGCCTCCCCTGGAGCATCTCAGCACGCCGTCCTCCGCCACGACGTTCGGCGGGAGACACGGTTCCCATTGCGTGAGCGCGGTCTCGATAGCTCGAGAAGTGGTTTCGAACTCCATTCTAAGGACGGCACTCTTCGAAGTCTCGTTATCCCGGGCGGCCCTGTCCATATCGTTCTTCAAAGATAGGAGGTTCGATAAGCGATGCATGATAGGCCATAGGGTAGTAGCCATCCCCAGTAGAGTGTCCACATTACTTAAGGGGGACGTTACCGGGGCGTCCATGGGAGGAAACGGGATAAGGCAGCCTGCAGCTGGGGCCGTGGAAAGGGGGGCCGAGCCTAACGACAGGGCTGTGATAACGTCGTAGAATCGGAACGCCTGCCTCTAGTTAGTAAAACTCAGATACTAGGACAACCATCATGGCCGTAACGTACGCGTTCTAGAAAGAGGCTTGCTGGGCTAGACTCTTCCTGGGACGATGACATGATAGTCAGCGCTCCCTTGAGATGTCCGTCCACGATGCTAGACCGTCCACGCTGAACAAGCTGCAAAGCCTATTAGCGAAAGAGTCTCGTAGCCTACACTAGGTACGTCTAAGACTCACCACTTCGTAATATACTAGGAGCATAATGGCTGCTAGAAGTTCGATCTTATCAACATTGCCATCCTGTTCGATCAACCTAGCCAAGCCTTGTATAGCTCGATTATGGAAATACAGCGACTTCTCTGTCGTCCCAATGCCGCGATATTCCATGTGGGCACTCGCCAGTGCGTATATAGCGTTCATGATCGGCGCGCTCCTGTGAGACAGGGGCAGTACTAATTGCTGGAAGGGATTGCCGGACTCCTCGCGGAAAACGATCAAGTGCGATAATACATTGCAGAAATGATCGACTAACGCACGTCTATTCGGACGATCTGAAAATTCGGAGAAGACCGGAAGGACGAACTCAAGCGTCGGGGAGCCCACAGGACAGGGCGCTATCATCGCGAGGTCTGGCTGTAATGATCGAGCTTGGGAGACCACGCTGATACTCGAGTTCCTCCGAACCAAATAATCGGGATGGTCATCGTCATCATCGATACCATAGTCGTAAATAGTCGAGCTAGCGTCGATGGGGGAGAGTGCGCTGTCACTCGTAGTCGAGAAGTTCATGGGCGACATAGCGTTGAACTTGGCGTCTATTGGACTGAGACAGTCCGACTCAGAAACCTCCCCGGCTGTAGCATCTTGCCATTGATCGTAGTTCAGGTCCGTTTCGCCCGAATCCCGGTAATTGTGTAGAAGCCCAGATGGCATAGACTCCCTCCTTCTTCGTTGCCGTGGCCTCACTACTTCATAAGTGCATCGAAGGTCCTTCTCGGCGCAGCGTGCACATTGTGGACGCTTCTCGTCGCATTTCTTCTTCTATCCCCGCAAATTGCAAGTTAGACAGAGACTTTTCATGTTATATGAAACACCAGCCAGCTATGGAAAGGGAAGTTGTACTTTCTCTTTGCTATATGTGCCAGGCAAGGTTAGCATGCTGGTCAAGGAGTAGGGAGATTTGTACTTGACATACCAAAAGGAGCAACCTATATTTTAACAAACGTGCGGATTAGCTATGACTCTCGCTTTGAAAACGCAACTGCTAACACATGAAAGCGAATAGCATAATCCTGACTGACCTGATCTGGACCGTCTCTTAGGCACTTTCGGAGCCGCCAACTTGGTGTATAGCAACATTTTGCTGGCTGGGAGCAAGCAATGCTATAGCCTCCTCATATTTGCATTCCAGGTTCCTTAGACTTTACGTCACGTCACGTATAGCGCATAACTGTTACACCTCGGGTTTCGTGATGCTGCTCAGAATAGGATGATCGGATTCCCTTTATGTTCTCTTTACTCGTAACGTTGTCGTCAAAAGAGAGTTAGGGTGATAAGGGGAAAATGCAGTGTGGAAAAGTTACGAGGTGGATAAGACTCCTGAGAATAGAATACGAAAAGGTTGAGACAATGAATACGGGAGAAGGAGGTAAAACTAAGCAGCGATCGGCTCTCAGCTTTTCGGTCACCATCGTGACGTTGTGGGGAAAATGTCACGGCCTAGGGAGACCCTGTTTAACAAGGAGCGGCGACCGGAGACAGCTTCCGAAAGGGACAAATAATGAAGACATCTGACTGCCCCAAGGTTAGGAAGCTCGGAGATGAGTTCTAGAACTACTAGAGGGTCCCAAAGCAGCCAAGGTTAGCGCAAGGCGGTAGTGGAAGCAGCCAAGTACACCACCACATGAATTTTTGGCCTCCCCTTTTCTCGACTCCACGACTCCAAGTCTTGAAGATCGACTACACTAAATCGAACATGCGGGGTTGCACACGGCAGGGACGGGCGTCGGCGGTTATACATACGAAGTACATGTAGTATGAACTACACCGACCCTGTCTCTCGACCAATCGGGTATAGACGCGTTCGCCGCTTTTGCTCAGGCTCGGCTCATTCCGTTATCAGTCACATGACCTGAGCAATTCCATTTATGAATGGTTATGAAGAGTTATGCACAGGAAACGGACTTCAAACCCAAACGGAGAAATCTAATTCCACTAATATGGTTTGTTAAGAGGACATAATCGGCGAGTTCAACTTTTAGCCTTGTTTAAATCCGTCCGTTATTTACCTAGTAACTTATATATATATATTCTATTCCAGGCACCTACGTGGTTTATATACCTAAAATAGTTTATATTTTAAAAAGTTTTTAACTTAGCTTTATATTTAGCTTAAATTCCTAGAAACCAAGCTTTTTATATTATTTTTTTATATTTATATTATTTTTTATATAAATATAATAAGTTATATATTTTTTATAACGTTTTTTTTATATATTTTTAATAATTATTTTATATTAAAATATATATTAAATTTAAAATAATTAATTTTATTTAAATTATAATAATTTTATATTAAATTAACAGTTTATTATTTTTTTTAATAATAAAATTTTTAACTTTAAAAAATTTATAATAAAAATTTAATAAAATATTAATTTATAAATATTAATATATTAAAATTTATATATAAAATTATAAATTAATAATTTAAATAAGTAATATTAAATTAATTAAAAAATTATAAGTTTAATTTATTATATAATTTAATATAAATTATTAATTTTTTTTTTATTAAATTTAAAGTTTTTAATTTATTATATTTTTTTATTTAAATTATTAAAAATTATTATTAGGATTTTTAATTTTTAAAAGTTATTTATTTTTTTTATATTTATTAAATTAAACTTATAAATAATTAACTTATTTAATTATTTAAAAATTTTTATTTATATTAAATTATTTATTAAGTTTAAAATATTAATTAAAAACTTTTAATTTAAATATTTTTTATATATTAAAATAATATTTATTTTATAAATATATAATTTTATATTTTATATAAAAAATTAATAAAATAATAAATAATAGTTTTTATAAAATCCGATTATAAATTTTAATAAATTATTTTAATTTTTAATAATTTTTTTTATATTAATTAAATAATTTATATATATATAAGGTTTTTTAAAAAAAATATTTAAAAAACATTTTAAAAATATATATTAAATATTAATATTTAAAATAAATATAATATTATAATAATAAATATTATATAACTTATAAAATATAATATAAATAAATATTATAATATTTTTAAAAAAACTAAAAATAATATATTTTTTTATTTATCTTATTATATTTATTACTTATTATAATTAATTTAAATTTTATTTTATTTTTTTTTTTTTTATTAAAAAATAAGTTTAATTTTAAAAAATAAAACTGTTTATTTTATATTATTATAATTTATATAAATTATATAAATTTTATTAAAAATATTAAAATAATATTTAAAAATAACATTAAAAAAAAAACTTAAAAATAATATTAAGCTTATTATATACAGGTTTTTTAAATATTTTTAATAAATTTTTATATTTAAATTTTACTTAAAATTATAAGTTATAAAAAAAAAAAAAAAAATCTTTATATTTTTTATAAATAAATTATAAAATTTATATTAAAAAGATTTAAGTAGTTAATTTTTTAACTATATTATAAGATTTTTTATATTAAATTTATTAATAAAGTTTTTTTTAAAAAGTTTTAAATAAATTTTATTTTTATAATTAATTATTTTAAAAAACTTAATATTAAAATTTTATTTAAATCTAGGCTTTTTATTATAATTAATATTATAAAAAGTTAATATTTTAATTAATATAAATTCCTTAAATAAAATTTTATTAAAAGATTTTTAATTTAAATTTTATTTTAAAATAAACTTATTTAATATTATAATAACAAAAAAATTTACATTAAAACTTTTTATAATAATATTATTATTAGATTTAATAAAAATAGAAATTTAAATAATAATTTTATTTTAATTAATATTAAACTTAAAATTATTAATTATAAGGTTAAAAGTTATATTTATAAATATTTTAAAAATCTTTTTTAGTATTTTTACTATAAAAAACACTATAAAAAAAGCAGTAATAAATGTTAGATTATTTATTTAAAACTTAAGTTTAAATAAAAAAAAATACTAAAAATAATAATAATAAATTTTTAAAATTTATTAAAGTATTTAAAAGTTTTTTAATAATTAATATTAAAGTTTTTATATATTTATTATTATTTTAAATTCGTTTTATAAATTTTTATATTTTAAGTAATTTTTTTTAATTTTAATATAAAATTAATTACGTTTATTATTAATATTAATAATATTTATATAATTTTATAATTTAATATTTATATTTTTATAATTATTAATTTTAATTTATATTATTATAATTTTTTATATAATATTTATATTTTTAATTTAAGTTATTTAATATATTTAATTAATAATATTAAATAACTTATAAAATATTATTTATTTTTATAGTTTAAAAAAATATTTAAAATAATTAATAATAATATTAAAATCCTTAAAATTAATATTATATTAATAAAAGTTTATTAAAATAATAACTTAATTATTATTTTTTAATATAAAATTTAACTTTATTTTTTTTTCTAATTAATTTAATTAATAATAATTAATTTAAAAAGAAAGAAATTATTTATAATAATATAAAAAACATATTTATTTTTAAAAATAATTTTAAAAAAAAACTTATTAAAATAAATTAATATTATAATTTTAAGATTTTTAAGTTAATAAAAATTTTTAAATTTATATATTAACCTTATATTATATATATAATAATTAATATTAAACTTATATATAAAAAATTTATATATATAAATTTTAATAAAATTAAAAAAACTTATTATTATTATAATTTTTATTTAAAAATTTTAATATAACTTCTTTTTTATAATATTTATATATAATTAAAAGTTAAATATTAAATATATTATTAATTATTAATTTTAATATATTATTTATTATAAATTATTTTTATAGATATTTTTTTTTATAATATTAAAAAATTTACTGGTTTTAAATATATAATTATTTTTATTAATAATTATATAAGTTATAAATAATTTAAATTTAAACGTAAGAAAAATTAAATCTTTATAATTATTAAAAAATTTATTATTAAAATTAAATTATAAATTAAATTAAAAATTTAAATTATATATATTAATAATAATAAAAAGTTTTTTAATAAAAATAATATTAAAAATAAATATTTAAATTATGGTATTTATTTTAAAACTATTATATTTAATATATTAAAATAAAATAACTATATAAAGAAATTTAATTCTTTTATAATTATTTTTTTTAAATCGGTTTTAATTAATTTTTAATTATTTACTTTTTTTTAACCTTACGTTAAAAAAATAATTATTATAATAATTAACTTGCTTTTTATTAAAATAAATAAAATATAAAAATCCTTATATAATAAGTTTTATAAAATATTAAACCTTTATAAAAAAACTTATTAAAATTATTTATTATATTTTTATATTTTTAATGTTATTATTTAAATTTATAATAAAAAAATCCCTAAAAATATAAAATATATTTTTTACACTTATAAAAGCTTTATAATTAATTATATTAATTATAAATTTAAAATTTATAAAATCTAAGTTTTTTTATTTTATAAAATTATTAAAATAAAAAATATTATTTTTAATAAATAATTAAAATATTAAAATAATTTAAAAAAAAACATTAAATATAATATTATTTTTAAAAAACCTAGTTATAAAAAAGTTAATTAATTTTAAATTAATATTTATAATCGTAACATTTTTTTAAAACCTTATTTATTTATAAGTAAATTTAAACTATTAAAAACGTTAAATAAATTAATTTAATAATTTAATAACTTTTTATTATAATATAAAAATAACTATTAAAATCTAGTTTATTTTATATTTTTATTTAAATATATAATTAATATATTTTAATTAAACGTATTTAAAATTCTTACTTATTAAATAATTAAAAAGTAATTATTTAAATTAATATTTAAAATTTTTCTGTTTAATTTAAATAAAAAAGATTTTAATAATACTTTTAAAAATTTTATATTTAAAGGCTTTTTAAAATTAAACGTAAAAAATAAATATATTTTTTTTTAATAAGTTTTAATTAATTAATTAAAATTAATATAAAACATTTCTTTTTTTATTATTAAAAATTTTAATAAAAATATTAATTTAATTAAAAATAACGTTAACTTAATTAAATAATTTTATTATTTAATTTATTAAAAATTTAAAGTTAATTATAACGTTATTTAAATATTTTATAATTTAATTAAAATAATTTTATTTATTTTTATTAGTATAACTTTTTTAATAATTAATAAAAAATAAAAAAAAGTTAAAGTTTTTATTTTAATTTTTTTTTAAGTTACTTTTATTTTAATATTTTTTTTTATAAAATCTTTTAAAAAAACTTAAAATAACTTTAAACTTTAAAAAATTCAAAAATTAATTTTTAATATTTAAATTTAAAACTTAATTAATCGTAAGATTTTTAAATTAATTAATTTATTTTTTAAAGTTAAAATTTTATTTATTAAATAAATATTAAATTAAAAATTTAATTTTAATAATAAATAAAAATATAATTAAACTTAATTTATTATTTATAATAATTATTAAATTAAAAACTATTAAGTTATATAAAATATATATATAATTATAATAAGTTTAATATTAATTAAAATATTTTTTATTATTATAATTATTAAAAATATTAATTATAAATAATATAATATTAAAATTATATTTTTTTATAATTTTATTTTTAATAATATTATTATTTATTATTATTAACTATTTAAATATTAAAATAAAATTAAATAAATTTAAAAACTTTTATAAACTTTATATAATTTTTATAATTTATTTTTATAATAATTTAAAATTTTAATTAAAAAAATAATTAAACTTAGTTTTTATAATATAATAATAAAATATTATTTATTTAAATATTTATATATAAATATTTTTATTTTTATTTATATTAATAATTTATTTATTATTAGTAAATATCACTAAAATATTATTAATATAATAAATATTTTTAAAAAAATTTTTAAGTTAAAAATTATAAATAATATAATTAAATTTTTTAATTTTTATATTTAATATAATAAAAATATCTGTTAAATTTTTATTAATTAAATTATATTTATTAAAAAAAATTTTAATAAATTTAATATTAAATTTTTTAAAAATATAAAAACTTTTTAATATTTTAATATTATTATTTTTATTACTTAAAATAAAATAACTAATATTAATAATAAAAAATATTAAATAAAAACTAATTTTTTTAATTAATTAATTATTAACACTTATTTTAATATTATAAAAATAATTATAATATTTTATAAAATAAATATAAAACCTAGTTAATATTATTTTAATTTAATAAAATATTTTTAATAATATTTTATTTTAATTAAAGATTTTAATATTATTTTTAATAAAAAATATTTTATTATAAATATATATTTTATAATTTAAATAAATACGGTATTTATTAATAATTTAAGTTTTTAATAATTTATAAAAATTTATATTATTATATTTATTAATAGTTTAATATATTAATAATTAAAGAAATAAATATTTATTATATTTAATAATATAAAAATAAAATTTATTAATTTTATTTTAATTAATTTTATAATTATATAAATTAATAAATTATTAAAAAAACTAAGTTATAAATAACTTAAATTTTTTATTATATATATTAATTTAATTAATATTAAAATTATTATTTTTAATTTTTTTAAAATAACTTATATTTATTATTTTAATATATAATTTAAATAAATTATTAATTATTATTAATATAATAATTTTAAATTATAATATATTAATATAATTAATATAATTATAAATAAATTAATAAAATTATTTTTTAAAAAAAATTATTATAAGTTTATATATTAATTAAAAATAAATTTTTACTTTTAGTAATTTAATAAATTAAAAAAAAATTATAAGTGGTTTAATTTAAATTATTAAATTAATTTTATTTATAAATTAAAAAAAAAATATTTTTTATAAATAAATAATTTATAATAATTTTATATTTATTAAATTAATAAAAGTATATTTTAAATATTTATATAGTTTATATATTTAAAATAATTTATATTTTAAAAAGCTTTTAATTTAGTTTTATATTTAATTTAAATTCTTAAAAACTAAGTTTTTTATATTATTTTTTTATATTTATATTATTTTTTATATAAATATAATATATTTAATATAATTAACTTTTTATAAGTTACTAAAAAAGATAGGATAATATTTTAAAAGTATTTAATATACTTGAGAGTATTTTTCTTTTAATGTTGGGTTTAGTTGGTTTGTTATACTGGCTGGCTGTTAATAGTGAGTAGTGCGTCTGTGGGGTGGTTTTGATTGGTTACCGAAACAGAGGAACCGCGGAAACTCCGCTAGAATACAGGAATAGCATAGTGAGGTCAATTGGTGCTTCTTCTTCGATCACATTAGAACTTCGAGATAAGGTAAAGGTACACCATCACGGCGCCTTTCATGGCTCAACTATCGAGGAGGGCCGCTAGTTTCGTAAATAATGTTACTGGTTGCTCTTGTGAATTCATCCTCGACACCGAGCACCACCAGTTGAAAGGCAGATTCAACTTCTGCCGGCCATCACTAGGGAACGTATTCACCATCTCCCTCATTTAATTGGTTACGATTTAGAATCAACGCCACCTTTGATTGCTACAAGCTAGGCAGATGGCGATACACTGAAATAGGCAGATTTCAATTCTCCTCTTCAAATCCATAGAAATATCCTCAAGACCATCGCAGAGGCCACCTTGGATTTGCTGAAAATATAAGAGCCACGTAAGATGATGAGAGATTTGTCCAGCTCGGTGCTAATATATCTAGGCGACTCTGTAGTTACGGTCAATGACTGCGAGGCCTTACTGCGCCGTATATCTGACTTTCATCTCCCAACCTTTGACGACGGGCCTCATGTCCTTGTTCATGGCGACTTGCATCCTTCCAATATCATCATCAATGAACAGCAGGTGGAATGGTGAGCTACAACGAAAGACCTCGAAGAACCTGGGCTGATGTGGCACGTCTAACATTGTGGACTCGGGCATCGCCACCACGGTTCCCTGACAATTTTCAGCAGTTTATCCACGCTTCCTGATGAATGAGATGAGCCTCAATTAGTCGGAGACAAGTTCGACTGGTCACAGTGTGATTACTCACAAACGCAGAAAGATGGCCGTCCCTTCTATCTGCAGTGCATCATAGATATGGCACCGGCAAAGGGGGAATATACATGTGTTTATTCTGAGATCCTAGCGCGCCCTGATCAGGAAGAGAGATACAGGTGGTGGCTAAGCGTGGTGAACCCTTAAAAGGTCCGATATTTGTTGTCAAGCCACAAGCCGTTAACGGACGTTTTCCGTAAAGAAAACGCTCATCGGTGCATAAGGAGATTTATGATGGTTTCTATTTTAATGCTGTGCTCAATTGGGGCACAAATCAGGTCGGGCTCACTAAAGCGGCGTGGCTCAGGTCCGCATTGGACACCTACTCCTGAATGTAATGCCTAGGTATTTTATCGGCGGTTACTGTAGGTGCATATTAACAATAAGGGGGAATTCCTTTCGCTTCCAGATTTTGTGAGTACACAGCATTTCTCATCAGTAACATAGTCGTCCTAACTAGGAAGATGGAGATAGAGAAACTCAAGCCTAAAATCGAGGGCGGTGGGAAATTAAGCCTTTTCACTTATTATCCTGAATGCAATAAACGTCGATATAACTTAGAACTACGGGACTATGACAGGAAGCAACGCTACTGGCTAGACAGAATCCAGGGGTATGGTATAGGTGAAGAATACCACCCTCTATCGAGACGAGACGATTTAGAAAATCGACGGAACAAGATAGGTTGACGGAGGAGAACAACCAACCACTTTCGAGCCTACAGGCCTAACCCTGGAGGGGCGAAGAGACATTGTAGAAAGTGCACACCACAATGTCACTCAGTATCCGAGTAGCTACCTGGGTAGGTAGGTATACATAGTATGGTCGCAATCAAATACCTCAGCCTTGTAGCGTCGGGGTTGGGCTTAGCCTGGGTGAGTTTGGAGTCTATCGTGGAGGTGGAGTCTATCGTAGAGAAGTTTACCATTCGATGCATTTACCTGCCTACTTGAGTAGCTAGCTATTAGGTAGTGTGTGTGAAGCCTCGGCTAGTGTCGCTATCACGGCGTTCTCCAAAGAAACGGGGGCAGAACCGTGTATCATCGTCAAGCAAGTTGCGAAAGAAATCTCTTGCATCCTACCTGATTATTGACAGTCGAAGGCATTGAGCTCTCCACATGCAATGTATCAGGTAAAGACTTGAGCCAGCATTTGAAGTCGCGGTTGTTTACGAGGTTTTCGTGTGTTGAGAAGCTCCAGTCAATATATAAATTTAGTATGGAGTCCCCGCGACGAATGGAACGTTGCCTGATCGGCCTAATGCATGTGTTATTGAGTGCTGATGACAGAATATAAAAATAGAGCTGATGATAACATGTGGAGATATAGACTCGTCTCATTCGCGTCCTCGTATCTTGTCTTGTATATATAGTTCGATAATAGAAGTCGTAAAATAAGATGAAGAAGAAGATGAAGAAGAAGAATAATATGATGGTGATGATGATGAATAAGAGAAAATAGGGACTTTCACAGGCCTTCTTGCGACGAAGGAAGGCCAGCAAGGAGGCACAAACTGCCTATTTAGGCGTAAGTGGACGCTGAGAACCGGGGAACTTTAGGGCTGCTAGGGCCCTAACTGTCGGATTCAATTAATAACACGAGGTCGCCGATCATCGATCATCGGGTTTCTCAACTCGAGTCTTCATACTACTTGTTACACTTGTTACCAAGTTATCAGTATCAAAGAAGACAAGGACGAAAATGCTAGAAATCAAATATCATTAGAATCGTGATTGAGAATCTCAATGGCGCTGATACTGCTCAATGGTGCTGATATTGCATCGATGTCGTACGCGTCTGTCAGCTTGGTGTGCCCCCACAAGAATTTCGTTAGCCAATAGTCAGCTCTTGGTTTAGGTGAGCCACCTGCAAGCCAAAGACTATATTCTGAGACCTGCTGTTCCCCAGCGGCGCGGATCCGATGGGAGGGGGGCTCATTGGGGTCCGCTGGACCTCATATCGAGGACGCATACCTGTGTACTTCAACGGACCGAAGTTATTCTCAGCCCTCTTTACAAGTCGTATCAGCTTGAGTCGGTGAGAGTCCATCATCGTACCGTTCACTACATGTCCAACATCCATTCAGCGCGGGCAATAAGACGCTTGCAACCCACACATGAGATCCAGGCAGAGAATGTCGTACAAATAGGAAAGAGCGGGAATCCTTCTTCTTCGGATTGGACCAGAGGGACCTATCACGAGCTGCCGATGCTGACCTGTAGAGTTTCTTGCAGCCGGATGGTGCTCTGATTGGGGGCCGGCCATGCAGCGTGAGAAGCTGACGTTCCACGTACGAGACAGGTTCGTCGAAGCTGAATGGTCTGAGATATTCGAACTTTCGCCATTTGCAGCAGCTGGGGTCTTACCGCAGTTGGAACAGACCCTCCCCTCCCACACCTTCTCTGCGGCGAACCAACTCCCCAAGAGGCGTCGTGAATATGTATTGATCTCCTCCCTGAAATCCCATCTTGAGATGTCCATACTTCTGAACCCTTGTCGTCCCGAACACACGCGCATCCTGTCGATCCCATCCCCGTCCCATCCCATCCCGCTGCTGGTCCCGCACTTGCGTGTCCATGTCCACGGCCGAATGGGGTCATCTCCATCTCACCGTCTTCAAGGAATGCTATTTTCAAAGGCTGCGAGCTCGTAAGCTATCAGCGTGCTAGGCGTAATTAGTGCTTACAGTAGGCGGAACTTTTTTTTCTACCAAACGCGGTGCTCTACCAACAGAGCCTCACCTCAATCTTGCGCTCCAGACTTGTTCATCTCCGAACATGTTTTCTAATTTGTAGCGGTCCTAGACATAGACGCATTTACTAGAGAGACGGTCTTGCTTCAGTCGACAAATTAAAGCGCAAGCATACCTACCCAAGGTTTATCTGCTTGGACACATGTAACGCATTGAGGGCGCTACGGCACAAGGGGTGACGAGCTTCTCTATTGGGAAACTCTTGCATTCGAGCAGGACACCCCAGACGACACCCCAGGTTTTCAGACGCCCGATAGCATCGCCTCCCGGACGATTTCGCAATGTGGGAGCTTTGGAGGAGTTCGAACCAAATGCGGTTCCTGGTGCTGGCGGTCTTAGCTCCCGTAACGGTAGCAGCGCACGACGACGAATTATACCAGATTCATCAGCTGGTCAAGAACCACGATTTCATTCGCCACCCGAAGCGCGAGGCGACTTGCCAGCAGGCAGGGTACAACTTGTGTCCTGCTTCTGTAGACGGTGGGTGTTGCCCCGACGGTTACGCCTGCGCCGTTTCGTCCTGCTATGCCACGACGGCAGGGCCAACGACGGCGTGTGGCCGAGCCGGATATTATAACTGTCCTATAACAGCGGGTGCAGGTAAGCTCGAGACGTGACTCAGGTGCCTATCGTATCGTCAGTACATAACTAATATTGTCATAGGGGCTTGCTGCCCAGTTGGTTATATCTGTAATAAGAAAGCGTGCGAGCCGCCGGCGGGAGTAACAGGATACTCGGCCACATGTCCGACGTCGTTCTTTGGCTGTGCGTCTTCTCTAGGGTACGGCTGCTGTCCGGACGGCATGCAATGCGGCAGCCAGACGTGCTATAATACTACTCCCCAGACGCTCCCGGTCAGCGCGACAGTAACGACCACTAACGCGAACGGAGACACGATCGCCACGGTAGTCACGAGCACGGAAGTGATCACTCCAGGAGGGCCGGACGCATCGGCGACCTCGTCCGGCACCAGCGTTGTGGGCGTGCCCAAACTAATTCCTAGCACAGTCTCCAAGCTACCTGCTATCGAGACCGGCAGCAGCAGCAGTAGCAGCGATGACGGCGGCGGTCTCTCGGGGGGACAACTCGGCGGCATCGTCGGCGGCGCCATCGCCCTGCTCCTCATCATAATCACCATCGCCGCCATCATCCTCTGGCGCCTGAAGCGGACCGAGAAGGCCGCGCGCGCCGCGGCCGGGGCCCGGCACGAGGAGATCTCGGTCGACCCGCCGCACTCGCAGAAGTCGGGCTTCGGGCAGCCCTCGGTCTCGGAGGTCGACGGCACGGACGCGGACTCCTCCGCCGCCGCCGCCGCCGCCGCCGCCGCCGCCGCGCGCACCGCGAGGGCCGCGCGCTACCGCCGCGCCCGGTCGCCCTCCTCGTCCACCACGGCCGGCGGCGGCGACCGCTCGCGGTCCGAGACGCCCGACTACTACGGCTCGAACGCGTCGACCACGCCGCCGGCCTGGCCGGGCTACCTCGCGCAGCAGGCGCCGCCGCCGAGCGAGGTCGCGTCGGACGGCCGCCAGTCCAGCACGGATTCGTACGCCGTGCAGCGGCACCACCACCACCACCACCCCGACGGCACGAGCCCGCCGCCGCCGCGGCCCAGCGTCGACTCCCAGGGCTCGCGCCCGCGCAGCCACGCGCGCCAGTGGAGCGACGTGAGCGAGCTCGACGGCAGCGTCGTGAGCGCGCACGGCGTGTCGGAGCTCGGGAGCCCGGATCTTGCCGAGGCGGCTCGACGGCGGTCCAGCAGCGTCACGCGCAAGGGACGAGGGGGCGAAGGTGCCGGGGTCGGGCTCGGTGTCGGGATCGGGATCGCGGTGCCCCTGGGCACGCTCGACGAGGTCACGGAGCTGCACGGGTACTACGGTTCGGCCGATCTCGCGGTCGGAGAGACTGGCGCGAGGCTGCGCGCGAAGAATTTGTCCATTAGCTCTTTGGAAGATGGCCCGTCGAAAAGCGGATGATGATGGCAACACTCTTATAACCTAAAATAGGGATGTCCGTAAGGCATATATGAAGCTTACGACTTCTTGGTCATTCTACTTTTCATTCCGTCGACGCGAGGAGTTAAGGGGGTCTCAATTATTAGGTATACCCGCACTTTAGGCTTTTTCTTTTACACCCTATTTATATGGGACGGGAAAATTCTGGAGAAGGATGATGATGATGATAGATAGGTCTCGCGGCGCAGGGTGAAATATTCGCATTACGATTCATTCCCGATGATCTTAGTTCGCCCCGATATTTTGTGATACAACTTTTTAATACACGTAAGATTCTTAGGCTTTTCCTCTCATCTCTCTTTTCTCCCATTCTCTCTTTTCATTCACGTTTATACAAGGCCACAGGAATCGAGGATATTAGTATTTTCATTTATTTAATACTACTTGGTACCTACACTACCCTTAGGCACCTACCTGGTAGTACAGAAAACATGTATGCAACTCAGCAAAGTCCTTAACCCAGGACGTCCTCATTTCAATCAAGGAATTAGCAGTTCTCTCCCGTTCGAAGAGTACGCCTACTTTTCAATCTCGGCCTGCGCAACCTTCTCGTCGCTGATGGTGCCGATATCTCCCGCCTCCTCGTCAACGCCGGAGTGGTGTCCCCGCAGGCCGACCTCGGTGGTCGAGAAGGCGTCGGCGGGGTCGCGGTAGGCGGGGACGAAGTTGACGCAGATGGCGTACGACAGGGATGCGACGAAGAAGCACAGGGGGACGACCATGGCGAAGGCGGTCTGGCGGTAGTCGGCGGCGACGCCGGTGAGCGGGGGCACGGCGGCGCCGCCCATGACGCCGGCGACGAGCCAGCCGGAGCCGCGCTTGGTGTGGCGGCCGAGGCCGCGCATGCCGAGGGCGACGATGGTCGGGAAGCAGATGGACTCGAAGAAGAGCGTCACGTACAGCATCGACATGCCGGTCCAGCCGCGCTCCGTGATGGACGGGCAGACGAAGACGATGCACAGCGACAGGAAGGCCAGGAACACCCACCGCGGGCGCACGTACCGCATCACGAAGACGCCGACGAACCGGCCCGCGGCGAACCCGCCCTGCGCGCCCGCCAGCAGCTGCGACCCGAGCGCGTCGTCGGCCAGCGGCTGCGTGTCGCGCACGTAGTTGATGAAGTACGAGGCGATGGCGATCTGCGCGCCCGTGTAGCAGAACTGCGCGAAGGCGGCGTGGAAGAGCCGGTACTGCTTCCAGAACGGCTTGTCGTCGGCGTTGGCGTGCGTCTCGGTCGCCTGGAAGGCCATGTCGGCGTCGGTGATCTCGGGGATGACGGACAGGAAGAAGACGACGGCGAGGACGAAGACGAAGACGGCGATGGCCAGGTACACCCACTGCACGTTGCGCAGCGCCTTGGCGTCGTCGAAGGCGAAGAAGACGTACGAGCCCAGCACGGGCGCCACGACGGTGCCGATGCCGTTGAAGGCCTGCGAGATATTGATGCGGATTTCAGAGTATCGAGGCGGTCCGCACACTTTTAATGTCCGTATTAGCATAGCCCATTCCCGAGGCGAAGGACGGCTCCGGCTTACCTGTTATGTATGGATTTGCCGCTGTTTCTAGGGATCCTAGTCCATTGCCGATGATGAAGATGGCCATGCAGAAGCCGGCGAAGGACTTGGCTAGAATGCAAGGGATTGCGACCAGTGCACCAACGCCTATATTACTTCTGGTCAACCGATATTCTTTCTCCCTATCCCACATCTGAATGTTACATACCATATAGACAAAGACCCCATATGAAAGTTGCTCGATACCCGTAATGGCGCAAGATCCAGTTCGCGTGTCCGAGGGCTGCGAGAGGATAGGCACTACGCCAGATGGTTAACATCCCGTGGTAGGTATACTTCGGATGGAAGAGACATACCCAAAATACGCGGCTTGCAAACCGGATGAACGCGACTTGGTGATACCTAGTGTGTTCTGAAAGTGCTTGTTCAAGGTGTCGAGCAAGCCTAGGACAAGTTAGCTAGGTGCTTCTTCATCGTCGCGCACAGCCAACCCCGGTGGAATGTCAGGGTCATCTAGTGGTACGTACCATAACTAAAACCCCAAAGGAAGAAGAGAACGGTAACGAGACATATCGGATATAGCGACTCTCTCATAGTGAGCTCGGCGGCTCGGGTGCGCTTGTCATCCCGGGCCTTGAGAGACCGCCTCTGCATGAACTCCTTGAAGGTCATCTTGCCGATTCGCTAAGCCGATATAGGTTGTTGATGTAAGAGCCCAACCTTGAGCGATTCTAGAAGGCCTGATGTTGCGGTTGTATCACGGTGAAATGCACAACTGGCCGAGACTCGCGAACCTGGATCTTTAAACGAATGTGGCAGGGCCCTGCTATTTAATTAAGACAGGAATTGATCAGTTCCTGCTGCTGGGTCCAGATTCTGATTCTGCTTGCAACGCTGCGCTGCCCACGCGGTCACGGTTGAACGGGTGGTGCGTCAGTACCCAGTACCACATCTAACCACATCCACATACCAATGTTACGAGGAATTGACTAGGGAATCTGGGGTTTAGTGTAGCACAGATCCCAGGTCAGATACCGGTCAGATTGTGGGGGAAAAGATGGGAACTTGGTTGGGGATTGCGGAGTGGTTGAAGTGGTGGACTGGTGGAGAGACCGCAATTAGCCCGAGGCCCGAAATTTCTTGGTGGTTTAGAAGGCTCGAAGAGGTAAAGGGCGGTACTTGGGCTGCTTAGGCTGCTTTAGGCTGCTTAAGGGATCCAGTTGCTGTTATGTACCCCGACAGCCCCGATAGCTAGGGGGCAGTTTTTATAACGAAAAAGCTCGTCATAATGCTAATGCCCTCAGTCGATCTTTTGCGTGAGTTTGGGGTCTCATTGGTTCGTGATCCTACTGCTGTCTCATGCCGTACTACCAATATCCCTGACCAGAAAGATATGAGCTCTTCGAAGGATCCCGCCGAAGTGTACAATCTACAATCTGAGTAAGGTCCATAGCAGGTAGATATCTAGAACTCGTATCCACCGAGAGGGAGAGGATGATGTGCAGAAATATGCAGAAAATCGTCCTTACTTGCACCCAGTCCCAAGCCTGCGGGTAATATTCGATACCTCTCACGCTACCTCCTACGCATTACGGCCGGGAAGAGTTCCAATTCGCTGCTGGTACTTGGTATTCTGAGTAGAAATCTGTATATTTGTTTAGGATGCCCTGTCGATTGTCGGTGTTTGGTAGAAGCTTAGCTCACCCCCTACCCCGGCTGCCCCGATAGCGAATCCAGTCGAGATGCGGAGTAACCCGTCGAAACTCATTAACCCCGCTGAAGAATGCGGAGCTCGTGATACGTAGTTAGGTGGATGTTCGGAGGTTTTGACGGCCTCATTATTGATCATCTAGCTGAATCCACGTTAGCAAGACCTATCCGGTCTCCAGCCTCTTCTAATAAGAGAGCTACTACGTAGCTATCGAAATAGCTCCATTCCTGTTCTAAGAAAATTTTGGTCCCTCTAGGAAATCTGAGTAGGACCGATCTCTGACGTCCATTCGTTTCAACTACGGTACCTTGAGCTTGAGATGTTCAAGTTAGTCCAATTCCAAACGTCTCGTCTCCCCTTCTCCTTGAATGCACATGTCATTGAAAAGAGCGATATTACAAAAGCGAAACATCCACGCATCCACGTAGCGGTGCCGCAATAGATCACACGATCTTGGCAAGACTATGATGTCGTTCAATGGTCTGTAGGATACATTCACAGGACTAAGACTCCTATATACCATGATAAGGGGAACCTTTAGTCCAGTCACTCAATTCTATCGAAATAATTAGGTAATTCGAACTGTCAACCGATTCTAGAACTTCGTGTTGTTAGTAGATATCCACCTACGTAGGTACATTAGGTAAGCTACTCCAGTTACTTGGGCAGACATCGAACGTTTTTCAACTGTTCGCCAAACTAACGGAGAGATACTGCGCTATATTAACCTCATACTCATGGATACCTAGGCAAGCTTAGGGAGTAAACACCGGTCACGAGAGTCGTAAGCTGTCTGCCCTAGTAATAGCGTTCATAATAGCTCGATTAGTATGGTCTTTACCATCGTGGTCCTTCATATGCTCTTCGATGCGACATTCTTGGGCCTTGAGCTCATACAAGTGTTCCCTTCCTTTATCTGGGGCACGGTCTTCCCATGATACTTCCCAACACGGACCGCATCGAATTAGGACATTTTGCGCATTGCACACTTCAGTGCTTGATCTCTAGCGCCGACACTGGCCAGCATGATGCGACACCGGCTCTCGGCAAAAAATTCCTTCAGGACTTGATAGCGCCCGGCTGGATCTTGATGACCATAATGATGGAAATATGGCACCGGGTCGTCCATGTTTTCTATTGCGATGGCGAGAATCTCCAGAAAGAAGACACTCTAGTCTATGATGAGGAAAACCCGTCAGTGTATATGCATATTACGATAGAAGAAGCAGAAGAAGAGGAAAAGGAAGCAGAAGCAGAAGAAGAAGAAGAAGAAGAAGAAGAAGAAGAAGGAGAAGGAGAAAGGGGTTCATACTGCCGGACTAGGGCGGGCCTCTTGGTCAAAGTCTCTGAAGCGCCTTTGACGCCTGCGTCCCTCAGCTCTGAAGCGTCTCTCGAGCCTTCGACGAGATGAATTCGATGTCCGAATCGTCTTGTGGCTCGCTGTCCTTATTGATGGTATTCAACCGATACTCCTCCCAGAATTTGGGAATTGTCTTGTCGTTTGTGGCCAGCGAGGTAATAGGATGTCCCCGTAGTTAATTCGAGTGCGTAGCTGCCTACCTACCTAGGTAGGCTAGGTGTTGCTCAGCGGAGTCCTAGTCATCATGGCAGAGCATCGTCAAGAACCAAGTATTTCCCAGCGGCTTTGCGCCACTTGCTGTTAAAACGCTGGAGAGTAGGTCTTAGGATCCTTAGATACTCTACTCTTGCTAAGGTACACAGCACAGCCAGGCTGATACGTGGTTGATGTAGGAAGTGACAGCGAGTTTGTATAGTTCGTGCGGAGCTAACGGGGTGCTGGTATGGGAAAAGAGTCGAATACTCTCTTGAAAATAGATACCTTTTGTCCGCCCTGGTAAGGCTGCTAACCTTGTCCACCTTGGTAGTAAGGTGAGCTGTGCGGATAGAATCCGTAGCCATAGGAAGGTTGGTGGTAGCCGTAAGGGTATCCCTCGTGAAGTTGCATGTTGGGCACCGGCCAGGAATGCGGGTCGGTCAGTGCCGGCATGTTGCCCAGCGAAGGCGATTGCGCAAATGTGGTCCCGAAGGACGATGCTTGTCCTGGCATCGCTTAATGAGGATCAGGTATGTACGGAAATTCTGGGAGGAAAAATGATGTTTCTTGCAAGTCTAAGTAATCTAGGAGGTAGCTACAGGAAACCTTGTTTATACCAGCTGCTGGGCTCCCAGGGGCTCTTTCCCTAAGGGCTCCTTCCCTTGATACTTGGAGCAATTACATTCAGTAGGTATTTCCCGACTTATTGTATAATAGCCGCTGCCACTGCCGCTTTTGTTGATGAGGGTACGAAGTAATTTGTGGCTTCACCCCAGGGATCATGCCAAGGGCAAGTGTGCTAGCGATTCACCGCATACTGGAATGGCTGTATCAATAATTAGAAGGGCGTGCGCTGTAGCTCACTATAATTACAGCGAAGTTTAGCATATAACTCATTGTAATGATAAGTGGCCACCCAACTACGGGGTTAGGCTTAGGTTTACGACAGCTACCAACAGCCAAGGCACCCGACTGCATTCATAGAAGAATAGGAGCTGTAGCTCGTGATAGCTACAGGTAATCATAGCGCCTCGAGCCCTAAAGCTACAAGGAACGGTCATTGACAAGCTGGCAGTTGACTTCGCAATCTGATTAGGTGCGATAATTATAAGGGGAATGCGCTGTAATCCTCTGCAACTACAGTGCCGTTCAGCGCTAAGATCCCTATAAACATGAGCATTGCTATTTCAATAGTAGCCCCCCATCAATAGTAGGCAGAAAGTCAGGAGCCCGTTCACCAATACAAGCCCCTGCCAGCTTTAAGTTATAATAACTTCACGAATATTAAGTGTAATAATAAACAAAAATAAATATTACAGAATTAGGAAATATCTTAACTGAATAATTTAGACTGCGATTAACTAAATATTTTCTTTTTATTTCTTTGCTTGTGAATAGGTATGGAAATGATGTATAGATGATCTGCTTGAGGATACCACATGGTTGCGTCAAGGTTTTTGCGAATAATTTCACCTCCAAACCATTCCCAAACTAGAAATTAGTATTTATTTAAAGCTCTAAATCCTCAAAATATATAAGTTATATTTTTAAAATTTAATATCAACTAATATAAAGCATGAAGCCTCCAGGGCCTTATTAATATATAAGATTACTAAGCAGGCGGTGTGATTTTTAACCAATAGGAGGCTCTAAAAACGTCTACTATTGATTTAAATTTTGCACAGCGACTTGGCGCACGCAACTTTTGCCTTCCATTTTCAATTACCTCCTAGGCGCTTCTTGTCAGGGCTGGACTCCAAAGCTCATTAGGCCAAATACCTTCAGATCCTTTGAAACCGCCGGAGTATAACTATAAGGGCCTAGGAAACTGGGTTTCAAACGCAAATCCCATGAGCATCCTTGATCAAGTCAGCGGCTCGTTCCGCAACGGCATACACAGTCGTCTGGCAGTTCCCCCGAGTTGCCAGCGGGATAACACTGGAGTCGACGATTCGCAATCCCTCGACACCATACACCAATAATTCGGGACTGACGACTCCGCCGCGGTCCCTCGGCAGCATCGCGCACGAGCTGGTCGGATGCCAGCAGCTCAGCCCAGACTTCTTGACGTACTCCTTGGCGGTGTCAAGATCGCCCAGCTCCATCGGAGCCCCGTGGTTGCGTCTTCCGTCCGGTTTCATGTATTTGCTGAGCGGCTCGGTGTGCGCGATCTTTTCGATGTATTGCAGGAACCGTGCTATCACCTCGAGATCCAGCGGATGCTCCAGGTAGCGCGGGTCGATGGTTGGTTTGACAGCGGGATCCGCCGACGTGATGTGCACGGTGCCGCGGCTCAGCGGGTAAAGCAGCGCTGCGCAAATGGTGAGGAAGTTGCCCGGAGTGCCCTGCGCGCCATGATGAATAATATCGGCGCCAGCGCCCTCTGGAATCACGTTGCTGCATGATGCATACGTAAACAGGTTACCGATACCCTCGGTCGGATCGCCGAGGACGCGGTGAACGAAGGAGGAATGGTAGGATGAAAAGGGGCCCGGTGTAGCATCAACACCTGTAGCTGACAAGACTTCTTTCAATTTTTCCTGGCCTTCGGGGCCCTCGAAATCAGGTAGTGGCAGCAGGGAGCCAGCAAAGTTTCCGCCCGAGGCGAATGGACCCGTCCTTTTGGTATCATATTCCTGCATGGCTGCGCCGAGCGCTTCGGGCTCCTGGCGACTAAGAGCATCCATCGTCTTGACGCCATCGGCAACTTCGAAGCTTATGCTGGTATTAGGATGGTCTTGGAGATTCTCGCCTACGTTTGGGTTGTCAACCACCACTGTGATACCGAGGGGCTCGAGACGTTCGCGTGACCCAATGCCAGAGAGTTCTAGGAGCTTAGGCGTTCCAAAGACGCCCGCTGCCAGAATCACCTCCTTGACTGGCTTCACGGTGGTAATATTGCCGTCCTTCCGCACCTCAACGCCAATCACCTTTGGTGTGGTACCAGTCACATCAAATACTAGCTTCTCAACGGTGGCGCCAGTGACAACATGCAGATTCTTCCTAGTCTTAGCGGGCTCAAGGTAGGCTGTCACTGCGTCACTACGGGTTTTAGTAACGGGATCGATGCTCATAGCATTTATATACCCCCCAACCATCTCTCCCGAGAATGGATCACTCGAGGCTGAATATCCCAGCGAGGCAAGGGTGTCAACCCAGGCAGTGGGCAGCGGGTCTTCGACCCCTTCTGGGAAGCTAGCCTGCACTGATCCGTGAGTACCTCGCACTTCATCGTCAATATAGCTAAGACGTAAATGATCGCAAGCCGCAGGCGATGGGCGAGTCAGTGTGTAGAACTTTTTGTAGTACGGTGCTAACGTGTCCCAGTCCCAGCCTGAGTTGCCAAACTCGCCCCAGGCATTAACAGCGGCTTTGGAATTGGCCACAAAGGCCTGGCCGTTGATGGCGCTAGACCCGCCCAGCATCTTACCCTGGGAAAGGGGGATGACTTTGCCATTAAATCCTTTCTATTCACAGTTGCTAGTGTTAGCTTTCGTGTTGTAGGTATTTACCCCTTATATTTTATTATCTCTCACCTGTGGAGTACTCCTGTAGTCCCAGTCAAAGTCATCCTGACCGAGTAATGAAGGCCAGAGTGCAGGCGTTCGAATACGAGGGTCCGAACTGTGGTCTTGGCCGGCCTCAAGTACGACAACATTGGTCTTCGGGTTCTCGGTGAGGCGGTTTGCCACGACCAGCCCAGCTAAACCACCTCCAATAATAACGAAATCTGGCTTTGAGTTCATTTTGATTTGATGAGATGATGGATGCGGGCCGATAGAGAATGTTGTGTGGAGTATGAATTGGGACGCGGGGAAAGAAAGAATGGAAGAAAGGGATGAGATATACTTGAACATAGAACCAACGATACAATCCTGTGTGACCTTAACAGGCCAATCATAGCGTATTAAAATAGCACACTAGGGGTTTCACGACGACAAGGAAAGGATACCAGAGGGCATCATTGGTGATGGGATAGGAAGGGTTGACAATTAGACAGTGTCGATATCTATCCCACCACATAATTCAAGATAGCTTTGGCGCTCTATGTAACCTCCTAAGTACGGGCTCGATTTCATGCAAAGGGAAAATGGTAAGGGATATCTTCATTTGGAATTCGTTGGATTGATCTGGTTTGTATCTCACCCCTTCGAATCTACCTAAGCAAAGGCTACAGGCCGAATGTGATACAACCACGAAAAATCAACACGTTGGCAGCCTTAAACAAGAGAATAGTGTTCTTCCCCTTGCCGGAATGCATCGGTTATGGTGACTTAATACGGTATATTCTCGCCTGGGCACTCGAAGTTGGTGTAGCCATAGCAGCTTAGGAAGCCGTTCTTGACATAGAGCAGGGTTTCTAATATCAAGCCGAGTTAGTAACGATGTCTTAACTTTCGGAAATAGCTCTCGATTATATACGCACCCAGCTGAACAGTGGCCACTCGTGTACCGCCGCCACGACCGTCACCTCTTGCGCAGGTGCAAGATAGAACGTTGGAGCCGTGAGATGTGTAGTGGGAACAGCCCCAACAGGAGCCGTCGAAGCGTCCCATCCTTTGAGGACGGAGGACTCCTGCGTCGTTAATGTAGCACCTACAAGTAACGGCTTGATTAGCTATCCTTCTATTTTATCATCAGGCGTGGGTATCTAATCGTGCTAGACTCACATGCCAAGATCTAGGAACGAGCATCGGGATCCATGCGGGTCGCTGTGGTAGCAAAGCCATATTAGTCAAAGACAATCACGCAAAATATCTCGCTACGAAGCTCACTTGTACAAGCCACCGCAGACTGCACGGAGGTAGTAGACGGTGGGTCGCTCTTCAGAGCGCACGAGTCCCAGGCTGCTGCTATCGCACTGGATGCGGAAGTCCTTGCCGTTGGTGCCGTTCGCAATGCTGCTCAGGGTGCTGTCGAGTGAGGTGCGGGAAGCGACACCGTTCTGGGAGATATCGAGCGCCACAATCTGGGCGACGATGAAGACGATGACGAACCAGATGGCGGTGGTCTTCATTTTAGCAGAGTGGTGAGACCAAACGTCAGGTCTCGATCGAGAGTGCTTGATTGACTAGATTGGTGGCAATTTGTAGGCAACTTTCAGATTTGAACGAAGACGAAAGAAATTCGACAAGAGTGTTAAGATTAAGACTGGAAATTGCTCCAAGTTGCATATGCTTGCAACCGTGGAAAACCACGAGAGGCAAGAGCAGAAAACGTGGAAAGAACAAAACGCAGCTATTTCATTGATAGCCGTCTCTTCTAAAAGCATATATGAGCAATATCAAATTATTCACCATGGCACCATGGATAGATAGAATTAATCAAGACCTCCTCAGACCTTTATGTAATGCGAGATCTTGCACCATATTAAAATACCCAGGTAAAGACATGCCATCCAACCACCCCAAGTGAGCTTGTGGTTGTCGATGCCCAGGAGCAACATATTATCATTCTGGAACTAGTGAAATCTATGTCGAAGGAATATATCTAGGTAGGTACTTGTGTAAGAAAGGATATTTATTCCTTGTCTTGTTTTGAATTTGTAATTACCTCCTTAAATACATGGTAGGTAGCGGTATTAGTTGGTGTTATTTTGAAGTTGATCATGTGTATATACTGAAGCTTTGACTCTTGATTTATGGCCGAGACCTAGAATAGGGATGACCATAGCCATAGTGGCTGTAGTCACTGCTGTCACACTGGGCAACTTCGGTTTACATGAGCTTGTTGGGTATACCGGAATGCACACCTTGAGAGAGTTCACACACAGAATATGGACCTGGGGAGACGATGGGTGGCAATGATGAGAGAATCTGGCCGTGATACGCCAGCTTCTTCGACGAACCGACCCTCAGCCCGAAAAATGTTGACCGATCCTGTATTGGCATTTCGTAAAACTCTAGCCATTTGTCTAAGGAACTGATCTAAGGCAAGGAAATTCATCAGAAGCAAGAAAATCACCTAAACCGAGAACACCTAGGGTTTGCATTCTGTGAAATACATCCCATCCGGGTCTTCACTCGGTTTGCATTATCAAACAACCCTTCACTCGAGCCTATTTTGCCTGCTGTGAGCGGTAGCTACGATGATAGCTGGATTACTTGTCATGTACTGGGACAGCTCCGATACACTGGTCTGCGAAGAGGAATAGGGCGAGATGGGACAGGTGTTGGGAGATGTGGACGCGATGGATTTGGGGTTAGGGCAGTGATGAGAAGGTTCCTGGAAGCCTCTGGGAAGTTTATATGGAAAGCTTCAAGGCCTTGGTGGTCTATTTCGTGGTGAACGTTGACGAGCTGGGTTGTCGCAGTGTAGGTGATGATGGCTGAGTGACGAGGTGGTCTATGCCTTGCACATAAAAGCAGTCTCAGACCATCTTGGACTTTTCCTGAATCAACATTAATATCCACCACATACCTTACGTTTTGAGGTAGGCATACATTGAATAATGGAAAATTCGATGGTGCTAAGCTCGAATTAAATGAAGTCGCCTGATAGTCGAGTCATTCGGTTGATCCGGATAGCGCTGCCCTAAATGGTCCGACGTCAGAGCTTTTGCTGGCTTAAACTTTTCAATATCTTGAAACGACGAAGATGACGATAGTGATATCTACCGAGAAAGGGGGTGTAGTCGAAGTTTCTATTAATACAGTCGAATAGAGACGGATAGAGACGGAGTTATTTGTTAAGAACTTGTCAGCCACATCACGGTTAAATGGAATCTGAGCATGTGGTTCTTTTGCCGACTCTCAGTGGTTGAATGCACTAAAGGAGTGAGGCTTAGGTAGGTGTGAGGTGTGGCTTAAGAGGTCTTATCGGCGAATCAATACCCGAAAACTTCCATTCCTTGGCGCCCCTTGGTACCCGCACTGATGTTTTTTTTCTCTTGGTGGCCCACTTTTTCCGCCATCTCCCGACAGAATTGTTAATCTTTTTTCAGTTGGCGCCGAAACACAACGAGCTTCTTCCTATTCCTTCACACATCTTAAAAAGCCTCAAAGCTACGACAATTTCCGACTAAGGCATCTTTTAATTGAGCCTTTTGCGTGAACGACTCGAGTCTTTCGTCGTCCCCTCCTTCACCTCTCCACTCAATCCTAATTCTTTTCTTTTCTTTTCTATTCTAATCCCTCACCAACCAGTCGTCATGTCTGCACCCGTCGAGAAGGCCGATGCCCTCGCCCGCCAGGCCGCTGCCGCTGCTCCTGGCCAGCTCAGCGGTCTCGCTCTCTACTCTAGATTCGCCCTCGCCGGTGCCATCTGCTGTTCCGTCACCCACGGTAGCCTTACTCCTGTCGATGTGTAGGTAATTCAATTCGTTACCGCCTATTTTGCGCACCAATCGCTGGGTCCTCAACCGGCAGTCCGTGCGGGTTATTTTCGATTTCCTGAAAATATGCGCCCAACGTCGTCCTGGCTTTCAACTAATATCAATTGTGTACAGCGTCAAGACCCGAATCCAACTTGACCCCGTCACCTACAACAAGGGTCTGATCGGTGGTTTCCGCCAGGTTATCGCCAACGAAGGTGCCGGCGCCCTTCTAACTGGTGCCGGTCCTACTTTCGCCGGTTATTTCCTCCAGGGTGCTTTCAAGTTCGGCGGATATGAACTCTTCAAGCAGCAGGCCATCAACCTCATCGGTATCGAGAACGCCTCCAACTACCGAACTGGTGTCTACCTCGTCTCGTCTGCCTTTGCCGAGTTCTTCGCCGATATCGCCCTCTGCCCTCTTGAGGCCACCCGTATCCGTCTCGTGTCCGAGCCCACCTATGCCACCGGTCTGGTGAGCGGCTTCAGCAAGATGATGTCGCAGGAGGGTATTGGTGCTTTCTATGCTGGCTTCGGTCCCATCCTGTTCAAGCAGTACGTACCCTAGCTCTGGTCACGTTGTGTTGGATGAGCCATGCTGACTTTGTACAGGGTCCCCTACACCATGGCCAAGTTCGTGGTCTACGAGAAGGTCGCTGAGGCCGTTTTCCGCCAATACCCCAAGAAGGACATGTCCGACGGTTTACAGACCACCGTCAACTTGGGATCTGGTTTGATTGCTGGTTTCGCTGCCGCCATCGTCTCGCAACCTGCCGACACCATGCTTTCCAAGATTAATAAAACCAAGGGTCTCCCTGGTGAGAGCACTACCAGCCGTCTCATCAAGATAGCCAAAGAGCTCGGCTTGCGTGGATCGTACACCGGTATCGGTGCCCGTCTTTTCATGGTTGGTACTCTGACCGCTGGTCAGTTCGCCATCTATGGTGATGTAAGTTACATAACACCCTCTTGATATCTCAACACCATCAATAGCGAGCAAAACTAACCGTGAACGCGGGCAGATCAAGAAATACCTTGGAGCCTCGGGCGGAATAGAAATCTCGAAATAAACGGCTTCTGAGCTGTTATGGGCGAGGGATATAATGACAAACAAACGGACGACACCACAATGGGATAGATTTGCACATCTCAGGGTGGGAAAGTCGTAATATTACGTCTAGCAGCTTGACGTAGGTTCCCCTGTGAAAAGCTGCTTTCCATTTTTTTTTTCGCATTTAGACTAGGCGGTACCGGAACTGGATTTGCAGGCTTCTCAAGTGTCATTTTGCAATGAGGTTTTGGAGGTTCCTTAATCTCCATGACCCCGGTATGCCGTAGATGCATAGAACATAGATGAAAAGCATCTAAGAGCAGAAGACGACACTTCCTGACGGAGGTTGTATAATAGACTGGTTCATATTCAAGCAATGGACTCAATCGCAACTCCTTGTATACCCCTGAGCAGATATCCCTTATAGCAAAGCTATGCCGGCACGTGCACCCCAACGGTGAAATTGGGGGCCTTCTCTATATTGGAAGCATCTCAAAATATGTACGGGTGTGGATACCTATTCAATTTCTCTTCTCTTCTCTTCTGGTGCGCTGGATGGTACGCGCCGTATACTGGAGCCCTTGCGCAACTTGCAGCAGCCTATCTAGAACGGCTGGAGAGAGCCCAGAGGTTGGAGCACAACCTAAGTCTGATCAGTTACAGGAGATATTTGATTCGAACTAGGACGTATGCCTAGCACACCTAGTATGTTTCTTAGTACGCCTGGTCAGGCATGATTGATATAATTAAGCGCTACTTACTTAGGATTGCTGGCACGGTTACGGGGTCATATAAATTTCTGCCAAGGTAGCTCGATCAAGCTGATGGGATCACAAACATGCCCTAGGCGTCGAGACGGCGTGCACACGTCTATTGCGTGGTCATCAAGTTACACTGCAAGTATCATAAGTTTACCCTAAGCAAATCAACACACTTATCCTCGGCAATCTTCCAAAATAGCTCACTGACAAGATATCCTTCGTCGTCACTCATATCAGCCAAATGGCCAAATGCATCATTACGTTATCCGCGCACACTAAACCACGTCACAGAATAGCAAGCAACATTCTCACCTCCACGAGCCAGTACTAAAGAGGGGAGAGGGAGAGAGAAAAGGGGAAGAGGGAAAGGGGAAGAGGGAAGGAGGAATAGGGAAAGGGGAAGAAGGAAAGGGGAATAATGAAAGGGGAGAGGGGAAGGGAGAGGAGAGGGAGGAGAGGAAAGGGGAAGGGGAAGGGGGAAAGGGAAAAGGGGAGCAATTCATTTTGCACTCGTCTCCCTAAGTGCAGCTCCGAAAGCCATCTGCTGGTTCATGAGGGCAATCTCCAGCTCAGACAATACGCACTGCGCAGCGATGACTTTGAAGCTCTGGAAGTCGCTGTTGTTTCTGCCGAATTTGTTCGACGAAAAGATGCCGACGTGGAGGCACGCGATGCTAAGTTCTAGCGCCGACAAGTCGTGGTTGAAATCGTCGCTGGCGGAGTCGGAACTCAGCGACTCGCCGTCGACGTGATCGTTGGCATCGTCGTAGTTGCCGTCGACGCCGTCGTCTTCTCGCGACTCGATCCCCTTCTTGCGGATCAGGCTCTCGGCCCACTTCGCGATGCGGTCGAACTCGTCCTTGAGGCGGATCGATTTGTCCCGCTGCCGCTTGGTCTGCACGCCGGACTTGTTGAAGATGTACCCGGTGAACACCTCGAGTTCCGTGATGCCTTTGGTCGAGTTGTCGGAGTAGTCCATGGTTGCGCTCCAAATGGCGTCGTCGTACCTGTGGAAGTCGGGAACGTTAGCAAGGTAAAAAGGTGACGGTAGAGCCAATAAAAAGGGGTATCAGGGGGCTTACGCCTGCCTGATGCGACGAGCATCGTCCTGGAGTGGCCGCCAGTTAACATCTCCCAACTTCTCGCACTCGCTCCTAATGTAACGAGACAATTGATCCCACACGGAAGTGCCCTGCGAGCTCGTTGCCCGGTGAATATTCTCTTTCCATATCTTCTTCTCGTCGATAGCTCGGTATAGCTTGCCGAGAACTTTGCTCGACTTGTAATACTGGTACTTTGGGCCGCTCTCTTCATCTTCGTCTTCAAGCGCAGGTGCTTTCGGTGCGTCAAAGACGATCTCGGTTCGATCCACGATGTTCGCGGGAGGGGCTGGTGCCAAGCTGCCAGCTGTATTAGCATGGCCTATGAGATAGCATCGTCCTGAGTTTGGGGGGGGGATATCCAATCATCAGGTGGTGACAGGTTACTCACAAATCTGGCCGGTACCGAGTCCTGGTTAAACCTCTTAGCTGTTCGGTATTGATGGGAATACCTGACTTGCTATAATCTACGCCTGTAGAGTGCATCTCAGCCAGGAGTGTGCATTCTTTATCGACGGTGCCGGCCTCTTTCATGTCGGCAAGAATCATATGCTTGACAGCAATGACACCAAGTCTGCGATGTTGTGGTCAGTGGCGATCTAGATTCTTATGGGAAGACGAGCAAGAACTTTATAAAACATCAAGACCACAATGCGGTTTAATGTCAATCGTATAACAGAAGCTAGTAGGTGATATCCTCTGGAAAACGCTTCGAATGTGACAATTTCAGCCGAAACGGAACTTACTGGTCTGTGGACATGAATTCAACGAAGAAGTCTGTCATATCTTCCATGGTTACCTCCCTTCCTATATTCAAATGGCTCACTCGAGGGTAGTCTGCTGGCTCAAACTCGCGGCGAGAAGTCGAAACTGCGTCGTCATCCCATATGATGTTGTAGATGTCGCCGTCAAGATCACCTCCGCTGAGTTGACTCGGGAGGTCCCTCTGCCCTTTCTGGCTGAACACGACGCAATTTTCGAGCGAGCGAAGAGGGTGATGAGGTGGAGGGACGACCGCCCTTCTCACTTGTATATCACCAGGGTGGAGGGCGGGGGATCTTGTTATCAGGACCAACTTGTCACATATGTCGACATCACGGCACCGGGGGAGCTTGTGCTTTTCAAATGTGACGTATACTTGGTCCTCTTCTAGGAATCCGAACTCGTCCATGATTCCGAACAGCGTAACACCTTTCTCTACCGGGATGCGGGCTTTATGCTTAAGGAGTCGCACTTCCCTAAGGATGGCAGTTTCAACAACGGAGCAGAGGAAAGCATCCTTCTTGTAATCGATCCCCAGCTTATGGAGACGCCGAATGAGTCTAGAGAAGTTGATCTGCTCTGCGACTTTCTGTCTTTTGAGGAATTCCACGGTGTTCCGAACGTAGGCTGCGATCTTACGCAGTCTGTCTAGTTCGCGATTCTGGACTTGGAAGAACCAACTCTCCTTGACGCCCATATCCTCGAGGATCTTGATCATCTGGCGATTAAGAACAAGGGGTATGGGCTTGTTTCCCATGTCGCAAATTTCTAGGTATCGCGTATCGTCACTTTCGAACTTGACCATGCTCTCGGGTCTAATGCGCATGACCATTCCATCAAGAGTATCGTCTAAAGCAAGCATCCCTTTCGCACCACCCCATCTAATCTGGAAGCATGTGGTAATGCCTCTAGTCTGTGGCAGAGCATCCTGGATAGCTTCCATCAACGACCTAGATAGTGTCCCAACACCGTCGCTAAAAACTCGACTTCCGTCATTAGATTTCATGTCTGCGATGTATTCGATCTGGACTCCGAGCTCGTGGAGGTCAATTGAGAATGGCGTCTCTGAAAAGGCTTGGCCAATGCGGGCGGCGCATCTGGGCGGCGAGAAAATCTTGTTGAACTTGCCAAGATCGGAAATCACAGAGGAATAAGTCTGGAAGTTCGAGTTGTGGTCCATGAACGGCGCCATGAACCAGACACTATGAGCTCGAAGAGAGGAGTGGGAAAACCCCAAGAACATGTATTGCCGGCCGGCAATGTGAACTCCCTGCAGCAGAAAGTTTTTGAAGCGCTTCCAGATTGGTTCAAGTGATACTCTTGCGTTGAAGTATAGGTCCTGGCCATCCTCTTCACAGAATTGGACTCGCACAAAATAGCCAATATGGTGAGGAAATTTCCGTAGGATTCGGTTCTTCGCCTCAGGTTCGGGACCAAGAAGTATGAACCGACTCGGCGTAACCTGCACCTTATAGACCATAATAAGGTTCTGCCGTCCTCTCTCGGATATCAGCTCTTTCGTAATGCCATGCCGGATCTCCTTCTCATTGTCTTTGAGGCATGACCAAATCTCGTCCAGACTAAACGTATTTGCGTCGACATCAGGCCCAGGGAAGGGTATCTGAGAAAAGAGCTTCTTGACAGCAGCTGCGGAGAAGGGAAATGATGATGTACGTTCGGCACCACCAATGTCGTGGTTATTGCTAGCCAGCCCTCTAGCTCTGTTGGTCGTGTTGCTCGATGACCTGTTGGTGGAACTTGTATTCGTAGTCTGGCAAAGACGTCTGAGTAGAGCCTCAACCGTCTGAGGCAGAAGATAGCCATTATGAACAAGGGCCTGCAATTCGAAGAGAACATCAAAGGGAACAATAGAGGTCGCATTGCACTCGTCAACCAGACGGCGGAACGCTCTCAAACCATCAGCCATAGATGTTTGACCGAATATGGAGACACTGGGGAAGTCATAGTACGAAATAGTGAGGCGCTCCTTTTCCTTCAGTCGTCGGAGTTTGGGTTCGAAGTCGATCGGTGATACCTGTAAACGATAGACGAGACTCTGCCCCAGGATTTCCGCGTGGTTCGCGGAAGCATGCGGAAGTTGCTTCAGTCGTACCCTTGACACGTTCTTCATGGATCCAGAAAGCCCCAACTTGCTCATAAGAGAAGCAAGATCCTGGCTAATAAGTTGGAAGAATCGTGGTGCCTCCCACAGCGTTAGTGTCAGGGAATTGGGTCTTCCAGCGACAACTATCTCGTGAATAGTACGGTACGGGATTTCGACTCTGATTGAATCGCTTTGAGACGCGAAGTTGATGATAAGGATATCCCTACCAAACTTGGCCGAATTTTCCACACCTTCCACAGGCCACTCGATGTCTTTGGTATAGGCCAATTTGCGATTTGGGTAATCATAATGCCCACACGAGAGACTGTCAAGCTTGAAGACGATGGTCTTGTCCTTCGCAGGCTCCTGCAGGTTTTCGTTCTCTTGCTGTAGATCTTCGGCAGTCTTTACCAATGTCCCTAACAAAAAAGGATCTGGGTCATGTTCGCTCCGTTTACAGAAGACATTGACACCTCGGAATGCCAAACGAGCTCGTGTTCGCCGCTGACCTCGGCGAGTAAAGCCGGGCAAGACCTCTTCGCCGTAAATCATCAGGAACCTCTCGCCTTGGACCCGGTGGAGAAAGGTTACAGACCCGAAGTTTTTCCCACGAAACTTCTGGCACGCCCAGTCCGTAAAATCCAATCTATCGATAATGAAAGGGCTCAGCTGTGTTTTAAGTCCTTGGTCGGTGAGATCGACGTCGAGACCTCTCATAAAGACCTCCAAGCCATCCAAGCTTCTTAAGTCTGCCATTTCAATCGATCCGTATGGCGTTGGGCCGAATATTCCGTGGGAGAGGGAGTAAGCCCTTGAGCAGTCCCTGCTAAGGGTGTTGATACAGCATGAAACGGCTGAGTGAAATAGTAAAGCGATTAAACGATACGTGCGAAGAACAAATAATGAAGATTATAAAGCCAAGCCGATCGGCTGATAATGGTTGGCTGCAAGAACCCGCTCTCTGATTTAACTGAAGATGAGGCTGTCTCAAGTTGATGCGGAACGCTTTCACCTGCGGAAAAGGAGGAGAAGCACGCGCCGTTAGTGAAATCCGGGAGTGGGGAATACGCTTGCTTAGCTGTGGTGGATGCGCTAATCCTCGACACCGTGAACAACATGGATACCCAATATTGAAGCTCGAAGATGGAGGTGGGAGGTGGGAGAAGGGAAAGTATTGCAATGGAGATCTGAAGCTCCGATAAGGCCTGAGAAGGTAGGACAAAGTGCGGGCGCCTATGAAAATGAAACATAGAAAGTCAGCGCCCGTATGTATGTCTGATTGGAGATCATTACCGAACTTTCATCACATTTTATGAGACTTTTTATATATCACAATATAATCTATTTACTTCATTTTCTTGGAACATGATAACAAAAAGTAAAGCTGCTTAGTGAAGAAAATGAAAGCAACCACTCAAAAGGGGTTGCATCACTTAAGTAACTGATATTATCATGTCCCTTTCTCACTTACATGTAAGAGCCTAAGACTGTTCTTCTAGCAGAATGGGTATCATACTAATGTCAATTTGTGCTAACTTACCTTGAATGACCATCATATATATTTTGGTGTAGTCCCGGTTGATAGCTGCTGGGAACTCGGAATATGGTCGTACAAATCTAAGTATGACTGACGAATATCTTCATTATTTATATGAGATTTTTTGAATTCATTATTCAAGCGCCTTGTTATGAGCAGTGAGTTATGGCAATATTCAAGGTACATGCTTCTCCACTGAAATTCGTATATGGGGTAATGTACTCCTTTTTACCATATACTCATCAATTTCGCAGCCAATATCAATTCAAATTCCTGACGACTTATATATATATAATTTCAATTCATTTGAAATCAAATAGGCTAGTTTGCAATTGAATTGAAAAATATTGGTTAAGATATTTGCGCGCGGTTAGAGATCTTTTCTTCATGACGAACATGGCGCACTTAAATGAGCTCTCCAGATTGGGCGGGCAGGTAGCAACGAAACCAAATTATAGCATAAGCTGCAGAACAAAGAATATAATATCTACCTACCTAGGTACGTGTAAATAGTATTATAGATAAATTTCAACAGTTGCTTACCTCTTAGGCAGCTACCTACCTAGGTAGGTAGGTACTATTTCGGTTATTACATACACAGCCACATATATGTAGGTATATAGCCACGTGGCTGTACATGATTACCCCCTATTGAATCTAAGACGAAGCGCTCGATGGAAGCATCGCAGCCTGTCACCCTTTTTTTTTTTAATTTTTTTTTCTTTCTGGCCTTTGAAAAACATTGAACCAAAATATTATCCCTGAGATCGCAATGCAGACAAGAGGCATTGGCTCTCGATTAGCTAAGCTCAAATCTCGTTTAGTTGGCAAGGTCGGTCAGTACTCCCCCTCTACCCTACCTTTCAAGTGCTTATATGTTCTTCTCTTTTAGGACTGACCCTAATATCGTCGAATCTGATGAAGTTGCGAGCTTATGCTAAGCCTGCCAGAATGCTATGTTCACCGACGACCCAAAGACTTTAAGATTCGGTCGACGGGGCTTCGGTCATACCTGCATCAAATTGGAAGAAAGTCGATAATTAAAACCAGATACAGCATTGTTGACCGCTTACCAGGTCTTCCTAAGCTGCAAGCTTTGTCGCGCAATGGCTGCGACCTATGTGGCCTGATTCGCGATGGCATACTGTCGGATAATGCTGATCGCGCTATGAAGAGCTATAACAGACGCATATCTCACCTTAGCACTGGCGAGATATCAATATCTATGAATTATATCTGGAACCACATCTCAGGCTCTCGGTTCAAGATTCTTCTTACCTGTATAGCAGGCAGTATTCTTCTGGGGAAACCCGCGCGAGTTCGAATCTCGCTCTCGTTAAATTTCCTTTTTTTTAATTCTTTTTTTTTTTCTCTCCTTACCACTTGTACAAGATACCCTTGTATTTATTGCAAGTTGAACGGCCGTATTGTTGCTAATTGTCCTGTCGTTATCCTCTGCGAATCGTGTGGACAAAGATAATCAAACGGAGCGCTGCACCCAATCCAAGAAGATGGTACCCATACGGCCATCCGTACCTATAAGAACCCTATCAGAGGGAGCCATGTTTAATTTGGGTTCTCTTAGCATATAATGAGTATTCCTATGTTATGTAGGTTTGTGGTATAGGTAACTGAAAAATAGGTATGATGGGCTATTATATAGATAGTTCTCTGAGCCAGGTGGCTGTAAACCCAGCACCAGTTATCTAGCCTTGAAGTCTTCATTATTATCTTAGCCCTATTTACAGCACGCAAGATGTCTAGAATGCCTATCAAGAGTCGCCGAGATTGCCTAGGGCCTAGGTGTGAATATTACAAAGGTATTACTTTCCCTTTATTTGAGGCATACCGGTAGAAAAGCAGTTGGGGGAGCCGCAGATTAGCGGAGAGCCGGCGAGTTCTAGAACGCGTCTTTAATATTGCCACGTGCAAATAAGAATATGGGCGGCGAGACTTAGATGATGAGATAGCCACTAGGCGCAACCACAGGACAGGAGACGCGGACGGAAATAGTATTAATATATTAAGAATACTACCCTGTAGCATGAGACATAATTTGTACTGTGGTACAGATATTATAATAATTCCAATACAGCCTGCGGATAAGTGAGATACGTAGGAGTATGGGAGAATAAAGGCTAAATGTAGATGCACAGCCCGAGCCGATGTTAAATTGAGGCCTTGGAGAGCGAGCATCCCGAAGACTCTTTTTCAGACGCAAATTTCTTCGAATTTCAAAAACAGGGCGTTCAGTTCTTATTACGAAACAGATTTGCGGCAGAGCCGAAACGAAGAACGAAACCAACATGCGCCGAGCAGCACTCTGCCTGCCCCTTACGGGAGCACTGGCAAGCCCTCTCATTTCCCGGCAATCGGATTGCGCAGGCCTGTCGACGACCACGCCCAACTGGAAACTCTCGAACGCGATCTCCTCTGACTGGCCCGGCAGCGGCGCGGGCCGGGTCCAGCTGTTCTCCTTCCACGTCCCCACGGGCGAGCTGTCGTCCTGCGTCGTGAACTACAGCATGGACACGACGAGCGGGCAGATAATAGACTACGACCCCGCCGTCTCGCACCAGTGCACCAACTTCGGCGCGAGCGCTCTGAACACGACGGTCACGCTCGACATGGACACTCTGCTGCTGAACATTCAGAGCACCTGGGCGTGCGCGGAGGACGAGGCGGTGACGTATTCGGCGACCGGGTCGACGAGCCTCGACCGAGACACGTCTCCGGGGGCATGCCTCGTAGAGCCGAACCAGACCGGCAACGCTACGACTTGCCCCATATCCGACGTGGAGGTTAAGGGAACACTGGCGGAGTAACTTTGGTGGCTCTGGGTGATTCGCTTTTAATCCGGTAGTTGGTAGGATTGCTTCGAACAGTTAATGTCAGACACAAGTTCTTATAGTAGTCCTGAGTCCTGTATTAAAAGAAATTGCAAATATGTCATCACAATTAACCTATGAGGTTGACTTGGGAGGTAAGTAATTGGTTAAGTCAGTCAGAGGCAGGCCCCTACTAGGGTGGACCATAAGACCCAGAGTAGGGATCAAAGCCGAGCTTGTGAAATGAGTCGAGGAGCAACAATCCGGAGGCTCCCCAGCCGCGCGAATAGTAGGAATATAATAAGGCAAAGGGGGTGACTTCCGGAGGGGGGCGCCCTCTAGTTTATGACGTATATCTACGTCCGTATTAAGAGTTGCCCGATTACCCTAGGTACCGTCTCCCCTATCCCGTCACTAACTATCTCTTCATACCCTAGTTTTAACACCAGGTCCAAGAAACAGCGATCATCTCCTTAGTTTCCGTATTTTTTTCTTCATGATTGAGGGTACACGTATCCTTTACCTTGCTAGGTATTATCTGGTGTCAGCCTATGGCTCCGTTGACATATAGCATATCATCATAAGTACATAGGCAAAAGCCATTTCACTACACCTAAGCCATTGCAGAAAGTATTGAATTGCTTGTAATTGCTAATCAATGCATAACGAGTGACATAATATCCAGATAGCTTGTCTTCAACTTGTAGTGCTGTTGATTCTTTCAATTCCTGGACGATAGAAGAAAGAGAATCAAGGCTCACCATATATCCACTGCAAAACTTCTCAAGTGGATATATGTACCTATGTATGGCGAGCCTCGAAGAGAATAACCGACTCCTGTACTTCAAATGACAGTTCCTTCAGACAGGAAGCCTAGTATATTCAATGGTATACCGGACTGAATCAGACTTTGATCGCGATTGACTGGAATCGGAGGCTGGAGCCCATGTTCTCGAAGACCAGTCGGATTGAGACCGCAATTCCTTTTCCATTGTAGACAACCTGTTGACCAACAATGGGCTCCTCGAAGCTTTGACCACGCTGAAGATTTTCTTGCTTGAACTTCTGCATGTTGGCAAGGTAAATTGCGACTTCCTGAACATGTGCGGTCTGGGAGGCGAAGTCGATAGCAAGACATCTTAAGTTTGGGTTTGTGGTGGGTGGGCTGGGGATGGTGTAATAGATCCAGCCTGTCAGTTGCTCCGGATTTCCAGGCTTCACAAGTGCAGATCCTGATTCGGCTGTGATGATGAACGAGGACTTGGTGTCGGTAATCGCAACGATACCGTGGGTGGAAAGCCAGGTCGCCATGATTACTGTAGCCATTCATATTAGTTAACTTGAACATTGTTTAGAACAGGTCCGTCATATCCTTTCGCTCTGTAGCCCCAGGAAAAGGCCGATAACAGATACTCTTTTGCTTACCTCGATAGGAGTTGAAGTCTTGAAAACACGAAAGATGTAATACTTGTATGAGGCAGCTTTGGGCAGATTTCGATCTTGACACTATTGTGATTGCGCAAGGAGGAAGGTTTGTCTGTTCCTCTGAGGTTCTGTTGGGCATTTATATCGACTTGAACGAGTATGGGAACTGGGCAACTTATTTGTCAAGGAGGGTTGTCTTTGGGCATAGCTAATCGGTCTAGGTATCCGAATCCGTTTGAGTATGCAGGAGTAGAGTTTCACACGTGTGTCGGTGAGTAGAGGTTGGGCAATATGGAGGCGATGATCACTATGGGCTTGTGAATCTACTTTACCATGCTTGAGCCATTGCGTTCAATAGCCCTATGCCTTTATTCTCAGATTCATCAGTCCATAATCAACCATCTTGATTGGTTGAAGTTGCATATATCAAATGATTAAACCCCTCACCAGCGGCGCTTTAGTGTTCTTCGAAACACAATTTAATGTTCCATTACGTTCTAGGTCATCTACATAAATTTAACAAGAAATATCAGCAGCTTAGACAGAGAGCTGTAGACAAGTGACATATCGGCGAAAGGAACATCCGCATTACGCTGAGGGCTTACCAATATACATTACTATAGTATGCCCCGTAGTTGGGCGCTGACCATGACCTGTGCGGCCCATCCCAAACATATACCTAGGAGATACCGTTGTCATCGGTGACTTTGAGCTGCTGCTATTTCTTACTCCTTTAGTATTTAAGCTCTTAAACTATATCTCATCCAATCTGAGTACTGCTTCATTCAGGAATGTAGGTTTCACCCTGAGGCCTTCCCCCTTGAGTCCTTGGCGTCAGGGAACTTAGCAAGAGGAACGCATTCCTCTTCGAATCGGGCAGATCCTAAAGACAACAACAATTCATCGTCCAACAAACGAAGCTAATATGTTACTCCTTGCTAGTTACACACGTGGGCGTCATGTCATGGCGCGGGAGCGATCAATGTTGACGACACTTACTTCACCCTGTTAGCCTCCGAAGAAGGCTCAAAGATGAAGTCGAAAGATCCTGATAATGCTAGAGGATCTGTCATATTTCCTATCCCTAGCCTTCCGAAGAGTTCCATTCATCTTGCCGCCGTAGCATTGAACTTTTCCTCAAACTCGGCCTACGTCGACAAAGTGACAATCCTGTCTGGTAACAACGAGTTATGGCAGAGAACGAAGCTCCGCAAAAGGGCAGACTACGAAATAGACCTGTCACATGCAAACATTGCAGCGAATCAAGGGGGGAAGGGAATTGCCGTTGTGCTTGAGGTAGTATTTGACACCAATTTAGGAGAAATAGTTTTCGAGTCGGTTGGGCTCAAGGTCGTTGTCGCTGTTGAGAGAGTGCTGATTCAGAGTGGAACTTGGGGTTCCCAAGATGTCCGGGCATGGAACGAGCCGCATGAAAAGACCGAAGGACGAATCAAGTTCTTGACTGATTTCAATACAACGCCAGTTGTGATGGTTGGCATGATCAGCGCAGATGTTAGTGGAGGAACCAATTTCAGAGTCAAAGTGTATGCGACAGACATTGAATTACATGGATTCACTGTACATGCTGATACCTGGAACGATACCAAAGTGTACTCCTGTGGAGTGTCGTGGGTAGCCCATGGTAGTTAGGCAGCACTGCGAGAAGAGCAAAGAGTGATATAGGAAATCTCGAACTAGCTCAGCGCATATATTTCAACCTGAGAGCTTTTTCAACGAAGCTAAGTTCACATCTGTTGTTGGTCTTTTCCTGAGGTTCTACTAAGTTCGCATGATTTCGTAAAGCCTACTCTATATAACACATACTATTAGTACCTGAAAGTACCTGAATATCAATGATCTATACTGTTCCAGGCACCCACGTGGTCTGTGCACCCAAAGTGGTCTGTGCTCTGGAGAGCTTTTGGCTCGGCTTCGCACTCAGCTTAGATTCCTAGAAACCAAGCTTTCTACATCATCTTTTTGCACCCACATTGTTTCCTAAGTGAGTGCAACATATACATTCAGCGAAAGCTGTATAGTTCCACTTGAGCGTTTTCTAGGAGTAGCCAGTGTTGGAAAATGTCTCAGACAGGTAAATACCGGTGGCTGGGTACTGTACCTAGACTGTTCATCAATCATAACTTGGCTATTCTAACAGCTAGCATGGTTAAACGGCACATTCTACCTACTGTTTTTCTGGGTAATTTCTTTGTGTCTTGGGCAAATAGTTCTCCGATCTCCTCTTCTTGCTAGGCCGAAAGAGGATGGGAAATTTGAAAGAAGAGCTAATGGCTTCCACGCTTTCCTCCAGTCGTTATTGAAGAAGGAAGCAACGAAAGCTTCCATGAGCTGGGCACACCCCTGCTATATTCCTCCGCTCCTTCTACGGCCCCTTTTGTAACTATACCCACCCTTGCTGGCGCTGCAATTGCCATCTTTAACGTGTAAGAAGTCGCGTCTGAAGTCGCGTCTTCCCAACGTTAAATTGAACTGAGACGTCTAAGTAGCTAAAAATAACGCTTCTCTTGACAACAGTCCCCTTTGAATCTCACCATGCCGCCATAATATGCCTTGTTCTTTTCATGAACGTCCCCGGGACCGGGAAGCTACGCCCAGAGAAGGCGTGGACTACAACGGAGAAGAAGCATGTTGCCTGCTTGCTGATATCTTCTCTTACGCGTTGTAGGCATTCTAGCGTCTAGAAGTAAAGAAACATAGAGTTTATTGATTGATTTTAAGCATATCATCTGCAAAGATCTATCGCCTTTTGGATCATGAATGCTATTCAAAAGGTCACCTTTTGGAGCTTTGTGACAGTGTTATGACATGTCGTTATTTGCTTACGTAACAGGCCCTTTGAATGTCTCAACCTCGGCTTCTAGGCATGAGCTCCCCGCTGTAGGCCCTTGCAGCCCTTCTCTACCTAGGTAGCTTAGAGCTTCGGGGGATCAACGACATGGCCGAGCGTGCAAGTGTCACAACACCGGCCCAGCAAGCACTAAATAATATGCGTATTACGTTGTGCGCGTCTTTCCTCTCGATTACAGATTCCTAGATAGTAGACCCTACCATGTCCGGCACCGCGAAGCAGAGAATCCAAGCTCTGGGGAACCAGATTTCCCCGCCCAAGACCGCGACCACGAACACGACCGCTACGGCCGACACCTTCGAAGGAATCCCGACCATCAAGAAGGTCGCCGGCAAGTCCGCAGCACCGCGAGTGGAGGGCAAGGTAGTCATAATCACGGGTGCGAATTCCGTCTTGGGAATCGGCCGCGCGAGCGCGCACCAGTTCGCCGAGAACGGCGCGAAGGCGGTGTACATCTGCGACTACGACGACACAAACCTGGCGACGCACAAGCGCGAGATCGAGTCCATATACCCCGCGGTCGACGTACACGTGCGAAGGTTCGACGCGGCGGACGAGAAGGCGGTCAAGGCCGTGGTCGACCATGCCGTGGACACGTACGGGAGGTTGGACGTGTTCTTTGCGAATGCCGGCATCGTGGGGAAGTACGCCATGTTTGCGGATTTCGAAAAGGAAGAGTTTATGAAGGTCTTCGATACAAACGTAGCTAGGTATGTTTATTGCTTATTATAGGCCTCAATTGTGCAAACCGATTCATGAGGTAGGGATCTATTCTAACGTTCATCAAATCACAGCGTCTTCCTAGCCGCCAAGTACGCCGCCCCCGCGATGCAAAAGACCTCCCCGACCAAGCCCGCGCCCTCGGGAAGCATCATCGGGACCGCGTCGGTCGCGGGCCTGCGCTCCAACGCCGGCACGACGCCGTACGCGGCGTCCAAGGCGGCCGTCGTGTCGCTCGCGCAGACGATCGCGTACCAGCTCGCCGGCACCGGGGTCCGCGTCAACGCGATCTGCCCGGGCATCATCGAGACGGGCATGACGGCGCCGACGTTCGAGGCGGCGCGGGCGCGCGGCACCGAGAGGAAGATCGGGCAGCTGAACCCGCTGAAGCGCGGCGGGCGCGCCGACGAGGTCGCCCGCGTGGCCCTGTTCCTGGGCAGCGACGAGGCCAGCTACGTGAACGGCCAGGCCTGGGCTGTGGATGGGGGGCTGAGTGCGGGGCACCCGTATGTGCTGGGGAAGTTGGCCTAGAGATAGACACATGTATACACATATACATAGGTAACTATGCCTCGAAATGGTCAAACGGGGTATCTATAATAAATGAAGCAAAAAGCTAGCTATAACAAAAAGCATAATCGTAAGGATACGCTCTGGAACTGGCGCCTGGACGTTACGGCGCCATTTTATCGGCTCGTGCGTACCAGCTCCAGCTTGCCACCCCAGTGATCTTCCGTACCCCTCGCCCGGAGACGATACTCTTTAATCGCCGTCGCCACATCTCTAAATGGTACGGAACCAGACGACTGCGCCGCTTGGGCACCATTCTTAGGCACGACCATAGCATCCCACGCTGCGTGGAAGATGTACGAGAACGGCGGCACGCCAGCCGCGACGTGGTTCGGCGCCGTTGGGCCAACGTCCCTACGGAGGTTCGGATCTTGCACATTCCACATATACTCGTTGACGGCGGCGTGGGGGCCGATGACACCAGGCCCAATCCACACTGGCACCGAGTAGAAGTTGCCGGTCCACGATTGAGCCGCGTCGATGTGCTGGGTTATGTATTCGGAATCGACGTCCGAATAAGGAAATGATTTCAAACGTCCCGAGGTCCAGTGCGTGTATTCCTCGGTCAGGGCACCTACCTGTTTTGCTTGACGGAACTTATCGCCGGCTGTGCTCCTCGATGTGACTCCGAACGACCCGTCATCGTCATCGAAGAAACTTGACGTATCGTGGGCAAAGTCATCATCGGCGGGATCGAGGAGTCTATCGAAGTCGACCTCATCGCTCGTAGATATGGCGTCCGTGGTTTCCGAGAAATCGGGCTCCAGCTCGAGTCGGATATGTCGAAGCCCCCTCAAGACCGAAGAACTGCGACCGCTGAATACGGCTCTGGCGTCTCTGATGGCCTTCTGCTGCGCGGATGCGAATTGGAGAAATTGGGTTAGTTGCTCTATGATCGGTCCCGTCGAACGCGCCGGGATATTCGTAAGTGTTAATGATGTGATGCGAGGGTTAGTATCTGGTACCAAAGCTAAGGGGTAGGAACGCCGGATGTTCTTGTACAATTTCCCTTCGGCTAGTCGCGCCGCAGTTGTCCTGGATAGCCCGTCTGCCGACACGGATGGCACCTGGGTAACAAGCGAGTGGTGGATCCTCAGAGAGCGGAGAGCAGATGAGATGGCAGGCCGGAATAGGGGCGCAGAACCTAGGAAGCCTTGCACCTTTAATTCTTTCAGATTACCACCCGATCGGATATGAGTTGGGTCATATAGACACGAGTCGCACTCGAAATGTTCAAGTCGTCCCCGAGAAGTCCTGATCAGTCTCTCGATACCAGTAGTTGTGAATTTATTTCCATTGAGACATAGATGTGTGAGTCCACTGCTTCCCAGACGAGGCTGGTCGTGTACAGTGCTATAGTTTCCAGTTATTGCTTCGTCGAGTAATAACCCTTTCATCATATCCGCGTCGTCGCGTCGGACGGCTACGAGTCCGTCAGGACGAACAGCCTGCCACTCCTGAAGCTCTGTGTGGTCGGCTCTGTGAGAGTAAAATGGCGAGTCTACTAGGTACTTCTCAAGAAACTGCGAGTTGTGACTGTTTCTAGACTCCTCGATGAACTCGAAAGGTCCATACTTTCGGGTGCCAATATTCTTAGGAAGAACCAGCTTCCCTTCCTTCTCGAAATACGCGTCGGTGTGAAACGTGAAATGGGATATGGAGTATTCTACAATATCATCGAGGATATCGTCTCCAAGCTTATTATAGCTGAGATCGAGACTCCATAATTGACGACCAAAAGTCTGGAGCAGCAGACTGGCGGTCGCGTTGTCCACCTCACGGCCTTGTGCCTTCAATACACGGAGCTCCGGCAAACATCTGGGGTTTAAAGATGTCTGCGTCGCGGATCTGATCGACCCCGGGATAAATGATATGTCTAAGAAGACTAGGTCTCTGAATAAGGCGGGGTTAAAGAACTTAGTACTCAGCTCGTGGCGGCAGCGAGCTAAGTCGAGCAGTTGTAAGGATTGAGATGAGCTTGCAGCAGTGGCTAGTGACCCAGGATCCAGTTCCGGATGTCCATCCACAAGGAGACAAATAAGGCCCGGAAAGATCTGAGGTAGGTTCTTGAAACTTTCCGATATGGCTCGTTCGCTGGCTTCGGAGGAATAGAGCCCGGATGCACGCACAGCGAACTTTCGAAAGTCCAATGAGCGGACGTAGAACCGAGTTTTGAGTCGTGCAGGCTTTACGTGCTTATTTATGAAGCGGCGGTACCAGGCTAGGTCTGTAATAGAATGATCTTAGTTAATAGACGGGCTGTGTGTCATGTCAACTTGCACTATGTCAGGCTCACATTCACGAAACCCAGTGAGTGTACGTGGGTGGGCATGGGCAGGCAATGTAAACAAGTATGAAGCTTTATTCGAATAATTCAAGACTTACCATCATTCGGATGTAGCCCAAGCCGTCTTACAATTAACAAGGGGTCTTGCCAAAGACGGGGCCCGAATTGGCGATAGAATCGTTTGTTAACAAGACAGCATCGGGGCCAATCTGCGATCGGGACGTAGGTAGCTACCAAATCCAACCAGTCTGGACTTGCGACGGCCTCTTCGTAAGACGGAAGTATCTCCATAATAGGGAGGCTTATATTAAACACAATATAACATCGTAATAATAGGTTTACGTGGTTTGAGATTGGCGAGAGTGAGAAGTTTGAATGAGAGAGGAAAGACTGGTACAGTAGGTCATGCGTCATTCCTCAGGTCGCACCCACTGACCCCCCTAAGCTGCACCGCCACAGCCGCTACAACTTGGCAGCATCTTACCTAGGAGGTAGGTACCAGGTATCTACAAATAAGGGGCAATTTTCAACACCATTCCAATTCACGGACTGTTTCGTGATTTACATTTGGAAAATCATCTTTAAGGTTGTCTTAATTAGGTAAGTATCCGTATTAGAAAAGTCATAACTCAGAAAAGTTATAACGAGGAAAGCTATTGGATCCTGAACGTACCTTAATAAGATAAGAAGCGCTTCAACGACCCCCCTAAAAGCATCGATAAAGAACCGATCAGGCCACTTACCGTCCTAAGCAAGACGTTAAACAGCTCCAGTGTCATCTTTATATCTGCTGCCGCTCCGAGAGGCTATGTATGACAAGTCATATTCAACTTGGCCCTTACGCATATCGTCTCGCCTGATGCTATCTCTCTATGATATGGCTTATGCCTCTTGAGGCTCCGAATACCACCTCGCACTCGCGCTCAATGTATGCCCTAACGATCTTATCTTCCAAGGTAAGGAAACATTCCACCATACGAGGAGATTATAACCGTCCCAACAACCTCAATTCGTGATACGAATTATACGGAGTCATACCGACCATACCCTAGATACCTACCTAATGTCTTCTATCAGGTAGAAGAAAAGTTCGTGGCAAATTTTTACGCGAGAGAGTAAGGTATTTCGCAGCTTAAGAGAAAACTAACGCGAAAGAATTGGTGTCTGCAGTGTAAAATGGCATGCGCGTGGAACGAATAGATTATATTACAAACTCGCATGAAATTTCAGTGTTCAGAAACTAAGCTATATCAGACAGGAAAGACAAATCTGGAGGTTGTTCACGACTTTCGCGTTCTCAACAAGTAACCTACATGTTAGCTAGTGAGTATCTCGTCGAGCTGACGGGTCTCGTGTGGGTTGTGCTCACTCCTCTGAGGTAGTGCCACAGAGTACCAGAGCGTACAAGGACATGCCAAACAAGATACCCGCGTATTAAGGGTGCCAGCATTACCAAAATTTGATACCTACCCGGGTCCATGTGAATGAGGTAACTTTCCTTGGAAATCATAGCTATAGTAGTAAGGTGTTAGCTAGTAACTATATGGAGGGTACATCTGTTGCCATATAGAAATGCCGGAGGCAGGTATAGTAGGTGTACTTGCGGGCTGGACATCGGCCATGTTTCTGGGTTGCTCAGCGTTGGCATAGCGCCAGGCGGAGTTGATGCCGCGAACGTCTGTGCTATACCGATAGACGGGGTCTGTAGCAACTGTTCTCTTAAGGAGTGTTTACGAGGCACCTAAGTGTGTATATATGTAATAGTCTAGCCTAATAGTAAATCTGGTAGTTGAAAAGAATGGATAAGTGTATCGTTCGAATCCCCAGGCACAGATAAAAATGAAATATAAGAAGAAGAAGGAGGAGGAGGAGGAATAGAAGAAGAAAAGGAAGACGAAGAAAAGGAAGGCAGAGGAGAAGAAGAGGAAGAAGAGGAAGAAGAGGAAGAAGAGGAAGAAGAGGAAGAAGAGGAGGAGGAAGGAAAAAGAAGAAGAAGGAGTATAGGAGGATGAAGAAGAAGAACAATACTGATATCAAGTTTCTTCCAAGTAAGAGTCCCCGCTCCATTCCAATAATATAACGGTGCCATCTATCGCGAAGACAAGCATGCGATAAGGAAAGCAATTATTGCACGAAGAGCTATAGATTTTGTGTGCGGAAGGTAAAAAGCTTGCGAGGACGGTCGGTGGAATCACCCGAATCTTTTCGTTCCGCGTCCAATTCGTCTTCTCCAAAAGGGCTGTTCTCCTGTAAAGCAAGGTTCGAGTCATTTTCCTGGCCGTCTTGGTTTCCATAGGTGTCGTCGTCGACCTCGAGTTCAATTACCGTCTTAGTGGCTTGGGTGACTTCCAGTTATTCGTGGGGGAAGCCATTCGCCATGAGAAACCGTTACGAAAACTGGCCAGCCCATTACCAACTTAGCTGCCTCCAGCTTTGATATGAACTGTGGCGAGTACAGCGTTTGAATCAAATCAATTGCATGATTGGTTTAATTAACAATTGACTTGGTTCAGACTGCCCAATTAGAAAATTCTGGAAATTTATTCAAATCAATTAACTTTTTTTCCTGATTGATAGGGTAACCAGTTAAAATTAGGTAAGTAAAACCTTATTAATTATTTAATTGGGAAGTAATTAGTGGGTATATATTTATTATAAGACTTAATTTTATGTTATAGGATAGCGAATGTCACGATAAAATTTGGTGGTTTGGATTTTTATTGTGGGTCCTTGGGTTTAGAAAGCCCTTTTATTGGTTAGATATATTAGACTGGTTGGAATCACCTTAATCAATTGCTAATATTTAAATATTTGGTTTGACTCTATTTAATTCAAATAAAGGTAATTTGTTTGACTCGATTGATTTGATTCAACCGCTGGGCGAGTACTTGCCATGAAGTGTCGGTACGCCTCTAGGGCGAGCAGTTTGCAAGACGAGAGGGTCGCTGTAGTCGCGTTTATCTTGCGATTATTAAGTGCCACGTAGCAGGCTTTCTCAGGACAAAGAGACCCATATGCCAAAACATTCCTTAATACCAACAAGTCCGTGATCCCTATCCAGGCCCCAAGGGTGACCAACAGGTTTGTGGCCCTACCTAGGTGGTAAAGGCTAAAGCCCTGACACTATCTGTTGGAGCCATAACTACCTACTGGTTGGGGACGTTTCCAGACATCCTTATATTTCCGGATAACGCTGAAGAGGGATGTTCTTCTTTTGTTGAGGTTTCTGCGAATGAGCTCACGGTATAACGACACTGATTCGATATGGATGGAGGGTTTCGAGAGAAGTCTCTGACATACTCCTATTGACTGGAGCGGTTGGGTTTGGTGGACTATATCTATCCCCTTCCCCCTTCCCCCACCCCCCATCCCCCATCCCCCCATCCCCGCCGTATGCCACTCAATTACGAGATGTTCTGTCCAACAAACCTACATGAAAGCAGACGAGAGAGCTGTTAGGGCTTTTCGCCACGGGAAATTTCGACAACATATCCTTAGGGACTGTCAGGACGATAGCCCTCATCGCTTGGGTAGGGCTACGGGCCTGTTGGTCACCCTTAGGGCTTAGATAGGAGTCACGGGATCCCCATGACCTGAATAGGGGGCTAAGGAGCCTGTATAGGGGTTACAAAGGAAGGGATGAGATTGGGAGTTACCGCTTTGTCCTAACCTCCTGTATACCTACCTAGGTATACATGGGACTTGGTATCTCCCTAGGTTCATAGCTCTTCGTGCAACAACATAGTTGTTTCCTTATCGCATGGTTGGCTTCGTGACAGGGATCGCTTGGGCTGGTTCTTAGGTGCCGGCCAATGCTCTGGTCTGACTCTAAGGTGTGCTATTTAGTGTACACGGTAGTGGCGTTTCCACAGTTTGAAACTATGGAGGTGATACACACATACAGGGAATGTATGACTCTAACTTCTTGAAATAGAGTGTCATCTGGACTTTTTTGGTTAAATGATAAAATAGAAAATCAAGCTCGATCAGGTCACCCACCACCACCACTTATTCAGTGCTTCCGTGTTCGCTCCCTTCCGTTACACTTTCAACTTGATAAACCACCCGTTGAGAAATTGTTACTAGGATGCTAATAAGCAGTGTCGTGCAAGATATGACTTTATCGGTCAGCATTCGATCAGTCTCTCGTAAGTCGGAGTCTCACGTACCGTAGACTTTCTCGATGGAATCTATGTATGTTGCTGTAATCTTAACTTGCTGGGCTGGGGGTAAGTCGCGGATCGAACCTAAACTTTCTAAAGCCTTTGATATTACCTGTTGTGTTGTTAGGAATCTGGGGCAAATAAGTGGCAGCCATGTTTGGTTTCGTACCTCTTCGTAATTCGGCGTTCTACCCAACTCGCGTTGAAGGCCTCGCTTGACGAAGTTCTCCGTTAAGGCTAAGGAAACGCCAACACCAACATCTCCGGCGAAAGCGACAACGACGTTGAACATGGCCAGGAAGGATGCCTGGTCTTTACGGTGTCAGCAGAGATAGCTAGGATCGGAGTAAGTTGTTGCATGCCTTTCTTCTGTACCATGGAAAACAGAGACACAATAAGGCAGCTTTCGAAAGCGCCAAGGCTTAGACCAATCAGAAGCAAGTATGGTGCGGTAATGGGTCTCTCGAGAGCTGTGATGGTGGTTTAGTAGTTCGGAAATGCTTATATACCAGGGTTATTATCTTACGGATCAGTCCGGCAGATATTAACAAGTATAGAAAGAAATGTATCACTAAGTTGTACCGCAACATGGCCCATGGATCTTGGTATCTCTTGATAAACAGGCCGGCGAGGGTAGTACCAAATGGTCTTGATATGAATATGCACGATAGAGCCCAGTCGCCAAATCCCGATGGGTTATTAAATGATCGAGCTTCGATATAGACAGCCATGTTATACGTGAGCTACCCAGTATCGGCAATCAGATACTTCATAAACGTTACTAGGACCTGGACAACATACCGCATTGAAGGCGTAGACAATAAAGAATGCTGCAGTAAAGACAGCTACCACCCCTGGCCGGTTTAGAAACGCTCCAGGTATGAGCGAAGTTACCGAAGGACGACGAGCAGACAATAGCAAACCCCCAAACGCTAAAGGGGTACAAGTAAATAATGTTACAACGGCAGGATGGTCCCACGGGATCACTGTGCCACCGAGGTTTAGAGCGAATAGGGGTAATGCGATAGTGATAAATAGAAGGATTGGCTGAATAAGGTCAAGCTGAGGTTTAGGAGAATCTCTCATCTGACTATGGGAAGGTTTCAGGGTGTAGGCTGTTCCAACAAGGCCGCATAGCATTACTATTGTCTCTATCCGAAATACCCTTTATGTGGTAAGTCAAAATAGGCAGGTAGCTCTTCTTGGCATGTATGAAGGTACGTACATTTGCCAACTGTATGCATCAGCGATGGCGGATCCCAATGGACCACCTGAAATGTCGCCGGCCATCTGAATGAAAATAAGGAGGCTTCGCCAAAGTGCAAAGTCTCGTAGGGGAACTTTGTCTAGGGGAATATCAGCCTAATAGGGAAGGTTAAAGGTACCAGTAGAAGAAAGGGGGGTGGTAAGTACCGTTCACCATGATAGCTACGACCAGTGGGAGCCCGGCGCAGCCAGTTCCGACAACAAGGCGAGATAATATCAGATGCACAAGCCTTGTGCTCAAAGAGCTGTGAATTATTGTTAACATAGACTTGAGAGCAATTTTATAACGAAATATTACGAACCATAACAAGAAACCGATCGTCGTGAGGCTTGCAGCAAGCAAGAATGCTCTTTTTCTGCCATAAACATCGCTAATATACGCATACTTGGACAATGAAAATGTTAGAAGACTATGAGGTTGAAGCATAGTCAGATGTCCGAGAACGGCTTACCACTGGCTGGGAGGCGGTCTCCATAATGGAGCCGACCAAGATAATCCAGACAGCATTACTTAGTTGGTGGAGGTCGGACGCTAGAGGGAGGGAGACGGTAAGCAGGCGAAGTGTTCAGGCATGCCGCGGAGTGCACTGGTCCGCTTCCCACCCATCTCGAGTGGCTTACCGATTCTTTTGCTGTAGTTGGTCGAGAGAAATAGCAGATCGAAGTTGATGGTGAACATGCTGGGTGAGATTTAGCCAATAACCGTGGAAGTAAGCGTCCCGTTGACAGCCAGGTGAGCAAGGTGACGTACCATAGCAATGTGCTCGGCACTGCGAGATAAAGCAACCACCTTCTTCTATGCTGCACGGCTGACTTTAAGGCGTCTGAAGGGATCGCACCATGAGGATCCGTGGGGTCATGGTCCGCCAACAAGCCATCGGAAGAGGCCCAACCCTCTGGGTCATCGTGATCGCGGACGTCAGTTGGGCGCTCATGCTCGACGGGGGACGACGCCATAGCTAGCCTCTGAAGCACACAACAGGTTTTTAAGGTGGTGAGATGGTGAGATGCTTCCAATAACGATAACAGATCAATCTGCCGCCATCGTTCGACGGATTTTTGATGAGGAAAGGAATGCGAAGATAACGTAGAAGTGAGAAAAGAGATTGGAATCGGTATACCGAAAGAAGAAAATTCTGGTGCCCGATGGAATGGTGACACCACCACTACCTCGACGACCGCTACCAACCATTAACAGTCACAGCCAACCATCAGCGCAAGGCGGTGGGCGTTACTAACGTGCCCAGATAGAAAAAGGGGGTGTGGATGGATAGATGCGGGTCGCAACGGCTCGGACCTTATGCACCCCAGAATGTGCAGTAGGTAACGGTTAAGAAATGCGGAGGATTCAACCTATCATAACCTGCATTAGTTACCCTTTTTATAGCTGGCGTTTTAATGTTTCACCTTGGAATATCATATCACATTCGCTCGTACCGACTCATTTGAATTCACTGACATTTAGGTGAGTTTAACTTGCTTTGACTTTTGACCTTCGACAACTACCTACCTAACTTCCTACTCTTCAAGGTACTCAGTTAATTAATAAATTTCTAAGAGCCGAGTTCCGACCTACGATTAAGTTCATGTACGAGCTGTAATAAAACGCCACACGAAAAAGATATTGGCATGCAGGAGATTAATAGCGAGGCTCCAGCGAATCGGTAAATTTAAGGTCTCTAGAAGATTCTGCCGTAATTCGAAGTGCCATACCTAGCAGTTGGATATTTTTCCGGTTTGCGCCAGAAGCGGAAGGATTCTGGCTATCATCCCACGGCTGACGACGTTGCTTACCTCCCAGCAGACTTAGGTTGTGTCACAACAGAAGTGAAACCTATATTTGTTGTATGGTTATTGGTAGTATGGTAAGGCAATCAGTATCCCTCGTCCCTAATGCAGAATTTGATCATCCCTGAATTCTTTGGTCGAATCAGATATCCCGATATCGCCCGAATGACTTAACCATACATGTCTTCATCAGTTCATAATTCATCACGGGATATGCTTCTTCTACATTATTGGCCCTCGTACTATTTTTCGTTATCTAGGATGGTGAGCAAAACTTGGAACTCTGTAGAGCCTCATTCGTCTCTTGTAAACTCCTGGTATAAGCGTCAAGCATAAATTGTCTTACACAGACCTGTGTATACTTGACTCAAACAGCCGATTAAACCAGATATCCCCAGGTTCTCACCATGGCAGCAACACCACTATCCTATTATCCTTCTGAGGATCAACTCGCAGCTCGTATCAAATCTTTTGAAACTACCCCTTTTGTAGCTGAGCAAGGCAACCTGGGAGACCATGCAAAGTTACCTCGTTCGTTAGAGTCACCTTTAGCTTGGTCTCGTGAAGACATCGAGAATGACATGCACAAATGCATACTGAAGCTTTCTCAAGCCGATGTAACTGCTCTTGAGCAAGCAGCCAGGGACTTTGAAGGTTTATATCTTTGCCGATTCTTCACTGATTTCTTATAGGGCTAACTAGAGTACCTAATAGATCGATCCGTTCCTCTGTCTAACATTTCTCCTGAGAACTTTGTGCTTCCTCAACATCTCAAAAGCTCTCTTCGAAGCGTATCCAACCAATGTTATCACGGCCGCGGATTTACCGTTGTTCAAGGTCTTGACCCTACCAAGTATAGCCCGGAACTCAATGTAGTTCTGTATGCTGGTATCACTGCCCATGTAGCACCTCAGCATGGCTTCCTTGATAAGGATCGTCAAAAGGTTCTTTGTATGTGCGATTAAGCTGTCGTTTATTACTCTACCTAATGGCTTGGAGTAAACTGACTTCAGTGGTATAGGTCATGTTGTCAACGCAGCCGGCGAAGTATCCCCTACTGAGGCTGCTAAAAAGTCTCCCGGATTTACGGACGGACCACTGGTAAGGCTTGTTCATTAGGTAGTGTTGGGAGAGACCTAGAGGCTAACGTGTTGTGGACAAGGCTTTCCACACTGACAACTGCGAGATCCTCGCCCTATACGCTCTAGACGTTGCCACAACCGGAGGTCAGACATTCGTTTCGAGCTCTTACCAGTTGTTCAACGAGCTCGCCACGACGAGGCCGGAGGTGCTTCAGACCCTCTCAGACTACTGGGTTCTTGACACGTAAGTTTGAACAGCGTCAGCTGCTTCTATATATTCAATGAGAGATTCTAATTTCGAGGATAGATTCAAGGATTATAGTCAATTTCCTCCTGTCACTCGACCCATGCTCCACGCATCCGACGCTGGGAATGTTATGTTCACATACTCCCGCTTTCCTATGGCCGGCTTCAAAGGAAAACAACGCAACGCCAATCTGGTACCTGTCAGCGAGAAGCAGATCGCAGCTATGGATGCCGTCCAGTACACAATGGCCAAGAATGCTGTACCGTTGCCCTGGAGCAAGGGTGATATTGCGTTCATCAACGATATGGCTATCATGCATGCACGGTCGTCCTTTACGGAAAGTGGCCAGGGACTTCAGCGACACTTGTTGAAGTTCTACCTTCGCGATCCGGTCCAGAACTGGAAAGTTCCAGAGAGCGCCGAAAAGCACTGGGAAAAGATATACGGACCGAATACGCCCGAGGGAAAGAGAGATGAAGAATGGTGTATTCGGTACGAAGCCGGACAGGAAGACACGTGGGAATCAAACGGATAATGATTGCTGGAATTTTAGTAACCCTTTTATTTCGGCAAAGTTAATGTTTCGCTCCCATTCGTTGGAAATCATCTTCTATTCTAGGTATTATGATATTTCTTCCGAATTATTTTTGTCTCTTTTCTTGTCCTTTTCCCTCTTCTTTTCCAGGAAGGAATATTGGCATTGGGAGCAATCGAGCCAGCTATACTCTATCGCCATGCAACTATACAAGTTTCTATACAAGGCAACAAATTTAACGGGCTATTACTAGTATCCATACATGCGTTTTCCTTTTCCTTTTCGTAACCATTGCCGCCTACACATACAATAGAAACCATAAGTGATACACAAATGAGTAACATGAGTATTGCAAACTCAACCAGTCTCTCTCCTAATCCATCTATTATTGTTTCGCATTATAACATCTGCCCGCACTGCAGCAATCTGGGGTGTCATCGTCGGTTCGGATTAGCTTTTCGTTTATCGGGACATCCTTAAAATCGAATAGGTATCTCATAAGCGGTGAGCCGTCGTTGACTTTGCGAACGTTGGCTCGGCAGGTGTGCGGAGCTTTTGATACTCTTGTGGAGCCTGTCTCTTGTTTCGAAGCCATCACAGCAACTACGGTGCTTGTAGAAGGGTAGCTGTGCTGACAATTGGGCAAGTCCGCAACACCGGTTAGCATACTCGAGACGACTCATGGTCTTACAAGTGTGAATCTGGAGATCCTACTTACCTAGGTACCTAAGGGTGTTATTTTCGGGTGATTGTCTCAGTAAGACACCCTTTTACGGGGATATGATATATTTGGTTTGGAGGCAAGAAATGCCAATTTTTCTTTTGCAATGTTGCTCTAAGTTGGAAAAATGTGAGGCATATAGCTCATCCTGGTTTTCGACTAGCTATGGGTCTATGATAAGTACACCATCTCTCACCTCGTTCTAAAAACATGGCTAAGTGTACTCAAAATGCCCACCGTCCCGCCGGTTTCCCAATGTGTTCCGATTTCCTAGCTTGGAATCTTAGTCTAGGAAACTTCAAATTCATTTCCTTGTCACCGATTCCGGAGGAAACGAGCCTCAGATCATCCGGGCGTAGGAGACTTCCCCAGAGCTTCCTCGTGGCCTTAAAGATATCCCCACTACTATACCTACCTAACCTAGCTGCCATGTGCTTGAGGTAGCATCGTTTCCACTTATTTTAACGCAGACGATAAGTCCATTTCAATATATGATCTATCGCCGACAGCTGTGGGTAGGTTTGCGACTAACCTCGAATCAGGATCTGAAGCGAGGCTCTGGGGCTGTTCATGTATCTCTTGGTTGGGTCTAATGGTACCATTCCAATGAGACCAAGGGTGTAGGCATGATATGACTCACATTGATCGTTGCATTTGTTTATACCGGTTGTGAGGTTCTGTTGGTGTTGGTTATTTGGGGCCTTAGAAATTACCTAGGTAGGTAGCTACCCCTTATCACTTAGCAAACGGATACCTCATCGCTATGAACTATCTAGTGCGAATTTTCTACGAGACGAGAGTAAACTTAATGAAGCTATATTTGAAGTTATGTTAAATAGTTGGTGGCTATAAAGTGATTCTGGCATGTTAAAAATAGAGGAAAAGGGGTCCTGATACGGGATTATTGCTAAGGAATCGGCGCTACGCACGTTAAGGAATAGGGAAGGTCGTCTTCAAACGTTAGGTAGGCCAGTAAGCGGTCTCAGGCTGTGTTTTGTGCCACCGACTCTGTAAATAATGCTACCTACTTGTAACCTGAAGTTTATCGACTCCTGTAATAGCCATTCCGAGGCCAATAAAGTCTCATAATTACAAATTGCGATTGATTCTTGCACAGATTATACTAGTGCATTACTTACGCACAGAAGAGAAGCATATGCCTATATCGGAGATCACTTTAATCGTGTTGCTGGCAAGCTCGCAACGGGCCGCCCCGTCCCATCAGTTCAGCTGATACCTGCAAATGTACATGCTTTAGGACAACCTAACCTCGTAGACTCTGTCGTACAGTCAGCGCGTGTAGGTACGCTAGCTATGGGATGATCCTTCAAAGATTCCATACTTAGGTATATATAAACGTCATAAGTCTAGGCCTACATATGTACGAAGGTGGCATGCGTAGAGACTGATAGCAAAAAATCGCCCGACTACTAGGTAGTCGGACTTCTCAGTTATATTAGGTCGTACCGACAAGAACGAGACAAAAGCGTGACTGTACCTAATCCCGTGGCGAGGGTACTTCAGGATAAACCGAAGAGACGCAAAACCCTACCAAAGAGGTTCCAGCCCCCTGGGGGCTTTGCATGTATCATCATAGCCCAAAGCTCGAGCGCCTCCTCCTCGCCATCTACCTGTATAATGAACGATCCACAATTCGTGAACCCCAGGCCCCCATATAATCGCTTTCCCATAGGACTCGCTAAAACTGTTGTATGCACTGCCTTTCGTGATGCTCGCTCGAGACCCCACAGGCATAGTTTTGTTCCTGCTCCCCTGTGTCGGAAATGCGGATGAGTCGCAAGCAGCCAGAGGTGGATCTGGCCGTCGCCGTATTTTCCGAAGTGGGTATCGAAGTATTCATTCATCGTCCTTTTGAATTGTCTGAAATGAGTGGCATTTACATCGTCCCGTCGAGGTTCCCCTGACGGGTTGTCGGGAACACCGAGATCTATTAACCGTAGGTGAGCAACCATAGGAATTGTTTTCTCAAAATCCGCCATTTTGGTTCTCCTTACCGCCTCCTTGGTGTGCTCTGCTAATAGATAAGTCCCAGACCGAAAGCGCAATGGCTCTGTCGTCATTATCACTTGCAGTGACGATATTAACTGCATATTTGTCAGGCTGCTCAAGATACTCTCTGTATTCCTGCAGGATCCATTTGCGGTTGTCTTCTGGGTAATCATGCCTGTGCGGAAATCGATAGTTGAATTCCGGATCGTCTGGAAACCCTTCCTGGGCTACTGTCGCGATGTCTTCTAGATCATCTAGGGTGGCTGCACGCAGGGCCAATCGTGTGTCGGGAGGATAATTTCCCATGATCTGCAACTAGACAGCGCGAGCGAAAGCGTAAGCAGAAAAATAGGGGGTGCTTAGTGCTAGCCTCTCGTTGGAGATGTCTGTGCTGAACGGGATCTGAGAGTCGTAATGACCTCCGGTATGTTTATTACCTGCGGAATTGCCTGTTGAATTATGCGTCCACGACCGCTCTCTTCCTAACCTGTCGCTTTTTATCCTCTTTTGGAAGTCGGAAAGTGAGGGGGACATCAGTACACGTCACATTGCGACGCCGTCGTGCGTCTGTTGTGTATCTTGAAAATGCACATATACCTACAGCTGTGCCCGAGTCAGATGCCGAGTCACGACGCCCGATCGTAGTTGACGACATGCGTCTTCGTCAAGTAAGCTTTGGGGAAGGGTAGCACACGCGTATGTCATTGAGCAAGTAGTGTGACCACCGCATTGCCGGCGGCGTTTGTACGATGTAGCCTAGAGCCTTGTGGAGATCGAGCCGCATTCGGTTCAAAAGTATGGGGAAAGCCGTGCCCAAAGTCTTACGTTGTCGCGCTCTCACCGCGATAATTCCCCAACTACTCCTATTTCTTTCACCGGTTGGTATATGAAACCGGCGAGATGGAGGCATTGAGTATTTGGGACCCTTTCGGGTTACCAATGCTAGACAGTACCGATATGGATTCGAATGTGCAGGCATTCCCGCCACCCCTATTTTCTTGGATGTGCTGCTCGATGCACGGCCCGGTGCAAGCCATGTCTTATTTCGGCTCCAACTCCCCCCACGTACCCGAGGAGTCGGGAGATGATAGTCTTGACATAGACGTGAATCGACACCCACAATCTGAAGTTCAGACATCTCGCTCATCTCATGTAATCCATTATGCACCTCCTAACACCTTACTCATTTCCTGTGACCCTTTACTGCTGTTATCAGAGGGGAGCGAGCTACGGTCGCTCTCTGCTGATTCAGCCCACGAAGGTCAGAGGCCAAATGATCTCAAAATTGTGCCGTACCGGCACAAGGGTCCAAAGATGAAAACCAAACGCGAAACTAATCGATGTCACGCTTACCGCCTCAATGCCCTCCTCAGAGATGAGGTTAGTATCACCAAGCTACTCGGGATCCCCTTCGCAGCTGACGGCAGATTCTCTAGAACCCAAGATCCCATGTCAAACGGGACGCGAGCGGCTTCCTGCAAGGGGCATTCCAAGTTTTTGGAAAAGACGAGAGGATACGTTCTCACTCCCACGCGGGAAATCGGTCGGCCACGGCAGCGACAAGAGCAGTTGGTGCCTGTGGCAGATGCCGGGGTCAAAAGCTCAAAGTACGTCTGGACTCTGTCGTGTCAAAAATACTACTACCCCTTGGCCTAAAACGGTAATCGGTGACGAATTACTGATTTCATCGAACAGTGCACCGTGTCCAAGAACATGTTCATGCCCTGCGACCGATGCTCTGTGTTACACCACCGGTACCTAAAAGCGCCTTGCATACGGGTAAGCATCCTCGATTTGAATTTACATCGACGAGGTAGGTTTCCCTGGATGAGACGCTGCGCTTTTGGCGCGGTTAGTTAATCTGCTCCTAGGCTCGACCCTCAATGATCGCCTCGAGAATTGGACTCTTGTCCAAGAAGAGTTTTCCCGGTCATATCGTACCCAAAGCGACCTCCAGGGTCTAGAAATCTTAGATGTGTTCATTACCCAGGACCAAGGTATCGAAATACCGGTCAAGATCAGAAGGTTCAATCCACAGCCAGGAGATACTACGAGTTGGAGATGGCGCGACAGCACTTCACGGGAGCGGGTCATGGAAATGCCGCCTTTCTATATCTGTGACGTCGAGGGTGCTGGACGGAACATGAGAGACGCGGTGGCGGGCCAGAAAGCAGAGTACATAAATTACTTGCTCGGAGACGCCAACCCAATCCTCAGGAAGACCTTCGAAGCAGCATTTAGGTACCTGGAAGTCTCTACCGTATGTCCTCCCTTTCCCTCAACTTCCATGTTGCTCTTTTTAATAACAAGTCCTGTAGAGCAGCTTGGTATCGGATTGCTTGACATTCTGGGTCGCCACACGGTTCATCGAGAAGCCATGGCGCATCTGCTACGGAACCCTCCCCGGCTTCGAGCCACCCTACGAAGCCACGTGCCCTTACAACGGAATCATACCCGTTACCCCTATCATGGACACGCAGATCGACGACCTGGCGATAAGGACCTTCCTTGACCCGCTCGGAAAAAGAATATTAAAAGAATTGAATCGCAAGATTCACGAGAAGAAGCGGGAGAACTGGTTCGACATCTATCTCGCTACGTTCATCATCATGAACAACTTCGAATTCGTCTTTACCGACGTTCTCGATTACACGAGCCGTCACGGACTAAAGGCAAGTCACCTCTCTTATTTTACTTATATCATCAAGCCTGCTGAACTCACCTCTTCGCCAATGCTAATCAGCGTTGCCCATATGTGGATATAACATCTTCTTTCTCTCCTTTCTCGCTCTACGTAAACTATCGATATTCGCAGCTGAGCTTCCCATCCCATGCTTATCGCAATGCGAAACTATAGAGAATTATTTGCATCTCGTTTCTTTTGGTTTCTACGCTAACACTAACATCTAACCTACCTAGCCATCGTCGACAGGCGCAGCGTCGCTCAGCAAGGCCTACTTCCACGCCTGCAAGACCCTGCTCGTCTACTTCCGCTTCGCCTGCAATGGCCGGGGCCCCTTCTCGTTGCGCTGGAACCACAAGCCGACCACCGGCGCCGCCGCCGCCGTCGTCGACGGCCTGACGTTCGACCAGCAGGAGTACCTGTGCGACCTCGCGTCCGAGGTCGACCGGCAGCGCGCGGCGGTCGAGGGCTGGCGTGCCGGCTCCGTGTACCGCACGCCCCTGTACCTGTGCCACCAGGTCCTCGTGGAGGACTGGCGCGCGGATATCCCGCATTCCGAGCCCATCGATAACTTCACCGAGGAGGACTTTCTGACTTCGTAGCTGCTGCGTCTACCTAGGTTCGTCGGCTCGCCGACCTTTTATATTACTACAGATTTGATGTTTCACTGTTTCAGCCTACTTCAGATAGTCACCTTTTAATAAACATTACTTGGAAGTGCCCACTTTATTGTAAGAAAAGGGGTTAAATTGTGATACGGAAAACGCTGCGAAAAGGTTGTGGAGGGCACTTTTTCAGCCGTCAAGTGCTGCTGTCCACTGGAGCTGCCCACAGCTGCAAATCAATGATAGGGCTCTCGCCCACTAAACTTCCCTGTAGTTATAGCGCACCTTTTTCTGCTAGGTGTATTACAGGTGATGAGGCCACTTTTCTAGTAAGGACTGTATACGCTACTCGGCTTGACGGATAACCACTTATTAAATTTTCCCTGTGGAACTACTACTAGAACTATGATTGATTGATTGTCTTTAACGCCACGAGGGTGTGCTGCTATCCTACGCCTCCTAGGGGGCACGAGACGTGGCAAGCTGTCCGCTATAATACTAGTTACATAGCGGCTTCAGAAGCCATCTTCCAGCCTCTTGGGCGTGCTATATCATGATTCCGTGTCCACTCCAACTAGGACTTCCGTATCCTACGGGTTCAAGTTTTGCCCTTTAGGCGTGTAGTTTCGGGACTCCTTCGCGGTTGGGGAGCCGTGGGTTTGTGGGTATAGTGCAAGTGTGCTGCCCCTTATTGTCTGGACAAGTGCCCTCGCTGTAGGGGTTGGGCTACTACTATATCTATGATACCGAGTAGAAAAAACTTTCTTGCCGGAAATATGAGGATGTCTGGAACCGTCCCCGATTAGTACAAATGTGCCTAGTTCATGTCGTGTGTTTCTCACTACTACATTCGACTTATTGAAACCGACAACTGTAATGGTTAATTGGTCGAAAGCACTTGAAACTATTTCCACTATTCTCAATTCCATAGAAACCCCTAGGGCTCGCCCACAGCAAATGCCGCGGTGACTACCTATCTGCTCGGGTAACCAGTGTCGGTCAGGCGATCCTAGGAAATGGAGAGTAACCTTCAGGGAGAGAATCGACAGGTAACTATCGTACGCTGGGGACGGTCAACCACGCTGCAGAGAGCGCAGAAGAATTAGTTACGGTTACACCTAAAAGGTGGACGCTACAGCGGCTCGGGCCACGCCGGGGCGGTACGCTTGATTCACTGTAGACGCCTTCCGCTTTTCCCCTCTACATTTCCCAGGGCACTGGTCCACAGGGCGGCGGCCAGTGAAACCTACAGGCCCCAAGAGGAGAACTTCACTTGTAGGGTATCACTCTGCAGAGAATCTCCCCCGTCGCATGGTGTGGTGGAACACGTTGACTCGGGGACTTGGGATAGTGGAAAGAGATGGAATGATCAGCTCCTTTATTTTTGCCTGTGAATTGCCGTGTAGGTTGGCGGTTTCTAGGCTATGGCCCATTCGATCGAATCCCGCCGTGGCTCTTAACCATCCGATCTCAAAAAAATTCCACCCCACTTTAGAGCTCGCTGAGCATCGGGAGGGTGATTCTGAGACGTTAGAATAGGCGGGCTCGAAGAAGGGGTTTTCCCGAAGCGAAATGGATCGGCTAGCTAAGACTGGCGCCCTTGTTGCGAGAAAGCGAAAAGGGAGTAATGCACACGAGCAGGAGCAGCGGTGGATTTCTTATATGTCAGGCGAAACTCTGGCTCTATTCCTTACCAAGGGGAAACTCCAGACATCCTATACGCCACTAATACGCGTCAATATGCCAATAAACATATAATATATCTAGGTAATTAACCAGACATAAACAATTTCATCATCATCATTGAAAACAACACATTAACCCGAATTCTGTACATTCAAATTATTTCCAAAATCTAGACCCCTTGTACAGTCTAGCCACAACTCTCCCTTGTGCTCTCCTCGGAAATCAAGAGTTCTGGTAAGGGTGAAACGATTGCTGAACGCTATAACATGGCTTACGATATTTGAGAAGTTTTTTTTAGCTAGAATTTCACTCGTTACCTTGATACTCTTCTTCACAGCATTGATACATCTGAGTATTGAGTATCCGGTGACTTTAACTGTAGCTTGACTGCTAGTTTTAATACGCAAGCACCGACTACCTGTATCCCGACAGCCCTCCACTCCAGTAGAATATAGGCTACCAAGGCCTAAGACAATGGTTTGTTTGTAATATTGATATAATTAGGTACCCTTAGATTCCAAGGGACTCTGGTTTGATTGCTATTAATTCGTCAAGCCCAACGGCTACCCAATAGTCCACTAGTCTCAGTTAAAATTTTGCCATTAACTCAATCTCGAGAAGATCTTGAATACAACATGAACAGATTGCCGTAAACACTAAGCCAATGATGTCGTCGGCAACATAGTGAGCAATTTAGGTAGGTAGTGTAACACGGCAGGATTTACAATCCCTTGTGCTTGCATCTTTTGTTGTTTGTTGTTAGATTATCTCATTGACGCTGAGTGTCAGCGCTTACTGATAATTCTTGAGAGTTGGGTTTGCCGTGACAGAAGAAATATGTTTGATAAGAAAGGTGGGAAAGGATTATGAAAAGATCATCTACCCCTATTTCACTTACCGGTAAATCAAAATTTATTTATATGAAAACTACAGGCGACATCCAAATATCCATCTACCTAAGGTGCCCTACTGTCTCTAAGAATCTTACAAGGTACTAAACAATAAAATCAAAACCTGAAGAAGGCAGCTGTGGACGTGTGGTGTAATGTTGTTCGGCGATTACGTAATACAAGCCCCCTATTCTAAATTCCGGGCAAAGAAGCCATCGCCTGAGCAAAGCTTAGAGTCTTTGCTTGAATATGTAACATGAATAGAGCCCCTGATCAAACAGTGCCTTTGTAAATTGTTGCTTTCTCTTATGGCCTATGGTTTTGTTTGGCTAAAGCGCTTTACCACCCTTCTATTTGTTTTTTCAAACCTCGTCATATTATTTAACGGGCTGGCAGGCACCTAAGATGCCTGACATCTATCAACGGTACCTACCTCATGAGTAGGTGAGCCTAATAATTTGTCAATGCACTGATCGGGTACCGTTGTGTTTCATTGCACCAGCAGCTACGGCCCGAGAGACCTATCCTGTTAAAGTACCCACTAAAGAGGGGCTTATCTTATCACTGTAGTAACCCGTCGACTCATACCTTCAAACGAGAAATAGAGGGGCAGAAATATCTCGACTCTCTCGACTCTTGACTCACCTTTGACCTGCACGTCGCAACGAGCTTCAATTCTCCCAAACTTCACCCAACGCAAACACCAGTATTGAACAACCCGAATTCTAAACCAACGATACTCCGAAAGCGCAGTCATGGCGGACCTAGTCGAAAGTACCGCCAAGTTGCAGCTAGACGAGGAGACGGGCGAGATGGTGTCCAAGGCCGAGCTGAAGAAGAGACAGAAGAAGCGCGAAAAGGCCAAGGCGAAAGAAGCCGCCAAGACTGAGGCAAAGACCGACGAGAAGGCCAAGCCGATCCCGAAGCCTAAAGCTGCCGTCGAAGAACCGACCATCGATCCCAACAACATGTTCAAGACGGGTTTCTTGGAAGAGGTCTTCAAGATTAGACCTATGAAGCCCGTCTTCACTCGATTCCCCCCCGAGCCCAATGGATTTCTTCACATCGGACACGCGAAGGCAATTGCAGTCAACTTCGGTTTCGCTAGGTACCACGGAGGTCAATGCTATCTTCGGTAAGCACGTCCAATTCTTGGAAGGGCGTGTCGCGTGCTAATCTTGGTCGGCAGCTACGACGACACGAACCCCGAAGCCGAGGAACAGGTGTATTTCGACGCCATCCTGGAGATGGTGGAGTGGCTCGGTTTCAAGCCTTACAAGATCACCTATTCGTCCGACAATTTCCAAAAGCTTTACGACCTCGCCGAGAAGCTCATTGGACTCGAGAAGGCATACGTCTGCCAATGCAGTGATACCGAAATCAAGCTTCAGCGTGGAGGCGAGAAGGGCACTGCTGGACCGCGCTACCGCTGCAGGCATGCCGAGAAAACTGTCGAGGAGAATCTAACCGAGTTTAGAGGCATGAGAGATGGAAAATACAAGCCCCAGGAGGCTTTTCTCAGAATGAAGCAAGGTAGGCGTTCCAATAAAAACCAGTCCGCTACTGTATTATGCTAATAGCTTTCCTAGAGTAAGTCACCTGCTAGATGTTAGATATGCGTAGGGATTACGGACAAGAGCTGATAATAACGTGCAGCATTACGGACGGCAACCCACAAATGTGGGACCTTGCGGCTTACAGAGTCCTCGACGTAAGTACCCCTTTGCCAGCGCTAAGATACAGCGCGATCCAGGCGACCTCCTCAAGCCGCCTAGCATTTATCTAGTGCTATGCTATCATCGCAGTCGCTGACTTGAATCTAAAGAAACCACATTACCGTACTGGTGATACCTGGAAGATATACCCTACTTATGATTTTACGCATTGTCTTTGCGATTCATTCGAGGGCATTGTAAGTAGTGCACGAAAGTTTCAACGGCACAGTCGAATTGCTAACATATTGTTTAGACACACTCTCTATGCACTACGGAATTCGGTAGGCCATATCAATGTTACCTCTCTATTGCACTTATTACTAACCGATATACATGAAGTCCAAAGTCGAGTAAGCTATGAATGGCTGAACAAGACACTCGAAGTGTATGAGCCAATGCAAAGGTCTGTAATTACTACAACTCAATTTTAATAATGTTAAGTCGCTGACACGTTCACAGAGAGTATGGCAGACTCTCAATCACCGGCACGCTTCTTTCCAAGCGGAAGATTGCGAAGCTTGTGACTGAGAAGATTGTACGAGGATGGAATGACCCCCGGCTTTACACATTGATCGGGATCAAGCGCAGAGGTGTCCCGCCTGGAGCTATCTTGGAATTCGTCAACGAGCTCGGTGTCACGACGGCCAATTCCGTCATCGAGATCAAGCGCTTCGACCAGGCTATCCGAAAATACTTGGAACGTACAGTTCCGCGGCTGATGCTGATTCTGGACCCGATACCTGTAGTTATCGACGATGCCGACGAGCTTGACGGGAAGACTCTCACAATTCCATTCAGTCCGAAGGATCCCAAGATGGGTTCTCATGACATTACCTTTACCAAGACAGTGTACATTGATCGCTCCGACTTCCGAGAGGAAGCGGACCCGTCATTCTTCCGTCTTGCTCCTGGAAAGGTGAGAAAACTACGGGGTTCTTTAATTCCTGCCATATCATTTACTGACCACTTTGGACTTAGACCGTTGGGCTCCTTCAAGTCCCGCACCCGATCAAAGCTGTATCATTTACCAAGGATGATGCTACTGGCAAGGTGACCGAGATTCGAGCAGTTTTCGATAAGGAAACCAAGAAACCGAAAGCGTATATCCAGTGGGTTCCAACTGAGGCGGTTGGCTCCCGAAAAACGGAAGTAAGAATCTACAACTCCCTTTTTAAGTCCGACAACCCCGGTGATGCCCCAGGAGGGTTCCTGAATGATGTCAACCCGGATAGCGAGGTTATTTACCCGGATGCCATGGTCGAGTCCGGCTTCGACGAAGTCAAAAGGAGGGCACCTTGGCCGGAGGCAGCAGGAGAAAGCGAACTCGGAAAGGGTGGCCCCGAGAGTGTTCGATTCCAGGCGATGCGCATTGCGTATTTCGCCATGGATTCGGACTCTACAGACGATCGCATAGTGCTCAACCGAATCGTGGCGCTAAAGGAGGATTCCGGGAAGAGTTAGTTCTTCCGATCGTAGTTGGTGTTAATGGAGATACCCCCCGCACCTCGATGTCTTCTGATGGATTAGGTAGGTAGAGCTACGTAAACAGTTTGCTAGCTAAGTTAAACTGGTGAAGTACCACGCATTTTCGTGTACAAACTACTGGGTGACAGTGCCTTTATCTTCGTGCCCTGAACTCGTGCTTGTTTCTGGAAAGCTCGACATTATCCATTTCAAATAGTCCAACCTTGGACGAAACATACGAAATCCCGGAACCATTTAGGGACGGACCCGTATCGGTTCCAATAAAGGAACCATACCAGGAGCCTCATAACTGTGGCAGCGACCTTAATTCGTACCAAGAAGCAATACCATACCAGTTATATGAGTACTATAAAAGACGTACCAGGGGCCCTTGATCTTGCAAACTACACTAGCCATACCAACTATACCCTAGATACTTATCTCTTCTAACTGTGCCAATAACCCTTTATTATACCAATGACCCTTATACTTTAGGTACCAATACCCCTTATTCGTACCAACCATACCAGATGTACCAGCCATGCCAAGCAAGATACCGAAAAAATATACCAACATGCCAGAGCATGCCAGGGCGTACCAGTATTACCAGGATTTGATGCCTAAGGATGATAATATAAGGACATCTAGTGTTTCCTTCTCATGTGCGTGTATAAGTATGTAATAGTCAGGAAATAGAAAATGTCGTGATTAAATTTATCTAAGTCCACAAGTCAAATCCTCAAGTAAGCATATTTAAAACTCGTCGAAAAAATAAAACCCCCCTACCCCGAAGAAGAAGAACAGTAAGAAGAAGAAGTTGAGGAAGAAGAAGAGGAGGAGGAAAAGGAAGAGGAAGAAGGAGAGGAAGGAGAGGAAGGAGAGGAAGGAGAGGAAGGAGAGGAAGGAGAGGAAGGAGAGGAAGGAGAGGAAGGAGGGGAAGAAGAAGGAGTAATGGATCCATCTCTTGAAAACATAACCACCATTGGCTTACCACATCCATCTCCCTCTCCCATCATCCCTATTGTATCGACTTGAAACGTAGCATCGACAAGTTCTCGGGTCTGTATCCGCGTAACTAGGTAGGGAAGTATTACTTTTAATGAGCTTCAACGGGGCGAAACTTGAGAGCTTCTGACTGTGAGCCCAGAACCATCGTGTTGCTTGTAATTGCGACGGAAATGTCGAATAAGACGGGGAATCTTCATCTGAATGGATTAGTATTTGTTATAGTCTTCCTCATCTTCCTCATCAGGATAGAGGTAAGTGAATAGGTAATTATCGAGACCGATGAAGAGCAATACATGTTCCTAGCACCCCTGATGACTCAGATTCAGGTGGCTCCGATGCCAGAAGCCGAGACATTTTGAGGGAGGCGTTTTAACACAGCACGCCACAACGATATAACGGCTGTCAATTATGTCACTGTTTTAAACGCAGGTCTCTCATATTAAAGCTCAGTTGTCTCTTATCTACCTGACTCAAGACCCGTTTCCTTCGCCCACGTTTCGGCCCCCGGAGCCAGGCCTCCGACGGGGGTGGAATGAGATAAACCGACAATCCATGCGTCCTCGGCCTAGGCATGTGATGACTTCACGATATTTCCCAATGTGGCTTGTACGACCCCCCCTTGGTCGCAACAAACTGAAAAGCCCTGGTCAAATTTAAACTTCGCCTCTTCTGTTCCAGGAGTTCTTTTTTAATGACTTGATCACCTAATTCTATCTAATTTTATGATGTCAACTGAGTTGGTTGTGAATACGGACTTGTGACATGGAACTACGGCAGGCTCATCTTAAAAGCCATGTACATCGGCAAGCGCGGGAGTTGAGCAAATAGAATTACTATTTCCTTCGTCATATGTTGGTAGGACAGCTACCCGATGCTGTAACCTCCATTTACAATGCAAGTATCAAGGTATGCGGGGACGTAGAGTTAGGAGATATTAAAGCCAGCGCCTCACTTATGTATGCATCCTCGAGATTTCCACCAACCATCAAACACACCAACTGATCAGAATGATACCACCGCTTCAGATAATAATAGAAATCGTCCCCAGCCCCTGCTACTGGGACTGAGTCCCAGTGAAAGAACTTTAAAATTAACAGATGCTGGTAGCCAGCCAACGCGCGGTAGTTACCAAGTAGGAATTTCCTCAACAGTTTTGTCTCGAAGAATCACCTGCAGACGTTAAACCAAATCGATACTCCCGGGCAGATCATCCATCATAGTTAGAGCCACGGAATTATTAGGTTCGGCGGCAGTGGCATGAGTCGTCTTCAAGATTTGAGTGGCCAGACCGCAGATCATGAGACTCGTCGCTTTGCCAAGCGATGAAGGCTTTTTGCTTGCTAATCGTGTTCGTTGGTTCTAGCCATCTTGTGTGTTTCTTTTGTCGGGTTTCCTGATTTAGCTGTGGCAATGGCCGTACTGTTGACTTGAGATGAATAGGGTGCTCGGGCTTAAGATGTGCATTAGGTAGGTGTTAGGTAGGTGATGGGGCCTTTTCGTTAACATCGCCGACTAAAAGGGGCGCTAAGACTAGTCTTTGTCGTACAGTCTTTGGAGTTGCTCCTCGTGACAATCACTAACAAGAAAGAGAGCAGGACCTGGGGCTGCCTGAGAATACGGCCGTGCAGCAATTTGTAATCCCAGTGTTGGCGGTGACGAATCAGCTTCTACCATAGACATGAATAGAATGCTAATAACAACCCCTAATCTTTTTTCAAGTCACCTCGTATGCCTCGGTGCCGAGTGGACCTATATCCATCCGGCAAAGTTTGCTAACGGGGGTGACGTTGGGCAGCGGATCGTCAACGCTGTGCGTCGGCTCTTGCAATTCCATGCCCGTGGCCTCGCCAGCCACTATCCCCCCCTGAGTTTGCACCTTAACCAATTCGGGACGTTCTTCTGGGATGGAATTGCTAGACAGTAGCGTAATATCGACTGGAGACCTCAAACAAAACAAAATCAGCTCTATCACGAAGTCAATAGAGGTATGAACTACCGGCTCTCATTGGAAACGCTGGTTACTGTGAACTTTGACGTGGTATTCATGATTCTTGTTTTGATTCCTCGAACGGAAAATAGTGCTAGTTTGCTACGGTCTAACCTATGGCTTCTCGCCATATACTCTATGGATGAGGCCCCCAAATTTTCAGAACGCCAAAGCCCTATCAAATAACCAGGATGGTGGCTAACCCAAACTGTCGGGTCTAATATACAGCGCCAAGAGCTACATTCTCGATGCTTACCGCCTTCTTCTTGACATTCCGTAGTATGGGGCACAGCACAGCTACATCTACCCACGCAAATGCCGTTGGCTACGCCATGGGCGCGCAGAAGAGGTTATTTCGGGGGTATCCCGCCTACTTGGTATCGTGCTACAGCACGACGTGGACCCATCTACCAGGTAAGTAAACCCCGGACCTGGAGATACCGTAAATTTCCAGGTATCAGAGAACCTCCCTGGCACATCTTTCCTATACACCTTAGCACGTCGTTCCTCTGCAAGGCTATTGGCAAAGGACAAGTCTATACTTTCAACATAAAGCGATCATCATACGATCAGGCCGTAGTTGATATTCCCGCCCGCCATATCTCGAGGAGTATTTCGCCGCCATCATTTCCGTTGTCTTACTTAGGAGGACGCTAATTTCCGCCATATTTATGTTTTTCTATGGGACATTCCGAGATAAGGACGCTTCTGCCTCGAGTCTTGGATGACTAGGTACTTTTGGGGGCTCGCAATTCGACCATGATAGCTTTTGTAAACTACCTACCTTAGGTAGGTACTTAACGAGACTGCGCTGGGTGACAGTCCTTTTTCGGTACCATGCAGTTGGCAACAATACCAATTTTCAATGTGCATATGCAAATAATTGACGCGCAGCCATTCCGTATCACTCTGTGCCGTCATATCATTCTATTTGTAAGAGTTGTCAATATTTTAAATTGTTTGCGCTGCAAGAACTGGTGATATGTTCTGAATCAAGAGTCCATCAGGTGTACAATTCCAAATTCTTGTTTCGATCTGGATATGGAAGTATTGGTAACTAGAAACCGTAGAGCTTGAACAGATAATTAAATCCACCTGCCTACAACTCACAATACACAATTTTCTGAGATACTTACCTGGGCAAGCTTGGAGAATTTGAGGCTCGTTATTCATTGTCTCGGCCATTTACATCAGACAATCACGTCTTCCTGCTACTTGAGACATTACTTGACTCTACCAGTCATAGATTAGCTTCTGCGGGGTATCTTAGACTTTTCAAAGTCTTGAGAATGTTGATTTTTTACTAGATCGCTTGCTAGATATATGCATTATTACAAGCGAGGAGGCATCACCATTAGCTTTCTGGATAGGTTAGGTGAGTACTTTGAGTAAAGAAAGGAAATAGCTGGGAAGACCAGAATCCATAAATCAACTGTTGATATCCTATGATAAATTTTTATTTCCTTCCAAAATGCTAGTAAAGGGGAGTTTCCCGTAAATTGATCCGCCCTATATCAAGAAAGAAAAAACAACTCTTTGCGCACCCACGGGGTGCCGATCTAGCCAGTGCCCTCAAGAAATAGGAAAATATCGGTATTGATTGCCCAAGCGCCTGTCACCCGTTGCAAAAATTCCAAGACGCCCTAGAATAGCAGAATAGCCATTCTCCAATGCAAAATCAAGGGGGTAACTCAATCCTTAACTCCGCTCCTTGACGCCGTGTCCATTTTCCAGTGCCGAAACGGTCCTTGATATAGCCTAAAAGCATATTCTCCAATTTCATAACCGCGTTGCTCAGAAGTATCATGTTTGTATAGTGATTGAGTGGGTAGTTGCGATGATGGGTATCTATAATTCGTCTTCATCCTTGACTGCTGCACGCTTTTTCTTAGAGTGACTTCGTTGCTTGGTCTTGTTGATCTCGTCATCCAGTATGGCTTGGGCATCAGGGTGATAGTCGGTACGACGAGTTGGACGATCCTCACCGGTATGAAGCCTGAGATGTTGCCGGTAGTTATCCTTGCGGTTGAATGGTTTGGAACAGATTGGGCAGGATGTTGCCATCGGATTATCATCATGTTTACTAGTTATTCTGTTAGTATACTGTTCGAGATTTATGGATTAAGGATTAATTTCATACGTGATTATATGTCTTTTTAAATGCTCCTGTCTCTTGAAAGGCCCCTTCTGGCATTTTGGACGGTCGCATTTAAAAGTGGCGGCGGCGATCCGTTCTATCCGAACACCAGACCTACCCTGCACTCTGTGTAGGACACTAGACTTCTGCTGGACTTTATCCATGTTCACTCGTCTTCTCCCATGGCTCGCGAGGTATGAAGGTGTCAAGTTATTACGATCCCGGGGTGGGAGAGAATGAGCAGGTGAGGGTGAAGTCGACTGATGCCCTCTACCGAACAATGATACCGGGCTGTCTCCTGTCCACGTCCATGTTGCAGTATTGTCGACGGGGTAACCGGATGTCGCGACGGGAAACGGAGGAGATGCGACATAATCCGCAAACGAATAATGGTTCAAGTGCTGAGAGCTGGCTGATTCAAGGCCATGGTCCTGGGACGACAATGGTGGATAGGTGTTCGGCATCATGGGGGTATACTCCATCTCTATGGCTTGCGCCTGGATGCTAGACTTTCGGCTTGGGCTCGGAGAAGCACTATGATAGTCCATGTATCGGTGCAAGTCCGCCTTGACATCGGGCGGATAATATCCACCGAAAGCCGAGGAGGGCGGAGTTAGCTCGAACCCTCCCGAAGCTGGGTAGTGAATGTGTTCGTGGTCCATCGAGACGGATCGAAGACCAGGGGTTGATCGACCAGATGTCGGTGTGAAAGGCTCTGGCATAGAACTAGCGGTCGAGGCTGAAGAAAAGCTACCAGTCGACGATGAGTAAGGTAGGTGACTATCGAAATTGAAAGCCTCGTCAAATCCCACTTTCAAATCTATGTGCATGTCCATTTCGTAGCTGAAGAGGTTCTGGAGCAAGCGTTGCAATCTAGAACAGGTATCCGGTGATGAGAATGCTGTCGAGATTCGAGGGTGTTGATGGATGTAATGGAGGGAAAGCTTCAAGGAGTAGTGGAGGAATGAGGGGATAGATAAATAGATATAAGGGTGACAAAGATAGGTGATGTCCTAGTTAGAGTGAGGTACCCCTTCAGAGAGAGACTAGGTCGCAGGGCAAATACTAAGTTGGGATGGTTCGGCCAATATACCCAGACATTCGCCCGCAAGGGTACGAATGGCAGGAAAATGATGGAGGACAGGAATGAGGACGCGTTATGGCAGAGCGGCCGGCGTCTGAAGCATACGGGTACTATGGGGAAAGGATAGACATATAGTGCAACCCGTTGTCTTCAAGCCACCAGCCTAACATGAAGATGGGACCCATTTAAATCCATTGCTTGCATTGTCCGTATTTTCACCACTCCACAGGGTCATTCGTCGCTACGCCCCCTCAGTTGGGTTGACAAGTCGAAGAATACATTAGGACCCAAGAACTCGGGACGAGCTTGCAACGTCAGATCCTTGTAGCATGGTAACCAACACGCATGAGATGTAAGCCACGGCTGGTTAGATCTTGGACCTTACAGAGGATCACTATGGAGTAAATTTAGAAAACAAATGCAGGGTTTCTGCACAACAAACAGAAACCCAGCAGTAGGTAGCAAGCAGCCAAAGCCCGCCAACTGACTCCATTTGGATCACTACGTCCCCGTAAGTATGCACACGCGTTATCAACCTCGCATGGACATGAACACCGGCTCTACATGGCACGTACTGCGCAGAGATCTGCGAGACAAGCGTGTTAGAGAGTTTCGCTAACCTGCTCACTATCAGCTATCAGGTATCAGGAGAGGAGCTGTTCAGTCGCCATCACCCATATGGAATGGGAATTCAGGAATGGAGCATATAGCCCCGCATTGTGCTTTTGTGAATGGGGTTGTCGTTGGTAAGACATGAGTCGATTTAGAGACATGGCGTCCCTAGTCAGCCTACGACCATTGAGCAATAAACACTAGACATTGGCTAAAGCTTAGGCTTAGGTTAGCACAATGAAGATATTCAGGGCAAGGACACGGTGCTCATGAAGCCGCTAAAATATCAACGCAAATGCGACGGACGACTCGCGAGGACGAGTTTAATGAGCTGTTGATGCTGTCAAGAGCAACGCTAATAAAGACATAGTATCTAATTCGAGGTCCGTTCATCATCACTTGGATACGCACTGATGTATCAATATAGATGCATTGTGATAATGGGCCGAGTGGTACTTTAATATTAGAGACCATTAATATTCGCTACCTAAGTGACGACGGCGATAACGACTACAGAGGTGACGAGACAGATACATGACCGCAGAACTTAGGTAGATAGGACTATAGACCATGTACCTTTCCAGCTTCACGAAGGGATGCCGGCGGGTCCTGTTCCTGATCTAATACCAGGTACTTGACTTTAGGTTCCCGAGGATGGCAATCAAGGTATGCCATATCGAAAGTCAGAAGGTGAGTCTTGCCGAACTACGGCTCACGTCAATGGTGAAATGAATCAGGACTGTTCGTTACCCACCTAATACGTAGTTGAGATTGGCCCATTGGCTTACTGAGCATTGAACAAGGGGGGCACGTAGAGGCAGTCTGGTTTGACGCAGGAACAGGAACAGGTTCGAGGTCGAAGATGGATGTCTTAAGAATGTCGAATTCATCAAGTGCAAAGTGCATAATGAGAACGCTGGGTAACATGGAAACATGTGTTTTGTAGATTTTGTCCATGTCGGTAGTACATGTCTACCTGGGTACCTGACCTACCTAGACTTATTTGAATAAGGGGCACAATTATGTACACCAGTGGATACGCTAACGTCCATTCTACTCAACGTATCAGCCACATAACAGGAAATCAAGACTTGAAACTCATAGTATATGACGTCTACGAAGACGGTATCATAGGTAACGGACTCATTAAACTACTTACTAGGCAAGGTCAAGAGGACCTATGAGTATCTATCGGGGTCAGTAATTAGTAGTTATCTAGATTGAGCTTCATTGAGTCTATGATTGAATGAGTCGGCAATTTTTTCGATACGACTCACGCCTTGCCGGCTATGCGTAACTATCTAAGTCTACCTACACACGCAGAGTTAGTTGTATGTCAGTCCTTTTAGATCTCGAGCCCTATCCCGGAGATCACGCTCCCCGCTGATCTGCGCAACGATGCTGCTTCAAGTAAACCGCACTGCCGAGCGTGATCCTGGTTATCAAGAATTTACCAACGCCAAGTAACTGCTAAGTTGTTACTTAAACTCAGACCGTCCAAAAATAAGTTACGTTTAATTAGGTAGAAAAATTTGGTGAATTTTTTAGGTGAGGCGATTCCAAAGTGGCCTACTAGCATTACCTACCAGGTACGTACCTCGGGAATTGTTGTATCTTGAAAGCTGGCCGTAAAGACCACCATCGGGATTAAGTCTGTCGCTCAAACAAATGTCTTAAAAAGGGCAAATCCAACGGCATGACGGCATTCCGATACCACTTCTACCCGAACGGAACAGGTCTTCGGGTCGGCTATTGCTGAATATATCAGCTACCTACTCAGTATCTATCTAACCTACCTAGATACATTAGGTATATCCTATTCGCCGATACGATTATCTTAGGTATCTACTAATATCTATGAGAGGCACCTCCAATTATGATAAAAGGGAACTATCGTATAACGGATGAGAGCAACGTCAATGCCAGCAAACTGTCACGTCGGGGTTCATTTTGTAAGGTCGTTAAACCAACATACCATATCGCCGTCGAACCACTTCGGCGTTATTAAGTTCTCCATAATGCATCGTGACTGGGGCGTACGTTCGGCGGGTTGGGAGGGCCTTACAGCGACAAATTTCCGTAATTAGCACTGTCCACGGTGCCGTGGCGCTGGTTAATCTGCGACATGTCAGATCTCTGTTTCCCATCATCGTGTCCTTCCCCGGGAAATTCCTTGCATCGTACCTTTGTGGCTTACTGACACGACATACCCCAACACGGGCTTGTATTCTCGCAATTGCCAATTGGCACAAGCTCAGACACCGTTTCGAAATTCTTGCTACCTACCTCCTTCTACCTCCTATCTATTCGACTGACACAGCAAGCCCTTTCGGCGGTGTCAGTCACCAAGGTTGTGGTAGATCTCGCCCAGTTCTGGCATTTCTCTGTGTTCGTAAATGTGGTTATATAACTTTTCTTTCTCCCTCGATCGCGATCGCTGCCAATTATCGTTGCCAGTTCAACGCGACCCCTAACACAATGCTGACTCTCGTTGCTACCCACATATCCGACTTTCTTTCAACTTCATTTTCCCTTCCGTTACAGGAGTGACTAAGGTTATCTCCTCAGACATCAAAGAGACCCAATTGATCCATGCGCCTTTACCGCCGTGGGCCGCGTGGCTTTTCAGGACAAGCCAAATTAAATCCACGTTACACATCGGGACCGAAAACCTACTCTTTCCGGGACTCATCGTACGGCAATCAATCGGTCGTCTTAATATATCACCAGTTGGGTATAATTATATCTCTAAAATTGGTAAATTAGTAAATTAGTAAACTAGTATGTATACCGTACAGAATCAGCTGACAGTGACTTTTCAGTTACTTCTTGCTTTGAATGCACTCGCCAGTGCCCCTAATCCAGAAAACAAACACCTTGGCAGCACTTTATCTTATACGTGACGAATGCGAAGAAGCTCGTACTCGAGAGACCCAAGGTGTATCCGTGTAACCCGTAGTCGGGGTCGATGAAACCGATTGTAGTCAATGCCAGATCTCCGGGAAGAAGAGAAATTTCAGCATCATGCCATTCTGTCATTCTTCGACTGCATTTTGCAGCGATTTATCGACGCCACCACGCATGCAATTGCTTCCCAATGTGCTCAACACGCTGTAGCTTGAGCGGACAGCGTCTTCCCGTCCTCGAAGAATGGGGCATGTGACCGCTGATTCGCCTGAGATTTCCATCACTCCGCGCCCAGAGTGAGCTGTCAGATAGATATACGCCAGTATCTGCCTGTTTAGAATAGAGAATACAAACTCGTTGCAGTCTCATCACCACTAACGACGCATCGAGTAAATATCACAGCGAGCAGGGATCTTGCCTCTCCACACGGAGATGTTCGCGGCAATGGTGAGAAGGAAACGACGAAGCGTGGTCAAGGCCGGTGGCTTTCAAGTACTGAAGGACTATTTACAAAGTAAAGGCTAAAGAGTGCTGAGATGAGGCAAAGTGCCGGGTACCCCTTTACCTTAAATAGGGGATAACCCTCTCGCATTCTTCATCGATTGTTTGTCTAGCACAGCACACTCTACAGAATCGACTCGATCTATCACTAGGATTAAATCCAGCCATCGTCAGTTACTTCCCAGTTATTCTTAACTGCCGCTAACTCTTCATCTTTAAGGACTCCAACCGAGCTCTTATCTGACTATATCATGTGTACACTATATATATTTTACTTCAACTGCGATAATGGTCAGCCCGGAATACTTACCTGCGTTTTTCAAGAAAATGTGGTTCCATGTGATGAAGCACCGAATTGCAACCATAATCAGAGAGGGGTCGACCACGGCGAAGGGGGTTTCCTGGTTATGGAGAGTTTAGCAACATCAGAAACGGGACCATGTCCCCTCCATCCGACAGAACAAGGACGGTGAAGTTCTTACGGCCAATCGTCTCGTGAGCCCCTATCTGCAACGGAACTTTTTCGACCAATAACTAACGTATAGCACTAAAGGGTAGTCTTCTTGGAAACAGCTGGGATATTTCACTGGCGATCTGAAGTGGCACTTGAATGGGCATGTGACTTTCACATCACGTAAAAGGGCTTTGGAGTTGGCTATGGTCTCGAAGTTTAGCTTTCTAGGTATCTCCAACAGCGTTAGGTTAAACCAATGACCACGTCAGTTGAATCCATCAATAAGCAATTAGAGAAATTTCCTATACTACTTGGCCTTACGGAGTATATACTCTATTTGTCATGCCCCCCGGTATAAGGTTGTGTCATTAGCATGGCGCTAATATGCGGGTGAGATCAACGGAGGCTTGGGGAGCGTTGAACAATATTGACATGTCACAAATAAAAAACTCGATATTCCATATTCGCAGTATCTTGCATACTAGCTACCGTTACTTAGAAAGTCCGGATTGTGAAAAGATGACAACTAAGAGGACTGATCGCAAGAACATATTAAAGACGTCGCCATAAGCCACCAGCAGCTCATTCTTTCACAAGCTGGTTTCAAGTCGCCGAACAGCTTAGGCTTAGGACAAGTTTTAACGTATACATAGATTTCGCGGTGAAATGTGGGATATTCATGTAGCACTACTAACGTCCGAATTACCATGTAACACATACACAAGATGGGGCATGTGAACAACACAATCGCTGTTCAATAGTACCATAAGGATGCCCCAGGTATTAGCCTCTCTTAACAAGAGTCATATCGTGAGTTCGTGCGTTTTCCCCTCTTGGTACGATGTGAAAAGAGCTACCTAGAGTGGAATATAGAACCTATCAATTTCTGGTGATGCGGCTCTCACATGTACACAGACAGGCCTCCGATTTTCGGAATCTACCAGCTCTCTGAAAGGAAGAAAAGTGACGGGAACTGGTAAATGATTAAATCAAATCTACTGTTAGGTGGGCTCAGGCATCGGTGTATGATCGAATCAACCTCTGTGTATCCGGGCTGTTTTGTTCATTTGAAGGTGTGAACACGTCGTATCAGATCTGGGGATCGCCCTTGGCAGTAAGATCCCCCAAAGAGTTCAGCTTCTGCAACACATCTCGATTCTTCAGCCGACAATGTGACAATGGTATTACCGGGTCGGCTGAGCCGGCGCTGCAGAAAGACTAGCTGCAGACACGGGTAGACCGCAGTGTCATTGGTTAAGGCCCCTCACCGGAACTATGCCGTGGCGGTCCACGTCCGCCGTGTAGCGATTTAGCTGGTATTAAGTATCTAGTTACCCTATGTACACTGGTTAAGATTCTACTTGCGCTAGATTCTTTCCTTCGACGTTGTGAGACGAGAACAATGTGGTATCTTACCCCATACCTGGTATATCTTGCGAGCAGGATCACCATACAGCAAGCGAATACGTGAGCTAACTATACCTGGATATTATCTAGTCAAAGGTTCCATTTCGGTACCTAAGACGTCAAGACATCCCCAAGAACTATCCTAGCATCACCATTTAGATACTGAATGTACGTCTCCACATACACCCGCGACAGACTATTCTTCTAACAAGCGCAGCCGTTAAAAGGGCCCGAAGCTTATGCAAGTACTTAGGTACTTGGGTAGTGGTAATCCCAGATCTAATGGCGCTTCGCGTTCATCTCTCAATTAAGGAGAACATTATCAATAGAGGCTCTTTGCTATCCGTTCCCGGCAGCTTGTTAGGAGGCATGATGACGGTAATTCCCCACGTAGAAAATGATGGTTAACTCTTTTGGAAAAATTACCAATCTTTCAAGATATTACCTCTGTACTTAAATCCCTATTATACCAGGTATTTATCAGGGAGCTTTAAATAATCAATCTCATTAAGGCCGAAGAGTCAAAAAAGGGGCACAGCAGCCTAAGGTCTTGCCACGAAGTATCGTAATTGTAGCAATTGGTAGAGGATAGACCACACGATCTCAGAGATGGAGTAGAGCATTCACGTATACCTGAAGTAAGATTTTAAATTGAAATAATCGATTCCTTTCTATTGGATATATCTGAAGACCTAAAATTTAGGGCGCATTCAGGAGTGCCTATGTGATCATCGAATAGTATCCATCACCAACGGTGCACAGATATTATCGACCAACCGCCTGAAGGGTATGCACAATACTTGGAAGGCGAGGAGCAGTTATTCGTGCCCACGATGCATAGATGATCGCCATTGATCGCGAAAACCAACCTGTTTTTCCAATGTAAATGAACGAGTGTAGGACAAAATAGACTTCTCAGCCATTAAGCATTATTTATACCTGCCTGGTTCTTAGCATGCCTCCTATCTGGTCCAATGGTCGTTCTATCCGATGGAGAATTACCCCAAGCACGTAATGTTACACGGAGGGGAGGCAAGAAAGGGGGGAGACCGGACGACTCTCACCGACTCGGAGACTTATCTCGAACAGCAAAAATGATAGCTGCTTGTTATACCATATGCATGAGATAGAAGTATCGTGAACTATGGCGGTGAAGGAGCTAACCATTAAGCCAGATATGACGACCCTTCTATATGCCCTCCCGCCTCCGCCTCCGGGAGCATACAGCCCTTGTGTCGCCTACAGCGGTGCAGCGGTACAATATCGGCTTATATCTCTCTTTCAGCCCGTTTCCCTTGCCATTGCCTGCTTATCTCCATGTCCCCACGTATCTCCGACTGGTTGGCTCTCTTCGCTGTCTACCACGGGCTGCTGCTGCGTTCCCCTCAAAACGGCTGGGCCATTCCATGCAGTGTGCCATCGTAACGTGATAAGATAGGAACCCAAGAGCTGCTGGTTCTCGCATGACTCCCCGCACTTCGCAACGAGGCCGTTATCAAAAGTCTTTACGTACAAACAAAATGAAATAATTAGACGACGATAGCGAGAGTCCAAGATTAGCGAACTTGTCAAAAATTTAAGGTTGCATGCGGGTCGGCAAGACATATGCAGGCCAAGGGATGAGCAGGAAATAGGATCCTGATATTGTCGGGCCTGGCCCCTGGACTGTGGGACTGGTCCTGCAAGTGACGAAACGACGGTTATCCAAACTTCCCCGTCTCCCGGATCAGCTTTTGGATGAATTTTTTTTTAAAAATCGGGTCCGCTGCGCTCGACCACGTGGAACGACTGGTCTCTCGGTAGGCAAAGCGTGCGAGAAGGCGAAGATCAAACCTATTTTCAGCCGTGATGTATATCGATAGCCGCGCACCTAAGGTGGTGATGAGTAGGCGATCCGCAGCAGGCCGCGCCTCTAGGTAATCAGACTGCTTCTGAAAAAATTGGACCCGCGTGATAGTCGAAATAAAGAATTTCGAGGTGAACCGCGATAGCCAGGATAGCCTGACCGATGCATGCTATCTCGATAATAAGTGGACATTATATATGGAGATGGAGACGATGGACTAGTCCTCCAAGAGATAGATGCTCAAGCTCGACTATAGCTGCTTATCGCGTTTCGATGGCAGCTTCATATCAGAACACAATGATTTTTGCTCTTTCACATGTCAGACTTGTTCTTAGACAGGTACTATATCTTGATAGAGTCGAGGCTCGCAATAAGTTTCTAGTTCTCGGGCTTACCTAAGGTATACTTGCTGACTTGTATGGTACCATTGGGGTCCAGATTAGGTAGGTAAGTTGCTTCCCCAAGGGTCCTGTATATTAACAAATCACATGAATCGTCATTCCTACCACCCCCGCGGGTCGTTACCTAATCCTATCCTTATACATCAGACCTTGCAGTTCACTATACCTAAGAGGTGTTCGGTATCACGCCAGTTTTCTGTAAAATACCACCAACATTGTCACCAACAATGTTACCAACGACGTATCCTGAAGGAGGTAAAGGGGTTTAAGCGGGCCGAACCTTATCTCTCTCGGATAGATATCCAATGTTCATCCTGGGGATACCTAGACAGGTAAATCCTGGATTTCTTGGTCGTGAGTCAGGTCTCGTCTGTGACGAGCCTCGGATCTGCGTATATCGTATCGCAATAGCTGCCTCATTCTCAAAGAGTATTTTTAGACAAAAGTTCCTCCTGCTCCTTTCGTGCCATTGCATTCGCATTCGGTGCTCCACCCGTAAAGATGTGCAAGGCCACGTCACTTTTCCCGAATGGCAGTTTCCGCTAGGTACAGTGAAGAACCCACAGGTTCGGAGTCGAGACGTGCGATGGCATCATAAGCTACTCCCATCCCGGGAACTGCTGCCCCTGACTCGGCTCTGAGAGGCTGAAATCCGCCGGGGTACGAGTTGACGCTCCTTGGACGTTAGTGCGCGATGTTACACGAGTCATTAGGCTGTTAATTAACTACCTGCAGAGACCGTTCGAGGCACTGCCGCATTCGTCGTCGTGCGAGCAGGATCGTCTCTGGACCTAAGCATTCAAAATGCCAACACATGAATAATGGGCGCCTGTTATAATGACCTGTGGAAGAACCTTGATCCGCCGCTCCTTTGGCAGAGAGCTCCTCCCCCCACGACATATGAAAACATGGCGTCTGCTATCTCCCGGTTTCCCCTTACATATCTTATATGTAGGTAGCTTCCCGTCTCCTCAGGCTAGTCGGTTACACGACCTATACATGTAGTATGCCATTAGCCTGGGAAGGTAGCCGTCGGTCTGGGAGGTCCCCCTTTCTTTACTAATCAGAGTACATCGATGTTCTAAGTCTATAGTCGGTCTCTCGCTGAGTCAGTTGGGGTACATAAAACCATGGGGAATTCGGCTCTTTCTCCCTTATCAAGTTTAAGAAGGGGTGTTATCATTGCTTCGCTTTTCTTTATCTACGTCTTTGGAGCAAACGCCCTATACGGACTCCTTTTCCGAAATGGCTACTATCACGCCTTACTTCGGCTCCGGGATGAGGGTCCACATCACCTCCCCGACTCTTCTAATGACATATTGGATCGGTATACAGGGATCAACCTTTTGGATAAGCTTCTGACGTTGGCGAGTGTCATGTTTGCCAATGTCACTGATGGAAGCTCGCCCCAGTTATCACTTTATGCATTTCACTTTGGAGGGCAGTATCTTGCTATACTTGTTGTGATTACGATAGAAGGATTACGAAGTGGCAACCAGTCCAGTCCTCTCCGCTTGTAAGGACCCATCGCGTTTTAATGAGCTAATCGAGATTCCCTAACAGTCTTCTAGTTTCTCTATTTGGGGTTGTCTGATGCAGGCTGCTAGTTACGGTTGTACCATGCCCCTCTACGCGATGATACACCTAACCACGTCACCTGCTGCTGAAGACGTCGGGCCGGCCCTTTTAGAAGCAGTTCCGACTTCGAATTCATTGGAACTATCTGTGCTGCCGCAGGCACTCGTCGTGGGCTATGTTATACCAGCAGTCCTAATGAGTGTTCCGCTATTCACAAATTCCGTACATCAGTGGTTCGGGGGGCTCTGGCAAGGATCACCGCTTTGGTCTATGCTTCTCCAGAAGCTGCTGGCCTCCAGGCTCAGGAGACAGCTTCAACTTCCTGATATTCGAAACCGGGGGAAGATATCGCAGTCCGGTTCAAAGGAGTCTCCTACCAGATATCCGCAGTCTCCAGTCTGTTTAGCTAAAGATGAGAAGGGCTTGCTAGCCAAGGCTTACTTATTCGCATTCATCTGGTGTGTTTTGTCGCAGATTATTCCTCTCGTTTTGATCACGGCGGTGCGCTTGCGTCCGTCCGCGTTCCCTTCGCATTTGTATGAGGCCTGGACTGTTGTTAAAGTTTTCGCTCCTCCGCCGTTCTGGTCAACGAAGAAGATGGAATCCATGGCGACCGGAATGCATGACTTCTTCCTGTACGACCAATACGTGGGGTCTACCGCCGCTATTGTCTGGTCGACAGCGCTCTATGTTAACTCGAGAGAGACGCCGATGAAGATGAAGAGTTGGGCTAAGCTAGCCTTCGTAATCACCGCGTTGAGCGTGTCTGCGGGACCTGCCGGCGCAGTCGTATGGCTCATGTGGGAAAGAGACCGGTTTCTATTGTCGATACCAAGGAAAGGGTTTTGAGAGAAATTCAAGTCATACACTTGATCTTGACATTGCTCTCCTACTTGACCGAGTACGGAACATTACGATCAAGGCAAGCTATTGGTGTCTCACAAGGACTAATCGTTTAGGCCAGGCGCTTGAATGGATAAGTACCTCTGTGCGGAAAGGATATACCAGGTACCAGGTCTCTGACACGTTATCGAATGTCGTTTAAAGGGGTTCGCATTTTCTGACCATATCAACATCGAGTATGAAAGGATAGATTTTAAAATTTAGACACTTAGATCTAAGATTGGCTAAGAGGGTTGGCTTCACCATCCATCATGATAGAAATTTTCATATTGCATCTCACCAGTTACTTCACCAGCTACCTAGGTAGGTACCAGTTTAATGAACCATTTCATCAGAAAGAGTCAGCGCAAGTATAACCTCGTCTACACATTGCTGTCATGTCTTGAGGAGGGAGGCAAGATGCTAAATAGGATAGAAAGGTAGACACTCGATTATTCACTGGATCGGGCACAGCTACATTGCCTGAGAAAAGGGGTAGTAAGCTTATAGTATTGTAGTATCTCATCGAGGGATATTCACCTCCGAAACACTGGTCTAAACGTTGGATAACTCAACTGCATGATATTTCATGCGGCGAACTTGGCTTGGTGATATTTAAATTTCGTCTAGAAAATAACCAAGCACAAGGCACCCCCGAAGCTTATTCGGAGCCGCATCTTGACTCGAGACTTCGGATTAAGCTGATATCCAGTCGACGCCATTCAGTATGTACGGATACAAAATCCACACACGAACTCATCCAGTTCCAAGAATAGACCGTCGGGCCGTGCGTTGATCGGAGGTACAACAATCCCATCTCGTGTGGACGCGCCGATCGATCGTGATCAACGACCTCTAAACCCTAGAGGCGACGAGACTCATGTAAATCCCCCACAGCAGTCCCACAAAATTGAGGAAGACGATCCGTTTCTCCACCGGTATGCAGCTGAAGCTGATGATAGATGCGAACGGCCAAATCTTGTACCCGGCCACGATGATGGGAATCGTCTCGTTTCGAACGTTGGAGCCGATCTGGTCCGCGGACTGCCTCTTCATAATGCCCATCAGTATAAAGAATGCAACCGTGTTGAAGATGGCGCCGAGCGTGATGCAGTCGATGAACCACTTAGCCATGGTGTTGCGCAAGTTCAACTTGGGCTTTCGCTCCGGAGCATCTTCGCCGTTCGCGTTCTGCTTCTCGACGTCGCCGGTAGGCGCCTTTCGCTCGTATGCGGGAAACGTGCGCTCGAGCAATTGCTGCCACATGTAGTTCGGAGGCGCCGTAATAAAGGTAACGGCAACGAATCGGAGGAAATTGGCGACGTCGAATGCGAAGGGGCGGCCGTCGCGGTAGGCTTCGAGGAACTGGGCAAGAATGTTGGATGCGCTGGATAGACCAGCGGCAGCCAGCGTCGCTTTGGTCATCTGCGAAGGCATCTTGAATGCCGAGAGATTCGCTCAATCAGGCCGAAGACTATAAGACGAGGAAGGGAACGCGAAACGAAGGAGAGACGATAACGAGCGACGTGGTTTTGTCATTGAAAACCCGGATGAATTGACAATTGACATCAATTAGGTATCATAGGTGGCTTTCCGGAAAGGAGAGCGATGGGATAGTGCGCCACAGTAGCACGGGAGTTATTAAATATGACGAGTCATTTGGGAGTGATCGTCGTGTTTTATTACCTGCATATTTCTTGATCTGGGCACAGCCAGGACAACTTAACAGCACGAGGATTTGACTCGTTCTTCATGGAATACTCTTTGTAAATGGCATCTCCAGTTTTAGTCGCGACAAGTAACTTTTATCTTCCAAGGCTGCTATAGATCAGACACAAAGAAATCCAAACTTGTAGCCCCCCCCTTCCTTAATGTACGTGATCGTGGGTCGCTAGGCCTGTCAGATAGCGCGACCGTTAGCGCACTAGATCGGTCTTCTCGGTCCCTGACTAAACTTGAATTTGGTACTAGATTCCCAAGATATGTAGATAAAGATTAACATCGTCCTATCGAGTAGACATATTGGATTACTTGAACACACCCACGCCCCGCCCCCTCCCCCGAACATGTACCCTATAGAAAAAAGGGGGATGCTAATAGTCTATGCATCTCATTGTGAGACACCTGAATGTTAAAATAACCTCACCTCTTATCAACCGATGATCCAGAATTCTTTAATGTTAATAATAAATTTAGTTAACTTTTATTCATAGGGCTATACTACCTAGGTAGTCTATCTATTAGTCTTTTACCTACTTTGACTCATTGCCTTATTTTATCATTGCGACAATGCGTTGCCTACGTAGGGCTAAAACCAACAGAGCCAATTGTTAATTGGAATTTTATACTACACACCATCATCTGACATATCTTCTGACCCTTTTTTCATTTTAGACCAAGGCCCCAACGCCTTTTATTGCCCGGCGGCTTGCCAGAGTGAGGCAGTACCGCCTTACTACGCATCAGCTGCGCCACCCATCACCGAATTTACCCAAGAACAAGTACTCGTTTTGGCTAAGCGGGAGGTGATAGGATTCAAGTGACTCATCTCGCCAGGATATCTACCAGGTAGGTAGCCAATCGTCTTACACGCCTCAAACGCCGGGGTACCGGGTATGGTATTATCCAGGATCCAGGACGTAGTCACACTCGATGACTCCGTCAATTAGTAGATGAAAAATTGGGGCCGGCAATGATTCATGTCGAGTTTATAAATATCATTTCCCTTCTCTCCCCTTCTCGAAGAATTACTTTTGCTCCTTACCGAGAAAAAGTACGTATAAACCGCCCTTGCGCGTGGCATCCACTACACCCTTTGCTCATGACCTTGCTTCATGACCTGTTGTTTTACGTGTTCACAAATACATTTTTAAATACATTTTAGTAGCATCTTTTTGATCCTCTCCCTATAAAATGGCGGCTGTCGTCGCATCTTCTTCCGACCAGCAACCCGACCCCTTAGGCGTTGACCTGTATTCTCCAGCAGGTACATACCGGTCTCACCTAGGTTGGCAGGATAGTCGTAAACAGGCCCTTAAGCAGCACGGCCGAGCCGGCAGACCTACTAAGATCAGCAAGCCGCATGCGAGCCGCATAGTCCAGCCGAGAAAATCTCACACCCCGCGCTCAAGATGGGGTCCTGACAAGGAGGATAGCCGTCAGCTGGCGGCCGATCCGAACCTCGTGCTACCGGGCGACCGCAGCCACAACAAGCCTCGCCTCGAACGTCAAGAAGCCTTTCACCAGCCAAAGACACAACTATACCACACCGACGTCGTCGACGATGACTCGGAGCTGTACAAGCTGGGGCTGTTGTACGATGATGAGCACACCCGCGGCTCCTACTTCAACTTAAACACCATCGTCCACTCCGACCCCGTGTACTTGGTCCGGCCTACCAAGCGAGCAAAGAAGCAGCGCCAGGACGCGTCCTATCTGTATCTAGATCTTTCTTTTTCTTCGTTGGAGTCGGATATAGATGTTCAACAGTTCCTAGCCTCAGACGTGCATGAGATTCCCGCATCCCTGGACAACAACGAACCGGCAGCTCAGAAGGACCATGAGAATGGCGTCGTCCGGAAGCGCTCTTATAGGGATGCGACACTTTCTGTTATCCCCGAGCTCCTAGAGAACTCGAAATCCTCATTGGAACCAGCTGCACCGGAGGCAGCTGATTCCCCTGATTTCCCCGATTTAATATCCGACGAGGAGGAGGAGGGCTGCCCTGGTGACTGGGCACTGTTAGAGAAGACGGAGGTATTGAGTACTGCCGACGCCGGTGTTAGTGCCGATGTGGAGGACGCGGCAGATGCAGCATCTGCCGCCGGAGAAGAAACCTGGGTCGTGCTGGGCGACGGCTCGTAGCAGATCCACAAGAGATTCCCCCGAACGCCCCCTGGATCTCGGCCACGTTGCAGCAGCGTCTGTCGCTGCGCGGATTGGCCCTCTACATACCTAGCACACCAGGTTTCGGTGCGTGAAAGGCGGAAACAGTTGTGTGCCCGCATTCGAAAGATTGTTTGAGCTCGCTGTTTACGCCGAGGTGTATCAACATGGGTACACTTTTGGAATGGTGGTGGTGGTGGTCCTCACGGGGCGTTGTATCGGAGCATGAGCATTATTCGGCGTATTGGTAGTATCTCGATACCCTGTCCTAGATCTATTAACGGCATAGGTCATAGGTTTCCTTTATACTGGGTTTATTTCCGTGTTATACCTGGAAGCAGGATATCAATCAGTATTGCGATCAATTATTAGATTTTCTCCTTATACCGACCTACGTACTTGAATTGAGAAGCTTATGATATGGAAACTTCAGTTGATTATATCCTTACACAGGTCACTTCCGTTCGCTTTGCCTTACTCAGTATATACTCCGCATCCCACCGCTCAAACTTATTCCATATAACTAATTCTACATGCTGTCCGGAGTTGAGGCGATACCTAAGCGGCGCGCCGAAGGATATTAGAAGTACGAGGATCTCCTTGAACTCGGCATAGTGAAACGAAATCTCGGTTTCCACGCCGCCCATCACGATCTAGTCTAGGAACGCACCCCAGATAGTCGTATCACAGTAATACTCGTTTGGATTTGCCCCGTTTCTAAGCAACGTCGAGACCATCGCGTAAGACGGCGTCGGTTCACACAAGACAAGATCAAGAGGTGGCCGACTTTGCTGGTGCACATATAGCAGCAAACTATCCCGGCGGAGTCTCTCTGCGACGTAAATGCTCAAACCTGTGTCGACGGCTTTCGTGAGAAACATCTCACTGTGGTGCGCATCCAGGCTCTCCAGGCAGGGTAACGTAATCCCTTTTCTGCGCTCAATATTGCCGGCGTGGTAGACTATCCTATCCCCGATGTAACCTGGTGTCCCGAAGGGAAGGTCTATGGCGGCGACGAAAGCCTCGCATAAAAGGATATCGCTGTCGAAGTCGTCTCCTGCATTCTCTATGAACACATATTTCACGGCCGGGGTCTGCAGAAAGTCACGGATGGAATTATGAAGAAACTCGACAATAAATGTCGATAAATCCATGCCGTCGGAGCTGTTATGTTCATGGGTGTGTTGGCGTCGTATTTCAACTAGTCCCTTACTACGCGCATCCAGTCGTCGACTCATCTGTTCGACATGGTATAAGCTGTTAAACTGGCCGCTCTCGATCTTCGCCGATGGATCTTCTTCCAAAATGTCGAGGACCCAGTATATCACTAGGGGCAGCGGCGTGGGGATGGCGAGCGTAATTAAAAATAGCCTGGCGGTCTGTGTTTTGTATACCTTGTCTGCGGAGAGGATCATTTGTTTGAAGAAGGACTCGAAGTCTGGAGCCACGGATGTAAGTCTCCTTTCCAGATCGATTAGGCGATCGGCGTGTCTCATCCCGTCCAGCAGTGACTTGCAAGCTAGGAAGACCCATAAGAAAACACCATTTGCTCTTTCTACAATGGCGTCCACGAGCTTGTTATACCGTGGGTCGTTGACATGGGTTTGGAAAATTTCGTGAGAGTGGAATGTGTCGTGTACGAATTTCCGAATGTCGTCCTGCGTGAAATCTTCGAGTTTGAGAAACTGATTCGGATCTTGCCCGTATGCGTCGACGAATTGGGTCCAAGGTCTACTTGACACACATATTTTCACATAAGGAGACTGAGTCAACTCTCGAAGGAAAATAATTAAGTCGGTGTGTTCCCCTTCGTATTCGTCAAGCCCATCGATCAGGAAACAGAACTTAATGCCGAGGTTCCACGATGAGAGGTGTCGTACCACCTTGAGTAAGTCACCGGACTTCCAAGCATGCCAGTCGTAGTTGGAGCCATCAAGAGCCTGCATAGCTTCCGGAATCATTCCGGGACATTCACGAAGGATCGTAAATAGCAATGTTCGGAGCAAGCCTTCTTGCGATCTCAGTAATTTTGAACCGTTCATCCAGAAGAAATGGCTCGCGACCACCAACTTCTTTCCACCGGCCCATACCTGGAGCTTCTGGGTAGTTGTGCTGTAACCCACAATGAATTTCATCAGCGTCGATTTTCCTGACCCAGGTTTGCCAGAGATCCAATAAATCCCAGCCCCCTTTTCGAGCCAGTCTGAAAATGAGATGCGTCTTCCGTCTGGTGTCCATGGGTGGAATACCCAGTGGGAGGCCGTTTTAAGGACCCTTTGATCGGAAAATATTCATCTCGATGTATCCTTGTGTGAAACTGCAACGCGATCTTGACGGTCAAATATATCAATGAATACTATTGACTGAAGGAACGCACGACACCTCTGCGCAAGAAATGCCTCGTCTCTGAACGCGTTTAGGGCCGTCGACATGTGTTTGACGTCGCCTGAAATAGATTCGAGCATAGATCGCTCTCTTGGGGACGGCTCAGTGCAATCCGACGATAGTACAGCAGATTGAAATCGATGAGATATTGTCTCAACCGTCTCACGAAGGCGACTGAGAGTAGCATAGAGGGACTCGTCTGTGGGAATATCCCACTTTTTAGACCATTGATATAAATCGTGAAGGATATTCGACACCTGAGACTGGCTGGTACTAGAAGCGACGGCCGTTAGAACCACGGGAGGTAGCATCGGTTTGTTTGGTGAACATACAGGAGGGAACATTGAAGATGAGTAAGTAAAGTGCTCTGAAGCTGGTATATCTCTGAGCACAGTCTCTCAACCTCGCTCTTCTTCCTCGCCGCCCTCAATGCGACTCGAAAACTTTCCCATACTGTTTTCTTATGTCGTTTTAGCGTCACGAGGATCGAACGCAGCTCTTTCGCAACTCCTTGGCAGTCGGCAGCAATATCTCGTATCTCTTTATTCGCCTGCTGATACTGTTTTCGATCGTCAGTGAACTTCGAGACCAGTTCTAGTAGACTGTCTGTTAGTGTTTCAATCGTATCGCAACCCTTGGGGCTGCCGGACTGGTATATCGTTTTGGAACCTGCTATCAAGCATACCATGAAATCCACAATTTGAATAGTTGAGCTGGCAAGACTGAGGCTGAAGAGGGGATCCATGTCCGAAAGTACCCCTTAATGAAGCAACCTATATCCAAAGAGATCGAAAATAGATTTAAATGAGAAAAGAACATCAAAGAATTATAAGTAGCATCCTGGTATTTGCGTTATGTATGTATGAAGGCTTCCTCGCTAGGCATGTTGTTGGGCTGAACGAGGCTATGCCTAGGCGAAGCCCAAAAGGTCAAGGCACGTGGTGATCGGAAATTAGGTGCCTTATGTACCTACATAGATATTATACAAGTTACATGCATGATTGAGTCGATACTACTTAATAGTACACAGGTATGTACCTTAGTACGTAGGGAGGTTGGGTAGCCTGAGTTTAAGCAGTTGAGATGTATGAATTGCTTCGATCCTATCTCACAACTAAGAGGTTGCCAAACTAATTCTTCTGCACACGCACGCAGCCGGCCCAAGGACAACTGAGATTATCGCAGCTCTTGATCTGAAGCTGCCTTACGGGGTCAAGAGATCAGTAAACAAAATAAAGTCGATTTCGAGAGGTGGGTGTACTTCCTGCTGATTACTCTCGCACTGATGACCAGAGAGGCAAAGTGGTGCAGATAAGATCCTAAACTGTCCATTGATATTGGTGATCTAATCCTGAAGGGCATGCCGTACAGTTGGCTATGATCCGCGAGTTCGGTGATATCCAGACAAAGGTTGCGCAGGACGCCAGCTAAAAGAGACCTCACTCATACAGCTACCTTGAACCCAAGTCCTACCCGAAATTTCACTCAACGCCAGAAATCACGTATGTCACGATATCGGCACCTACTATTGGTCTGATATGCGACCGAGTCTCGTCGCGGCCGCTTCGACAACGCTTCTTTCGAGAGTCGGTGTGCTCGGGACTCCATCCTGCCTGTGAGGCCTTTCCACTCGGACTGGCACCACTTCCCACGTAGGCATAGCATCGTCCATACCCGGCCAGAGATCGGTGGGGAGGTACTCCGAAGCCTCGTGTCGGAACAGCTCCCGTTCCTTGCGATCGCTCTCGATGATCTTGTCGACACTCTCCTTTGCCTTCCTCCATATGCCCAAAACCTTTTCCTCCAAAGCTTTCCGCCGTTCAACCTCGAGTATCAGGCCGTCGTATGAGTTGGAGTAACTCTCGTAGAAGACCCGCAAGTCCTCCATCTGGCCCATTTTGTCCTGTATCGTCAATTGCTCCTCATGCCACCTGTCACAAAATTCTGATTCTGCCGATATATAGCTCTGGAGGCGCGACCCGATGTCTTCTAATCCCCTGAAGGCGTCGAGGGTCGAAAGATAGGCCATTTTGATCTGGCCTGTTTGCTCGTGAATGCTCGTAAAGGCCAGCTCCATAGATTGCAGACGTTCATTGAGTTCTTGAATCACATCGTCAACCTCTGACGCGTCTTGGACAACAACTTCGAGCATCTGAGCGCGATCTTCGGGTGAGATGTTTTCGTACTCGGTCATATGAGACTCTTGTTCAGCGATCACACCGGATATTGACATGTCCTCTCCCTCTTGAGAACTCGTTGCTTCGGCAGCTTTGATCCTAGCTAAAGCTGCGCCGCCCTCGGTTGTTCTAACAGCAGTCACACACAGGTCGAAGTGTTTCGTTAGGGATGAGAGGAGTTCGGCCATAGCATGGGAGTTTTCGATCATGGAAGAGAGGAGATCGGGAACGGATTGTACCGTGGAGGACGCAGACGGCGAGGGGGGTGAAGGTGCTGCTGACATAGACTTGTTTAGGGATCGCATATCCGTATCGAAGCGTAGAAGATCGCCGTCGAATGATTTCTGTATGTTCTGTAATAATAATAAAAATGCTTTAGCATTGACCAGTGTTCCTAGTTGGCACATCGCCTACCTGTAAAGCCTGGATGTTGTCTTTTAGCGAATCTCTCATGGTGTCGACCTGTGACTCGTCTATAAAGTCCAGCAAGTTCTTCTTTTCCTCGCCACTCGGTCTGAATGCACCATCTACGATTCTATCTCGCAGCACGTTCATGGTATCTTGGAGTCGGCCGTCGGCGGCATCTAGGGTCCTTATGATCTGTTTGAACTCGCGCTTTCCGGTGTCGTATGTTCGGTTCATGCTTCGTCGCAAATGCAGTAATAGGCGGACCTGCTCGTTTATGCCCTGGCGTAGGAACTGGGTCTGCGCAGTAAGGATGACGGATTCTTCGTGAGCTCGCCGAGACAAGCGTATAAGCTCATTAGCCCGCCATACCAAGCTCATAGAAGAAAGGGAGCGTCTGGCATCCAGGAGGTGCTGTACGAGGGTCTCGACGGACACGGAATCGATGGAACTAGGTACGCCATGTTGCGATGCAGATCGTGATCGCGACACAGACGCGGACGAGGCCGCGCTCATAGATAACGCCATGTTAGACGAGAGGAGGATTGAGAAGCTCAAGATTAGATCATGAGGCAGCAATGAAGCTGTTACTCAGACATAACATCTACATTCTAATAAGTGGTGAAAGAAAACAAACTCCAGGTTGAGTACAATGCTGGGGAAGCTTCCAAGGTTGAGTGCAGGAAGGTCGGTAAGTTCTCGGTTGCCGGCGTAGGCGTAGGCTTTGTGGTAGGCAGGTATTTACAGTGAACCATAGTGCTGGAATCACGGTCTAACAGGTTCCCCAAGTGCCGATTGGTTCTTCTCCACGCGCTTTAGTGGGGTACGGGTAGCTACACGCTTATCGCGTGGGCAGGTGGGCTGATAATAGCCCCTGAGGCTCTATATAACAGCTCTGTAACATTGAAGTTACACGCCCTCTCATCCGAATCAGCCGTCAATTGTTCACAAGTCCTTTGTTAAAAAAAATTGTATTATCTAATATACCTTTAATTACCCTAGGTAAATTTAACCAACATTTACTCCTTCGTCTCTCAGAGCCTAGGGTGCTTATATTTAGTAGCCTATTCCCAAAGTGCTCTTGTTAAAAGGAGCTTGTTGTTTCGTAACGTTCAAGACTTCGCCACTCCAGGTGATGATGACGAAGCCATCATCATTGCTCGCCGAGTAGTATAGCTGAAGCGAACACATGGATTACCCTTCGACCCGGGAGATTAGACGGAAACCAGTTCCGTCAGCTAAACCATTCAAATCATCAACTTTGCCTCCACCCATAGATGACAACAACATCCTTGATGATCTTATCGATGGCTATCTAGAATCGCCAAGTCCTCGCCGCGACGATGTATCATCTCTCAAAATCAACGAGCTGAAAATAGATATTGAACCCCCCCCTCCGTACCCGCCGAGACAATTATCTACTCCTCTTGTCTCTAGTCCTTCAGAAATCTCACTTCACTCCAGCACTACAACATCGGAAAACCTCAGCTCCAATCGGTCGATATGGAAGACGGCTTTCGACGAGACCGTCTACTTCGCTGGGGGGTTAATCTCGCACCCATTCGAGTCGACTAAACATTACAGCATTCTTCGGCATTCGGCGGGTGTCGTCTTTTATCGAGGGCCATCGACGAGTATTGCCATAAGTATCCTTTCAGATGGCCCATTGCCGGCTGATCGTTCATTCTGGCTGCAACGAAAAGGCTTTTCTGGGAATATGGGCATGGCAGCTAGTGCTCTGCTACGCACGCAGGGAAGCTGGATTGATGTTACGCCATCATTCGAGGCTTTACCGTCTGATGTACCCGAATCAGACGAGCGGGCTTGGCAAAGGGACATCAAAAAGTTTCTAAAGAAAGCTGCATCTCATAAGAACTTGTCTAAGCAGATCCTCCTCGAGACCTGTGTTATCCGAATTCCGGCTTCAGCAGAAGACGGTTACCTACGCATCGTCATGTGCACGGGTGAAGGGTCTAAGAAAGTGCTTTGCCCCTCGCCTGTATTTCGCATAGCGAGTACCTCATCCGATGTTAGCGTCTTGCGCGGCGCAAGCTTGACGACCATGCCCCTGGAGCTCGGACTGAAGGTTGCATCTATAGTAGGCCAAAATACCGTGGACAGGTTTGTTGGGCCGGCTAGGGGTGTCATACAAAGTCGCATCGAGCAAATCCAGAGCAAGGTAGATCAATACAAACCTGGGCTCATTGCCCAGGAAGCTGGGATGATGGCTTACGAAAAGTCCGGGCTAGGGACACGGACAGTGTCTCTGGAAGAGAGCTTTGATGCGGAGAGGGATGTTACATATGATCCGTTCCATACAGAGGGTGGTCTAGAGCCGCCGCCTCCGGTGATCGGCCCCGACAGTGGACCTGAGAAGCCGTTCCCCATCCGATTAACTGGAAAAGTCGTCCAAGGAACTGGCCAAAGCCGTACTGAACTTGGTATGCCAACAGCAAATTTAGCAGGCGTTCCAAGTGATTTGCTGCTACGTCTCAGTGGCGTCTATATCGGCTGGGCAGCTGTGCAGCCTAATAAAGCATTAGACGGCATCTCGCACGATTGGCACGAAGCGATTATCACTGTTGGCCCTTCACTTTACGCGCCCCCTAGGGTTGTTGCCAAAAATGTGGTCACCGTCTACATAATCTACGATTTTGGCGGGGCCACATTCTTCAACACGAACCTCAAAGTTGTCATCATGGCATACTTAAGGCCTGTTCCGAGGCCTGATGGGACCCAGCCACGTACCGGAATTGCTGCGGATATCATAAAAGACATCAATACTGCGGTTGTAAGTCTTGGGCGCGAGAACTGGCAGTGCGACATGACTCTTCACAGAGTCAAGACAGAAATGAGCGCGAGATCTATAGAAGAAAGATACGTCGATATGAGGTCGCAAGTCCAGAAGCGAGTTGATAGCGTGCCATTGCACCTAGCCGGATTCCGCACTGCCAGAGCTGAGCTCAAGGATCAAGCTCACGGTCGAGGTGGCTTATACATACGAAGATGATCCATCTTCAGATCTTGCACCGAGGCGATTCGTTCGCAGGCACGGAGGGATACGTCCTTTAAAGGGCAATTGAAACATCCGGAACGGAACTCGGCATCTAATCATCTAGATATTTTAATCGTTAATACTAATACCGACTTGAAAGCCCGACTACTTGTCGCGTGGCTAATATCATTCCGTACATATCTTACTACCCCTTAACTTACCCCCGAGACAGCGCTCAACGGTCTCAAACTGTCTAGGCGAACAACCATCAACCAATACCATTTTGAATGCGCTCTTTTCACTGTCAAGTGTTTCCAGCGTTACAATATGGAATTTGGGTAGGGTTCTTCAGCAACTTATAGCAAACGCTCGGTAAGTCCTGTATGTTAACTAACCTGGGCGTTTAGAAGCTTCCCGAACCCAATAACTTAATAACGGCAAGCGTACTAGCGTACTATAGGTACAAATGCCGAGACACCGTTTTTGAGGCGTATTAAGGTTATCAATATTTGCACGATGCGCCATCATGTCTCACTATACATCAAATTGTGGCTTACACAGCTGAGACTTAGCGAAGATCACAACCAAACTAGGTCCAATTTGTGTGTCTAGCTTTTGCTTGATTGGACCTGAGGGTTCTTGCAATTGCCGTACGTCGTCCAAGCTACCAGATTCGGAAATGATGCTATCGACGATGCACGAAATCAAGTTGGACAAGATAAGGTACCCGTAAATGTGTATGACGCGAAGTGTGAGATCTAGATGCGATCTCCGTTTAATACGGAAATGATTCACTAGATCCGGCAACCTTAAATCATAGAGCGACGGGATATCATCATGAACGTAACAGCGGCGTAACAGCAAGGTGGCTAGACAGCTAGAATACTACAAAGCGAGAAGCGGAACCATTGATTGGTAAGATAACAAAGACCCCCCACTTTCGCTTAGTATACATTTGAAATACTTTTCCACAGCAGCTTGTCATTGATAAGAGGAGTCAAGCCTCTTCCGTCGGTGGTTCTCGGTTTTGAGACTCGGTCGCTCATATACTGACTTCGTCTTGTGTGAGGATTGGACAATGGCTTCATCTCCAATTCCCGCTTCCGAATCCCGACCGAGAGACAAGTGGTCCCCGTCAAAGGGTGCTAATGACGGAGATGTCGCTTCCGAGCGCATCTTCACTGGCCAAGAGGAGGAGGAGGAATACGCCGCCGAGATTGTTGACGATAGCCGGACCCTTGAACGGCGTCTCAGGCTCAAGGTCGATCTGAGACTGTGTACCATCGCTGGAATACTCTGCTCGCTAAACCTCCTGGACTCCGGCGTCATCAGCTCCGCATCCGTGACGTCTATGCCGACCGATCTGGACCTGACAGGCAACCGGTTCAGCGTCAGCATTTTCATCTTCACCATATCGAGCATCGCCTTCCAGCTGCCGTCGACGCTCGCGGTGCGCACCTTCGGTCCGCGCCTGTGGTTCTCCTTCATCACCTTCTGCTTCGGCGTCATCACTATGTGCACGGCCTTCATCCGGACGTGGCAGCAGATGATCGCGCTGCGCGTACTTCTCGGCATCTCCATGAGCGGCATTTACCCGGGGCTGACGTACCTGATCTCAACGTGGTACCCGAGGAGGGAGCAGCAGACGCGCTTCGCCTTCCTGCAGACCGGCGAGGTGGTCATCCTCGCTACCGGCGGCATCGTCAACTTCGGCCTCAACCAGCTGAACGGCAAGGGCGGCATCGCCGGCTGGCGGTACATGTTCCTAGTGCAGGGACTGATATCGATGATCATCGGGCTGGTCACGTACTTCTGGATGGTCGACTTCCCGGAGGAGGCGCATCGGTCCTTCTGGTTCCTCACGCCCGAGGAGCAGGAGCTCGCCGTGGCCCGGATCAACGCGGACCGCAAGGACGTCCAGCCGGATCCGTTTTCTTGGGGCAAGGTATTTGTGCACGCGAAGGACCCCAAGGTCTACGGGTTCGCGTGCATGTTCTTCCTGCTCAACCTCGTCTCGACCGCGCTGTCCTACTTCCTGCCCATCATCCTGCAGACCGGCATGGGCTTCGACGAGAACCAGTCGATCCTGCTCTCCGCGCCGCCGTACTACTACGCCGTGATCCCCGTGCTCCTGTCGTCCGCGATCGGCGACCGGTACCGCCTCCGGGGGCCCGTCATCGCCTTCAACTGCGCCACGCTCGTCGCCGGCTTCTGCATGCTCGGCTTCTCCGAGCAGGTCGCCGTGCGTTACGTCGGGACCTACCTGGCGACGGGCGCCTACGTGAGCAACTGGGCCGCCCTCAGCGCCTACCAGGCCAACAACATCGCGGGGCAGTGGAAGCGCGCCTTCACCGCGGCCGCCGTCACGGCGATGAACGGCGCCGGCGGCATCGCCGGCAGCTTCATCGTCCGGTCCCAGGAGGCGCCGCACTACCTGACCGCCGTCTGGATCTCCATCGGGTCCCACATCCTGATCGTGGGCATCGTGCTCGCCTTCTCCGTCCACTTCTACGTGGCGAACGGACTGGCTGCGAATGGGAAGATAATCATTGAAGGCGTCGAAGGATTCAGATATACGTATTAACTCTGTATGTCACGCATATCATGATTGGTTGGGTTGGGTTGGGTTGGGTTTCGTGTCTGTCTACACGCGTTTGCCTGCCTGGACTTGGCGGTTGGTCTAGATGCATTACAGAACATGTCACGACGGTATGCCCATGAATAATGATAGAAATCGGTGTTTAATTGGAGCGCCTACCCAGATTATATTGATAAATATTTCAGCTTCCAACAAGGCCTAGCCCAGAGTGATACGGTTATCCGTCGCAGGTAATTGTCCCCTCGGCCCACGAGAATCAGCTCATCTTGAAACCCCCATTAGGCCGGGAAAGTAAGAGATACAGGATGCCTCAATAATGTCAACATCATGATGATCAAAGGCGATGGCGCCGACAGAAGCGGCATGCCATGATGTGGCACTGCCGACACTCATAGATAAAGAGGGGCATAACGTGGGAGCATTCTTCGCACTCGCGTGGCCCTCCTCGACTAAACCAACGTGTGTGGTTACACTCATGATCCGTCCTTAAATTGTTCATTAGGTGTTCAACTCGCTCCGTCCGATTGATTTCTCGTCCCTGATCCCCGAGGTCGTCATTGCGTGCGTCGATCTCGGCGGCACGCTCGTATAGACGATGCTCGTCCCAGTGGTCGCAAGAGCAGGTCTTCCAGGCTCCACCACAGACATAACAGAACTGGAACCCGCAGCGACAACTATGGAATAAAATGAGCAACCAATATGGGAACAGGGAACAGGGAACATATCATAACTCACGTCATATGGTAGCATCCTGTGTTCAACTCAACCATGCCCCAACAGTTCTGGCAGCGCTGCCAGCCTTGCTCTCTAGCTAACTGAATGACTTGTTGAAGACTTTCGTCCTTCGGGCAGTCGCCACCATGCTGAGAACCCTTGCATGAAATGCAGGTTCGGCATTCGCAGTCATCACAAGTAGCCGTATCACCAACATAATTGGTTGGGGGGATGAAAGAAACACAATCCGGATTGTAGCAGTATGTTCGGCGAGGTGTCGAAAACTCGAGGGCCTTCTTGCGGAACTGCTGGACTACGTCGGGGTCGAGGAATGGCCGGCTCTTATCAAGGCGAATTGGCACTTTGCAGCATCGTGGGGGGAAGAGAGACTCGTCCACCATGGCTTCCCGGAAAAGATGCGTGAGGCATTGACGGCAGTATTCGTGCTGGCAAGGAGCTCTAGCCAACTCAGCGAAGTGCTTCTTGTCGCCACAGGCTTCACAAGCTCGCCTTTTTCTTGTTTTTCTAGGCTGACGCGAGGCAGCCCACGCGGAACCTTCTGGCTGGTCGCCCGCAACTGTCTCGTCACCATCACTGCCAATATCGCCCTCGCTCTCGGCATCGTCGAGCCCGGTGATATAAATGCATGAAAGCTTCTCAATAAATTCGTCGTCAACGTGTCCGTTATCATCAGCTGCGGAAGGGGGGTCTATCCGGCCACCATTGCTTAAAGCAACTGACATGCAATGATCATCCTGAGCAACTCTTTCTTCCTCCTGCAACTGAGCAAGCACATCTTCATCTAGAAACACGGCCTGTTGGATGCTGATGGTCATTTGGTGGTCCGCAAGAAACGTTTCTTCGTTCTGGAGCTCCTCTAGAAACAGTCTAAAGGCAAGTTGAGTGTCCGTCTCCACACCTTCCGGCTGTTTGCCTTTTCCTGTAGCAGCAGCTACTGCTTCCTGGGCATCTTGCCTCAGCAGCTCGAGAGCGAGCGTCGGGGTTTGATCCATCTGTGTCAGATAGGTATTTACGCGCGGAGGAGTAAGGGGGGTAACTGCTGGTCATGGGGTAGATAGCAGAACGACTGGATGTTGAATTACCACCTGTTTGCCGGAATTGAAGTACAACGGGATATTTCTATTTAGAGGAAATTTGGCTTTTAGTACATGTACGTTTTGAAGGTCTATCTTAAGCACCTCAAAAGATTGTAGTCTAATATCCTTGAAATAAGGTGTCTCCGGGAAAGAGACACGAACCTAGCCGGCACATTACTCCCAACAAACTCCACAATACGAAACCTAAATAGTTTTACAATGGTGTGTATTGTGTTTTATGACCGCCACCTACCTCGCATCCCACCCCAAATTTCAAATGAAGCGCCGACGTGGAAAGCCCAGGACTCCGACGGAGACCATCTGATCTTAGGTTTTGCCTACCTAGATTTTAGTATAATCCACGACTGTTCTGTCGATGAATTTTTCGAGCAGTTGATGTAACCCCGATGAGAAGTGCGGCTCCGATATATTAGTGTACGTCGTCCACTAAAACGTGTCTGGAAGTCTACGACCTCTAGTTTCTAGAGGAATGCCTCAAACCCGTGCCAGTCGATACCCGGTGTCTCGACGAACTGACTAATATCAGCGGAGCTGTGATTAGTGATGGCACAAAGTACGTTGAGAAGCGACTAGAACTCCTCTTTTGGAACCGTGCCGCCTAAATCACGCGACCCCGATGAAGGGAGCTCCGAGACTTCAATCACCGGCGGGAACCGAATCAAAGCTCCTGGATTTATTTCGTCGCGCCATTATTATGCTCCACAAGGAGCTTGCAGAGCTGAATAATATGTTCGTTGTCCGCGGCCGTTCTCATGGGGTCATTGTTCCGATCCTGCGGCCCATGCTGTGGATCCAGATCAGGCATGTTAGACGTGACCTAGAATAGGAGACGATAGAACTACCCGTCATGGAGTTATTAGACTTTGTCCTGATCGCCTCCCTCGTGATATCCATCGTCGCCATGGTCCAATATAATGTGAGTTAGCCTATCCTAAAGAAGACGACGAGTTTCTATGTAGAAATTAAACTATATCAAGTGCGCTGGATGAGCTTAATGAGTTGCGACTGTAGAAATAACCACCGACCGATCGTTCGAGTATCTTTGATACTCTAGAATATTGAGAATCGAGCATCCTCGCTGTCTCAAGCAAGGAGAATCATTTATGTATAGTGCTGACGTTCCCTTTGAAAGAATCGACGTTGTGCCAACTATTTAAATTCGAACACTAGGTATTCGGTGTTTACAGGATGCGGCATAGCACTTATGTGGGATCTATAAGTTTGGATGTACCTGCCCCTATTTACCATCCAGGGGTCATTATACTACCCAGGTACATATAATACGACCATAGCTACCTGGGAGTAGGGCTAGGTACCTAGGTAGCTAGTTAATTGCCGCCGAGCCGCATTGGACAAGACTCCACAACTACGCCGTACCCAGCGGGCTGGGCTGGAAATCCTCCCTGCCAAGTGCCGTGTTTCGCTCGTCGTCTCCGCATTCTTGGTGCGGCTGTGCCGCCTGTGCCGCGTGCATGTGTTCTTGATAAATAATGCTACTTCAAGATAGTGGGAATCGTATGATTGATCGATCCTTTCTTAATGTGACTTTGGTGTTGGAGATCCCAAGTCACTTGCATCTGGTTCCGAACTAGTAACTTTCTGTATGCCTCGTGGGAGCGTCTGCGAGAAATAGACATGTGTTGCGATACAATGCGATTTTACACTTACCAATATTACTATATGATACTACTATATGGGGTTTCCCGTTACATTTACTTAATGGTTAAGTACGATATTATCACCGCCTTTTACAAAATAAAATATAAAAATAACAAGGCGTCTAGCATTTATTTAATCCCAGACACATTCCGCATACCATTGCAAATCCGAAACGCTAATTATAATATCACCCTCTCCCTCTCCCGGACTTCGAAGAAACAAGAGCCTAAATTCTAATACTAACGCTCCCCTAATGACTTTATACGAGATAGGACTTGTCGCTTCATTACGATGAATCGTAATCGTCTGTTGTAAAATAGGTCGAGGGGCCGCTGATTGCCTTGTAGTCGTAGCTCCAAGCTTAGCTGCCACGGGAGCTGCCACAGGTTCTTCCATCCATTTCTCTAGTGTGATCATCCGCTGGCTGCTGTCAAGCTTTGCGAGTAATACAATCTTGACGTCGTGGTTCGATGCCGCGAACCACCATTGCATATCTAAACGTAGCTGTGCTAACGATTCGCTGACTCCAGCCTCGATGACGAAGGTTGGCCATTTGTCATGGCCGCGGCGTTCGGGAATTGGCCCGCCGGTCGAGTCTCCTTCCCCCCTATCCCGACTTGCTCTAAATGTAGTAGCGGCTTTTGTACGCCAAGTATTTTCTCTCGTGGGGACTTTGTCTCGGAATTTCTCATAGAGTATGCAATGCAGCATCTCGTGGGCATGTGTAGGTATTGTGACAAGTAGAATTTGGGATTGTGCGTAATATCGACGCCAGCGGAATCCTCCCCTCCCGCACTGCTCGCTGTTCGTCGAGATCAGCGAAATCGCGAGGAGTTACCTCTAATTCGTCAGTTAATATTACAAATAGGGGTTGATAATAATTAATATACCGGTAATAATCAGAAAATCGCCTGATGTTGTATCTATGAGTTTGAAAAGGTCTTGAGAATTTGTAAATTTAATCGGCTGACTCTGATCCGATAACGACAGAGAAGTGGGCGTCGTTGAAGAAGATGCGAATACAGACATTATGAGATGGTGAAAGGCATCCACATGCAAGAGTAAAGAACGAAACAACCAGAGGTTGCTATCCACGAGGCGCGAGCATACTATGGCGTGCGAGACTAAGAGTATAGGCTTATTTATTTGCGCTGCCTTTTGGCTGCTCGGGCCTTCCGGGCCCTTAAGTACCTAAGGTTAGAGTTTTAAAGTTAAAACGGAGTAATAGGCGGCTAATGGCTTTGTAGAAAAGGAGGTATATTTCTAAGGATGCTTATGGAGGATGTAAAGTCTTAAGTTGCCCCTCCATAGCCTAAGTTCTTAAATACCTCCACAGTGCGTGTCGCACCTTCTAATTCCGTACCTTCCATCTTTTGTATGGCGTATAAGAACCGGGATTTGGTTAGTAGAGACGTGGGTGGTAGTTCACAGTCAGTTTGTAGACCACCCTCTAGCGTTTATGCCAAAATAAAGGGGTGGTACAACGAGTATCAACTGAGCTTCGGAGTAGAACTGCCATTATGAGATATAGTGTAGACCATACATGAAGTGTAATTGGGTGTATTATGATATCGTTTACTACCTACCTTAGGTAGGGGTAGGTACTAGGTAGGAATTAATATTAACATATAAAAGTTTACGCTGAATTATTAACGTAAGAAACCTACTCATTAACACACGTCTGACGCCGAGCCGTATATCTTAAGACAAACATGAGAATTGAGTGATTGTATCTAGTTAGGTAGGTGCCTATGGTATAACGAATAGTGCGCATAATCCTCTCCAAATTATTCCCATCACTAGGTACCTATGGAGTCAGACATCTAGTCGCAGTTGACGATATCCTTGAAGAAATGAACCTTCTTGCAACCGTTATCGTCGCCTCCACATGCGCGTCCTTTGGAGTTATCACCGCAGCATACACTGCTGCCATCGCCGTAGTGGCACAAGCCATTTCCACCACATGTAGATGGGGAGGTCTGTTGACATGTCTATAACACCACTATATTAGTATACGATCGCTAACAGTCCAGAAGATCTCTAGTAGAAGCCTATTCAGGGTGACTGGCTCTGCTCCTTGAGATAAAATGCTTACCCCGTGGTCGATACGTGGAATTAGGGAGAACGATAAAACGCCAGGCAAAAGTAGGCCGGCCATCATAACGAAGGTAGCAGCAGCAGATTTGCAGTACATCTTGTCGGTGGAATCAAAATAAGAACGATGAGATGTCGTAGAAGATATTTTATAGGTGGTATGAGTTGTAGATAGCTAGAAATGTTGTGTTGAGATTAGCCGTGTTGTTGATAGATGGCATTGGAATTCAAGCAGCAGAGAAAGGATATTTATATCCGCGAGGGGCAGCCTTTTTCCGCCATTATTACTGCCAGACGTTTGGGAAGGCTATGCAAACTTAAGCAGTCATCCATTTGGCCTAAGATGATACTTTGACGTCAATGGTGACGAGAAAATAAAAAAGGTGGATGACATGAGGATTCCTTAAATTTATCCAGTTTAGATCACCATTGCATGAGTGTCTATAGCGACGACGGCGACCGATAAGAATAGCCGTCAAGAACAAAAAGGATCTACGTCACGTCGCGTATTCTATCATTTATCGCCAGTGGCACCAGAGGTGAAGATTCAACCTTCTGTGAGATCTGCGGTCAGCTACCTTACCCCTGACCCCTTAGCCGTTGGGCTGTGTACCCCCACAAATACCTTTACGATCCATCAAGCGAGATTCGCAGCATATACAACACCAAACTTTAATATGAGAGAATAGCAAGCGTTGAATTTAACTACTTTTAGCAGTTATAGATACGCAGATCATCTGTAAGATACTTAGACCTGCTGTTCCGCAACGAATCTGTCATCAGGGGCTTAGTGAGATCAAACTTTGCTGGGAATATTACATGGTTAGTGTGCACTGATATGATTGAAAGAACCGCCCCAGCTAATTAGACGGGCGTAGACACCTTTTCTATCTTGATGGCTGCTATAAACCATTCACACTGAAATTCATATGCGAGGTGGAAATCGTACTCCATTAGTAAGAAGCTCATGTCAGGCTATCTATGTTCTAGGAAACGACCGTGTTTGAAATGAATAGCGAACGTATTCTACCTATAGCTAACTCTGAATCTATAAAACAACCCGAACCGTCTTCCGTTCCTCTCGTCACCGCCAACGGCTACCTACTAGATACATGCAGCGTCATAAGAAACAACCTGATAAGATCCAGCCGTAGAACCCACGTTCCCACAGGACCTGTCACCCTCTAGTTCGTCGCCATCACCGGTGCAGTCGTCACTTGCGTAGAGGCACAGCTTGTAGTCCCCTCCTGAAGCAAAGCTATATTTTGCACAGCCCTTTTTATTAATCTCCGTGCAACCAACAACACTCGATCCCTTATGTTTCGTAGTCCCATCCTCGCCAATGCGGCCCAAGAAACACGCCGGGCTAGAAGGAAAGCAACTGAACGCCCAGCTAGACCTTGCTTCTAAGGTAGCACTGTTGGCTCCAGCCGAATTGTCGGCTATCGGTTGAGGTGAGGCAAAAGTAGGAGTGAGAGAGAACGCCGCAGCAATGAGGAAGACGAGCTTCTTCAGCTGTACACCTCCTCGACGTTGAGAGTTTCCGAAAGATTCCATGTTTGAAACGATGCCTTTAGATGTGGTTATAGTATCGAAGAGAAAGTAGTTTCGTTTAATAGGCGATAGGAGAGAGTTTGATATGTTCGTCAGGCTGTAATTCTGGGGGATCTAATTTACACAGTAAAATGCATAGTGCAGAGCTAGCAGTATTTGTATCCTAAAAGAATAGATGACTAACCCAATCAATAGCGCTGAAATATTGAAATACGCTATTGATATGGACCATACTGATGCGTGACCCAGCTAAGTGGGTATAGGAGGGCGGTGCAAAGTAGCTTTTACGGCATCATAATTCCAACATGACAAGCGGCGCAGACTGAAGGAATCATCATCCACTTTGCCGATAGATAGTAAGAGATTTCCGTCAGCCTTGCCAAGAGTTAAAGGAGGGTTAAGGGGAATGTAGATCGGTAAACATCGTACGGACCACACCTAATCGTGGATCATTATTTATGAAGTTTCTCTCTCCCAAGTATTGATCTTCAGGATGTGTCTTTCTCATGACGTATAAAAGTCCACTGTTTGCTTCAAAATGGAGGCCATGGGAACAGACTTTTCAAACACCACGCCGACGTATAGTGACAATCATCGCCTTATTCTTGTATATTTCTAAACATAGACCGGTAATACCTAATGTCTTACGGAAAGCACGGCCTAGTATGCCTCCTACCTCAAGTCAACCTCTGATCAGCAAAGGATCTGGCTCACGTCAAGCAGATTTAAAAGAAATCAAGTATAGTACCCAGTAATTGTCTAAAGAGCAAAGAGCCACACTTGAGGCTATGATCATGCTACTTTGCACATCATAGATGGCGTCTACGAATATAAAAGAATAAGTCATTACCCAAGTTTGAAATTATATTAAGATATTTCGATAAGAAGAATAACATTAGGCGCTTTAGAACACAAATCAGATTATAAATTTCTTTTTCGATATACCCCCTGAGTGTGTTCAGTTAGCTCAGTTACCACATAAACACCATGCAGTGTAAGTTTGCAAGCGGCAACATCTGAGCCTGAAGCCCCAGTGTTAACGTGCAGAAGTCAAGCTCTCTACAGTCCTTGCCGTGGCACCTTTGTTGCTGGCCGCTACAACATATGGAAACCCGGTTGATAACATGGAAGCCCGAGCTCCCGTGAAAACCGTCGACCCCCCACAAGTGGATTCTAAAACAGCCCAATGGACGGATCTCGACGAGAACTGGAAGTTCACCGTGGTCCATGGCGACGGGTCAGGAGGAGACGGCCGTATCTCCAAGCGATGGACGAAGCCGCAGGACTGGTTGAATGCTCACTGGCAGGACAGTTCTCCGGCCTTAGTGGATAAGTACGATTCAAGACAGGCCTGCCTCGGCGTGGGCGCCAAATTCACTGGCGCCGTCGTCCGGAAGAACGTTGGTGATGCATGCAATGCTATCATTTCCAAGGTGCCGGGATCAACCATTGCAGATGACGGCTGGACCATCCTGAACAGAATGGGTCTGGCTGATATCACCGGGGGCCCAGCTTACCTGCAGTTTGTATTGTCAGTTTTTTCTCTCCTTTGTCATAATAGAACGCGTATAAGACTAACACCTACCAGTGCTGTCTTGAACAATGACGTCAAGCCCACGGTACAGCTATGTCAGTCGGCTATCGAGTTTCTGTTGGGCTCTGAATGTATGAAGAAGGATCAGAGTCAGGGTGGTATGATGGCTGTCGCAGAAAGCTTCATCGTTGGCTTTAACCCCCAGGTTAAAGGTGAGCCGGGCCTGTAAGCAACTACTTCTCTAGGTTTATTAGATATTACAAGTGAGGTCTTTAAGTATTATATGTTTAGCTAGAAGTTCTGTGTAGAAATATCTAGTTAAAAGACATCGAGCATGCTTTCCTTTATGCATCGTATGAGACTAAATAAATCAAAACGAAATTTCGCTAAGCCGAAACAAAATCTTCTCAATGAATCTCAGGCCAATCAAGATACCGTCGTCGTCTCGCATATCCTCCTCATCTCCGAAGTCCTCATTTCCTTTATCCAAACATGTGAGGCATGTGACTACGACAGCTGTATACTTGTCTCCTATACGCTGCGGCAATTTAGACTTTGCGAGGTCGACAAGATGATTTTTCATTCCTATTGATGGCCAGGACGGACTTTTGCTCAAGTCAAAATCGTCCATTGTCAACCCTAGAATAGGTGAGGGAACCTTCAACTCCTCATCGCCTTGAGCTTCGGAAGTTTCGTCGTAGGTGACGAACGATTCCCAAAGTCCTAGCTCAAGAAGACATACTCCAAGGCTGTAGACATCGTGCTGCATAACATATTCTTCTTGCGCACGCAGGCCCTGTCTTAAGGGGTGCCGGTAAAGATTCCTCTCCCATGCCGCGTCGCCCCTACGCATAGTATGGAAGTTGATGCTGCGGAATCGATCGAAGCCTAAGAGATGAAGTGATCCGAGCGTCGCTCTTCCAGCCGTAAGTTCCAGCTCGGAGTCAGCTAAAAGTAAGATTGTTTCCGGTCGAATATTCTTATGTACGAAGTCGCAGGTGTGGATGAAGCTGACCGCCGTAGCCAATTGTCTTGCAATTCCGAGAATTGTAGTTAAACTAACAATTGGACGTTTCAGAAGCTCATGTCGTAGACTGACTGGGCTAGACCTTTCGCCCGGAAGTCTGAAGACAAGATCGATTGAAGATAAGGACCCTTCCGGTTGCGTCTTACGTTTTACAAGCCCCTGGCACGACATAAGTCCAAATATGTTGGGCTCAATTTGCTTGAGTTTCCTAGCTAGACTTTCAGCGTCGGCTCGTGCTCTGGGTATGTCGAGGTTCGAATCGCAGCATATTGACTCTATGAGATATAACTTGTTAGATGCCATGCGGCAAATCAGTTGAGTAGTCGAGTACGGAATCCTCTGCATGCTTTCCCAATTTAAACCGTCTGGAGAGAGTGTAACGTGGATGTTGGGTATCGAATTATTCCTAACCATGTTTCGCAACTTTTGCGCCGTAGTCAGCATCGAGCTAGATGACGAATTTGCCTGCCCGTGCCTTGTCGTAGAAGAAAAGCTTCCGTGTTCCTGACGCTCTTGCAATAGCTCCGAGTCGATCGCCATGTCAGCCATTAGGATTATGAGATACCAAGTAGGATCGAAGATGCGCTGCCACTGCTCCAGCTCCGAAATTGTCTTGTCGAGCGATTCGTGGAGGAGGACATATTTCCACCTCTTAACCTTGTTCCTATCGGGCTTGCTTGAATCGTCTTCCTTGATTAATGGTTCGAGTCGTTTTATGGTGAGGAGTAGTTTTGTCTGGAACATCTCTAAAACTTCAAAATGAACACGACAGTGATCCGAGTTCATGGTGCGAGCAACACGTTGAACAAATTCTACTTGTACTGCCATTCGATTCCAGGTTGATTCCACAATAAGAATCTTTCCTCTAACATCGTTGTCTGCCTCCCGGAATTTCTCGTATATCTTCAGGAGACGTTTCCCATATCTATAAACTCCTGTTAGTTAAAATGCACAGTATAATTGTGGCATAGATATACCAACTGGAGGCACAAGTCTGCGGCTCCCACGGCAGCTATAACCAACTCTGCAGACATTGAACTGCTCTCCTATCAAAATTGAACAAATTTTAAGAATTGCTGTCGTGCGAGGTAGGCACCTACCGAGAGTGGTATCCCAAATCTATCCTCTTCTAGAGTTGTTCTTTTTACTTTCTCAGCCCACATCAACATCTTGGGCTCTCCTTTTAAAAGCTGACACAAATTTTAAGGCTTATTGGCTGGATATATCATTGGCCCGTAGGCTTGAATTTTATGTCGCATCCGCTCAGCCCCCCCTCACCTTCTTAGCACCAATAAATATCTACGGTGCACAGCCTTCCCATGTTTGTCTTCCTTGTCTTCTGGCGAGTATGACTATACTTTCTTATCTATGTGTATCTCTGCCACCCCCTCTATCAAACTTGAGCTCCCACGCAGCTATCGAACACGTCCCTACGAATCAAGTAGCTAGTGAGGTACTGGGATCGGATGTATCGTGTCGGAGTTAGTACGCACAGTCAAGTACCTACTCACCCCTCTCTTCGAAGAAGTCCTGACAGCAAGAAACTCACGCCAGATGTAGATACTAAATCTTTGCGGATCGATCCAACGAACATTAGCCACTATACTGTCGGTGCTACCGGGTTACGCAACTAGAGAGATATCGGCAGCGTTGATCGGAACCCAATATATTCTCCCAATGTACCCAAGCTCCTGTATTATCCGATCATGCCAATGTCCGATCAGTTCCAGTTACACTCCGACATCGTGCGCGATTCCAAACTCGAAACGAAAATATTTAACTCCCACACTCAACATGTCTTTTACATATCCGGTCCCTCCGCACGCGATCGACGTATACGTAAAGAAGAGCGATGGGTGCGCGACCGGTTCCTAGGGCGGGGCGCGTACGGAACCGTATACTTAGAACGATGCGAACAGGGCGACAGCAGTAACAAGCTAAGAGCCGTGAAAGAGATCAGAAAGTTTGTTGTTGAGGGGGAAGAATTGGAATATACAAGGGAACTTGAGGCTATCTCTAAGTTTTCGCATCCGAAGGTGAGCGAGAATACTGTCGCAGTAACTGCCTCGTACTAAACATCATATAGTATTCACACTGTTTCGTTCATTCCGACGGCTGGTTCGAGACTGCTGAATCGGTATTTATCGCCATGGAATACTTCGAAAATGGCGATTTGCAGAAATATTTAACGCAGCCGCTGCCGGAGACCGAGGCCAAAACGATTGCCTCTCAGGTTCTGGAAGGCCTGAAGTTCATGCATGATAATGGTTTCGTACATCGGGATCTGAAACCTGGAGTAAGTGTCAAGTACGATGCCAACAATGAGAAATGAGTTCACAAAGGCTTTAGAATATCATGGTTGTCAATACCGGTCCAGATTGGTTCGTTAAAATTGCAGATTTCGGAATCAGTAAACGGAGACAACAAGATGTTACAAGCTTGCGCACTATAAACCGAGGGACCTTAGGCTTTGCAGCACCTGAAGCAATGGGCTGCATGCCAGATAACGAACTGAATTCTTACACAGCTTCCGTAGATATGTGGTCCCTTGGAGCGGTTATCTACAGAATCCTCACGAATGCGACGCCATTCCCGAATTATTTTGCTTTACTTCAATATGTGACGGGTAAGGTCGGGTTTCCTATCGAGGGTCTTCAGGTAAGGTCTGTCACGGATCAGGTTCAACAATTCATTGTTGCCTTGATGTCTCCCGATCCTATGAAGCGACTCGACTCTACAGCTGCGAACAAACACCTATGGATCATAACACCTCTTCCCGTTATGATTGGGCACATTAAGTCTAAGTGAGCGCATTATTAACTTCTATGCCTTCTAGCTAATAAAACGACGATAGAGAAACTACTGCGATATCGGTGGCATCAGCATCCTGGAGCTCAGCAACCGAACAAACCAAGACGCGAACCGGGAAGTTGATTGATGATCAAAAAGTAAACCAAGTCGAAGAACGAGCCCATGACCCCCCTGGAATATTAACCGTAAAGCGAGTTGAAGATATTACAAATATTCGACCTTATGGACGGTATTGCGCTCCTTTTGTCGATGAATGTGACGATGAATCGGAAGAGATCTGCGGTGGATCGCTGCCACGAGATTTCCCATATGTTTTAGATGACGCAAACCTTTCACCGACTCCAATATCGAAAGGCTCACGCTCCTCCCCACAACCAAGTCTATATCAAGAAGAGAATATATATAACGTATCTCTTAACATCGTGGAGGAAAAGGCGACACTATCGAACATTAATACTATTCTAGGGCCTCCACATCCTAATGAGAGCGACGGGAACATCAATGGTTCATATACAATAGTTGGGCTGGGTAAAAAGTCTAAGCTCCAAGTGGCGGATCCCAAGGACCGCAGCATTCGAGCAGCACTACAATCGCTGTCCGGCGCCTCCATGGCAGTTAAGGTTTCTGATGATGAAGACTACATCAATAGCGAAAGCGCTAGTTCATCAGCCGCCGAAGAACAACTTGGACTCGAAAGCGATACCGATAGTAGCTTTGGTGGAGACGCTTACGACGAGGACAACTCTGGTCACGAATCCATACTACTTGACGATGAGGTACAAAGCTATAGAGACGCATTGAGCAGAAACATTAATTGCTCGGCTACTTTTGCAGAGATAATGGAGATACTTCGCCAGTGAGTTCTCTACATTAAACCTTGGTAGGTAGCCCTGCTAATTCTAGGTCAGAGGCGGTAATCGAAAGATTCCCTGTGTCTACTGCTCCATCGAGTACGATATCAACTGCGGTATAATCGAGATTCTAAAATGCCGCCATTGGGCATGCCATTGCTGTTTGATAGAACGATTTGCATTAGCTTTGGTCTCGTGCAATTTCAAATTGCAGTGTTGTAATATGGACATCACTCTTCAGCCCTTTAGCAGAATCTTAATCGACCCAGCTATCAATCACCTCTGGTCTACCGGATATATCAGGGAAGAGGGTGAACTAGAAGGCCCCGAAGACAATTTCGTGCTTTTCTTGTACGAAAAGGGGGTATTAAGGGATCCTTGGGTTGTCAGTGAACTTGAGTATCTCACTGGCCTGAACCTCTCTAATACAAAGGTCGAGTCGAAGTCTGGAAACGATACATTTGAAATAAGGACATTGGACCTTCCAATAAGGTATATGGAATTTATAGAAATAGGCCGCTCGGATATCCGATTGAAGGAGGAGGAGGATGTTGTAGCGCACCTGAATGGGCAACCCGGCCGTTTTGAGCGACATGGAATACCACGTGCCGAGACATGGCGATGGATCAATGATAGTGAAAACGATTATTTCGGTATGATTAGTTAAAATTTTATAATTTTATATACTACTTCTTTTACATCTCCCTTTCAATTCCTTGTCATTTTATAAAAAGCTCTTTACGAAAAGTCTTCCAGGCGCTTAACCAAACAAATAGTACTGAACAATTTCACCATTGCGTGTTGGTGTCTACCTGTTTGCCTATGGGAGAGCGGCCAGGAGCCCGAATTTTCCGGATCCTACTGCCGTAGGTAATAAATTACAGTTGTCATCCAGTTTATGTTCTAGATAATAAGGCACATTGGGCATTCACCATGACCAAAACTGCCTATGTAAATAGGGGTAGACGATGACCAGTGTGGCTACGAAGCATTGACCAGCTTTACTAAGACTTTAGTTACATTGGAGTCTCGTATTCAATAAAGAAACAGCCAACATGCGCAGATTATCAACTCTTAGTAGATGTGTAAGACTAATAGGCGTATAGAGGGGATATCATATCCGTAGGAGGTATGCGTCAGCAGGAATTCAGGGGCTCAGGGGCTCAGGGGCTCAGGGGCTCGACCAATAGGATGATCCGATCGGGTTAGGTCATAGGGGCTCACTACAGTGCCGATCCTAATACCGCGAGAGCTGCCTGCGATCGTCATTCATATTACGAGACACGGTTTTAGAGCTTATCATTCCAAACAGTTCCTTTCATTCGCTATTCAGCTGCAGAGGCAGACGTTACGGCTATATGGATCGTGCACAAGACTTTGGTTGGTAAGATTTTGCGCCATTCCTTCGCATCCGCTTGCCTTGTGAGCCTTACAACGAACACTTTAAAGTGCTGACTTTAATCCCTAGAGGTATTCGGTGCATACAAAGTCGCTACGGGGGTCCATCACATCGCCAATAGTGATGTTCTGGACAATGCCAACAGACCATAGCGTATGGTTCAACGTCGTAATATTTCCGCCATCATAGAAGTAGTCGGTAAACGCTTTGTTGGGCTCCATGCCCAGGCCAGGGAAGGGAAAAGGGTTCGACGTGTTGAACCCCGGTGGCGGCACAAAGCTAGAATTACCGCCTGGTCCGAATGGGTTTCCGGGAAAGCCGCCGCCGGGAGGACCGCCGCCAGGAAAGCCGCCACGCCCTGATGCCGTGTTGTTGCCGCCGATTTCAGTCAATCGCGTCGTTAGATTCAGCACCTGCCAGTCCCACCAGAGTTTGTCTAGAAAGCCGTGGTGGAGGTAGAATATGGGGTCTCCGGGCGACAGGAAGAGGTTGACCATCTGACAGCTTTGGTAAGTACATCTCGTGAAGGGGTAGTTATCATAAGGAGGCTTACTGTCCCCGACACACCGCCATGGCCAGCGCCGTGTGGACGCCCTTCTAGGCAACTCCAGATCTCCGTGAAGCTCTTTGCTGCTAGGCAGGTGTCGATATTCTCTTGGCTTGCAGATGATAGCCCGCGGTCGTTGAGAGACCTCGTGACACAGTAGTCCGTCGTGTTCAGGTCCTCTTTGAAGTGCAGCGTGAGGTCGGCAAATGGCCCGTCTGCGATACAGGCGCCCGCTCCTGTGCCGTTGCCTCCGAATCCCGTTTCCACATCGAAGATGGCAGATCCGTTAATGTTTCCCACATCGGCAGTCTCATTCCAGTATCTATGATCGTCAGTTTCGTGTTCCATTGATCGCGAAGTAGTTCAACGCCTTACGGAATTGGTCCCGCGTAGTTGCATTCGGCCTTTAGGAGATGCGCGTGTATCGCCATGAAGTATCGGTGAAAAGGTAAAAATGCACCCTACATTAAGCACGTTAAAATAATAGCTAAACGCAGGTAGATCTAGTTTAAACTTACAACAAAATGGACGTATGGCACCTGTATGATATGAGCATATTGTAATTCATCCCACAGAGTTTTCGCTCCGGCTATGCCGCTCCTGGCTGGCGTAGACATCAGACACAAGTCTGCATTGAGATAGCCCAACTTCTCTGCCGAAGTTAAGTCCGTCCTACAGCCTGTGTTAGCACATCAGTGTTACGAACTTGGAAGAGAATATCTACCATGATTTGCGCTGAATCCTCACGGTGCACTCATCGTCTCTCCATTCGTAAAGAGGGTTATCCGATGAGAAAGAGGAGATCAGGGGTAGGGCACCAAGCATGAGTAGTACCAGAGCGAGCATTTTGAAAGTATTTCGGAACCCTTGGACTCTGAAGGCATCTAATTATCCACTCAGCTCGATATGCCTGTCTCTCTTATATCTCCACATTTGCTAGGTCTTCCAATTCACCGTTTCCCCATCATGTTCACCGTAAAAGTCAAGTCCCGCCCTAATTATCCGCCCTGAGAGTCCACGTAATTCCCAATATGCCAAAAACAGTCGGCCTGCTGGGATAGGGCTAGCTATTCGCATATACAGTATCTAAGTATGCCATTGATCTGGGCATGTAGTACTTTCTGTCTTGCATTACGACGCCCGTGGATAGAAGTTATCTATAGATGAGCATCACCCAATAAACGCTCTTCGGAAAATGTTCGCGGCTAATTCGCGAGGTTTCGTTGAGATGGCATCGTAACCCCGGGACTCGTCATTCGACAACCCGGCTAACCGTATCCAATACCTTTACCACCTTACTAATTGGATGTTGCATTTATGCCTATTGGTTCGTAAGACAAAGCTCGCCTTATCTGCCGCCATACCCCTGGAACTTGCAATAACTCCTTGCATTGCAGTATCTTCTGTCGCGTAAATCTGTTATACTGGACCAAGACTTCATTAAAGGAAGGTCGATGTCCAGTGGCTTTATTGCATCGTTAACTTCTAGCTCTGCATATATGTCTTAATCAGTTGCTGATGGTCGACAAGGCTTAATGTTCACTCCCTTGAACGCTGGAATTGTCAGTTCTGGTAGCACAATATCTGAGTCCAGTGGCCAAATACCCCTATTTTAACAATCTCGACCTGGCCATGTCTTATTCCTTAATCTTGGCATTGTTGCTTAGGCCACCGACGGTGAACTAGATAAACCTAATACAGCCGGCAAATCCCCATCGGCTAATAAATTTGTACGAGAGTGTGGTAGGCATGTATCGAAGTGCAATACGATCCATTTTTCTAAAAGTCATGGGCTAACCTCAATTCAACATAACCTAACTTCCAGTGACCGTTAGCCGATACCTCGTCGTCGAATAGAGCCAGCCCTGGTATCGAATGCCCAAATGTAGTAGGAATGTTGGCCCCCGTAGCGTCATTTATTTCATTCCCGCTTCCAGCTCTGGGTTTACCAGTGCAGACAGCGACATCAAACCACCATCTAGTCTGTTAATGTTTAACTTGGTAGCAATAGTCGAGGAGTAGCATACGATCCAAGGTACTATGTTCCGAAATATGAAAAGCATCGAATCTAACGCCCGTTGCTGTATTATACTCTTTAATTTCGGGGAAGAAGTCGCAACAGATACCCCGAAGACTGAAGCAGCTGAACATGTAGTTAGGTATCTTGGCTTGGATAAAACTGCTGGCTGATGGTCGAGATCGCTCGAGATCGACTTAGCCTCACGCCATAGTAGCTAAGGGGCTAGTCGTCCAAGTACTTGTTAACTCTTTGTTAGGAAGTATCCGTCTGCCTACAGGTAGGCGGCCAGAAGTTAAAGATAGACGAATGCGTCCGGCGTTCGACGACTTCCGACGAGGGGGGCCTCCGCTGGTCCCAGGCCAGACAATGGTATGATTAACTTCAATAATTCATAACGTATGCAGTGGCACACTTGAATGGGGTCCAGATTGTGGTCAAGTTCTTGGAGTAACCCCTTAGTGTCGGTGCTGAATCACTAACAAAGAATGTTGGATGCTGGGACCTTTTGTATCTTCTTCAGCTACATCGTTCTGATCAATTTGACCCGGACGGGACCGAGTTCGGGGCACCGGCCACGGATACGAGGTCCAGCAAAAAACTGTTGTCTGTCTCGGCTACCCTAGGCAGTTGGATTGATACGCGTATTCCTTCATCGCCTCAACTTCTCAAAGAGTTAAGATGTACCGAATGAAGAGGGTACCTAGTTTGGATATCTCCAAGCAGCATACTGAAAATTGAGATGCAAGTCTAGACAGGACACCAACCAGCTTCATTCCGTAGCTACCCGTCGAAGGATGTTATCTCTAGGGTACACATCATCGGTTCCGGGGGTGGCTCTTATTACAGCAGTTCTGAATACGTGCTGATTGAAATCAAGGATAGATGACAGTAAGCACTAGATTCAAACAAGCTTGATTCCGACACGCGTGGTAAACGAGCGAGTTCTCGCTTACGCGTAGTCAATACCGCGGGCCGGCGGTAGTTAGGGGTTTAAGGCCGGCTGGAACCGAGAAATTGGCGTAAATTAGTCCCTACCTTGTAAAAGTGAGGCTCTAAACCCTGAATTACCTCGGGCTGTTTGGTTAGCCCTGTCTATAAGTCTCGAAAAGGCATCGCTATCTGGTATGAGAGATGAAGGCAGTGATGAATATGGTGCAGTGTATTCGATGCGCCAAGTTCTAGATCTGCTTTTAGTGTTACCAGTCGGATCACGAATCTCGACCCAATGCTTTGGGTCTTGATGCAATGCCACCACCAACTTGAGGCGAATTACGCTCGCTCCTAATTCCGCTATAAAGTCTAGGCGGCATACTTGCCTTGCTAAAGGCATGTATTTCAGTTTCAAATTTTGCGCATAGATCTTGCTTAGATCTCGCGTCAATCTTGGGTCACTATAGTATTGCAGATTCACAAGGGAGGGCTTGTGTTGCGTAGGTACTAGTTCTCCTCTTGAGTTAGCCCGTATTAACTATGCAGCATCTCGGGAAGAGTCCTACATCATGTCGTTATACACCTTACTGAAATGAAAAAGACAGAACTTTGACAACTTTGTACATACCTGTTCCGTAATTTAGCACACGTTAAGGCATAGACATAACTTGACACCATCGAACCGATGGCCGACCGCACCGAGTCCCGCATCCGAGACCCCAAGCTAAAAAGCCACGATGTCTCGCTACACCGGTCAATAAGCCTAATGGGGACTAGCCAAATACAAACAAACATTTCCCCGCATTCCCAAGTTTCTCTGGGGCTAACTGGGCTTTTACCCCAGCTTTCACCAAATATACCCCAAGTCAACATGCCCACGGGCTTTGTACTAGCACGCTTGTTTCTTCCACCAGCCCGATATGCCTTCAGCAACTGACGGACTTTTGTATTTACACTGCGGGGAGCCAATAATCCTGCAGGAGCTCGTATCTTGGTGACGTACCTACAATACAACGTGTCGGTATACCCTCGGCCGTGGCAAATTTGACTAGCATTTTACCAGGTACCTGGGGTAATACCCCACGGGGCTCTTTACAGGGACAAAGCCGGATCTCATTAATAATCTAAGACAGTCTAGCTAGCAGCTAGGATAGCCCTGCAAAAGTGTACACAGCAGTGATATTAAGAATGGTACCTACATGTACACCGCTGACACAAGTTTAGGGGTATAAATCTGGTTCGTACCTGGTAGATAGTTTACGGCGAACCCCTGGAAGCCATCTCGGGGGTTGCTGTTATACAGCCAGCGTACCTACCTGTTATGTAGCACTGGAAAAAAGCAACGCGCCGCCGACCACATCTGAGGGTGATACAGACCTAGATAGACAAAGAACTTGGTAAACGAAGTAGGCGACCAGTTCTCTTCCCCGTACGCTAATGAACGTGGAGTGAACAGCCCAAGGCCGCTCAACCATAAGCCAATCCCAAGCGAGACGGTGATATACGTCCGGGCCATTGGACATAGTAGCACACGCGCGCAGCAGGGGTGGTCGACGCCAAGTAACCCCGGCTTAACCCCTCGCTCACCTTTGTCTCCGCGCGAATCTCCTCTATAGCCAAGTCTAGGTTGCTAGTTCAATTTTATAAAAGAACCACGTCTTGTTCACATATCCCCCCCGTCCCATAGACTCAGTAAAACTTACCCGACAGATCATCACAAATCATGGAACGCGACGAGGAAAAGGCAGAGCTCGACGTCGCGCAGGTCGAGCGACAAAAGACCCATCTCTCAGACGCCGTCGACGGAGACGTCGACGAGGAGGAGGGGAAGAAGATAATATGGCGGATCGACCGCCGCCTGGTCGTCCTGGTCGGCGGCTTGTACTGCGTCAGTCTGATGGACCGGACCAATCTGTCTGCTGCCGCGGTGGCTGGAATGAACGAGGAGCTGAATCTTACGGGCAATCGTTATGTAAGACTCGCAACCTAGTCGAGTTCGCGTTTACTAACCGATGTATGACCGCAGTCTGTCATCACGCTTCTCTTCTTTGTCACTTATATGATTTTTCAGCCTCCCTCGACCGTCGTCATCCGCAAGGTCGGCCCGCGTATCTTTCTGTCGACCATCACGTTGGCATGGGGCGCGGTTATGATCGGGTTCGGCTTTACCCCGTCGTACCAAGTGCTCCTGGCTCTGCGGCTCGTCCTGGGCGCCTTCGAGGCCGGTTACTTCCCAGGTTGTGTATACTTGCTGTAAGTGTCAAACCAGAATTCTCCGGTTTGATTACTGACGACTCATTTTCTAGGTCGACATGGTACACGCGATGTAAGACATATTATTGCTAGACCGTCTCATTCAAAACGGGAACACCAGACTAAACAATAAACAGATGAGGTCGGTCGGAGATACTCTGTCTTTTACCTTCTTGGCTGCGTTGCTTCTGCCTGCTCGTAAGTATATCTCCAAGTCTCACAACTGGTGACAGCTTACTAACCAACCTGCGTCCTCTAGTGGTATCCTCGCATTCGGACTTATGCAGATGGACGGCCTCGCGGGCCTTAGCGGATGGAGATGGATATTCATCATAGAAGGTGACTTATAATGGACATCTGTGATCGGATTGCGTCTCGGGTGCTAACAATCCCATCGCAGGCGTTATCACTTGCTGTCTCGCGTCGTTGGGCTACTGGCTCCTAGTTGACTTCCCAGACTCGACGCGTAAATCGTGGCGATTCTTGACCGAACGCGAGAGCGCGTGGATCGTTAGACGAGTCAACGCCGATCGAGGCGATGTTACCGTTCCCAAGTTCAGCCTTATCTCGTTTTTGAAGGGAGGGTTAGATCTGAGAGTCTGGTAAGTTGTTCTGACGGAAGAAAAAAAGGCGGCACCACACAAGCAGCCCTCTAATATCCTTGACACTGCATGACTTAACTGACGCCGTATTAGGTCATATGGATTAATTGCTTTCTGCACTAATACACTCACCTACTCGTTAGCGTACTTCCTGCCGCTCATCCTTAACACCAACTTGGGTTTCTCTAAAGGCGCCTCGCTGTGCCTTGTCGCACCTCCTTACGCGTTTTCTGGTATCTATATGTACTTGATCAGTTGTGTGGGAGATCGTTACCGCCTACGTGGCCCGATTCTGGTACTGAACATGGTCATCGCTCTTATCGGTCTACCTATTCTCGGATGGCACCCCAATAACGGTATCCGATATTTCGGCTCGTTCCTCGTCACGGCCGGTTCGACTACAAATATCCCGGTCTCCCTCGCGTACCAGGCCAATAACATACGCGGGCAATGGAAACGCGCGTTCGCCAGTGCTTCGTGGGTTGGATTTGCCAGTCTTGGTGGCATTGCCGGCAGTCTGGTCTTCCGGTACACTTCCTTGCACATATTTCACACGTTAACTTGCTGATGCTAACGGACTGCTAGATCCCAAGATGCTGCGACCGGATATCGACCAGGACTGTATGCCTGTATCGCCTGTTGCCTTTTGGCCATCCTTATTGTCTGCGTCTTAGATCTTACATTCTATTTCGACAACAAGAAGGCAGACAAGGGCGAGAAGGAACTAGAGACATCACACGTAAGATCATCCATTCGCTCGCAACCACAATCAGAACTAACATTTTAATGACAGGAGGAGTATCAACCTGACTTCCGGTACACCTATTGAGTTAGAGCGATATAACAGTTTTTATATTTTGACACAGTACCTCATTGTCGGTAACCTTCGTCTTGATTGGGTCAGCAAGTTCCGGTACTTGAAGTCTTGTACTTAACGCGATGTCTAAAACGGGGCTTTGAACTGGGTATCAAGAACTCTCTTGGGTCCTAAGGTCCTTACTATCTTTCTTCTTCCAAAGAAGGAAATGCTGGTCTGTCTATGCTAAGGCTCGGAGTATCTAATCCAGATAGGGGCTTCCTTCCCAAGCGCTTTGATGCTCTAACGGCCTGCAGTATTGTGGGCCAATTCTCAATCAACCCCTTACATCCTGAAGTGACTTGTCCTGTTGTTTTGATCTAGGAAGTCCCAGTATATGCTCATCCGCCGTATGTCTCAGAGGCCACCGGCAATTTCCTAGCGTATCGGGTTGTGTAAAATATCCAAAGTTGATCAATACGAGGTTGCGTCATGTCCTACCAGCAATATGGAGGATGACATACCTAGGCACCTATGACTCACGAAATTACTGCAGAAAGTGACTGGTTAAGCCCGGAAATGCCGCTCAGGATGGCCCGTAGTAGGCGGCTCGGACTCGGCATATTGTTCCCGACTCGGGGATTTCCGCTCAAGGTGATGAAACCGGTCACGTCGTACTTGGATATGCCAGGTACTTAAAGGTCATACATTCCAATCTAAAAATATTATAGAACTTCAGATCGTAACAGATATAACTCTTCTCGTTGTTTTAGAACCTACAACTTCCAAATTTTCGAACTCCATATCAGATATCCGACCACGTAACCATCAGAATGGCGCCCCTAAGATCCGTTTCAGAGCTTGCATCGATCATCGAACATCATACACAGGCTGTAGAAGAGGGACTGAAAGGGACTCCCGAATCTGAGTTCTCTCTTGCCTTTGGAGCACCGCTGCAGATCCAAGTCCCCCCTTCTCTCGAAGCCACCCGTGGTGAGCTCCTCGAGACGATCGACGAACTCCGTGCCCGCTTGCTAGGCCCACTAGGTTACCTTATGGCCACGGTGCTGCCAACCGTATGTGCACGAAATCCTTTGCGTTCCGGTAGAAAACTAGAGTTTACTGACTTACTGTGACCTAAGCCTGTCTTGACGGGAGTACTACACGTTCTACATGCGTTTGACATTGCGTCGCACGTTCCACTCGGACCCAATGCGGAAATCTCGTACGAGGAACTCGGAGAGCGCTGCGGGCTCCCAGAAGACGACACGCGCCAGATACTCCAAGCCGCCATCGCGTTTCGCATCTTCGCGGAAGTGACCCCAGACGTGTCCGTCAGGCACAACGCCGCATCTTCCAACTTTGCCGTTCCCGCGATGAAAGACATGCTGGGCCTCTTCGTCGACGAGCAGTGCGGCGGCGCCTGCAAGCTCGTCGAGAGCTTGCAGCGGTTTCCGGGCAGCGGGGAGCCGGGGCACGCCGCCCACGTCTTGGCTTTCAGGGAGGCGAAGGCCATTAAAGAAGGCAAAGTCGTCGACCGAAACATCGCCGACCCGAGCAAAGGTTTATTCGACTACATGGCCGACGACGAAGAACGAGTTGCCCGCTTCCGGTCAGCGATGGGTGTGTCGACCAAGTCACTAGCCTACAGGGCGTCATACTTCATCGATAACCTTCCGTGGGCTGATCAAAATCAGTGTCCAGGGACTGTTGCTGACATTGGCGGAGCCGGCGGCGAGATATGCCAAGCGAGTAAGAGACCCTCCTTTCTTATCCTCTACCGTGCCACTTGCTCTTGACAATAGTAGATGACTTGGTGGAATAGCCAAGCATCAGGGTGGATGTGAACACGAGATCCTGTTCGGAGCGGATTTCTCAGGTCATCGCTGACTTCCAAATGCATAGTCCTTCGAGCCTATCCCAACGTTAAGAAGGCTTATGTATTAGACCTTCCGGAGGTCGTAGCGGGTGCCAAGGCCCCTGAAGATCTCGAGGGCAGGATAGAGTACGAGAGTTACAACTTCCTTGCGGAGAAGGTGACGCGTGAGGCGGACGTCTATGTGTTCCGTCACATCTTCCACGACTGGAGCGACCAGTACGCGGCCAAGATCCTGAAGAATCTGGTGCCGGCCCTCAAGAAGGGGAGTAAGATATGGATCTCAGAGTTGGTCCTCTCCGACTTGAGTGACAGGAACCACACAAAGGATCAGATGCAAAGGCAAGTCAATGATGATTTCCTCATTTTACCCTATCACTCAGCTGCCTTGCTCGCAAGCTAGCGAGCGGTATGAAGGCCTAGGTAGGTACCTACAGAATGCTAACTCGGCATTAGGGGCGCCGATATGCTGATGAAGTTCGGGCACAACGCCAAAGAGCGGAGCAAGCGTGGCTGGGAAACTCTGCTAGCAGCGGCCGATGAGAGACTTCGTATCGCGAGCATCACGAGGCCTGACGGTGCTCACGACTCTGTGATTGAGATTGTTTTTGATGCCTAGGTGTACGAAATATTGATGGATTGGCTGTATCGTATGTACAGCGAGCGAGACTTCACTGTTGGATGATATACTCTACTCACATGTAAACTAACTCATTGGACAATGAGACTTAACTCTCCCATTCCCAAGAAATCGAATCAAAATACCGAATCAACTGGTGTTAATATTTCGTAAAATTGAAAAGTGAAGTTTTGATGATGTTACTGAAACGAAGGTACCTAAGTACATAACAGTTGAAATACCTGAATACCTGCACCTGCCCCACCCACCAGCATCTCTTATCGATAAAGAAGAATTAAGCTTGTCACATCCCACGTAAAAGTCAAAATGTCGGTTTCTCTTCCACTTCGTAAACTTGACGATGCGAATTCCCCAACGCATTTCAAGATGGCCGACCGAGAAGATATGCCGACTCCTTCAGAACCCAGTGGTACCACATCAAAGCTCTCCTCTGGTGTGGCGCCAGCTTCGACAGCTTCGACCACTTCAGACGCTACGGGACCAAACCGCCGCGATCACGATCGAAGCAAGTGGACCGAATCCCGCAAAACCAATGCCAACGGCCGCCGAAAAGGTCAGGAATCCAGGCGCGGAGATGACCGGTAAGCGCTCAAACCTGCTAGTTGGTGCCGGGAACCTAAACCAATACCCGCTAACCAAAGATGCCAGTCGCGGACCCAGGGATAAGCGCGAGCGCAACGAGAAGGGATGGCAAGAACGAAAGCGCAGGAAGATAGACGAGGAGGGAAAGTCCGTAGGAACCAGCGAGCCTAGCTACATGAGCATCCAGTTCCCCGAGGCTGAGATCGCCGCCGAAGAGCGCAGACCGAAGCGCAAGGTCGCCGTCATGATCGGCTATGCTGGCACGGGATATCACGGCCTCCAAATTAACCACAAGGAGAAGACAATCGAAGGCGACATATTCGCTGCACTAGTTGCCGCCAATGCTATTTCGAAAGCCAACGCCGACGACCCGCGAAAGTCGAGCTTCGTACGATGCGCGAGGACGGACAAGGGAGTCCACGCTGCCGGAAACATGATCTCCCTAAAGTTGATCATCGAAGATCCCGACGTGGTGAAGAAGATCAACGAGAACCTCCCGCCTCAGATCCGGGTATGGGGCATCCAACGAACCAACAATGCCTTCAGCTGCTACCAAGCCTGCGACTCGAGATGGTACGAATACCTGATGCCTAGCTACTGCCTGCTGCCTCCCCACCCCGAGAGTTATCTGGGAAAGAAGGTCCTGGAGTCAATCAAGGAACAGGGTGTGGAGGAGGAGTATGCGACGCGATTGAACGAAGTGAAAGACTATTGGGACGACGTCCAGAAGAACGACATTCAACCCATCTTAGACAGCTTGGCTCCTGATGTGCGGGAGACTGTCATACGGCGCATGCATGTAGCTGATAGGGTATCCAGTCGTACCGCTTCTGCAGCGGATGCGACAGATCCCAAGTCTTCAGATGAGCAACTTCCTGCTGATACTTCTGAAGCTAAGGAAAGTAAAAGGGCGGTCGAACAAACAGTCGAGAGCAAGCCAGAAACTAAACCAACCGGCGCGACTGATCCGATGGAGATCGACCCAAAGGATGAATCAGCTATTGAGGCGGAAGTTGTGTCAGCTATTGCGGAAGAAGCCGGTGAGCAAGAGGTAGCGAAGCCCAAGGAAGTACATCCCGTGGACCAGGCCCTCAGGCAGATCAAAGCTGCCTACGTAGCTGCCAAGCGACGTTATCGAGTGACACCAGAGCGGCTATCGCAGCTCCAGCAAGCGCTCGATCAATACGTCGGCACCAAAAACTACCACAACTACACGATCCAGAAGTCCCACTCGGACCCTTCGGCCAGGCGGACCATCCGGTCCTTCGTGGCGAACCCGGAGCCCGTCCAGATCAACGACACGCAGTGGCTGTCCCTCCGGGTGCACGGGCAGTCCTTCATGATGCACCAGATCCGCAAGATGGTCGGCATGGCCGTGCTCGTCGCCCGCTGCGGCACGCCCTTCTCCCGCATCGGAGAGAGCTACGGCAGCGCCCGCATCAGCATCCCCAAGGCGCCGAGCCTCGGCCTGCTGCTCGAGCGGCCCGTCTTCGAGAACTACAACCGGCGCGCCGTCGACCAGTTCAAGCTCGACGAGCTCGACTACGGCCGGTACGAGAAGGAGATGCGCGAGTTCAAGGACGAGCAGATCTACCGCCGCATCTTCGAGCTCGAGGAGAAGGAGAATTCGTAAGTTGTATCCCATAGTTTCAGACAAGAGGTTATAAACATTGCTTTGCTGACTACTTCCCAGTTTCCACACGTTCTTCCACCAGATCGACAACTACAAGTCGGCCTACTTCCTATGGGTTACGGCCGGGGGCTTGGGCGCGGCGGAGACGAGGGACGGGCCCCAGGAGCCCGTGCCCGAGGAGCTGAAGGAGGAGCTGGGTGAGGAGGATGGGGACGAGGATCCAGAGAATGGCGAGGGTTGAATTCAATACTTTCCTACCTAAGTACATACCTAGGTAGTTAGCATCAGGCGTGTGCGTTGCAAAAATAGGACGAGCCATGGGAACGACTTTAGCTTGTAGCTCACGTATACTAGCACGGGTAAAGCATAGCATCATCAAAAATATTAAGACAGAAACCGATTTGTATTACCGAAACGAAAAGCCTGTGAATTTTCCTTATGCATGCGATATCCCTAATTCGTCCATCCATCCAGACCACCGCCGAGGAAAAGGGTATCAACGTTGAATATGCGCAATCGTACTCGGAAGTAATAGAGAGGCCTATGAAGAAAGAAGAATCCGCCAACTCCGACTATTTAATGGTGTTATGAGAAGGGTTCCGGAATAATTTATCCACCGACTCGTCGTTAACCTTTTCGTAAGAAATGACACAGAAAGCTGGCTTAGAAAAGCCCATCCTTTCGCCAGCAGTTCTATGTACTTCTCGAGGCTAGCAGCAGCAGCATATTCGGCAGCGATCCGAGCTTTGGTGAAGAAGAAGCCATCCTAGACGGTGTTGTTGTTATTATGGTCGACGGAGGCGGAAGTGGAGGCGGCGGCGTGCTTGGCGATGGACTCGTCGCGCATGGCGCGGACGCGGTCGGACAGCTGCGCGACGGTCTGGGCCTGGCGGTCCATGGCGGCCTGGCGGGCGGCATCCTCGCCGGGCTGCTGCAGCGGGCCGCGGATCCAGAGCGCCTTGATCTCGCGGTTGATGGCGAGGAGGGCCTCGATCTCGGCGATCTTTTGGTTGCGGGAAGATGTTAGTAAGTAAAGGGACTCCCGGGGGAGGAGGGGGGTTTCTTTTTGGCAGGAAGAGTTGGTTGAGCGGGAAAATGGGGATGGGTGGAGACGGGAGGGTGTGGACGGATATGTGGATCGACATGGGTGATAATGGAAGAAATGTGTTATGAGAAAGGGGTTTGACGGGATAGGGTATTGGAATTTCATACAGGAATACGGGTGAAACGAAAAAGAAATCGGCGCGATGTATGGAGGGAATGTTTGCAGTGTACGTACCAAGCCAGCGCACTCGGTCTCCATCATCATACGGTTGATGGATGCGTGCTCGATGATATTGCCCGTCTGGGGCAGAGCTTCGGTCGCGGCCATGACCATGTTGCTAAATCGCTTCAGGATCTGTGCGATAGCGCGGTTGTGCCGGTCTAGCAACGCCAGATGGTCAGCAAGGCGCATAATAGATCTGATCTTGCAGAAGTGGTGATGAGGTGAGGCAAGGCTGGACGCGGGCAAAGACTGGTCGTCGCTCAGCTGGACGGTCATAGATGTCATGGCCATCTTGGCGAGGAGCTGGTGGTATGTAGATTCGAGAGAAACAATCTTCTTGTTCGCCTTGTTGAAGTATTTCTCAAATTTCGGAGCAACGCGTTTACTCCGCTTCGCAGATATCGTGCCAGAGTGGTTATGAAGCTGTTGCAGGGCTTCATCTGCGAGGGACTCGCACTGGTCCTGGACGCTGAGATATGTAGGCAGAACACCCCAGGGGTCTTCGGGGAGGTCGAGAGATGCCATTGTTGTGGGGGTTTGGCGGAATATGTAGAGGTTGTCGATGTAGATGGAGAAGAGCAAGAGAATCGAAATGGGAGGACAGAGGCCTGTCTCAAATGCTATTTTGCAAAGCAGCAGAGCACCCGCCTCGTTTGCAGAGTAGCAGAGCGAGTACCCGCCTCGTTTGCACAGTACCAGGGCGAGCACCCGCCTTGTAAGGCAACTGTAGCTTCCTCGAATAATCAGGAGACCCGTATTTCCACATCACGACAGGACCATTTGCCGCGATCTGATCCTCGCATCGACATGGGCGACCCTCGCCGCGACGTGGGTCACCCTCGCCGCGACATGGGCGTCCCTCGCATCGACATGAGCGACAGCAACCTCTGTCACAGGGGATCTCCCATTGCCTTCCATCAACCACCCCACCCGCGCGAGTCCAGAGCCAGCAGAGCGTCCACGAAGCCATGAAGATGAGGATGCGGAGACGTGAACATGTGTTAGAATGTAACCTTACCTAAGATGCTAGAACTGTTATTCCGATTCATTTTGACTTCTTTATTCCGTCGAATTCGTTGGGTTACCGATTAAAATGGTGTTTATTTGTGGTGGTGTTTATTTATAGTGGTGTTTATGATGGTGTTTATGTATGGTGTTTATGGTGTTTTTTATGATAGTGTGTATCTTCAGCTGGGCGCTTCCGATATGAGTAATTTTTGCCGTCTAGTGTGATAGGCATATGAGCGTCTGAACGTCTATGTTCGGTCAGACGTTAGGGAATGTTGTGCGTTTAAGAAACGTCTATTCACAGCACATGCCTGTACCTAAGGCAACTTAAAGGCTCGGGCCGTTACGCGGCCCCACTAATCGGCGTTACCTAGGTAGGCGTGAAGTTGGCGGGGTCACGTGCCCTAATCTTTTCACAAACTCGTGCATTAGGGCTTACGTAATGATGTAGAGCACATAGCGGAATTTATTTAGGTACTTCATTTTACGTCGACAACATCCATTAGATTGGTATTGCATATTTTGAAATATCGTATTCTAGTTGGAGTGGGTTGTCTAAAATATTTTAAAATTAGTAGTTTCAACTAGCTGTATTTAAAATAAAATAAAAAATAAAAAGGGGCTCGAAGAATCCTAATGACAACTTTCCAGTTGATGAAACCATGAGAACGAAATCTACGCAAAACTTAGGCGAAAATCTAATCAGCCCTCGCCAGAAAGGTTATATTAGCATCATGTGTAGCGTAGTACGGGTGAGGCTACGTAATGGAATCGTAGACAAGCTATACTGGCAATCGAAGTCGAGCAACTGTAGATTCCCCAAGTCATACAAAGCCAGGGCGCATCTCATTGCTTCGGTCCCTTTCCCTTGCCCATTCCTCCTGCCAGGTAGGTACCTAAGTTAATACGACTACACTTTAATAGTCTGTAAGGCGAGGCCTCCAAGAAAATAGCAATTTCTACCGCTAACACTGGTAGTGAATCACAGCTAGATTTACAGTGAGCAACACTGACGTGTAGAAGTTAGACGATAAATGAAATCACCTACCACCAAGACTTGGTCCAGGTCATATCTACCGCCACAGCTTAATTGGGGAATCTGCGAGTACTTCTGCGCGAGTTCCTCTCGGGTATTTTGAAGGACCTAAGAGGTAATCAGTAAGTCGCAACCCCAAACACAAGTCGGTACCTACGTTGATGTAGGATTGCTCTGGGTTCTCCCTCAAGGCTCTTACGAACGCCCAGGACATGGCCCCGGTCGGCGCACCAGCAATCGACGTATCGGCAGACGTCTGATTATCTGCACATCCCGAAAACATCCAGACATCCTTACCCTCGGTCTCCCAGTGCTCCTCAAAAGTCTCGGGCGCGAGGCCATCCTCATCAACATCTTCGTCTCCTCGATGGTGTAGTCCGTTGAAGAAGTCCGTCGCGCCACCGAGCAGCATCTTGGCATCGTCGATCCTGGACATGGAGAAGCCGCCTTCGAGGAGCTCCCCTGCTGCACGAACCAAGTCTACGCCCTTCTTGATCGTGTCGACTAGGTTTACGTTTCCGTCTTCATCCGGGCGGAAGACGTAGGGCAATTCGCACGCCGAGCCGGAATGACAGCAATCAAACATGATGGTTAGACGGCACTCTGGATTCATCGGAGAGACAATGACGCGGTGCAGCTAAGCGACAGACCAAGTTAGCCATAATTACAGGTTATGCACGGTATAGGACCTATTAGGAGCTCACTATCTCGCTCGTAATCTGGCCGTTCTCACTGAAGTCAACAGGACATATTGTGTCATCAAACCTGTCCCGCGTTAAGAATTAGGAATATCGAATGATCTAGGTACTTGCAATGTGCTCACCCAGACGGTCGGTCTCCGTCATCATTCCTGACTTGGCCTAGGTGTCGGGAATAAGTCAGTTTACGCATGACTGGAAATAGCGGTTACTAGCTGACCTCCATGGCCGGAGTAGCTAAGCCAGAGAATGTCGCCGGGCTGGTTTCGCGTCACCAGCCAATTGATAGCAGCTAGGATGTTATCTCCCGTTGGAAAGAACGGGGTACCCTCATTTTCGGGTATATCGGACATCATGACCATATCGTGTGGGCTTGGGGAGAAACCTCGCTCCTCGACGAGGAAGTTACGAAGATTCTCGGAATCGTTGATGCAGCCATTCAGCTCGTGGTCGGTACCGAAGTAGTTGATGCCGATAAGGAGGGCCTTCTTGCGAGCCATGGTGTAAGTTAATAGTTCTCGACGTTTACTGACAACGACGGTTAGGCGTAGATCAATGGTACCTGGTAGTGATGTTAAAGTTGGTAAATGACTCTTGAAGGAGTCGAGGCTTGACTAAATGTGAGTTGGGCATGTAGCACAAGTGACTAGGAGGCCTCAGGGACCCGTCAGCCTGTAACGCTACAGGTAAGAGCTCTCCAGGGCTGAGTTAGTGGGTGGTATCAGCACCTTCCAGTGATTGATGCTTCCAGTCAGGTCCTTTTCGAGACACTTTTAGGGGCACTTTCAGGGGCACTTTCAGGGTGCATCGGATTAATCTTGCATGTGCGAGATTCCCTCATTTGGTTCTCATCTCCCCGCGTCAATTATGCGCGCAGCAAACATTGATGACATTGGTTGGTTACCTAACATTGAAAACCACGGCGATAATCCGGAAACCTCGACATTCTCTCGCCTATGTGATTTATTATGCGCTCTTTGGCGAGACCCGGGACTGACGCTCAAAGATAGCGGCGCACTTCAAATAGTGCTTTAGCTACCCTAATCGTTTACCCATCTCAACTTCGCATGCGACATACATCATATTCATGGCGGAGGCGGTTCGGTCGCTGTTCCCGAATACATCCAGAAAAACGACTCAAAATAGAAACGAGGCGTTATCGTAGAGAAGGCTGTTTCAATTCCATGCCTTCCAGAACGATTGCAGGGATAGAATAACGCACGAGCCATCATACAATTTATTTATTTACTTTTGAAGACGCGTCGACCCTTGGGATCCGCGTCTCGGTGACATCACCAACACATGACATCATCCGAGCTCCTTCAACACATAAATCCCTTCTAAGGAGATGATATCCCGGCTCTCATTTCTAGATTCGAAGAGCATACGTTCAATCGAATAAGGTATCATACCCAATTCTGATTTTTACTAGCAGCGTAGATAAAAATGATCACAGTCATCACGGAAGAGGTCCTCGAAGCTGCTCGGGAGATGAATAGACGTGATGTCCGCCGAGCAGAACAAATCCACGAGGGCGTGGACGAAGAGACCACTAGCGCCGACTCACCAGAAGACGAAGACGAAAACGAAGACGAAAACGATAAAATTTGGGCAAAATATGAGGGCATCGAGGGCCTAAAAGGTGCCGAGAACCAACCGCTCAAGGTGGGCGGTTCTTATTACTCCTACGGTCTTTATTCTCGTAACCGTCGCATCCTAGCAGATATTGCACTCGCTGCCGACTGGGGAATTGAGAAGGCTAGAATTCTAGAGCAACGCTGCGTCAAGCGAATGGCCGAGCATTCGAGTAAAGCCAGCAGAGTCGGTAACTCGATGGACTTGTCCAATGCAGACCAACCAAGAAAGAATAATGGTCGGCCTTTCACATTTCAGCATATTTCTTGGACCTTTCTCCGCGGGGATATCGAGCGGGAAGTCAAGGAGATGGATCCCACGAAGCTCGCCCTCGTCAAGGCTGCCGTTTTAGATGTATATGGGACCAACTCGAAGAAGAGTGGGAAGGTACTTCCCGTGTACGCGCCAGGAACGAAGCGGAAGAGCGACGATGCCTTGCCCGTCTCCGAGGCCGATATACAACGCGCACAGCGGGAGATCGACAAGGAAAAGCGATATCGCAAGGCGGTCCAGACAGCGTTCCTTGATCGAGAATCGTACGTTCCACCAGAGAAAGTCAAGTTGAGAATCAAAGCCTTCCTCAAGGTTAGCGGCATGTTCAGGGAGGACTTTTGCAGGGCGATCGATGTGACAGAAGACGAATTTGAGGCGTTCATGAGCGAGAGGAAGAAACGCCCGCAGCAGGAGAGCAAGGTCTTCCACGATGCACTGTCATACATAAGAAAAGAAAATGGCGAGAGGGAGCCTTCGAGAAAAAGGCAGAAACAGATTTGAGTATTCTTGCGCAATAATGATGGGGTATCAGCATGCACTTCGTGTACGAATAGGTGTAGCTAACTTGAAACCTCCTGGTACTAGTTTCTGGAATACAAGATTGGGATCGTATTTACTTTGCACCTGCTTTAGCTTACTGACGTTATCCGTCCCATAACTGGCGATGACCTGCTGGTCCCAGCTAGCATCGTTCATGAACGTATAGGCGACATAGCTGTCCTTGGCCTTGGACGCAGAGTCGATAGAATCGATGATATTCCGCGCAGCGTCGTGTACGGTCCCATCATCTGCAGGCGACCACCAACCTGAGTTTATCGCGAGCAAGGTCTGAGCGGATGCTGATAAACCCAAGGCGTTACCGCCTCTGGCATTTCCAGCTTCAATCGCGCTAGCAGACAATGGCTGTATGGTGCTCGCCATGAATCCAGCCTCGACAGACCCAATTGCTGCCACGTCTGGGGAGTTGAGGATAATATCCGCTACTTCTCCGTACAGGGACTGTTCAGGTGTAAAACTTGATGTTGCCCAATGGAAGCTGTAGTCACAATGAGCTCATACCAAAGCAGAAAGCTTCATACGTAGCCACTTACCGTTGAATCTCTGGGAAGGGGTATGCAGCAATGAACTCGAGGAGGGTCTGGAAAGTTGTATCGTCTGAAGTGGTAGGTATGTCGTAGAATGGCGCAAAAGCTGCCGGGTTGGCCTCTGGTTTGAGGTAGAGCATGCCTACAAATGCCCCGACGTCGGTAGCGTTAGTTGGAGAGGCCAGAATGATTAGATTGGCGTATGGATCCTTGTTGGGGACGGTCTGGTACTGGTAGTAAGCATCAAGGAGGTCGGGAAGCTGGTCGACAGAGTAGCGCTTGAATCCGCCCCAACAATCCTTTATAGGATATGTCGGGTATGTAAAAGCAGTGACAACGCCTTTTGCATGGTTTAGTCACCAGTCATACTTCTGGTGATAGATTAAATCTTACCGAAGTTGTTGCCTCCACCTTTCAACGCCCAGAACAAGTCCGTGTTAGTGCTGTTGTTGGCATGAGCAAGTGTGCCGTCTGCAAGAACGATCTGCGTACTTATTAGCTGGTTCACAGACAGAGTACCAAAATACTGAAATTTGCGTACCTCAAAGTCGACGACATTATCACATGCTAGCCCATAAAGGTCAGCTAACCAAGTAAGGCCACCTAAAATAATGTGAGTAATTATTGGAATCCAGCATAAGATACTGAGACTCACACCCAAGTGTCAGTCCGCCTACACCGACATCCACAGCCCTTCCTCCCCCAACGGTGACGTTGTGATCTTCGAGATAAGAATAAACTTGTCCCCATCTGAGTCCCGTCCCTAGCACAGCAACTCCTTTATCCTGGTCGTAGTCCAAGCGAGTCAAGTTGGACAGATCAATCAAGACACCGTCGTTGATGCTGGCGTCTCCCGGGTTTGGGTCGTGCCCGCCAGAACGAATTGCAAAACTCGTATTCGTCGTGACTAGTAGCGAAACAACCTTTTGAATGTCCCCAACGACTTGTGGGTGAAATATGCAGGTGGGAGATTCCCACGCAGTCTGGGACCTGCGGAATCGAGCCAGTAAATGAATATGACTTTCTAACTTGATATGAGTGATCTTACCAGTGCTCCGTGCTCAAGGCCGCGTATCCAGGTTCATCTTGCTCAATAACCACAGATCCAAGTATCGTGTTCAATTCTTGGCACGTAGCTACGCTCGAATCAGCTGTGGATAGCTGGGGAAATATACAAAAAAGGCTAAGCACAGCCCAGGGATAGATGAACAGCGCCATCTTTCAAGCAAATGAACTTAAACAAGAGATATCACTTTGGGTAGCTTAGAAAAGTCCAACCATACTTCTTTTCGTAGACATATAATCTATACTTCAGCTGCTACTTCACCCAGGTACCCAAATAGGGGTAGAGAGCCACCCCCAACGCCAGGCATTTCCATTAATAGAGGTCTGGTGCGTTTCAACGTCTGAGTCAGGAGTTAGGAAACCCCTATTGCGGAAGATTGTGACGACCGCATGTGGTCTTCTAACGAACGATTTATGTTGCACAGCTGACTGTTCAGGTGGTTGCGCAGGCCAGGCTCAAATTGACCAACGGTAGTATCGACTACGCCTCAACGGCGCCGAACCATGCTCGTTTCTCTCTTCTAAGAATGGCACCTCCAAGTCACCACCAAACTGCCACTGTACATAAACCTGTGGCGCTTAAAGCCCTCTCAATATTACGGCCCCCACCACCTCGGCGAATCCTCCGGCTACTGTTACACTACGGACGTCTTGGATCCTTGGAAAGGGAAATACCCTATAAGTCCTGTCGGCGACTTAAATTATTTGGTTACACAAAGACGAATGACAAGGATAAAATCCTGAGCGATATTCTTCATGATTTACGACGGCACGGGTCGTCGAATTCTACCCCCATCTACATTGTGGTAACACCATTTGGAAAGTAGCTGGCCTTCGTAGTGTCATGAGGTGTTAGGTTGACCGCCTCTTGGAGACAATATAGATACTTGTGCCTAGAGTCGCAATGCCGATCATTGTCTGCTTCTGCAAGGGCTACATTACCTAGGTACCTAGGTAGTTAGGCTGAACTAGCAAATTAAATGGATTGCATACTACCTGGGTAGCTAATAAGAGTAACTACATGTCGCTTACGGCACTAGAAATACAATAGCGGCTGGGGGCACCACGTATTCTATCCAAGCAAGCGGACGGCCAGGGCTAGGGTAGGGGAGAAGTAACCTTAATGCGACGACGTCGTATTCCCTCCCATCCCCCTTCTCCAATACATTGCACGTATGGAGTCTTACGTAAAGGGGAACGATTTCCATGAAAATGCATGACTATAATGCAAGTCTCAGCTGGTCCACCACGCTGAGCCTTTACCAAATTATACATGTTACCCTACCTAGACCCTGATATGCTATTATCCATAATATTATGATGGGGATCCATCCTACTCCTGAGGGAACGATCCGTGTTTTTACCGGGCGTTCTCTCGAGCCGAAAATGTTTGGCGACTCGCGTCTGATACGTCCGAAGCGAAATTTCTTTCATGTCATAAGGCATCCAGGCGGTCTTGATAAGAGCCAAGAAGCTTTAACTTACTTCGGTGTCGTTGAGCGCATGTGCTGATGGTTGAATATCTCAATCCGGCGCAATAATCACATTACTTTTTCCAAATGCCGGAGAGGGCCATGTCGGGTAATTCGTCGGATCAAGATGCGCTTAACGGACCAGCTCTTCCTCAACCCGATGGCGTCGTACCTAACTTCGACAACCCGTCCAAGGACAATACCGCCGGGTATGTCCTCATGTCCGTATACTTAGCGCTGGGAACTCTAGCGATGCTCGTCCGCGTCTATGCTAGAATATTTTGCACCAGAAAAGTTCGGATTGAAGATCTCCTAGGACTCGCTGGATTTGTATGCGACCTCCCTCGAAAACGATTCCCAGCCTGCGACTTGCGCTCACGGTAATTGAACAGATATGCTATGTCATATTCGCCTGGGGATGTTACACAATACTTGACTTTCCCGGCTTCTATGTCCACCAGTGGGATGTTCGTTTGAAGGACTTGTCACGAATCCTATATGTGAGTACGAAATTGATAGCCTGCTTGATGAACGCCGTTGACCTTTCGACAGCCTTTCTATATCACCTCCAATGCCTACAGCGACGCGATTGGGTTTCTTAAGGCGGCGATACTGGTCGAATGGTCGCGAATATTTAACCCGAGGGGGATTCGCAATACCTTCTTCTGGGTTTGCCATACCGTACTGTGGGTGAACATCCTGTATTACGTCGCCTCGGCCATCTCAATCAATTTGACTTGCTTTCCGCATCAGAAGATATGGGACAAGACCATCACCGACGGCACATGTATCAACTCCAACGCCCTCTACCTCTCCGGCACCATCATCAACCTTCTTTCGGATCTGGTAATCTTTTATACGCCGCAGAGCGTCATATGGGGCCTCAAATTGTCCACATCGAAAAAGGTCGGAGTATCTTTGATCTTTGCTATTGGTGTGCTGTAAGTTACGCACTACCTAACTATTTCGACGTGCAATCGCTTAATCTAACGATAACAGTTGTGTTGTCGTCGCTATCGTCCGTCTCGTCACTACTGCTCAGCATCTAACCCAAACCGACTTCGTGTACACCCTAGCTGTGCAGTTCTTCGTGGCAGGCTCTGAGATCTTCCTTGTACTGCTCGTTTTCTGCGCTCCTACATTCCCCCAAGCAGTTCGCAGTTTACGAAATAAGAGTCCCTTAGGATCAGGGCAGGGCGACTCCCATCAGACTAGCGGGTCTTCATGGGTTGAGACGAGGAATGCTGAGCGGCAAACCAGCGACTATCGAAAGATTGAAGAACACAGTTTGGTGACTTTAGCGACGACGGCGCCGCCGGGGTCAGCTCTTTAGGCTACCTATGTAGATTAGATAATCTAGAACGTATCAATAGAAATACCAATACATACCTACAATTCATGAGTAAAGTTCGAATAAGGTGAAGGAGGTCTCCATCTCTTGCAAAAACGCTAACCTGCTGGAAAGGGGTAAAATAAACAGGCAGTGGTAAACCCAGTAGTATTTCTCTACCTAAAGCATCACAAGATTGCAGCAGCGCATAAAATATTGGCTAACAGGATACTACATGATTCATTAGAGACTAAACCTCTTAATGAAATTAGGCGATATTCCTTCTTACCCCAACTGGTCGGCGATTTATTGTGCACGAACTAGGTCTCGTATCATGTTGGCTGGTTGGCTGGTTGGTAGGCGGATTTCGCGACATACTACGTTGGCAACATGATATTCATTAAGTAATGCGCTCTTGGGTAGTACTGGATGGTACCAATGCTACCCAATCACTCACTATACTGTTATATATACCACGTAAGCGAAGCAAGTACCTAGGTAGGTAAGTACCTCCTACCATAGGCAGTATAGACAATTGCAGATACCGTCTAGGTAGGTAGACTAAACCGGTTCCAACCTCTTTGCAAAACGCCTCTGGAAGATGGTCGATTCCATTGTCTCGCAGGCCAAGCCCCAATTCGTCGAGTACGCCCGGTAGAAGGGCTGATACCCTAGCATACTACCAATCCACCTACCACCCACAATGCCTATCATCTGTGCCACCCGCCGACCGAGGGGCACCCATCTGGGAAGGGAAACATAGGTCCCACCCGCGTCGAACGTCTGATGCATGTGAGCCTTGACGGTCACCCCCTTCTTTTTCGGCGCAAAGCCAACGTGTGGCAGACTTACGCTCAAGACCTGAAGAAACCTGATTGGCCTGCTGGCACCGACCATCTCATCCTGATATCCGTACCAGTTCTCGAAGAACAGCGTGCCTAGCTGGAAGACGCTCCGCGTCGGTTCGCCGGATAGGAGGAACACGACGACCTTGCTGCCGTCCTGGCGTAGGGATTCGAGGGGATACGAGCGGTGGTTGACCCACGCCCCAATGCGGAACTCCGGGTCCCTGCTCGTGAGTACGATTTCCTTTCCCTCGACCTCGAGTCCGAGATTCCCTTCCAGAGCCTGGATGTACTCGTCCTGGTTCGCGTGGAAGTGAACAAGCGGCTTCTTCGTGAAGAATTGCTCCCCCTTCACCAGGTCCAGCGTCACATGAAAGGCGAATGACCGTTCGGGGTGGTTGACTACCCGTATAGTGACGGTCCCCTTTATGCTGTATGATTCTTCTGTAAGCAGGCTCCGTAATAGGCAGCAGATGATATGTTTTTGCTTTGGTTTCGTAGATAATATGTTGAGAAGACATACAACGTGAGCACCAAGTCCTCGTTCGAATACTCCATAGTGCTAGGAAGTAGTTAGGTAGCGCAATCTCCAAGGCGTATTCCCTTGAGGGAAGCTAAAGTTGCGGCAACTTGTGAGCCGGTGCCTTACACCCAATTAGTTATACTCAATCACGATCATGTATCGACACGATCTACACGGTAGTCAAGCAGTTGGTACCGCTACTAGGAATAGTGAGGAGAACGGCGGTAGGGGTCGTTACATCGAGGGTGGATTCGAGGATCGCTGCATGATGTGCGGGTTGGAGGCCTTCGCGGGGTTCCTTAAGGCTGACCAGTGAAGATTTCAAGATCGGCGCTTCTGGCATCTTCCGATGACTACTATCACCAAGCCCCTAGACCTGCCGCATCCAGGTTTTTGCAGGTATTCCACCCATTGCCATGCACATGGCGCTTGCCACGTAATCAAACTTTACTTAACACAACATATATCACAGCGCATAATGATGTGGCGTCTAGAGGATCGTCGGAGTGATAGCGGGCTCGGCAGGAACCGTCTTACTGCTTCAACATAGACGATGGTATTAACATCATGAGTCCACTCAGTTGTGTATGTTGGGCGCATTTTGGGCGTATTTAAGGGGGGGAGGGGCTGGATATAAACATGAGATAAGCCACCAGGATCATATCTTTAACGTGCTAGTGATATTGTTCCCAGACACATCTCACTCTTCAGATTACTGAACACAGAAAACCCTTCGCTTCTGACGGCATCGTTAAGCTATCAAGATGAGCACAGACCGTGAGAAGAAAGCGCTCTCTAGAGCCGACGAGATCGATACCAAAGACACCACCAAAGATACCACCCTTGCACGGCAATACGGTGGAATCCACGCGGGCGGATGGGTCAACCTCCTTCCAGCATCATGGATCCCGTACGTGCAGCTCGCACGTCTGAGCCCGCCGGCCGGGGTGTTCTTGATCTACTTCCCCCACGTCTTCGGCGCCCTTCACGCGGCGAACCTGCTCCGACTGCCGGCGAACGAGCTGGCGTGGAACTGTGCCACGCTCCTGGGCGGCACGTTCTTCTTCTCCAACGCCGCTCACGCCTGGAACGACCTCATAGACGCGCCCGTCGACGCGCAGATACCTCGCACGAAGACGCGGCCGATTCCGAGGGGTGCCGTATCCCCTCTCCAGGCTCTCGTCTTCACGGGCTTTCAAACCGTCGCGGCCGCCGCCTTCCTGTCCCTGTTCCCCCCGGAGACGGCGCTGGCGACGGTTCCTTCTATCGTTGCCACGACGTACTATCCGTGGGCCAAGCTACATACCTACTTCCCCCAGCTCGTCCTCGGGTTCTGGATCGCATGGGGCATCGTGGTGGGAAGCGCGGCGAGCGGCGTTGCGCAGCCTTGGTCAGACGTTCCGGTGCTGTGCCTCGTGACCGTGTGCATCCTGTGGACGACGATTTACGACACGATCTACGCGTTTCAAGATGTCAAGGACGACGTGAAGATCGGGGTCAAGAGCACGGCGGTGCTATTCAAGGCCCACACGAAAACTCTGCTATGGTCTCTCATCGTCATCCTGGGTGCCTGTATGCTCCTGTACGGGAACATGATGGAGATGGGTGTCATGTATCACGTGGCCGCGGTTGGCGGTGGTTTATCGTCGCTCGCAGCTATGGTGGCCAATGTGGAGTTGAAGAATGATGCCAGCTGTTGGTGGTGGTTTTCCTGCGGGTTTTGGGTCACTGGCGTTACGATCACAGTGGGTCTGCTCGCTGAATACCTGGTATCGTACTGAGTGATTGTCTTAGACATGCGATTAAGTCGATAGCCTCTTAGACGGGTAGATGGATGAAAAAGATTAGGTAGGTAGAAAAAAATAAAATAAAAATCCGCACATCCAAAATTTTCAGGTGGTCAGATTGGGGCGACACGAGGTGACACGCGATACTACATATGTATGTAGCACAAGCGCCGCAAGTACCGTAGATACAGAGTATGCAGATCGGCAAGCTTGACTAATACTAGACCTCGTTAGCAAAAACGTGAGGTGGCATTTTCTCACACACCCTTTCAGTCTTAACATATCCCATATGAAATTGGACGCAGTCATTGTGCTACCTAAATCCTACCGGCAGTCAGAACTTGAAACTACTGGCTTAGCCACCAACCGAACCAAGAAGCCCGATGGCTTGATGTTAACATGCGGACTTTCTTCGGGCGACACAACAGCGAAAAGATTTAACTCGCTGCAACGTGATAGAAGATTGCGTCCGGTGCTCTATCACACAGCCACAAAGTCATTCATGTCGGCGCCTATTAGATGGATGCCTATTATGTTCCCATTCACTCATCCCACGGACGTTCGAATCCTTCGCGACCTCGTCTCGTATCGTCCTCGGCACTTGCAGTCCCAATAAGCAGTACATTAGCTCCCGGCTGTTCCACTAATTCCTATGCGGGGGATCCCATCTACATATTACGGTGGTAACGGTAGGGCTAGGTTTTAAGTCAGGGGTTATTTTAAAAGATACATAAGAGCGGAATTAAGATAGCCATTTCCTACCACCTATTCTTATAGGCTCCAAATCATTTATAGCATGGTTGGAGCCTGCCGAGGGATTCTAATACATCGGTTGGTGCTCACCTTCTCCAATCCTGGCACCCATGGCTACAGCCTACAGGAATATACGATCGGGAGGGTTTCCTTACCTCTTTGATACAACCTGCCAAGCCGCTTGTACTGTACCTGAAAATAGGTATATGTGGTTATTTGACCTGTCGCATGCATCGCTCGTCATCGGCTCAAAGAAGCAGTGCCATGTATTTTTCGTACTTCTTAGAAATCACCGGCAGCCTCACATCGCCCACGTAAGGGTAGGACCGCTTTACCACTTGTCACTAACCTCCAAGTCATCTCTCCTAAAGTTATCTCTTCTATCTCCAGGTAATTGAGACGGACGGTTTCTTCCCAACCATGGCTGGTACTGTTATTCTTACCGGCGCCAACAGCTCGGCTGGTCTTTTTGCAGTCGAGCACCTCCTGAAGACATATCCCGACTTCACGGCTATCTTCACTGTTAGAAATGTTAGCGATGCCGACGTGAACACCAACAAGTTACGCGCCATCATAAAACAATACCCCAAGGCGAATACCTCGATCCATGCGCTAGACCTCGCCGACCTCGCTGCCGTTCACAAATTCGCTACCACAATCTCGGACGCCATCGCTGCTGGCCAATACCCCGCTATCAAGTCTATCATATGCAATGCCTACTACTGGAATCTTATCGCCGACCCGGAGCTTACTGTTGACGGCTTCGACAAGTCCTTGCAGGTTGGACACATCGCTCATGTAGCGCTTGTCCTGCGCCTGCTGGACCGCTTCAGCCCCGAAGGAGGCCGTGTCGAGCTCATCTCAAGCGTCCTGCACTACCGCAGGAAGAGCCCCGTCACGACTTATCTTCCCGAGATCCCAGATGACTACGACCTCCTCATTCATCCGCGTCCCGATGCTGATAAGCTAGGCCGTGGTTATCAAAGATACGGTACCTTGAAGCTAGTCGTCACAACCTGGTGTTATCCTCTCAATGAATATTTACAGAAGGTAACGCTGTCTATATTCTTTTCATGATCGCTCACCTACTAACGAGTCAACTCCCAACGAAGGACCCCAAGTTCGCAAATATCACGGCCGTAGTCATGAACCCGGGCAATCTGGGCGATTCGCGAGCCTTCCGAACCAATACGCCCACATCCATCAAGATAATGCAGAAGCTTATCCTGAAGCCCTTCACACCCCTACTCCACCGCTTCGTCGATCCGATGTACCGTACTTCGGCCCAGGCAGGCGTTGATATCATGGAGCTGGGCGTTGGCAAGGCCGGCGACGGCGCGCGAGGATACTATACTTTCCTCAACAAGGACGACCCCGACCCCGTCGCGCTAGACAAGGAGACACAACACAAGCTATGGGCGAAGAGTCTCGAGTGGGCCGGAATTAACAAGGAGAACACCGCACTCCAAGTTGCGTTTGACTAATCCGATATATTGCTATGCGTGTTGATTTCTAGATACCGGCCTTGCTGCAGTTTTATTGAGCGGTAATTTGCTCTTGGCGGAATGTTTAAATGTTTACGGTTTTGTAATTGTATTTCAATAGTAATATACCTCCTTCCCTCTTGGCCAGGAAAGAGATCCCAGTCTGTCTTGAAACGAAACCACCTACTATTAGGTCCATGAACTTTGGTACAGCACCCAAAGCCGATCCCTTTGTACCTAAGCTAGCAGCTCATCTAACCCCCTGCTAACATTCACGGAAGGGAATGGCATGAAGCTACCTATGTATGCTTATGGACTATCCCTTGCATCATCCCTATCTAAAGTATAGGTACCACTTCAGCTCATTCCTTTATGGTATATCACATTAGCCGTCGTGTCGTAAAATCTTGACTCTCCGTTAAGTATCAGCCTACTACCTTCCTAAACACACATATGGTGGAAGCAAGGTAAAGAAATATGTCGCCTACAACTAAAAATTCAACTACAATTACTCAAACTACCCGAGCTGCGTCAGACAGCGTACTGTCCATTGGGTTTAAAAGAGTCGTCTGATCTTTGTGTATCCCCGATGATTGCGTCTGAAGTTCGATCTGCGAGCCGTCAAGTTTATGAAACTTTCGCGGGCTTCCAAACGTCACAAGGCTGGGTTTCGATTGAGCATCTCCCGATTGGGCAGGCGAGCTCCAGCGTTCCGATATGTTCTTGAAGACGCGACTCGAGAAGCTTCTCCAGAGGGGATAGACGGCCGGTAGCGACCCGCCCATCAGAGCCAGTGTCGGTTCTAGCTGGCCAGGGATCCAGACTGCAACGCCATAGTTGTCGAATTGGACGGGGATATATCGCGACAAGAGGTATTCAAACCCTATAACACCTTGACTTAGCTCTTGGAATGGGGGACAAGGATGCACTACCAAAGTATCACAATTAAATGCACTTACAGACAGGATCCCAGCTCTGAGTTCGGGGTAGATCTATTACATAGGCAGCAAGTTTATATGCGGATGCGACGCTGGCGCTACACAAGATGCACGTGTAAGTATATGCCCCTTTTCAAGTTGTGCAACGATGGGATAAATACTTACGAGGCTCCAAGCATAAACATGAAAGCGACACCGATGCGCTTTTTCCGGGACGTCTGCAGCATCCAGACTGGGAATACGGGAAAGACGAGCAAGATGATGTCAAAAGCCAAGCTGATGCTGAAAGATGAGAGGTGAAGGTTGATCCAATAGGTGAGAGTACAGACTTGGGATCTCTCTAGAGGGTGCCAGGCGTACTTCAGCGGCTTACAGATGAAGGCGGGAAGGATTGAGAATATGAGGGCGAACGCAGCCTGTATGCCAATGAGGACCCAGATGAAGCGCTTAAACACTTTTCCATATCCTCCAGCGAATACTCGATAGTAAAATAGCAGAATGGACACTCGGATGGTACTTGAAACGGCCGGGTAGAGCCAAGTTATGGCAAGGAGACACTGAAACCATATGGTATATTCGTTCAGGGTGATTTCGTGAAGCGGCTTGTCAGCGCCAGTAGCTAAGGAGGCATACACTGTAAGGATCGTCCATCCAATATACAGTATCTACTGATGATTAGAATCCCCAGAATCGAGCCATAAGTGGAGGAATATGTTCATACAAAGGCCGGAATGATAGCATAGTCGTCTATGCCCAAAGTCTTAGATCGAACGCGATACCACAGACGAGCGCTGACGAACGCACTTCCCACTATGCCCATAAGAATACACCCGATTGCGATCGAGTAGACCTTATGAGTGTTGTTCACCTCCGTCGGTGGTGGAAGGAGACCGTCGTGGGGGACGGTCGGATCCACCTCATTTGGTTCCTGGAACGGCATTAAGAATTGATAATGTTGATTCGATGATAGGGGGAATTAAGACAGAAAAGAAATTTGCCTTCAAAAACTCTTACACGGCCTCGACAGCCATCCGATGATGACCTCGATCCTACGCGCATGAAATTGATCTGATTACCAACTAGCCCCCCCTTTCCAATGCTACCAACAGCATAATCTGATTGTAAGCACTTATACAATAAGCTCGCCTCCAACTTCTGCAGTACCGCCACCAATAAACTCAGCAGGCGGCTGCTGTGAAACCCCAACTCCGACCACTATAACTGTCTCACCGACCTACGCCCTTTGTTACTTTTTTTTCATGCTGTAATCTTGGAGAAAAACAATATTCTATTGCCGCCAAGTCGTTATTGTCATCTAGCCAATCAACATGGACCGCAACTTCTTGCCATTCCTGGACAGCATTGGCCTCTCAAGTTCACATTCAGAAACGCTTGGGACGTTGCTTCATGATGCTCGTAACAACGGGAGTGACCCCGCCGCAATCCTAAGTGTTGCTTGCCAGGTAGCACGGCAATCCCTCGGAACCGATCAGGTGAACAGCGCGCCCCTTAACCAGACACTTGTCGACGAGAATTGGTACTGTTCCTGTTTTCTTAAGGGTTCCGCTTCTTGACGTGCATGAAACTAGATTATTTCCTAAGCCTCCAAGTCTTGGCTTGCATTTCTTCTCGATCCTAATCTTCTGGTCAGGTCATTGTCGTGCGTCGCGGAACCGTACTGCATCTTTCTGCCACGGAACGCCGACGACGTAGCGAAGGCGATCAAGATCATCAGCTATTTTCAAGTCAGGTTCGCCATCCGCAGCGGCGGCCACTCGCCTAACCCGGGCTGGTCCAGCGTCGGACCGCAAGGGATCCTCCTGGATCTGCAGAACTTAAACGATGTCAGCCTTTCGGGCGACAAAAGGGTCGCCAGCACCGGCCCGGGTGCTCGCTGGGGTAGTGTCGTGGCGGAACTAGGCGCCCAAAATGCCACGGTCGTTGCTGCGCGGCATCCTCATGTCGGTGTTGGCGGTCTCATTCTAGGAGGTGCGAGCTAGTAGCATCCACGATGGCTCTTCTCTAACGGTGCTACGTAGGCGGGTATCATCATACCTCATCCGCATTTGGGCTGGTGGCCGATAATGTTAAGAACTTCGAGGTATCTTACATTCCCTCACCCCTTGGCCGCACCCTATCGATCTCGCGAGCCTTTTGCTAAGTTTAGTAATAGATCGTTTTGTCAAACGGAACCATCGCAAACGTGAACCTGGAAGAGAACAGCGATCTGTTCTGGGCCCTCAAAGGTGGGGGCCCCAACTTCGGGGTCGTGACAAGATACGATCTTCACACCATACCCGTCCACGAGATATGGTATCAGCTCACCGTATACCCGCCAGAATCAGCATCCACAATTCTAGACATATTCGCAGAGTGGCAGATGAACGAAGGGTCCGAGGATCTGAGAGCCAACTTAGTCCTTTCCATGGGTTTAGATGCTCACCTGCTGGCGCTGATATACTCGGCGCCCGCGCCCGCGAACCAAACACCAAGCGCATTCGCCCCCTTTTCGGTCTTGGAGCCGCTCCAAGTAATAACTCCCGCCAAAAGCGGCACGTATGCTACATTCGACCAGGACCTGGCCCCTTTCATCGATCTATCCCCCGCGAGGTCGGTATATCACTCTCACAACCATTATGACACCGCTTGCTAACTCTACCTACCTACCTACCCAGGCATGACTATAGAGGCGTAAGCTCCAAAGTAGACGCTCAGCTCTATAAAGACGTCTACAACTTCTGGTTAAAACGGGCGCAGGGCGCACGGGAAGCCGTAGGCGCAAACCAAACATTCGTCCTGCAGCACGTCCCAAGCAACATCGCGGCACAGGGCGACGCCAAAGGCGGCAACCCCCTGGGGATCCCCCACGAAACCCACCAATGTAAGATGAAGGCCGAAAAAAAAACCCCACACGATGGTTGAGCTAACGCGGACAAAGGGTGGACTACGCTCGTCGACTGGGCGGAAGAGAAAGACGACGAGGTCGCGCGGTCCGTCGTGATCGACACGGTCGACCAGTGGGAAAAGCTCGGCCGGGAACGTGGTCTGTATCTGCCGTTCCTCTACATGAACGACGCGGCGAGGGAGCAAAATCCCATTGCGAGGTACGGCGAGGAGAACGTGAAGAGGCTCAAGGAAGTTTCCTTGAAGTACGACCCTAGCCAGTTGTTTCAGACGCTGCAGAACGGCGGGTTCCAACTATCAAGCGCCTTGCAGCTAGGTACCTAGGTAGCCTAGTCAGTCTACCATGCGAGATTTTAGAGAGCCAGGAGTTTGGATTTCTCTTCTAAGTAGAAAGTACCTAGGTAAACTAGAATGCTAGTTACTCCGCATGTATACCTAGGTACATATGGTCCACTCTATCATATCTGCAATGATATCGCAAGTGAACATTTGGACATATTAAAATGAACACTAGAAGCTAAAAAGGGACAGGAGGTGGTCAACTGGTCACACTACCTTAGGTTGGGTACCTACTCAACGGCGGTTAAAACAGAACATCAACCCGCAACACCAACGATACCAGAGCATCCCCACGCATTTCATGATGAATAAAGACGAATTTCCCCACATCCAAATCCGAAAGAACCAAATCTTATGCCAGTATGGATCTCCGAAGAGGTAGAATCCTTGGAATGTCTGATCCAGCACGATGATGCACACCAAGAAGTTTGAAAAGATATACAACATGATAAGAATCGTACGAAACCTCATGAATTTGCTTTCGAGATCTTCAGGCTCTGGCTGCGTCTCCGGTACGTAGGACGCCAACGCACGTTTAACGGTCTGTTCGAATCGTCGGTTTATATCGTCCATAGTCAGTATAGGCTCAGGCTCTTCGATAATAGATGTTGGTCGACTTTGACTTTTCTGGACTGTAACCTCTGTGACCTCTGGCACTTGGCGATGGTCCCTTTTGCCGCTCTTCTGACCCCAAGATACATCGTGGATATTGCTGAAGGCATATATGTTGAGAATATTCGTATATGACGTCGAGACAAACAGATACTGGGCCCAGCTGGTAAAGAGATGCCATGGATCGAAAGACAGGAGCCCGGTGTCACACGGCTCGATCCGAGTGGCTCACCTGATTAGAGAAACCCATGGTCATAGATCTTGGCAAGCGCGTATCCTGTATATTGATGTGTGAGTTGGCTGAGGTTGAATGGATGGAGATAACTCGGATTGAAACAACAAGACCAACACACGTCAGTCGGGCGCTTAGAGCGGCAATAAGGCAGAAATCAGGTAGCAACCCTGGGACATAAATAGGGCCTTAGATTCCTGTCTAAATTGAAGGGGATCAAGGACCTTAGGACCCGTAAAGATTATTATATTGAATTGAGGCTATTCCAAGTCTCTGATACAGACCCTTGTCACACCCGGCCACGATGTAGACGCCGAAGACAGAGATGGCAGTGACGAAAACTGTTATGTAGCCTATATCGGTATAGTATTCGTTAATAAAGGCATAGTTGGCGCTACCAATAGTGTCTAGTTTGAAGTCGACGAGCCTTTTAGTGAGGTAAATGAGGTTTATAATCAGATAAGCTTGGACGACAGCGAAAATAGAGAACGAAATGATATAGCTCTTTATCTGGCTTTTCGGGCGACTCCCAAGGGCCAGAACAAATTGGAATACCACGGTGACGAGATAGATGATTTGAATAACAGCATTGACGACAGGGGTAGCCGATCCAAAAGGAAAGCCATTTACAGCGACACCTTCGGGTGGGTTCCCAGACACGTCATTGACAATGAAAGTTGTCAAGAGAAACCCGGAGAGAGAAAACCATGCAAATAGGAATGCAAGCATATTGTGAAGGAGCTGAATAAGCAGCAGTGTAAGACGTAGGATGTTGTGACCAGATTTTGGAAGTCGCTCGAACATATGGTAGCTATAGAGGGTGGCGGCAAAGGCGCCATTGAGCCACCTTCGGCGTTGGTTGATGAAATCGGTGGTGTTTGTGGGAACATCCGTGTATGCCCTGGCGTTGCTAACTACGGTAGTGTGCCATTTGCTGTTGGCCTTGACGACAAGCTCGAAGGCTAGGATTCGGTCATCTGCCAAGAACCTGTTCAGTCGGAAAATATCCCTGGGTACTTCATGACCCAGGCGGTCCCTCAAGGTTGGGTCTCCATGAAAGTACGCCTCTAGGGGCTTACCCATGGCGGCACGGAATCTATGATTAAGGTTAGGAACACGAGGTAACAAATCAAAAGTTGTAGAAAAAAAACTCTTTACCTATAGCCGGCGAATGCCCCGGGGAGAACAGATAGATAACCAGTAGCGGCTTCCATCGCTCTCTCGAGTTGGACAGCAACTTTATACTCGAAGTTCTGTGTGGCGATGAGCGGACTCAGTAAGCCTAGGTACATCTTCCCCAGGTCAACATGGAGAGCGCCACAGGCAGCTCCAAGGTCCTTATCGTTATAAAACGCCTCCCAGAGCCTAAGAAGGGCCCTAGGCTTGAGGTATGTACCGGTGTCAATATTCGAGACAATCTCTGGATTCAAGAGCCTCCCGAAGGCGTTATATATCCAGCGATACGAATTAATTTTGCCCGCATTCTGAGTTTTGATACATAGCATGAGCTGGACTGGTGGTAGAGGATTTGGCTCGATATTCTTCGGTATGAACAACTGCTGGTTTGCGTTGACGGACAGTTGAGTTGTGCACTCGAACTAGATCGAACCGAAGCTAGTTAGTAATGGTTACTCGTCAACGCCATGAGAATATCTACCTACCACGTGTGCCGTTACTGGAACATCATCAACGGATTCACACATGATACCGTCTTGGTAAACGCCCATAGTAGCAAGAACGTCGAGAACAGTATCATCGCAGGCTTCGATGCCGTCCATGACTATGCACACCACCATTTTCTGCCATGATACGCTTCCTTTGTGCCAGAACGTTGACTTTTTGAGGTTGTAGATGTCTCTGATGTTTTCGAAGAGGCTATGAATCGTACGTGACAGCATGACTTTATCCTCGTTGTAATATGTTACGCAAACGAGATGCTCGGTGTGCCGGTTCAGCATCCGCGGACGAAGATCATATCCATTTCTTAAGGTGAAGTCGTCGGGGTCGACCGTCACGGCAGTATCTGCAGAAAGATGGTCAGTCGAATTTACAACTTGCCACATGATCAAACACCTCACATCGGAGTGTGGAAAATTCAGCCTCTTTTTCTGAGTCGAGATATTTGGATTGGACAGCATTCCGTATAGGCGATGGAACTGGATAGTCGAGACTAAGCACATTTCCTGAAGCCAATTGAACTTTCCGAATAGCTTCATGTCTCAATGGTTGCTGCTCTTCCATGCCTGAGCTAGACGGACGTAGGCTATCTCCTGAAGATTCGAACCGTGTGGAGATTTGATCCTGTTCAATAAACCTGGAGGGTCCGGCCTTGGTGGCAGTAGACAGGTAGGGGGTTTCCGTAGAGTCTAGTTCATATATGCTCTCAGTTGGATGAAGCGCTGCCTCGGGGGAAACTAGTTGAGGCATCTCTATGATAGAAGTGCAGCAAATGAGCTTGACAGAGCAGCCTCTAGACACTTGATGTGTTTCGACTGTAGAAGAGCTTCTCTTTACTCAATCGGTATCATTTTGCGAGAGAAACTCTTGTTTTGGTTCGATTGCTGAATCGCGAAGATGCCTCGCCATGTTAAAAATCAGCTCAGCCGCACGATGCGGGCAGTGCCATGGGTTGCGGCATGACTGCCTAGCTAGTTAAGGACAGCTGACCGAGTTAATAGCTGCCCGAGAGAGCTCACATTTTGCTTCAACTTCTTCACTCAATGAATAAGGAGAAGGCTGTGATGTCAAGGTAAACAATCAAAACTACGCGGCGAAATTATTAATCCTAGCCATGTATTTTTGCTTATTCGGTATCGAATTGGCGGCGTTATAAATTGTTTGGTGACGCGACGTTCTTCTTGAATAAGATCCTGCACGTGTAGACCAATCGCAAGAGATTACCAAATGCGTAACCTTGGAATCCGAATCCGAGCGGAAGAGGGGTACGTACACATTTACCCCTTAATGTGAGAACTCACGTTTTGACGATAATATTTGCAAACATATTAGAGATCATGTAGCCAAACTTCTAAACTAGCAGATACCTTTCGAACGAATCGCATTTTAAACATCTGCTGCGAGATTACTAGGAATTGGTGGACTTCCCGCGTGGTAAGGCTGAAACCATATGGAATACGGTCAGCATTATTACAAGGGCCACTCTGGAGAGGGGCTTGGCACCTTTAGGCGGGAGACGTCCCCCGGGAATCAGGAATGATCAGCGTTTTCCGAATGCGAGCTCAAAAACCCACTGTCCACGAATGACATTCTAGCACCTCAGCATGTTCCTCATCTCGGTTACAACATTTTCAGGCGACTAGACTTGCTTTTAACTACCAAGGTAGCTAGCTACCTAGCTATGCTCCTTTGGCCTCCCAGCTGAACATAAACAGAAGGACGTATCAGCCGTATCGTACACAAACAAACTACATTACACAGCCATGTGGCACGGAACAGAATGGGCCCTCAATACTGTCGTGGGCTGGGAAGATGGAGCCTGCGTAAGTGGCATACGCTAAGCAGGGGACCACACGCATGTACATAAGACCCAAACCATCTCCCCTAGTCGATGGCTACCTATAAAGTGCCAAGCTTTCCAACTACCGTGGGAGTCTTCAAGTGCGGCTCTACCTACGGACATCTGCCAAGCTAGACAACTTCCAAGGGAGTCGTGGTGTTATAGCAGTCTCTATCAAATAATTCGCTCGTCCTGCCCACTATCACGCCCGCTACCTCTTCAAAGGCTTCTTGTTCTTACCTCTTCCGCGACTTTTGAGACTTGATACGCCCGTCAAGATGTATTTAGGAGATATTGCCTTGGCCGGGTTATTGGTCTTCGCCGTCGCAGTCGAGTCCAAGGTCGTTCAAACATGGAATGGTGCTGTTCATGGCGGCACGTGTAGCACGACAGACGTGAGCTACTTCTTCTCGATCCCATTCGCGAAGCCACCCGTCGGTGAACTGCGATTTGCGCCTCCGGAGCCCTACCATAACGCATCTTACAAGGTCATCAACGCCACAGTACCATCACCAGCGTGTATTCAGTTTACGACGCTGTTTGGCGAAGAAGGGACGCAGAGTGAAGACTGGTATGCGTGTTCTACTTTGTTAACGCGAGTGATCGTCGCTGACAGAAATATCACATATACAGCCTTTACCTAGATGTCTGGGCGCCTGCATCTGCTACTCCGAAATCAAAGCTCCCGGTGAAAGTATGGGTGTATGGTGGAAGTAACGAGGGCGGTGGTGTATCAGATCCAACGTACAGTGGCTGTTTTTCTGCAGTAGACTCCATTGTGGTATCGATCAACTACCGCCTGGGCCCCCTAGGCTTCCTGGCATTGGAAGATCTCGGACTGTCCGGCAACTATGGCCTCATGGACCAACTTCTAGGTCTCCGTTGGGTTCACGAGAACATCGCGGGATTTGGTGGTGACCCGGTAAGTTCATCCCTATCATCTAACCGGGGTTGGTAGTCCACGGAGCTCAGGGGCTGATGACCAGTGGTTGAATTTAGGAAAAAGTTCTACTCTTCGGACAGTCCGCCGGCGCTATTGATACCTTCGTCCTTGCTACACTGCCCGAAATTACAGGACTGGTGCGAGTTGCTGCTTTCGAGTCTGGTGCCGGGAGAGACCTAGCGACGGTCGCTGACGCGAAAGTTTGGTATTCGGGATTCGTTGAGTCATTGAATTGCAGCAAACCCGATGTATGTTTCTAACTCCATCACCTTTTATGAACTAGTCTAACTCGTCTCTCAGTTATCATGTCTCCGATCCGCCGAGCCTTCCACTTTCCAAGCCGCAGCTTCGGCCCTGCCAGACCCAGGCGTGGTAACTGTTAATACGGCCTTGATCAACAACGGCACAAGAAGCACATGGACGCCCTTGATTGACGGAAAGTTCATAAAAGAGCAGCCATCTGCCGTCGGAGTCAAGATTCCTTCGATAGTTGGTTCCACCACCGACGAAGGCTCGCTATTCGTCCTAGGTTACTACCAGGCCGCCGCGATTTTTGGCCTGCTAACCCAGTCCGACTACGATAAGTTCCTAGCGTACAACTTTGGACCTCTAGCTGGACGCGTGAACGAAACATTCTCGGTAGCATCTACCTTCAACGGCTCGGTAACCAACGCCATAACAACTGTTCTGACAGATGTTTCTTACAAGTGTCCGACTTATCGAGCCCTCGTACAAGGAGAAAAGAATGGAATCCCCGTGTGGAGTTATCTATTCAACCATCCACCCAGCTGCTCTTGGTACGAAAACATCGAAGCAGAATGGCTACCGATCCTCGGCGTGACGCATACAAGCGAGATCCCGTTCGTGTTCAATTTCACCAGCTCCATGCCGCCGCCCGACGGAAACTGCACTTTCACAGCGTCAGAGCAGGATATGTCGCATACAATGAGTCGCGCGTGGACAAATATGGCGGAGTTTGGGTCGCCAGATGACCAGGCTACGTGGCCTGCTTGGACATCGGCTGAAAGCAAGGGTGTCGTATTCGGGGATGCGATGGAGGCTAGCGTCGTAGATTACACTTCGTGCGCTTTCTGGGACGAGGTCAACACCGAACTCAACGAATACTGGAGCATGCAGCATTGATTCCGCATATAGGCAGGTAGTTAGTTGATGACAAGCTATATTTAATACGGACCATTCGGGACTCAGGTATTTCACCAATCCAGATATTCCCCCTATTCGCTATGCCGATGGCCAATCCTCTTGAGAACTTCATATGCTCGAGTGGCACAGCCAACACCGCCCAAGGTCAACATAATCCCGTTAAACAAAATCAAAGTGCCGTAACTCGTCCCATAACTCCTTGGCCACCAAAGCGTCTTGTCAGTCCCATCGGCTATCAGTCTCTCACTTATCGGGCCACTCGCAATACTACCAACACCTCTTGCCGCCGCCGCAAATCCCCACAGCACACCCAAATCAGCGTGGGGACTCCGCTTCTGAATCTCGAGACTAATGCCAACCCACGTAGAGCTCCAGCCTCCCGCAAAGATGCCGTAGAAAAAGGCAAAGGCGCACAGAGCACCGAAGTCCGCCGCGAACCCCCAAGCAAGGAAGACCGCGACGGCAGCGCCTAGAGACAGGAAGAAGAGGGTTACGGAAACGTGATAACGATCGACAAGATATCCGGTGCAGATCGCGCCAATCACGGTTGCTGCGTTGTAGAGCGACAGCATACCCGCCGCATCCAACGACGAAGCACCGAAGCGCTGAGCGAATGCTGTATCTCAAGATTAGCAGGTCGGTGCCGGGCAGTATGTGTACCGTGAGATACGTACTTGGAAGATGTATACCCGGCAGGAAGTTTCCGAGGGCCTGAAAGATGTTTCCAGCTTGAAGGATAGCAAAGATCGGCGTTGCGAGGAAACCCAAAGTGCCCAGTTCGGAAGCGCTGCCGGGGCGCGGCTTAACGCGCTCCCGTAGGAAGTATATTGACGGTATAGACAGGGTCGTGATGGCGACGAACCAAGCGATCAGCATGGTCCGGTGTCCGTACTTTTCAAGACCCCATGTCATTAGAACACTGTTCTGATCGTCAGCATCAGAGTTCTCCGCATGTCATGTCTCATTCTCACGTACGGAATAATGATCCCGCCCATACCCGCGCCGCTCTCCTGGATCCCGAAAGCGAGACCTTTGCGCTCGATGAACCACTCGTTTAGGAACTGTATGGTCACCGTGTTGACAACGCTGGCACCGAGTCCGTATAGAACGCCTTGCGTTAGAACCAGATGCCAAACCTGAGACGCAAAAGCGGATGCGAGCACGGCTAAGCACGTGGTAATCGACCCGACGATGAGGACAGGTCGCCTATATGACTGATACCGCTGCAGAATAATAAACGACGGAGGCGACGACAAGTATAAAATTCCCTGGAACTATTAGCAATGAATGGCTTCGGCACATATTCATAGCTGATATACCAAGGCAGTCGTCCCAACTGTCGGCAACCCCTCAGGGTGGTCGGAAAAGGGGGGATGAGACGAGTAGTAGCTTTGGAAGACACCGTATGAGAACGGAAATCCCTGTGAGTTGAGTGAACTGCGTTAGACACTCGGGCGTTGAGTACTGGCTTTACACCTCTCTTCGCTTACCCATGTCAACGCAATCATCAAGAAGCAGCCAACCCAGAGGAACAGCCACGCATGTCTTCCGCGATCTGGTTCGGGATACGCGTGAGCAGGTGCTCTCTGTGGGTCCTCTCCAAAATCTCCAAGTTCGATCGACTCCGAGTCGGGCTCCCCGACGAGCACACTTCTATGTGAATCCATTGCTTGGCACTTTTAATGTATCATGAAACTTGATGTTTTGAACTCAAGCACGCAGCTGTGATATTCGGTCGTTAAAACTGAAAGTCTTCATATATCGTCGGTCCAATGCGCTTGGCAGACCCCCCTCACTAGTGCTTAGGCCGTCATCGGAAAGTCTTCCAGAGGGGCTTCTATGCGGTGGGGCCCTATATGTCTGTTGATTTCGTAATAAAATAGTATTAATCACACCATCACTGCTCGGCTCATTTTCTGATGGAATAATCCGTGGTTTGACCTGGCTTATGTATAACGCAAATACGCCATACGCTCTTTGAATCAGTATGCCGCCACATAACAGCAAAGGGACTGACTTGTTCTGAAGGAACAATGTGTGTTAGTTGGCAGCGGATGCGAAATCAAGATTTCTAAAGGAGAATGCCTAAAGTTGATATATTGCTGAAGCAATAAGCTCGTACTTTATCGGCCTGTGTATACAATGTCTCTCAGTATGGCGGACCGGTTATATCAGCTTCACCCCTATATATTTCGTGCTCATTCTTTTGTCTCATGTAAATCGTTGTCTGGTCGTGCCTGACGACCTATTTGACAATTACTAGTTTAGTGATGTAGTCAAGCTGTTCGTAATGGCATGCGATATAATTCTCTAATATAGTGCCATAAGAACCTAGAGCCTGGGATTTTGAGACTATATATAGTCTTTTAACAATCCAAGTCCGTCATAACGTCATTGGTAGGTATCTGTAGGTAGGTATATAACTGGACTAAGTTAAATCCTAAGACTTCTAAGCGATGTACTCGCTCAGCAGAATAATAACCTGTTTACGACAACCCATACGAAATAGGCATAGCCTTCAGATACAATTCCCGTAACTGTTCAAAGGATCAATAAACGTCGCGAGTTTCATCTCATTCGGAAAACCCGTGCATCGGGTGATGTCAATATTGAACCTACTTGCTCTCGTGCCGTATGTACGGTCGTCAAGCGAGGATGCATCAAGCGAGGATGCGGCGGATGCACGACAACCCATGTCAATTCCCATGCAGGAAAGCTTGAAATAGGGATGCTAATTATAGCTCGATCGGCATTAGCATGATAGCCGAGCTGATGGGTTTAATGAGGCTGTCTTGGTCGCTATGGCTTCGAGGCGTTGCGACCACGGGAATATGCAGCACTACTATCTCACACTTGCTATTACTGCAACTGCAGGTAAGTACCTGTAGTATTGTAACAAATGACTATCGTCTGAAGAAGGAAAATAATAATGAGATGACCGCACTTTTCGGTAGTTAGTAGTTTCTTGGATCCGCTGTTATGGTGGAAGGATTCCCAGATCAACGATGGCGCAGCACAAGTTGACGCTTCTCTAGCTTACCCCCTTTGGGCACTTTCCAGCAGCCTCAGGGCCACTTGGCAGTTTTGGGTTAACCGTCAAAAGGTCTGTAAACCGAATAGAGGTTTAAAATAGGATCTTTAGATTTGCTCGTGCCAGGGTGAGATTCCTTCTTACCAGGATTTCGCGTGGGGATCCCACGGTTCAGGCCTAGATAGGCGCAGTAAACTGCGTCAGTTCCCCAGATATTATATTCTCATCGGTGATTGCCCATGTGTCATGTGTTATACGGTAGTGTTAGCTAATATCATAACAGTCTGCTTTGATAATAATTCTCCCAATGCTTCTCTCTCTTTCTCTCTTCTTGCACGACCCATTACTCGTATTTTGTAGCGAAGAATGAAAATTATGAGGATGCTAATGGTATACGGCTTCAAATACTTAACTGCATTCTTACTCTGTTTACTAAGTCTAACACCCGCGAATGTGAGAGCCGAACCAAGCCTAGTTAGGATTATACATCCGACGGAACATCAAAATTTATATTACCTCGATACCGTTGAAGTTGCATACGAATCGGATTTCCCAAGTCCGCGGTTACACACCTGGTGCGAAGTAGACGGCGTTCCTCAAGGTGGGTTGGCTCCGTTGGTATAGGCACACTCGCCGTTAGGCCATTGAAGAACAGTATGACCCATTGGGTTTGCTACAGAAGTTTTTATAAATAATTGAACTCACATTCTAATCCGAGTCACAGAGAAAAGTAGAACCAAGGTGGACGCCTTCAATGCTTCAGCCCTCGTACAGTTGACCTTCAAAGATGGAGGAGACGCATGCTGGTTCCAACTAAGTTCCAGCCACGAAGACGCGGCGAAAGACATCAAAAGCCCACCTTTTAAATACCGGGAAGTGGAAAGAATCCGGGTTAGTTTGATATTCTCTTGTGGTCTTCTCGAGGTTCTGACCAAACCCAGGCGGCCGTTCTTGCCGAGCACGCCAGTCGAGCATCGAAATTTCTAAGCGATAATGTTATACGAGTAGTATCTAGAACCAACACCAATTTGACGACTGCGGATTGCGGAATGGAAGAGTTAACGACCAAGACGAATGCTCCTTTAGTTCCTGATATGTTGAGGACGCACGTGGGCATTGGAGCAGGCGCAGCCGTTGCAGGAATCACGTTGGGATCTTTAATCAGTACTCTGTATCTGCGATTCCGAAGGCGAGAATCTGTTGTCGGATCCAAGCTAGAAAGCGGCGGGATAGGAGGGCGAGATTCTCCTGAGGATACCGTTTTCTCGGCAAGCAAACCCCCCATCGACCGTTCCCCTAAACTCGACGGCGAAGCATCGAAGTCTCCACATGCATACCGAAACCACGAAATCTCACCGATATATCCCAATGAATCGGCATCATGCTATAATCTAGGAGCGGAATTCCAACAGGCCAAAGCTTACGCGACGGACTTTGCTATGGCAGACAGACAGATATGGACGGACCATTTGCAGGGTCGGCGAGCAGAAGAGACGCCAGTATCACCCCCAGGGATACCGTGGGCTAGAGAGATATCTAGGGTTGATTCAGGTACTACCTTGGATGAATCGATAGGTATAAACGGACTAAAGCCATTACCTAGGTATAAGTAGGTAGTGGGACCATATAGGCACCTAATAAAACTTGAAATATCTTGATTATATCTTAGACAGGTTCTAGAGTGGCAATTAGCTAGAGCAGGTGGGTATTATTCCCGTTAGCACCGGGATAAGACCCAGTTCAGGGCCCGGCCCTTGACGGAGCAAACCTTTCATCTCATATTGACCACGGTTAACCCTACTTAGACCCCTTTAACGCTTCGAATTCTCACCAAGATGTCCCACAGTCGCATCCGAAGGGTCCCATAGCTCAGTTGGTTAGAGCGTCGTACTAATAATGCGAAGGCCGAGAGTTCGACCCTCTCTGGGACCATTCCGCTTTCCTTTTTCCGGGCGAGGAAGAGTTATAGGCTTCACGCTTTTTTTTAGTAAAAGAGGAAGCGTGAGCGTTTTGCTTGCAACTTGTCCCAATGTAAATCTTGAGCTGCGCTCTCAGCTTCATTGCCTAGATACCTATCTAGGTGCCTATGTAAGTACATCTTGAGTACAGAGGAATGCAGGTATAGGAAGAGTCTCCCTACCTGGGCAAACATGCCTCCTATCCAGAGGACTAGGGGATGGAGGACTTGATCCTTGATACTTCTCCCGAGAGAAGAGATAGACGATGCTGTAACTTGCCGGGAATCAAGAGTCGTACAGGGAAAAGAGCCTCCCATTTCCTAGTATCGTCTAAGAAAGCCTCCTTCATCGTACATCCTTCAAACGCCCGACGGAAGGAAGCCAAGAAAGGATTTCAACTAGGAGAGAACGTAAGAATCCGAATACCAGCAAGGAAAGAATAAACCCAAGACTTGTAACTGCTCTAATACCTAGAGACAGCGAGACTTACCATCCCGGGCAAACGCACTGTCTGAACTCCTTAAGCATCATTCCCCATCTCCGGATCGCCGCCCATCCTACAGTAGACATGGAGGTGGGCGCGGATAATATGATGGTAATTGTTGTGGGCTTTGGGATCTTGTTCTTGTGAGTAGGAGCATGGTGCCCAACGCCAACTCGATGAATACCTGGATACCTAACACATTCCGGTTACCCTCCAAGGCTTCTAAAAGAGCAATACGCCTTTAAGACTCGCACGAGAACTCAGGATGGGCTTGAGCAGGGCACCGGTGAGCTTGAAGCAAAGCTCTTTCGTGTTACCGCTACCTCAACTTAAGATAACTCTGCCCATCATCCTATGGTGACGGTGCTCTGACGCTCTTAAAATCCAATCTACTTGTGTAGTGATTTTTCTTTATACCATGCCCATCAACCCCGACTAAGAGTGAAAAGAGGGAATTGTTCAGTAATTTAGTTCATTCATGTAGCCAGGGGGACTTGCCAGTCCAATGCATCCGAGCCCGTCGTCAACCGCGCATGCGATGCCAAACTATCGTACAGCGTGTGAAGAGAGAAAAAAGTCAGTCATCACGAAAAAAAACCCCCCTAATAACCGAAAAACCGTGTCGTGAGCAGAGAGATTTTTCTTCCCGTCCTGAAACCTCCCGTCCAAATACATGACTGCAATGGGTATTGAAACCTGGCAGGGAAGGTCTGCGCATCTGATTATCTCCATTAGAAGGAGGAAAAGTGGTGCGGATCCTCGAGGTTCGTGCATTAGAAGGGTGTAATGTACAGGGAACGGTTCGTTGTCGCATGTAAACAACCATCGGGATGCCGCAATGTACCGTATGAGAGACCGCAGAATGGCGCAAGAGGTTCTCTATAGCAGGGTTGCTCTATAGTGCTGGCTTGACCTCATGGTCCTGACCGCTCGCTGCACCGCCGATGGCACCGCCAGTCAGAATCTGGTACGATTGTTAGCCTCCTCTGTATCCGTCCCAAGTCGATAGGACATGATGACTTACGTCTCCGCCCATCTCGCGCATCTTCATCTCCTTCTCCATCTCGATGACTTGCTGCTCCTCGGCCCAGGCGAGGGTCCAGGGCACGCCGATGATCAGCGCCGAGGTGCCGAGCACCCACAGGGTCTTGCCGCCAAAGGAGAGGACGCTCTTGACTGCGCCAGTGGTGGCATTGAACTTGCTGGCGATGGAGTTACGAGTGGTGGGGGGAATGATGTCGCGCAGGGCGTAGAGTCGCTCGGCAAGCGTCTCGTTGGTCGGGTCGTAGTCGGACTCTGTTGAGATCTCGGAATCTATGGCGATGACTAGTTAGCGAAAGCAAGAAGAGACATGGCTATATATGTATGTATCTAGGGCGAGTTGGGCAAGTTGGGGTGGCTTGGTAAACTCGGAGCTTTCGAGGAGAGCTCGTGTGCGCGTATGTGTGACGTACCGGTATCAGTGAAATCTTCATCCTCCTCGGGACCGGCCTGACCCTCCTGGAAGTGCTCGTCGACAACTTCTGTCAGCTGAACCATCTTGGAATGCTGGGACTGAAAACTGTTGGAGCGTTCTACGGCGTGGATGGTGAGACTATAGTTGAAGTAGAGTGAGTCGTCCTTTGCTGGTCGAACAGGCGAATTGGGCGGAGCAGGAGGAAATTCTTCAAATTCTGCTTGATGCTCCATCCTTAGGGCAGCAAGGGGGGGTCCTTAAAGCTTGAATATCATTGGTTGAGAATTGTGGTGTGTCGAGTGTCGGTCTTATTCTGACAGTCGGCCGACAGTTTCGACGTTTTGCTTGGAAAACGTAAAGTTTTCATTGTGCGGAGAGACCCGAAAAGCGCCGTCAGAATGCACGTGAAAACCTGTTATGCCCCGCACTTCGTACCTTCCCTAACGTTTTTCACCAAAGAGCTTCGCAACTTCCTTTTCGTTAAAAAGACATGCATGGGCACGCTAGCTACCGTTACAAGGAGGATTACGTAAACTACAACACGTCCTATTTTCCAGGGGAATACTCCCCTTTTACAGCTAGTTTACAGCTAGTCTAACAACCCTTAGAGATTATACCACGTTGATATCAACGAAATGAAGTACATAGTTATACAGACTCCTCGAGGTCTAAATACCTTATGTACCTAGGTAGGTATGGTCGATAAATAATAGATGTACCAAGAGTCTCGAGATAGCTTCGTTTCTTCAAACGCCCTTGTCAATGTCTTAGAATTATGGTCACACGCTTCTAATCTTCAACCCAACTACTTCATAAATAAGACAGGTTTCGGAACAATGTTTAGGTAGGCAGAGTAGACTAAATAATGCTCTTAAATATTTAACCGAGTACATTTCCATCTCCACCAAGTAGAGGGTTTGCGTCTTTCTCGCCTTAATAGCGAGGACACATTTCATTATCAACAGCTTCATCACCAATTCTTCGTATATACTTGTTACCATCGCGCTCTAGAAGTGCACTTGGTACGTCATGTACAACACACCACATAAGACCTATCCTGCTCTAAAACTGAAGGAACATTTGTTCTAACTCATGCATCGTATAACTCTGCACACTTCCTTTTTCCGCTGTACCGATCCAGTATATCATCCGTAATCAAAATCAGGAAGAAAAAACAGTGCTGAGGCATTGTGCCATTTTTAGCCCTTGTTCAGCGGGGAATCCGCAAACCTGATCCCCCGTCTCGCAGGCGGTACTCTAGGGGTATCATCGTCATCGCTATCGCTGGCTTCAGCTGCGTCGCTGTCTACGCCCAATGCCAACTCTCTCCTCCTGCGCTCCGCCGGCGTCTCTCCTGTCTCGTTGTCCTCGCGAACGCTGGCGAAAGCCGCTAGTCTTCGTCGTCTCTCCGCTGCCGTTTCGGGCGTGTTTGAAGTCGCCGCCTGCTCCGAGCTGATCGTTGAGCTGCGTCCGCGTGGTGGCTCTACTTGAGTAGGAGATATGCTCCTGTCACGAGTGCTGTCGCTGGCCTGAGTTACGCTGATTTGCGGCCGGACTGGGGCTGGGGCTGGGGCTTCAGAGGGGGGCGCGGTCGTTTCCGGCTCTTCTTTTGCAATCGATTTGACCGCTGCGGTAGCAGTGGACTGATCGACAACCTCGCGGCGAGTACGAGCATCCAACTTCTGCACTTCTTTAAGGAAATCATCCTTGGTCATGCGTCGGCCTATCCCACCGATCGTGAATCGAATTCCACGGTCGTCCTCCACACTCTTTTCAGTGTCAACGGTAGCATCCTTCCTCCTCTGTTCAGCACCACCGCCGCGACTAAAGCCCGGCCATCCTCCGGTTCTTGTTCTAGCTGGAGGTTCGGGTTTAGCGCTACTAGCCTGGGTAATCTCTCGTTCAGACGACTCTCCAGTCTGAGTCTGAGGAGGAATTCTGTCGACTGGCTTAACGAGGCCACCCATCCCCACGTACTTCAAGCCCGTAGCGACGTAATCCTTACCGTCGCCCTTGTCCGCAGGCAAGTCGTACTTCCGCACAACCTCTCCATCCTCGTCTTCGACAATAATCTATATGACAAGGTTAGCAATGCACTCCTATCCTTGAGCAAGGGAGAAACTCTGCGTACCGTATTGCCAAACTGATACGCTCTGGCCGGTTCGTGCTTTCGATGTTGAGACTTGGTCTTTTCCTTGCGCTTCTGGACTTCATCGTCGCGCCATTTCCCGAGACTTTTCTTGAGCGAGTCGTACGTCCATCCAGGCTTTTGGGTCTCGGCTTTGGCCTTCTCTTTCACTGTGTGCAAGTCCTCTGGTTGGTGGTGCTCAGTTTTCTCAACAGCAAGCACTCGATCATCCTGATCTTCAACAACAATGTGACTGCCCTCGTCGTACACCTCAAGTTGGTCCTGTCGCTCGCCTGAAGATGGCGGCGTCTCACCTGCTTCTTGCTCCCGTTCGCGTTCCTTTGCTACGTCTATAATATTCTCGATCTCCTTTTCACTTTCCTTCTCACGGAGCTCTTCTGATGGGGAGCTGGAGCTTTCCTGTCGTGGAGACATTGGTGGCATAGAATCGGATGGCGACATCGGTTCACCATTACTCTTTCGTTGGGGGAATATAGCAGACTGGCTTACAGGCCCGCCAGGTCCGATGCCATCGTCCCACTTCTTCCTGCTACGACGTCGACCAGCCGCGGATGACGCACGACTTCCTGCCCTGCTTGGGTTATCTTCCTCACGCTGGCGACGAAGGAACTGCCCAGGCGTTCCAATAGGGGGTAAAGTTCCCGGTGGGAATTCCGGTAACTTCATCTCTTCGAAATCGGTATCTGACATTGTTCGGGCTTGTGATCGCGATTGGGACGAGATTCGTGGCAAGCGGTTCATCCACGAGGGACCATCCTCCGGAGCGGTAGTGAACGACATGGTGAGCGTGAGGGTGTTGATGCGTTTTCCGAGAGTGAACACAGCTATCGAAGAACCATGGACGAGAATCGAGGAGATAACCATGAATGTAACGATAGGCCAGACAAGGACAATGAGATTATAGTACTCATTAGTACCTGGGGCCGGGATTTCCGGTTCTGGGATACTCGTCTCGTGTTCCAGTTCGCCGCGAGCGAGCAAAGCGACAAAGATTGCGCCTACACCGATCGGACCGAAATGTCCAGCGAATAGGGCCTCTCGCCAAGTTTTGACGTCAGGAATGACTGGCTTGAGAATCATCATGATTGGAATTCGACGGAACAGAATGACGAAGATGGCCATGACCACTAGTCTCCAGGCGGAAAGACCAATCTCCACATTGTTGTACTGATCCCAAGGAATAATGGTGCCGAGAAAGACAAAATACGTCAAGTTGAGCAACAAGTCGATAACGTTGGACACATGGGACTCTTCTGTCTTCTCGCTAAACCAACCATCATTCGAAAAGCCGACACCGGCAGCAAATCCGACAAGCAAGTCGTCGACACCTAGAATACTTCCCGAACCCGCGCAGAAAAGCGCGAGAGTAAAGTAAAAGACGAGAAAACTCTCGCGATCGATTAGGTCGTGCTTCTCAGCGAGCTTGATACCGTGTCGGGCAATGTATCCAATTAGGAAGCCATAGACGGCGCCGAAAATGCACTCATATAGGACGGTATACACCAACCAATGGTATGTCGTCTCTCTGGCGTCCAGATGCTCCTGGATGAGATAGAGAGATAGGTAAATGAAGGGGAAAGCCATGCCGTCGTTGCAACCGGATTCGGCGGAGAGCAGATCTCGCAAGTGCTTCGGTACTCGCTTCGCAAATTTGCCCTTGCCCACGACTGAAGATGCGAGAACGGGATCGGTAGCTGTGACACAAGCGGCGACCACCAAACTCTCGAGCCAAGACAACGATGGGAACATCCACCATACAACCAGACTCGTAACCAGCCACCCAAACGTCATGACAGGAAGTAGCAGGAACACGACGGATTTCCAATGCTTCTCCATATAGTATTTTGGCAATTCGACTCCGACGGCGAAGCATTGGACGACAAGGACGATTCGGGAGAACTCGAGGGTGACCTCGTCGACGTTACCCCACGAATTGGGGTCGATAAGATTTGCGGCATGGGGACCGAATATGACGCCGCACAGCGTAGCAACAGTCGCTTCACCAATATACATGCGCTCCTTGATGACGGAGGAACAAAGCATAAACAGCGAAGTAAACCCCCCCAAGATGATATACACCAAGTGGGGTTTCGTAATGGAAAGGTGCTCCCACGCCATCGTCTATCGGGCGAGTCTCGTGGGCGACTCGGTCCGAGAGGAGGGGATCGCGAGGGGGAAAGGTCGAAGTTCGTGAGGCGGTTAAACCCAGGAGTGTTGGCTTAAGGAGGACGCTGATCGGATGAAGGTGCAAACGATGGCTCCCCTACAGACAACGAAAAGTGTTCAAGAGGTGAGGCAGGTTTGGATGCTCCCCAACTTATGGATACGGCCCTGGGGAATTTCTGATCTAGATGCATTCAGAAGGATGATGGCATGCCAAGCAACTGGCAAACTAGCTAATACAATAGACTTGGGCGACAAGAGCAAAAAACCGAGATAGCCGCTAGATGCGAGATACAGAAGATCTCCTTTTTTAGTACATTTGTTTTTTTTTTTTTTTTTTACGCGTGGGCGATCATGAACGATGCAAGATTGCGATGAGGGGGAGATGGGGGATGAGGTATTGGGGGTTGCGCCGGCGGCATAAGCAGTACGCTCTTAGGTAGCAAGCAAAATAGAAGAGCAAAGCCGGGCCGCTTTGCTATTGATGCCCAGCTGCTGAATAGGAGGAGGTGAGGAGAATAAAAATTAAGATCATGTAAAATCCGGGGGAAAGTCGCGGTACAAAGAAAGAATAATACGAGAGATGGAAGGAATCGGCAGCATCAAAGTTTTTGTACTTCCATAAAAAAAAATAATTCTAAATTCATCTCCAACCTGCAGCCACTGCTGAGATGATGAGATTTGGGGATTTTTGATGGGGCCTGATTCAAGGATCTTTAGTACTATAGGTACCATGTATGTAGCTCTTAGCTTTTGCCCAGTAGCCCTAGCACACCTTAGCGTTACCGTAGTGGGGCTTGGGCGTGGATTGTGCAGGCTGACAGGGCCCCCATGTATGCCGGCCAGGGTACTATGATGCTGTGATAGGCCTAAATGCGTCGTGTACCTTCCACGTACCGCGGATCAGCCATCTTCTCGCCGCTTTTTGCCACCTTAGTACGCATACGGGCATACTACCTATGCACACACACACACAACCCTCGGTGCGGAAGGACGTGAAGATACCGGCTTTTCAACAGAAAAAGGTTGGCGCGCAGTGGGAAAATCAACCAATGGTTTTATATAATTGAGGCTCAAGAACAGAAGGATCGTCTAGAAGCGGGGGACATATCTAGACATCCTAGATAAAATATGCAGAGTTATCAATCGCGGGGGGGGTTTAGTATAGGAGGTACATAAGGGCTTAAGGGATAGGGGTAGATAAAGTCTCTCTGACTTGACCGCACTTGGAAGACACATACATACCTAAAGGTACACATTTAGCTCGCATATGTTGTCCTTTGTTTGCATGCGGTTATAAAGCACATGCATCATCCCTCAATATGCGAATGAGTGTGTGTAATGTCAGAATGTTCGCGTGTTACGTACCCGTACGGGCTCCGGCAATCTTTCTCGAAATGAACCGGAATGCGGTCGACGACGGCTGATGTCTCCGATGCTGTGGAACTAATTCACCATTCCACAGCCAACATTTGTGAAACTACCTGCTGGATACGTTAGGTGGCCTGGATAGCCTGGTAGCTCCCCCATAGGTAGGCGGAGCAGTTTAGAGCGGCCTTCTTATTTAAGTCGACGTGCCGTCTTTTCCGAAGCCGAAGAAGCATTTGAAGACGTATGGACTTGTTGACTCCATACACAGCCCGTCAGTTCACCTTTTGGTAATTAAAACGATGCCGTGTAAAATTCGACGTGCGTCTTCGAGATAACAGGGTGGCCATACGATAGAAAATAAACAAAACGGATGAGTACACAACCTATATTTAACCTCCAAAGATCACACCTGCTATATTAACATGAACCGCTTGCATCTGAAACGTACGATATGTCAAATTATGTTGCTTCGAAGTGAAGGTCTAGCAAGTCTTAGCAAGTCTAGTTCAAGGGAATTCGAAGGTGACCCGTGTAGGAAATGTAGGAAATAACTAAAGCGGCATGACGCTAGGCTCAAGCCGGGAATCCCACTTCCGCTGATATACTTAGATGCTACTTCTCCCTTTTCCAATGTTTCAACGACCTAAAGAATCCGACCCGAGGCCCGAGTCCATCCATCAATTTTCCAATCTTAAGACGCTTTCATCCATCATCGTCAGCATGTCGATAGGTTGATTGGATCTCTTCAAAAAACGTGTACCACCTCTCGGATCTTATTTCCAGTCCAATCTTTTAATATATCTATCATGATCAAGAAGAGAGCGTAACTGACTCGTTACCAATGGCGTAGCTTGGAAAAAAGGGAAAAGAAAAAAAGAAAAAGTCGTGGCACAGTCGCCGCCATTGTCCAACGTGACATCTTAGGCCTTCTTGGCGGCTCTCGCGAAATCCCAATCGTCCCCATCACATGACGTCGTCGCCTTCCTCGCTTCCATGCCTACGCCCGCAAGGCCCGTCCGTATCACACGTTTCCAAGCCGCCAGCGTACTCGGCATTCTGGGCGTTCAAGGGCTCAAGACATTGGCAAACGAGATTCGACCCCATCACCTGGCTTTCCGGCCAGCCAGCAGACAACAAACCATTGCAGCAAGCTTTGTGCAAGCTTTCGACGAGACGCGCCGAGTTTCTTGCCTCGCTTTCTTCCCATCTTGACAAGCAATGAGATCTGGAAATGCCAATACATATCCTAACTAATATCTCGATACCTACATGCACAGCTAAGACATTACGGCAAGTACAAGAGTCGGGATTTCTATATAAAGAATGTTTCACAGGCCGAATTCGTCTCTTTGCTTTTCACCGCTTTCCCGACGTGTTCCCCGGAGCTGCCGGGGTCCGGTTGTCTCACCGGGCGCACGTGGGGGTTTTGTTCGAGGGATAGGTTCCACTGCGCCCAATCTGGGCTTCTCTGGTTCTTTTGATTCCTGTGGCTCTGAGACGCGTGGTGCAGAGTAGCTGTTGGGGTCACGAGGCTATTTAGACGTCCGTCAGCGGCGCCCCAGGGGCCGATGCAAGCCCCATATGTAAGTTCTACCCAGTCCCTGGCTGGCTCACTGTGCATGTTGGGCGTATACACACATGCATGTCGTCCAACTTGGACCTTTCCCCAGTCCCCTTACTCACTCTCATAGACAGTTTCGTTGAGCACATAACTTGGGGATGACTGCAGAACTGCAGAACTGCAACTCCACTATGTGCTTTATTTTAATTTTATTCGCTCGTTCCCTTGCTATTACGCGCTTATCTATTATAGCCGGTCTTTCAAGTGTATAGCGTTTTCTCTCCTCTTCAACCCTATACTCATAGGGGCCAGATGTCGGCTCTGCGGCTTCACTCGGCCTCGAGAGCGGTGCAGATTTTGGTTTACCACCAGTTGGTTCCACGTGTGGCTCTTATTAAGAAATTTCGCGATGTTCCACTATGGTGTTTCCTTAAATGAGGGGGCAGGACCCAAGCAAATGTTAGCTATCTGGTGGTCTAGAAGTTTCGATAACACTGCTACAGATGGTAGTAGTTAGCCACGGCCAGTCTCCGCATTTTCCTCAGTGTACCACTTTCGGGGGGTTGCATTTGAACAAGACTTCTTGATGTGCAACGTCAAGGCGGGGCATATCCCACATATGTATGCTGAGGCAAATATGTATGTATCGTGAGGCGCGTCAATTACGCCAGGTCACATGAAACGTCGGTTATGTGGGCTCGCCGACCCCCAGACCTAGAATTCGGTCGACTCGTATACACGTTTATGAGTGCGTCGACGAACCGATCTGTCATGGGTAGAATTGAGGTCGGGCATTACTCCTATACGAATCAGTTGTGGCAAGGAACGAAAATAGCTGATGGACATAAACATGTACGTAAGTACCAATAAGAGACATCGATGACAAGCCAGGGAAACGAGAAGACGAGGTTAAATCGTGAAGCTGGAACATATATTTCCAACATATCGTTGCCAAGGTTTTCCGAATAGCCAGTTTTGTTACTACGTACATGATCATCCCGAAGGTACACCGATTGTCTCATCGTATGTATATTCTCAAGACGCCGAGACCTAACCAAACGCCCCTCGAAGCCTCAGCAAGACCTTTACGCCTTCACCGGGATGCCCTCGGCCTTGGCGGCCATCTCGTCGCCGAACTCCTCGCGGCCGCCGGCGAAGACCTTGTCGAAGTCGTACTCGCTCCAGCGGATGTCCGGGGTGAGGCCGGCGAACTTCCAGACGCCGCCGACCTTGCGGTACAGGTGGTAGTTGATGGAGTGGGCGTGGCCCTTGGCGGCGACCTCGGTCCGGGTCGCGTCCGTGTAGCGCTGGTGCGGCACGCGCAGCTGGTGCGTGCCCCGCGCCTCCGTGTCCGAGATCTTCTCCCACTTGGTGCCGCCGATGAAGTGCTGCGTCATGAGCAGCGGGTCGCCCAGCACCGCCGGCGACGAGATCATGGTGATGAACTCCTCGGCCGGCATCGCCTCCCAGATCTTGTCCAGGAAGGACCGGTAGTCGATCTGTGCGCAGGTTGGTCAGCCGAGCCTCTCCTAGTCCCCGAGACGACGCTCTAATTTGGGGAGTGGACGCACCCGCAGAGTAGGTGCGATGCACTTTCGCAGTCTATCCCAGTCCTTGCTGTCGTAGCTTTCCGCCCACTCGACGACGCAGGCCTGAAGGCCGATGAAGTCTGGCCATTGTTAGCACGAAGGGCTTCATGTTCTTTGATACACATTCTCGGAAAGATAATTAACTATACCCTCGAAGCTTATGTTTCCGTTAGCCATCTTTGGTAATTGTGTGAAGTAGCTAAAATCTACCTGTAGGAATACGATGGAACCCTTTTCCCGCAACAGCATAGACAAACTATATATATGCGACATTCTTTCAACCCGTATTGTTATATACGGAACCCCGACATGTCCGAAGCACGAGGCGTCCGTAGTCTTACCTAGAACAAAGCAAAAACCCGAGAGCAATCCTTCGGTATGGTATAAGACCAGCCGTAGTGTAGTCCGCGCCGGAGTTCCCCACGTACGATCATAAATCAAGGGTTGGAAATTCAGCCGCAGCAACTTGGAAAAATGCTGCTCAGCACATGTTTCTTTTTGGTATTGGTCAATCTGCCTCCCTTAATTGGATGAATACTGCCGCTATGTCGCTGGAATGCTGCCACGCTGCATCTTGGTAAGGCTGGTGGCTTTTAACACTATACGTAGCTGTCTACTTCCGGTTGGTAGTGTCTTACGAGCGGACACATTTTGGGGTAGCAGGATGACCAACATCCGCAAAGATGTCAGCATGTGCATTTTCTCAAGCGGCCAATATCTGTCGATTATTGGCGTTGGGGAATTACTGCCATGTGATGGCCATCGCCAACATCTACTAGACAGTGGAGGGGAGCACTATAGATAACTCGGCGATTAGGGATAGCTATGTCTTGCGTTCATTTCCTTTTTCAGCGGACTTCAAAACATATAAGTCGATCTATGCTGAAAAGCCTCTAGACCATACCCTCATACTCTAATAGATATATTATTAATTGCACGTGGAAAAGGACACTTTCGTTGCTCAGCAGGCATTCCCTTGAACGGTCTAGGAGCGCCCATTGTCTATCTGGTCTGATGCCTGCCTAGGAACGCTTCAATTGGTACGGACTCTCTAAGCTGATGACCATTCATCATCTAAGGAGTAGCACAAGGACATCGGTCGGAAGATTTACTGACGAAGACGGCCCGGAGCTTTCGTAATTGAAGCATAACAATGCCGACTCTTACGAAGCATTACCGCCAATTTTAAGCTGCCGAGCTGAGCCACTCACTCAAGTTGGAGACAGCTCGGACCCGGCGACCTACGCTCCGAATCGGTAGGCTGCCGGGATTTCACGGCCATAAGGTAAGTCGATTCCGGGCTGACGAGATGGGAAGGTGTGCGAATAAATGCTACAGTGACGTAGATGGAGCGCATATGCGCCAAGAACTATCTACCGTGGACGTACAAGCCGGAGAAGAATATAAACCGATCGAGCGGGCGAGAACTTGTCTAGAACCCACCTAAAGTAGCGTGGGCAATATCTGTTCCGGGGGTGGAGTTTCACGATACCCTATCTGCCTATCTGTAATCGGCCGATGTTCGCTTAACCATAGCGACTTTAGCTTGCAAATTTCACCAAAACATTGGCAGTTGTCAGATAACGTGTGTATTCAATTAGGGGGTTAATTGTGTGTATTAAGTGTGTGTCTCCTAATTGTACGTGTTCTCGCGATTCCTTAGAATAGCCTCGTAATAAGGTTATTGCGGCTCCGGCCGTTGGCCTGTGCGCAGGACCTGAATAGGTCCTCCAGAATAACCTCTTATTATCTAACACACCCCCCCAGGCTTGTCTATCCTTAATAGAGAAGCCTGAGCAATTAGGACTTATTCTCTGATGTCTCTTAATTGTCAATCATGTACGTATCGCTTTCTCCGCCAGGCAAGGAGTCCTCTATCCTGTCGAAGTCCTCCTCTGTGAGCTCGCGAATCCGTCTGGATTCGATTCTCTCCTGTACATCCACTAGGTTTAATTGTCGAGTGAATGCGGCGAATTCCTTTGCAGCAAGTGCCTTGGTGAGACCATCTGCCATCATATCCTTCGTAGGGACATAGGTGACTTTAATCCGATTTGCGAGTGCCTCCTGCCGTAGCCAGTGGTTGTGAATATCCACGTGCCGCAGCTTGGTTTGAAGTAACGCAATGTCTGCGTGTACCAGCCTGATCGTTTGCTTATTGTCACAGTGTATTGTAATCCTCGAGTCATCCAGACTCACACCGAGCTCTGTGATTAGACGCGATACGAACATGGCTTCCTTTGCAGCCTGCGCAAGAGACAACAACTCCGCTTCTGTTGTAGAAGTAGTCACTGTGTCTTGCTTGTTCGCACGCCATCCAATCACTCCTCCAAACAGCTTCATTACGTATGCTTGTGAACTCTTTCGATCGAGGGTGTTGTCGGCAAACGAGGCGTCGCTGGCTACTTCGAATGTATCGGCATGTCCGTATTGTAAGGACAGGTATTGGGTGGCAAGGAGGTATCGAATTAGTCGGTCGGCTTCAGAATGGTGCTCGTTGCTGGGATTCATATTGAATCTGGCCAGTCGGGAGGCTGCGAAAGCAATATCGGGACGTGTGATCACTGCTGCGTACAGTATCGATCCGATCTTTTGTTGGTATCGTTGAATAGACTGTAGGGAAGCCAATTCTGACGAAGGTAACAGTTCCTTGTTTCTCATAGGAGTTGAAGGGATAATTCCTGGTTTCTCATTTGTTAACAGTTTGCTTAACTTGTCCACGTATGAGGATTGAGAAAGCCAGATCAGTCTCTTATCTCGGTCTCTGATCACTTCGATTCCGAGAAACCACTGCAAGTCATCTCCGCCTGTAAGTTGGTACTTCTCTCGTAGCTGTGATACCACTGCGTCTACTGCTTGTTGCCTGTGGCCTTGGTATGCGAGGACGATATCGTCAACATAGAAGAAGATTAGCACTCCGTCTTTGGAGAAGCAGCAAGGCTCGTGGGGAACGGCTGAGAAGCCTAATTCCGTGAGTGTCTTGGTCAGCTCCTTTTGCCAAAGTAGGGGAGATTCTCTCAATCCGTATAACGCTTTCAGCAGACGTAGAATGGTCTGGCGTTTCCGGTACCCTGGAGGCATCCTCATATAGATTTCCTTGTCTAGATTTGCGTTCACGAATGCGTTAACTGCATCGTACTGGATTAGCTCGAGGTCGAATCTTGCTGCAATTGCAATAAGGGTTCGGAATGATCTTCCGGCTAATGTTGAGGCGTAGGTGTTTAGGTGCTCGTCTTTGGTCTGCTGGTCTCCTCGGACCACCAGCCTTGCTTTGCACTTTATAAACCATCCGTGTTTATCGAATTTATACACGTATACCCACATGCAGTCTAGAATCTGCTTGCCATTAGCGGTCTGTTGTTCACATTCAACCCAGGAGTTCATCTCCTTGTGGCTATCCAGGTGTGATTTCTCAGCTTCTCTGAATCCTTGCCCTAGGGCATGGTCCCGTAACTCCTTGTGAGTTTTCGGGGGAGGTGGTAGATCCCTCCTATGGATTCTCTGCTTTCTTTGCAGGAGTCTCTGCAGCCTCTCAGGTTCATATGATCCCGGGCGTGGTACTGAATTTGGATTTGCTTGGCTTGTAGGATAGCGTCGCGGATGATGTGTCATCCGTGCTACTTGTGCCTTGCTCACTGGCTTTCCGTGCATTGATCCCATCGCCGAGGTTAGGCGTCCTGCATTGAACGTGGCCTCCCAACTCGTTGCGTGGTCCGTGGCTCCGGAATAAGAGGTGGGTGAATCCCTCTTGGTCTGCTTCGGGAGCGCGCTGAGAGCTGCAGCTCGACCTACTGGGACAGCGTCTCTCATATTTTTGTTTCGGGAGGCGTGATTCACGGCGCTCAACCTTGTTTTCTCTATTTTGTTGCGGGAGGCGTGATTCACGGCGCTCAACCTTGGTTTCTTGATCATATCCGGGGAGGCGTGATTCACGGCGCTCAACCCTTCTTCTATGTCGGTATCCGGGGAGGCGTGATTCACGGCGCTCAACCCTTCTCTTATTGTTGCAGTGAATAACGAAGCAGCCGGTGGAGGAGTAGCATCGGGAGTAGGGTATGGCATGAATACAGCTTCAGTGTAGGGGTGATCAAGCCCTTCAGCTTCTTCGTTGTCACATTCTCCGTTATCGCCATCCACTTCACGGTCTTGCTCGCCTTCATCTTCTGCTGGCATTTCTGCCTCTGTCTCGTCTTCTTCAGGAGCCGATGGCCCTGGGTCAGCCTCTCTTTCTGCGTTTTGCAGGGTGGCGACCTGGTTAACTAGGTCTCGGATATTCTCCTCTGTTGTGTGCAACAGGTCATCCTTCAAGGATGAGATATCTCCGTTGAACGTAGTGTCTTCGTCAAATGTGACGTCTCGTGTTTTGATGACTCGTCCTAACGTAGGGACCCAGATATTGTAAATATTCGTGGAGCTGTAGCCTACTAGGTAGCCTATCCATGCTTTCGGATTGAGACGTTGGCGTCGGTTCTGTTTTCGCTTTGCCTCTGCAGTGAGCGCAAACGCCTTACATCCATACACCCTTAGGTGAGCTTGATGTGGTCTCTTGTCGGTGACTACACCGTCTCTGAAAGCCAAATAAGTGTAGAAGCGCTCGTATGGAGATTGCCAGTTGAGGTTATACTTAGGAGTGCGATTGTAGAGGTAGGTAGCAGCTTTGAAAACCTCTACCCATAGGAAACTCGGAAGCTTTGATCCTATTCTCATCGTTCGAGCTTTCTGCTTAATTACACCCCCCGAGCGTTCGGCGCCTCCATTCTGATCTTGCGTATCTGGTGCCGAGGGCTCGAGTTTAATATGGTGTGTCTGTTGAATGTGATCTCGTACGGCGTGCTTTCTTGTCACTAGCTCGTTGTCACACTCGATAGCTTCAATATTGAGTTGGTGCTGTTTCCGAATGATTCCGAATATCCAGTCTAGGACTTCGATAATTGAGTCTGAAGTACGATCTTTGAGATAGAAGTCCCAGGCCCATCCCGTACATCTATCAGTGATCAGCATTATACACCAATATCCTTGAGAGTCTGTTTCCAAGTCGTGGAAATCAATAGCTAAACGTTCACCTGGCTTGCTTGGTCGTTCGCGACGCTTGCGATAATTGAGCTTCTTGGCCTTTCCACAGCCACACGCGTCGCACTTCACTGTAGTGATTCGATCGGTCTTCTTGGTTGGGCCAGACTCCTTAATCTTCACCCCCCGAGAGTGACCAGTCGCGTGATTAAGGGCTTCTGGTCCTGGGTGGCCGAATCGTAGGTGCCATAGTTCGCTAGTTGCCGTGCTTGGAGGTCGCTCCGTCCAGCTGTTAAACTTGACGCTTCTTGTGTGGAATGAGTAATTGGTGAAGTTCTCAGGAAGATCCTCCAAGACGTATTGGTCCTGTCTGTCAATAATGGTGCACAGGACGGAATCATCCTTTCTTCGTAGGCAGTTATTCGTGCCTTTGTGGTCCCACCAGTATCCCATTCTTCTTAGGAGCCTCAATGACACCACATTGCATGCGAATCCTTCACAGTATGCTACGTCTCGCAATCGTAGGAGCCTTGCTCCTTCTGGACTCTTTAGACGTACATCCACTTCTCCATATCCTTGTACAGGCACAACTGAGTCTCCTGCGAAGATCGCGTCTCCAGTGTGTGCTGTTCGGTATGACAGGAATCGGCTGAGTCGATTGAAGATGTGAATAGTGGTCCCTGAGTCCAGAATTGCTGAGTTCTTCAAGGGATAGGTATTGACTCCGAATGCGGCCTGTAGAGTTGAGAACGTTCCTTTTGTTCTCCCAATTACTCGAACTAGTCAATCCCCACTTTGCGCAGATGACCTCTTCTTTGTCTTCTTGACTAGCTCAGCAAACGTATTGTCTTCAGTTATCTTGTGTTCGATCATTCTCTTTGCGGTGAAGTTTGGGGTCCAGTCTTCTGGAGCCTTGTCTTCAACAATATACCAGCAGTCGAGAATCTCGTGGTAGCCGTAGCAGGCTGGGCATGGAGTGTTGGTTTCTCGTGGGCGATCGGCAGATGTGTCGGCTCGTTTTCTCTTGGTTGACTCAGCTCGTCTATCTAGACTGCTTCGGCCTCGTGATCTGCCGCGGCTCCTACCACCTCTGCCTCGTTTTGATCGATCAGAGGGTCCAGGAGTGGCGTCCTTTTCTCTTCCCGGCTCGGTATCTGAGTCTCTGTCGTGATCAGATTCCGTGTTGCCGAATTGAGCAGCGAATGCTCCCTTCGCAGGGCGGGGCCGTGCAAGAGTTAGTTGTAAGGATGTGTGTTCGCGTAAGGCAGCTGCTACATCTAAGTAGCTGAGCGTGTCGCTTCTGATCTTGTCAGTGCTCAGCAGTCTATAACTGGTCACCCAGTTGCTTAGAATGCCGCCAAGTGCAACTTCAAGATCCTTCATTAGTAGTCGGCTGTCGGTGATATCTGTAAGGCCCTTTGCCTTTGCATTTGCGATGGCTGATTCCCATTCAGTTATCCATGCCTCGAAGTTCTTAGGCATCTTTGTCAGTCGTTGCACTGCTTTCTTATATCGTTCTTGAGCCTGTGGCTTCAATTGATTGTTGTACACTTTGCCAGTGGCAGACAGTTTCTTGTACCACTCGTACAAGGTGTCTGTTGGGCCAAAGCACGTGTCTCGGTAATTCAAGGATACAGAGTTGGTGACCCAGTTCCTCAGTTCCTTGACTGCTTGTCGATGAGTCTGATAGATCTTGTGATCGTGACTATAGAAGGTCCAATCTTCCTTGTAGATGGCTCTGCCTTCCTTCGTCATCTCTACTAGACTTGTAGGTCTTCCACCTATTTCGACTTGTTCCTCTTGACTTTCATTTATCGCAGTTTGGGAACTGTTGTTCGATGAATTTCGCGTTATCCGTTGAGCTTTCTTTGGATAGTCGCCAACGTCTGGCTGGAATGGCTCCTCTGGCCATTCTAACGTTTCTGTAGGATTGATGTACTTCCAAAGTTCTAGGTCAATAGCCTTTGTTTGGAACTCTCTATCCCATCGTTCCCAGTCAATTGGGCCGTTGTAAAAGACCTTCTCTTCTACTGCTTTCGACATGCCGTCTTCTTTGCTATTGGTCGGATTCGGGTTGTGGAAGGTTTCGTTGATGTAACCGTTTCGTAATTTTGTGGTTTTCGGCTAATTGAAGGTCACGTATCGTTATTCGTATATAGCTCTTTGATTCTTGAGCGAATGAGACTCTTAATTGTCAGATAACGTGTGTATTCAATTAGGGGGTTAATTGTGTGTATTAAGTGTGTGTCTCCTAATTGTACGTGTTCTCGCGATTCCTTAGAATAGCCTCGTAATAAGGTTATTGCGGCTCCGGCCGTTGGCCTGTGCGCAGGACCTGAATAGGTCCTCCAGAATAACCTCTTATTATCTAACAGCAGTAAACATCTGTGGACTCTGTGGACACTGGAAACTAACCCTATGAATGATTTGATGCAATGCAATGACGTAATATGGTCTACGGTTCCATGGTTTCCGAAGCAGCGATTCATGTCGTTCCGGGCTTATCCGGGCGGATATGTTCGATATCTATCACATCTCACTGATAGCTTGATCTGAGATATCCAGCTTTTTGCATTAAGCATCAACCATGTCTTTATACATCGAGGCCCTTCGCCAGATCATTCCTGGTAGGGCTGCCTTCACCGAGAAGGACATTTCGGATCTATCCGGCAAGGTCTACATTGTCACCGGCGCGAACACGGGAGTCGGTAAAGAGGTAGCTCAGATCCTCTTCTCTAAGAACGCGACTGTCTGGGTGACGTCGCGCAACGAGGAAAAAGGCCGCAATGCAATTCAATCCATCCAGGAAGCGTTTCCCTCGTCGACGGGGAAGCTGGTGTACCTTTACCTGGACTTGAGCGACTTGACCATCGTGAAGAAGGCGGCCGAGATATTTCTAGCCGAGGAAAAGCAGCTGCACGTCTTGTTCAACAATGCCGGTGTTATGAAACCGCCGGAAGGCAGCAAATCGGCCCAGGGTTACGAGCTGCAGCTTGGCACCAATAACCTGGGCCCGTTCCTGTTCACCCAGCTTCTCACACCGACACTGGTCGAGACCGCCAAAGCGTCTCCGGAAGGTAGCGTTCGCGTCGTGTGGGTATCGTCGTCGGCCGCCGAGCATCTCCTCCCCTGCGAGGGCGGCATCGACGTGGATAACCTCGACTACAAGAAGCCCATCTTCTACGCCTTCAAGTACGGGGTCAGCAAGGCGGGGAATTACTACCACGCAACCGAGTACGCGCGCCGGCACCGCAAGGATGGCATTGTCAGCCTCGTAAGTCTCGCTTGGAAATGAGAACCCCCCTCCCAATCGCGCGCATCGGCCGAGACCTGGTCTGAGCAGACACGGTGTAAAGAAGAAAAAAAAGGTCAAGGCTAACAAGATTGCAGTCGTTAAATCCCGGCAACCTCAAAACAGAGCTTGACCGCAATTGCAATGCGCTCGAGATGATATTCAGGAAAGCCACAGTGTATCCTCCCATTTACGGAGCCTACACGGAACTGTTTGCCGGCCTCTCGGAGGATGTGACACTCGAGAAGACAGGCAGTTGGCGTGAGTTCTCCTTATCTAGTGGGCTATTATGGCCTTCTTCTTGTGCTGACATAACGCGTCGACAGTTGCTCCATGGGGTCGAATCGCCAACATTCGAAAGGATCTACTGCAGGGTTCAAAGCCCCAGTCGGAGGGCGGTACGGGGATTGCCCAGAAGTTTTGGGCCTGGACGGAGGAACAAGTGAAGCCTTATGCTTGACTGTGATTTGGAATGACCGATATCACTTTTTATTTTTTTATCTTTATAATGCACGACGAGGAAAAGAGTAGCGGAATTGAGTGTAATTGGATGAACATACGGATATAATAGGAGAAAGCCCTTTTGTACGACGCGAGGTGTACGAATCCAAATGTCGGTATACCTATCATTTACCTCCTGTCATGTTTCAGTAGATTCTAGGCCCCCCGTCCCGGGCTTCTCGGCCTGTGATTGGCTCGAATCACGAACCCTCGGCTCATTCCAACCGGGAGGATGCTGTGCATGCTGCATACCAAGTGCCCTGCAGCTAACCCTAAACTCAGGTAGGTAGGTAGGTCTTAGACAGAAAAGGAGAAGTGAGATCTTGTCTTGTCTTTTCTCACATGTTCATCTATCTTGGCTGCTTGGGTCCCGACTCAGGGAGAAAGATATAAAGCACATTTCCTTCATAAAGCACACGCACGTGCACGCTCGCAATGGCTGCAAACAATGAAAGAGTCGAGCATACTCGCCACAGCCATCTTAAAGGCCGTCGGCGCAAAAGTCCCTACGTCAAATATATACCTAGAGGGTCCTAGCTTCGCCGCCGCCGAAAGGATTGCAGAAATCTCTATCCACGACAGTTTAGCCGACGTCTGATACTACATGAACACTTGTCGAAAGCCCCTCCAAGGTCGCATACATAACAATATATACACAAAGATCCGCATCTTCGCTGCTCCAGCCAAACAGGATCCGCAGATAGATCCTTCGGTTGTCATCCGCTGGTCGGCGATTCCACATCCAGAAAGGCCCATACAGTAAGTGCCGAACCGCGCCTCGTGCACGCTTGCGTTTGGAGAAAAAAAAGGGAGGCTAGGCTGCTTGGTAGATAGATGGGGTTCTCCTCGCCCCTTAGCCGAGCTCCAGACTTTACTTTCCGCAATTTTCACAAAAGCACAGATTGAAGTAAGACACGCTGAGAAAAAAAAGCTATGAATTCGGATAAGGAAGAAGGCTCCGTCGAGGTCACGGCGGCGTCACCGCCAAGCGAGATTGAGGCGGTCCCGGCTGGACGGCCTGTGGATATTGAGCCACCGCCTGACGGTGGCCGCGGGTGGATCCAGGTCTTCGTCGGACAGTGAGTATCCCCCATTATCTATCCATATTGTATCGTACCACGGCAGTTTTTCTAATTAAACGATCCAAAGTCTCGCCCTATTCAATACCTTCGGGTGGTTCAACAGCTACGGCATATTCCAGGACTACTACACGGAGGAGCTGCACCTGCCGCTCTCGGCCGTGTCGTGGACCGGCAGCGTCCAGGTCTTCCTGCTCGCCTGCATCGGCATGTTCTCGGGCCGCCTCTTCGACGCGGGCTACTTCCGCTCGCTGATCGCCGTCGGCTCCGCGCTGCAGCTCGTCGCCGTCTTCACGGCCTCCATCGCGACCGAGTACTGGCAGCTCTTCCTCGCGCAGGGCATGTGCGGCGGCCTCGGCGCCGGGCTCCTGTACTGCCCCATCATCGCCTGCGTCGCCACGTACTTCTCCAGGAAGCGCGCCCTGGCCATCGCCCTCGTCACGAGCGGGGGTGCCACGGGGGGCACGGTCTTTCCTATTATCGCGCAGCAGCTCTCGGACAAGGTCGGGTTCCCCTGGGCGATGCGGGTTATGGGATTCGTCTTCATGTTCAACGCCGCCGTGATGCTGATCTTCGCTCGCACGCGGTTGCCGCCTCGGCCGAGGGGACCGTTAGTCGAGTGGGCGGCGTTCAAGGAGCTTCCGTATACGTTTTACTCGGCGGGAGCTTTCTGCTTGCTATGGGGCGTGTATCTAATCTATAACTATGTGGGTGACCCCCTTTCATTATTTCTCTCTCCCGTTCTTCCAAACCAGCTCTTCACCAATAAATGGACACTCTATCATGTACCTACCTCTGACATATTGGATAGATCAATCATTACGGCAGAACAGTCCTAGGCATGGAGGGCGAGACTTCGCTCAACACGCTTTTCATCGCCAACGCCGTCGGCGTCCCCGGGCGGATCATCCCGGCGCTCGTCTCCGACGCCTACTTCGGGCCCTTCCGGACCCTCGTGCCGCTCTGCGTCGGGGCGAGCATCCTGTACTTCGGCTGGATCGGCGTGGGCTCGGAGAGCGCGCTGTACGCCTTCGCCGTGGTGTCCGGCCTCGTCAACGGCGGCGTGCAGACCATCTCGATGACGGGCCTGCCGACGCTGACCAAGGACCTGAGCAAGGTGGGCACGCGGTCGGGCATGATCATGACGGTCGGCTCCTTCGCGTGCCTCACGGGGCCGCCGATCGCGGGCGCGCTGATCGACGTGGCGGGCGGGCGGTACCTGTACATGCAGATATGGGCCGGTTGCATCATGTTACTGAGCGCTTGCTTTGTTACTGCCTCGTGGCTCGCTCGCCAGAGGCAAGAGATCTAGTTGGTTGAAATTTAGCAAGTGATCGTAGATTTTATGCGTTGCCTTAGCTCTACTTATGATTTAGTTCCCATCCACCTCCTTTGAGATCCTAGTAGTTGCGTCTTTGTGTCCTCCCCTTCATGTGCCGTGACCCTCAAACTTTTATCATTTATCATGCACACGTGGCGTTCAATTAATGACAAAGAGATCCAATCTAATGGTCATAGATGGCTCCGTGTGTGACTAGCAAGTAAAGCTTCGTCCCCTAATTCAGCATGTAAGATCTATGAATAGGGGTTGCTTGGTTTAAGGTCTTTCTGTGCGCTTACTAGGTACGTGTTGTTTCGGGACATCTAATAAAGCACACCTAAAGGTCTCACAGCGCAAGAAATTCCCCATGTTCCTCTGCTTTTTATGGTCGAAATGAAGTACATCTCTAACTAGGGTGTATGCAGCAAGTGTATGAAACCCTCCTTGTCGTAGACGGCATATCTACCTCCTAATCAATACACGACGATGAAATTCTCCAAACCTCGACTACGTGAGATGACGTCCAAGTAGAAGCCAACACCGAGGAGTCCAAAGATGTCCCTTAAAGAAGATTGTGACTAAAGTGTTGAGGAGCTGGAAGAGTCCAACAAGAAACGCCAGTACCTGCCCCACCTTGAATATTTCGTCAACCTGGGTAAGATGATTCGCTCTGATAACGTATTCGGTGGACGTGATAGACAAGACTATCATGACAATCGAGAGGAGCATGAGGAGGATCTCCGTTTTCGCACGACGGGGCCGGCCTTGTCGGTTCCTTTCACTTCGCTTCTTGACGTAGACAGTCCCGGTCCAAAAGAGCATCCCGGTCGCGACAGCGAGACCCAAGACCGCGACCACCTTGCCGAACGTCCGGAACCAGCCATTTAATGTGGATCCGCCGAAGAACACGACCTCGGTGATACCGCACGGAGGCGCCACCATGCCGTCCGCCCCCGCGAACCAGAACCAGCAGCCGTAGGCCGACAGGGCGGCGTAGAAGAGGAGCCGGCACGTGCCGGAGAAGGAGCCGACGCCGCCGAGGCCGTCCCCCGTGAGGCTCGAGAGCGCGCCGGCGAGCAGCCAGAAGACGATGACGACGTCGAAGGCGCGGACCGTGCCGGTCCGCGTGTTGAGCAGCGTGCCGGCGAAGATCGCCAGCTGGAGGAGGAGGCTGAGGATCCGGTTCTGTCCCTCCTCCTCCCGGATGAACAGCGTGACTAGCAGCGTCGTGAACGACTGCGCGTACAGACCGAGTCGGATTCCGATTCCGTACATGTCGGCGTCGCCTTGCATCTCGCAGGGATTTGGCGACTCCATCTTCGGGAGCTTGCTTTTGCAGAACTGTGACAGGTATGCACTAGGTACTCATAAGGACCTCAAGGCAGGTGGAGTGTGGTTTTTAGAGCGCTGGAGATCGTAGTCGCAAAAGTAGTTAAGTTATGCTAAATCGACCTCAGTTGCGAATTTTATTCATGCTGCCTTGCATTGCAGCCTGCCTGTAGTGAGGGAGCCCTCCAAGGCGAAAAGTCATCGTGAGGCACACCTTAGGCACAGGCCGGGTGCCTATATAGATGCTCACGGGGCAGACTTTTGAATTTGAGCTGAAAGCTGAGAATGACTAGCTGTGGCCTAGTATATGCTAGCGTGCGCCATTACTGCTACCAAGGGCGTTCTAGACCATTCGATCTATCACCAACTTCGTTGCCTCAGCCGCACACAAAACTGCGCTTATACCTAACTCCAGGCATAGGAAATGTTCAACTCTCACCTGTTATAAAGCAGTATGCGGCAATCCTGAACTTTACAAACTCATCTGTTAGCGCATGGTATCTGGTCGTGAATCATGGCTGAAGATAATGCTCCGACCTGTCCCATCGAGGGCAACTCGGACCTATACGGGTTGGGCGTTCGTCTTGGCCTCTACCTTCAATTTATCGCCCTCGTTTTGGCTAGGCCGTCTGCGAAGCGCGCCTTTGACGCTATCAACACTTCGACAATCGCATTTATTCTCGCCAATTTTGTCGTGCTCATCCAGCAGAGCTCCTTAAGGGAGTTATACGCACCGGAGGCATACCTCCTCTTCTACCTCCTCGTCCCGCAGCTCGTGGTGAATGTTTTCGGCACTAACCTCCGGGCCATCGACTATCGTGGCGTCATCGCGATACTGTTATGGGGCGCCTTCTGCTTCTATTACTCGTGGTTCTGGTGGGTGGGCTTAGACGTTCTGAAACGGTCCACCTGCGAAGACGAGTTCGGTTTCTTCTTCACCAAAGTGAGCCTTCGAGGTTGGTTCAGGACCTTCAACAAGGTTATCTGGACTTTCGCGAATATCGCGTTTGGCGTAACAGTTCTGATAGTTCTGACTCAACTTGTCTACCGTATCTTTAGTAAGTTATCTCTATGCTAGAATTTGCTGCTCGGCATTGCCGCAAAGCCGGCAAGGGGCATGAACCACACAAATTATATTTGCAGAACCTTACTCTTAGTTGTATAGGGGCTCGATCCGAGCGTCAAAAAGCTCCAGAACGGGAGGATGAACAGCTTCGTACGTCGTTAACAGTAGCTCCCACAGAAGATAGAGGGGTAGAACTTCCTGTCGCTCTTCACAGCGAGTCAGTCGCCGCCGGAATCATGATTCAACAGATCTTCATGCAATTCTGGAGTTTGATTCCATTTGCCAGTATGTAATATTCAATTCTATTTCGTTTCCCTTCCAAGCCATTCATCAGGGGTAAGGGGTTCCCGAGCCACCCCCTGAAGCCCCTACGAAAGGAGGTGGCAATTGACTCATTGATTAGTATTCGTATCCGGTGCCGAGGTCACGCTACGGTATAATAATATCCAGGACGTCAATACTGTGGATTCGGCCAGTCAACTTATTCCGTTGGTGCTCGCCCTGGGTCTGTTGGTGCACGTCATAAGCAAAACGTTAAGGAAGCTTGGCCGAGGATTCCGACACGCGTTTGATCAAGATGCAGAAGAACACGCAGGTTCGTAAGCCTCACCGAAACTAGTGACTTTCTAATTCTAACACTTGACATTAGATGGAGAAGATCGCGATACGACACGGGACGAGTTTCGACGGGAACTCCTGGAGGAGCGGGGATGGCTCGGTGCCATTGGTCGATTTCTTTTCAGAATATATTGCGCGCTCGTCGTAGGCTACAATCAGGCCGAGGGGGAAGAGGAAGAGCCGAACCAGTCGGGTAGGTCCAGCTATCTGACTGAATGGACATCGGAGCTAACCATATATAGGATCGGGTTCGGGTTGCCCAAAGAGTGGCCAATACTCCGCTGTAGACGTGGAATTGCAAAGTGGTACGCGACCGTCGGACGAGGAAATTCGGCCCCCAATATCGGCGACGGGTACACCCTGAGCAGCATTTACGACACCAACTGCATGAATAGGACGCTGTAATATGTAGTACCGGATCTGATTGAGTCACCTGTGTCGTCATGTCATGAACTGCGATAACATAAATGCCAACGATCAGCTTCCGATGTCGCAGTGTAACCAGTGCGTAGGCTTACTGGATACCGCATCAGAACAACTTACTCCTGCGAGATGAAGGGATAAGTGGGATCACTATAGATTGTGTGATAATAAAGAGTCTTAAGTGGTAGAGGAGTTCTACTCCAGCTTCGTATACAGCTACGATTTGCATTGAGTCCTCATGCATCTTATACAAAGACGCTTCGTTTCCAAAGGTGCATGTCAATATTACTATCACCAATTAGAGCCTTATGCAAAGAGTCTGCTGATCTAGTTGCCTAGTATCTGTAGGACTGTTGTCGCATTGAGGCGTCCAATATTGCATGAGTGTGAGGCCAATAGGCATCGCCCATGTGGTAGCCTAAATGATTACATGCATGGACATGCGCGATGACTCTTTCTCCATTCAGTGCTAGAAGTGTATGAGGCTCTTAGTATAAACAGGGTTTGCCGAAAATCGTCCTCTTTGGCATCGTGCACATAAAATGAGGCTCTTGATGGCTTGAAAACTACGAGCCGTTCCCTCTTTTCTCTCTTCCATCGAATGCCCTTCTTTGATATGGGTTTGAGCACAATGGATACCTCAGATACTGAAAGCGTGGTCGAGCATGTAAGAAATCCACCCAAAACTGTGTCGAGTTGCTTTTCTGACATCTACTTCTTTTCTAGTCTTCTGGCCAGCAGGTTCGCATGATACTGGACAGCAGTAGTGCTTCCTGGTCAGAGCTTGGCTCGGAAGTATCCAGCAGCGACGAAGACGACTCAGCGGATCATGAAGGTCCTGGGCAAGTTTGCGATGTCAAGAAGTTGTATGAAGGGGAAACGAAATGTAATTGCTGTGTTAATTGGGTGGAGGAGTTACCAGAGGACATGGGGCCATCAGCAGAAGAAGAGAGCGAGAGCAGGCGTCATGCACTTCTCATCCGACTGCGAAGGAATCATAGCGACGGCAAGCCAATGGTTCTTCACTCAATCGTCATCCAGAGCTCTTACTTGAAATCAATTTTGGGCCAAGTGTTCCAAGAGTACTCCGGCATTACGACAACACTGAAGAAACTGGTGTTCAAGGCGCCCTTTCATTGCTTCTTCTACGAATGGCATCGCCTCGAGAAAATCGTCCGCGAAATAGATGACCCTGTCCGCAAGAGCCATGCACGTCTCCTACGAAGGATCATAAGGTCAGAGCTGAAGGAGACCATCTCGCTGAGCAATGATCTAAGTCAGAACGGCGTCATCACTTTTGACTACCTCTGGACGATTTTCAAGCCTGGCATTGATATTTACACCTTCGAAGATGGCTATGATCGCATCTACCGGCTCCACAGCGCCCAATATGCATCAGGAATGGGTACACAGTTCTTTCAGATGACAGTCCACGAGATTGATTGCGAGGGAGACGGGTTTGGCTACCAGTGGAAAGTCATCCCCATCCACAATTTTCCGGGAACGAGGCAGATTCAAGACCTCGACGCCTTCCCCGCCACTTGCCATCCGAGAATAGGTGAAGTTAAGGAGGCCCTCAGGAAGCGAGGCGAGATGTTTAGAATGATTCATCTCAAACCGTACTACTATGGAGCTTATAAGGGCATTGTCATCGATGGGAAGCATAAGCGTAACGTAAGTTTTGTGACTCCGGAGTTTTTATAGGATCTAATAACGATGTAGGTTGACGGAAGGATTGTCGTTGACCCTTCATCGTATGCAACCTTCACCGACGGCGTCACCGGCCTGATACCGTTTGATTCAAGTTCCTTGAAACAGGGGATGGACGTGTCCGACCAGACGCATCAACCTGCTCCCCAATATCGCGGCGCGGCAGGGAGGCCAATGGTAAGTAAGACGTCTTCTGACATAACCGTTCCCACCATAATCTTCCCGGTTACGAAGCTGATGGAATTGAAGCCGCCGCCACCCCCCAATATACCTAATTGGGGACCGCATCCGCCTCCGCCTCCGCCACCACAAATAATGCTTAGGAGTGCTAAGTACGGTGCTAAGTACGGTTAGTGCTGTGGACATACTAGGCAGGTATTTAAGGGCTGTTAAGAGCTAACCTTTCAAAGCAAAACGGCCGGAACTGACTGATGACATGCTGCACCTGTGCAGCGCTTATGTCCGGGGTTATTGCTTCAAGATCAAGAAATGGGGTGAGAGCGTCCTAGAACACATGAGTGTTATCAATCTCTAATCAGATTCAATAGTGACATTTCACATCGATAACGTTCGAGAAATTCAATGGCATGACGGTGCATTTGATAGTCTGGTTTTAGCGGGACAATACAAGAAGCTTATCACGGCTTTCGTGGAGAGCCATGTCGAAAACAAGGACAGATTCGACGATGTTATCGAAGGCAAAGGTATTATGCATTCGCCGCGATGCATCTTACTATTTTCAGCTAATGAGATTCAACCACCTTAGGTCAAGGCATCACGATGCTTCTCGAAGGTCCACCCGGGGTTGGCAAGACTTTAACAGCGGAAGCAGGTAAGCACTTGAAAGAAAACTTCCAACTTAACATTCTCATAAGGTTTCTGACATGATCTGGAATCTTTGAATAGTATCGGAGAAGCTTAGACGCCCTCTATACGTGATGGGCGCAGGAGAGCTCGGCGCCGACCCCGAGTCGGTAGAAGAGAGTCTCTCGATGATCCTCGAAGCGGCGGCCAAGTGGGACGCGGTCCTGCTGCTGGACGAGTGCGACGTGCTCCTCGCCCAGCGCAGCAGCGACAACCTCGGCCGCAACAGCATCGTGGCCATCTTCCTGCGCCTGCTCGAGTACTACCGCGGCATGCTGTTCATGACGACGAACCGCGTCGAGGCCATCGACCCGGCCTTCCAGAGCCGCATCCACCTGACGATCCGCTACCCCAGCCTCGACGCCGCCGCCCGCCGCCAGATATGGGAGCGCTTCGTCCGGACCCCGCAGCAGGAGTCGACCCTCCAGCCGCAGGACTTCCTCGAGCTGCAGTCGGTCGACGTGAACGGGCGGGAGATCAAGAACCTTGTTAAGACTGCCCAGTTGCTAGCTAGCCACGAGAAGGTGCCCTTGGCCATCGAACACATCCGCACCGCTCTGAGCGTGTCTAGTGCTAGCGCGCATTTCCCGATTATGGGGTTTCAGAAAGGTCGATGAGATGAGTAGTGAAGAGATATTCTAGTATTTCTCATTACTAATAAAAGATGGGATATGAATTCGACATACCAAAGGTTCAACTGAGGTTTAATTTGTCTCTATATCTAGTGCTTAGCTGTAAACGGAATGAAGTATATACTTTTATTGAATAACAAAATTGGTAGCGAAATTTGATCTATCGTGAATAGGGCTGAAACCCCTTGCCGCTGCCATGCTTACACATCCTTTTTCATACCAACCTTCCCGACCTTGCGTAATCCAACGGCACTTATGGCAGCACTGACGACAGCTGCGGCAAAGCAAGTCCAGAACGCAGCCCGGTATCCCTTAAGGGTTGCGTAGGATTGGTCTGCCCCTGGCTTGCTTGCCTCAGCCTCCGTGACTGCGGATGCTATGATTGCAGTGATCGCGGGCCCGATACTGTTTCCCAATTGAGTCACAGTATTGAAGACTCCACCGGCCAATGCCTGGTCTTTGCTCGGAAAGCTCGACGTAATTACCAGGTTGCTGATGTTGAACAACAAGTCGGTGCTGATCACGCTGAGACACATGGATGGAAACCCAGCAGCCCAGTACATCCAGCTCGGACTCTGAATGGCGAAGAGTAGCGGTGATACGGCACTCAGCAAGCCACCAATTAGAACCAGGCTACCAGCCGAGACTCTATCCATGATGAGACCGGCCACCATGTTTGTGAGTATACCCACTATGACCAGGGGTAAAAATCGGAGGGCGGCTTGGAGAGCATCTAGTCCCTGTGTGATCTGGAAGAATAGCGTCGCCCAGTATCCAAAGGCGTTGAACCATGACCACACGAGAAAGACCGTGATACAGATCGTGGTAAACGCTCCCTTGCGCCAGACACTGTTCGGCAGGATGGCGGGTCGGCCAAGTCGCTCTTGACGGCTAACCCAAAACACGAAGAAGGGGATCAACAAGACGGCAACAATCAATAGCACGATGTTGTATGGTTCCTTCATCACGCTGCCGCTGTATGTTATCTCAGCGAATATGTATGAGAGCAGTGCGAGGGAGATGCTGGCCGACGCAACCCCGACCCAATCGAACTCGTGTAGCAGCCGATGCTTTACGTTAGGAACAGCAGTAGTCTTGGGCATGGTGAACCAAGCGAGGACGAACGTGGCGCCGCTGACGCCGGTCGCTAGATAGTACGCCGTCCTCCAGTCCGAAACTTGGACGAGGACGCCACCAAGAACGAGGCCGATGGCGAAACCAAGGGGACTACCACCGCCGAATACGGCGAAGCCGATGTTGCGCGTCTTGCCGCTTGGGAACGTGGTGGTAATCGTGCTGACGGCGGGGGGCAGGCAGAACGACATGGCGACGCCCTGCAGGGCGCGGAAGATGATGAGCTGGTTGCCGGTCTGCGCTAGAGACACGGCCAATGTCCAACCCGTGTACAGCAGGGTGCCCGCCAGGAAGATGGGCCGGTTGCCGACGACATCGGCGACGGCACCTAGTAAAAGGAGCGTGCAACTGAGAGCAAGAGCATAAACGGAGGCGGGCCATAGTAGCAGATTGCTAGGTAGCTGAAGCTCCTCTGCGATGGCCGGAAGAGCGACGGTAAGTGTGCCGGAGCTAAAGGTATTGAGAAACGATACGCAGGACAGCGTGGCCATCAAAGCAGCCGCGCGTGCCTTGCTAGGCGCGACAGGCTCCGAATCGACGGCAGCGGGCCCTGCAAGATTTGGGACGGCCCCTATCGCTTCGACTTCCACCGGCGGTGCAATCTGCTGTTCCCCATCATCGCCTTTGCTGTGACGGGTGATTGTCGACAGCTCCGTTTCCGTAGCGGTAGACGACATTGTCCCGTCGTGAGTTAAAAGAGACTAACGCTACGTAGGTGGATGGAATGTAGGTGCCGTTACTACCTACGATGACTTGGAGCTAGGTGTAAGGTCTTGAAAATGGGGGGATGAGATGCGCAGACAAAATGGAAGGATTCATACAAACAGGGGTAATACTGCTTATAGTAAACCCTCTTTATGATGATTACCCCTTATAGTAGAATTTCTAAAACGTTCCATGAAATACGGCTTAAAGGCATTATGCATAGAAAAGATAATCTCCCCCGCAATTTCGAAAGTCCCTAAGTCCGCGCCAACAAGACCAACGATCTTAAGATTTTTTTTTTGGATTCATGGTTCAACGTGGCTTAGGTGTTCGTAACCTTTCGATGATGTTCGATGTCCTCTATCGTACGTTGAGCTGAATTCGTTCCCGCCTACCTCGGCCCAATCCCAAGAAGCAGTATCCAGAGGAGATCCTATTCCGTGCGGCGTAGCAGAGAAAATCCTTTCGCGAGATCTCGTATATCGATAACTTCCCTACCAGGGATAATTAGCCCGAGCTTATCACGACCCCATACCTCCAAATCCTATGTATGTATGTAGTTAGCCCAGAGCGGGTATCGTGAAGGAATGATACCTGGCTTCTAGGTATATTCCGTACAGGCCTTATGCTTGGTACGCTAGCACGCGTATAGGCAGAGCACATGGCCAGCCACCAACATGCATGTGCATATGGAATAGGGTTCGTTGGATCTGATGATGCATATTCATCCTCCTGCCAAATTAAAGAGCTCATTGGATTCGCCTCTTCGGCCTTTCGGAAAACGAAGGCTCGGTGATAGTGAGGATCAAGTTTACAAATGTATTAGGTACTATGTTGGTAAGTATCGCAGGCCCAGGCCTTGTGCTTACGTCAGTTCACCGACGTGCGCCGTATGGTCAATTTACGTTGCAGGGTAAAATGACTCTCTTAGGACTCGGGCGAAGGATGAAATATGCTTATGAAGTATGCTTAATATGTTTCATATGCTTGATATTCTTGATAGCTTGATATGCTTGATCTGGTCGTAAATATCTCGGTACATTTGGTAAAAGGCGAACTACAAGTGTGTGTAAGTGGCTTAGAAATCAGATAGATCGCCAGCAACGCTTGCCTCGAATCAAGATTGCTTCGTGCGATCAGAGGTCAGGCCGTGATATTTGTATCGAGTTTTCATGACTAGCCTCAAACATAGGATAATATTCTCTGCCGTAGGTATCAAATTAGTGATAAGATATTTATGACTAAAATTGTTAGTGAGTGTGCAAACTATCGACCTTACGCTCTATACTTCAAGTCTATATATACCTACCCAGGTACCTAGGTATGCAGGTGTATTGTTAATTCACTAAGAACTCATCTCTGCTATACACAGCCCGCAATTAACAATTCGCAACGTATAAGCCACTCTCCACAACCAGCCATGGCTGACCACTCGTTCCTCATCCAATATCTCAGTCAGCCGCGGGAGGTTGACGATGAGACTCGCTTCCGCCTCATCTCGGCCTGCCAGGACGTCATCGAATCCTTGGAACCGCCTCTTGGAACAGCACGAAGACATTCTTTTTTGTTGCTAGACCAAGCCGTCATCCGCGCCGCTATCCAGCTCGACATCTTCAGCCTCCTAGTTGAGCGCGGTGTTCCTTGCACGACCGAACAGTTGGCGGCTTCTACGACACCCTCTTGCGATGCGGCTGTTCTGTCCCGCCTTCTTCGCTACCTCGTCAGCCCCTTACGACTAGTCAAAGAAGAAGGCCGTGATCTCTGGAGCGTCACTCGACCCGGTAGGGTCTATGCCGATCCGAAATTCAAATCCAGCGTTACTATGTACTTTGATGCGTGCGGTCCGGCTTTCTTGGCACTCCCCAAGTGGTTATGCACTACACCGACCGACCGAGCGGTTACTGCATTCAAAGCAGCGCACCCCGACGAAGAGGGCTTCTTTTCATGGCTACAGAAGGACGACGCGAAGCTGCAAGCCTTCCACACGTGGATGGGGGTCCTTAAGACTTACCAGTTCGACAGTCTAGATACCATCGACTTCAACCAGTGGATGCCTGACGACATTCCTGAGGACGAGGTGGCCTTTGTGGATATCGGCGGTGGAACGGGAAACCAGTGTGTTGCGGTGAGGAAGAACCGAGGGTCTCGACCGGGCCGCATCATCAACCAAGACCGCAAGGAAGTGGTGGATAGCGCGCGAGGATCGCTCGAGGAAATGAAGGTGGAGACGATAGCCCACGACTTCTTCGCCGAGCAGCCCATCCAAGGCGCGAGGATCTACCACTTTCGCCAGATCTTCCACAACTGGCCGGATAAGGACTGCGTCAAGATCCTCGAGCGCACTAGGGAGGCCATGTCTCCATCCTCCACCTTGCTAATTGACGAGGTCGTGCTGCCGGAGACAGGAGCGCACTGGATGGCCACTCAACGTGATCTCAACATGACGGCGCTTTTCAACGCGAAGGAGCGAACAGAGTCGCAATGGCGAGAATTGCTCTCCCAGGCACATTTCCGGGTGGTAGGGGTTCACTGCTACGATAAGAAGCAGCCAGCCTCTTTAATTGAAGCCAAGAAAGAGTAAGGTTGCGACGCGTATGCAGGTGAGCACGTGACATAGATATTAGATTAGGTCATGGTGTAGCACTGCCAGATACATAGTGGTAGGAGGCCTAGGTTTTTAAGTACATCCACAGTGCGTGTCGCACCTTCTAATTCCGTACCTTCCATCTGTAGGGTGGACCTTACCTAAGGGCAAGTTAGCTTAGACTTAGACTTCTTCTAGAAGAAGTGCCACAAATAAGATCGACGCGTTGTTTTACTTGCGCAAGTATTACTTCTTTTTCGCCTTCACCTTTCCTTGCACTCTTCTATTTCGAGAAGCTACTGCGATAATAGGATCAATTCGCTAGATACCTGGCCTACTAGTACAAGAGTTATAAAAAGAATCTGCCATGTAGTACTCAAGAGCTGCTGTGCCGCATCTGCCCTCGCTTAATAAGGATCACGTTACACTCGCTACCCTTCATGAAGAATCCCTCTTGCAGCTCTGTCTCTGCCTCAGACGCTCGAACCACGTCGAATTCCTTGAATAGCATCGCTATCGCTTTCGATAGCTCCATCCACGCGAAGTGCTTGCCGAGACAACTACGCGTGCCGTAGCTGAATGGAGCCCACGACGCTGTCATGGTCGCGGAGTCGCCGTCGAGCCAGCGCTCCGGGATGAATTGATCTGGGTTGGGGAAGACGTCCTCACGGCGATGCAGAGTATACGTCGGCACGCTTACCAGAACGCCGCGCGGGACTACGTATTCCCCAATTGTTAACTCTTTACCCGTAATCCGCTCGAGCCCTGCCGCGCTAGTCGGGCGTAGCCGCATAGTCTCCTTTAGTAGCGCCGTCAGGAATGGAAGGTTCCCCACGATCTCCTCATTGGGTACCCAGTCGGACGGCTGAGATCCGCTGAAGGCCGTGTCTAGCTCGTCTTGTAGGCGGCGCATGGCATCTGGCCTCCGAGACACAAAGTCGACAAAGTGGGTCAATGTCGTCGAGGTAGAATCACTACCGCCCGATACGAAGCTCGCTGCCTCAGCAATAATACTCTCGTCAGGGAGGGGCATCCCGTTCTCCTGCTTCGCTCTAATTAGGAAGCTCAGCATGTCATCCCGGTCCACGCTAATCTGCTTCTTTCGAGCTTCAGTCGACGTTCTGGCTAGAGCCTGCAGGTTCATGGTGGTCGCCAGGTTTTGCCTCCAGAAGCCGTCGAATGGCATCCACTTCATCCATGGGCGGGCCCATCCCGGTACAGTACCAAGAGCGTTCAGACATTGCATGCGCAGGTCGATAGTGGAGATCAGATTGTGAAAGTCATAACCCGCGTCGATGAAGCCAAAGGATTCGCCAAAGACGAAGTTGGCAATAACGTCGAAAGCCAAGTAATTGGCCCAGGGTGCGAAATTGAGAAATGCAACCCCTCCTCCGGCCTCGACCTTGCGAGTTAACGCGTGTTTCAGGTTCAAGATCTGGGTGCTCATGTACGGCTCAAATCCTCTGAGAGCAGATTTAGAGAAGGCGGGGGTCAGGTCTTTCCTTCGGCGCGCGTGGAAGAAATTGTCTCGAGCCGAGAAGATGATGGGCACTTTCGGTCTGAAGACGTCGTAGAATGGGCCCTTTGATGTCCCGCTGTTCGAGCCGTATACTTGTTGGAGGCAGCCCTTGGAAACAACGGAAATGTTGTTTGGACCGACCCGGACGACGTCGCCGTACTTTTGGTGAAGTGCGTGAATGGAAATCGAGCGGCGGAAGAGACGGCATTGGAGTGTTAACCAAAATGGTGTCACTCTAGCGGCAAGAGGTCCTGGCACATTTCTCAGAGGGTCGAAGAAATAAGCCCATAAGAGATACAGTCCGGCCTTCAGATCGTCAGCTTTCTCACGGCCTCTCAATACTTATGGGCGGGATTATAACTTACCACTGCAAGTGCGACGATAAGAGGTAACAAGCAGCTATGCTCAGTGAGAAATATCATGATTCCTCGTGGACTGAGACCAGACGCCTGGGGGTCTAACTCGAGCATTTCGACCAAAGAGAGAATACAATATTTCTTGACAAGTTATCCAAGACGTCACTAGCTAATCGATGCCTAGGGCTCGTCGTCACGCTCATGACTTAGAAGTCAGATAATCTAATATTTAAAGGAATTGTTCCTACCTGGTTCCTACGCAGTCACTCCGTGTTAGCCAAGGGGGTGATCGGGGATAACAGCCTAGCATATGGCCCTCTGGTATGTGAATATTCTCTTATACATGCTCCGATCCCGACTCGATAGGTGCACTAGTGGAAACCTGCCATGTGCTCGAGGTTGGATGTTCTAGTACTCGTCATCCTACCCTCGTGTTTCGTCTTGTCTATAGCCTCGAGCTAGAGAGTGCTCCGCTCAGGTCCGGACCCGCCCATAGCCATGCGGCTGTGTATTACGTGGTAATTTCCAGCTACGCGCTCAGCTCTGCAACCGGTCCAGCCCTACCGGGTAGCCAAGACAGGATCACGTTGGAGCCACATGGGTTACCGCCAATTGACAGGGTATGGTACTTGGTACAATAAGCGAGTCGACCCTTTCAACATGCCATATTGCACAATAAGTCTTAGCGCATCCTGGTATAGCCCAGGTACTTTTGTGAGAAGTCTCACAGTTGCCGAACATAACCACGGTAGAGTTTACATGTCTGTCCCCACTATCTGACCTAACCACCAATAGATAATTCCACCGAAGGAGTCCTGCACCGAAGCATGTACTGCAATATACACTGCAGCATACGCTGCAAGAGGGAGGAGTAATTTTAATTACGCGGGATCGAGATGAGCATCAGCCGGGTGTTATTGGTCGCCTCAGAAGCACCTAGGACCCCTAGGACTTCATTCCTTTGCACGAGGTGGCGTTTTTGGCGAACCAGTAGCTACAGTGATCCAGATCCAGAACTAAAACATAGGCGGGACGGCAGCCTTAGGTATGTGACGTATTCTTTCGTTCCTGTAGACTCTCGATCGCCATGGTGTCCTTCGATAGGTTTTATCTACGATGAAACCAGCAGCTAATCCTAGTAAGAACAAACATCTCGAATAATATGACCATATTTTTAGGCACTCAAGCGGCTCAGCCGTGAGTTGTTTTCCCCGCTATGCCGCCGGAATGGGCATGATCTACACGTGGCGAGGAACCCTCGATATGCAGGGTTCAGCCAACAGCAACTCAAATTTATCTTCAGTCTTTTATTGTTCTACATGCAGGTACTACGCAGCAAGTCTCGGCAGCAGTCTCGGCAATAATTAACCTCCTATCACCCTCGCCCTAACCGCATACGCAGCGTCCTCGGCCGTCCGATCACAACCCCTGGGAATTTTCCTTTGCTGGCGTACAACGCTGGGTACCTACCCTAAGGTAGCTTAGTAGCAAGAGGTTTATCTTATGTCACTACACAAGCGTGGCTTGGGTAAGTCGTTCTCGCTTATGGTCCATACAAACACAGGGTAGTATTGGCTACATCCCTAGGTAGGTAGCTTACTATTAAGCTTAGATCTTCTAGAAGATAATAAGCTCGGCGGCCCGTAAATCTGGGTAAAGGTTCCAGTTAATAGACTAATGACATTTGATAGGCTACAGGTGTCATATGATAGAACGTGACAAGCTATACACGATTAGCTCATCTACCTACTTCCCTAACGTAAATAGCGCCAAGCACACATACATACAGATCTATTTACCTATCTGGTCGCTTTGCATACATACCTAGGTAGGCATTTCCAAGATTCTACTCATGAGCAGCCACATCCTATCATTGGCCCATGCCATTCAGATTCTTGCCCTGGGTACGGGTCACAGTTATACCGATATGAACCGGTTGCATTGGAAATCCTGCCAGTCTTGCTGTTGTGGGAACTTGTCGGCGCTATCAAGAACTGTGTTGGGCCAAGGGGCTAAGGATAAATCCACCTGGAAGGTTGACGGAACTCGGCAAGTCCTATTCGATATCCTATTAGGCACTTTCCTAGTATAGGACTTAAAAAACGAGTCAGCTGTGGGCATAGCCAACGTCAGGCCGGGCTAAATCAGCTAATATCGGGGTTTGAGATGCTAGTATGGGCTTATACCTCTCTCCACATCGTCGTGAAGCCACTAGCATCGTTCAAACACTACAGCACCAACGTGCGGCACGGCACACCGACAACCTGATACACCGTGCCACTTTGTATCTCCGCCTCCGCTCGAACACACGATATGTTCATAAACTGCTGAGAATAGGGGCTAGACCCTGTGATATACTCTTACGTTTGTGGCTCTTCTCACCAACCGTTACCAGTGTCATACGAGCTACAGGCCCCTTTGAGCCGCCATCACCCGTATTCCCATGTCGTCAGTGGCTGCTTCATACTATGCCAGGCCTTGAATCCTTCTCTTATTTCGACCGCAACTGTTCTAGGCCCGGTTGAAAATTTTCTTCAGCAAATCCTATCCTCGCCTAGCAGTGGGCCCCTCTAGGCGCTTCTAGCGACGTGCACATTCGAACGATGACGGTGGTGTATGCTACGAGCTCACCTAAATCTGAGGCTTACGTCAATCCTAGCACGAGTCGAAGCCGAAAAGAATGCGGAAAAGAACGCGGAACTAGATCTTATTGGTTATGCCTCATACTTCAAGTATGATCCTTCGCAAGCATGTCTCGGTAAGTACGTATCGCGCTGCGAATCGTGATGGAATGTTCGAGTAATAGCCGTGGAGTTCGGTATGCCGGACCGCCTCTCTTGTCCTGTCTCGTATGCGGAGCAGATCTGATAGAGGCGTCGAAATATTCTCGGACTAATGAATAAGGCAGCTTCTTTTCGAATATTCACATATAGGCTTGTTACTTCCTGTGCCTAAGTTGGTATCAACGTTGCATTTATGTTGATACTTAATTGGATATCCGGTGGTCTGGTCCGCCCCTATTCACAGCTATACACCTCTCCACCGAGCTAAAGACTCTAGAGTTTCCTATTATCAACATCTTGTAAATGACGTTACCTCTCTGCCTTCAACCTCGGTTCTTCTTTATACTCTAGTCCAGCACAGACAGCCAGAATTTGTTCAATGGCCTCCCTAGACACCAACGCGTTGGGAAGACTGAAGCCAGTTCCACGTTTTCAGGAGCTGGCCTCCTTGATTCCCGAAGGCCTTGGGCGAGATTGCTATAACTCTGTCAAGAACACTGTCGATCATCTTGGCAGGGCTGTTCAGCTCGGCCAACACAGACAATTCATTGAAGCCTTCAGTTCAACGCTCGGAGTTGACACCCTCTTAGCAGTTGCCTCCGTGTCTATAGACAATGAAGAGGTCTGCTCTGCTTTCAGTGTGTACTTTACGACACTTGAACAAGCTTACTATTGGCCTCGGGACCAAGATGTCCAAACACCTAGCATGCTCATGGAGCACAAGTTAGTCATCCAGACACTCCATCACCCAGAGCTGAGAGAAATGCTGCTCGGTGCTTTGGATTTTCAGAGAGGAGATGTAGCTCTGGCTGCCTTAAAGATGGCGAAGGCTATGGTCGAGGAAGCACGTATGGCTCGTCGCGATGGCAAGAAACTAGATAATGCCAGGCAAGACAGGGTTAACTTGCTATACCGCACCTGTACGGAAGATTGGGCTTGTCAAGGAGATTACAACGACACGGACAGCCATAAGGAGTTCGGACGCCTTCACGAAGTCATACGCACAAATGGAACTCAGCGAAGCGTGCAGGAGATCTTCGAAGCAGCCTCTGGGCTTAGATGGCTTCAGGAGATGCCATCACTGCTGTCGTCATTACCAACATCTTCAGATCTATTATGCGATGCGTTTCTGGATCTTCAATTGGCCATCGCCCTTGGCCGAGAAGAACTTTATTCTATGATGATTGATGAAACCATATGGGGCCGGACATTTGCAAAATACTCCAAGGGCGTTGATGTTTGCACAATCGGCGCAGGTGGTGCTGATTGTCCTATGTTTCGCATGCTTGATGCCCTCTGCGGAAGAGCAGATGGGACTACCCAAGCTGCACTCCTGGATGAGCTGGACTTCCGGTCACGCTTTTTCCCTCGAAACTTTCGAGCTCTCATCAACACTGTTGCATCTTCGCCATCGATTCGGCAATATGTATCGTCAGGGAAGACCAGCTACGTCCTGGCTCAAGCATTCAAAGCGCTTCAACAACAACTCTTCGACATCTACGAGATGCACCGCAAAAAGGCGATGCGAATTGCACTTTCCCTCCGCGCTGGCCAGGCGACTACATCTTCAGGCACGGAAAAAGCTGCCAGCCCGGAATGGCATATTGCCAATATGCTCAGTTCAGCCATGAAAGTGCGATTTGGCGACGACCCAGAAACTTTGAAGATCGACGCTTACACCTGGTCGACCCCCCTTTTATACGGCACGGATGGGAAGATCGAGTCAGCTCGTGTTCGCTTAGTCTTTTCAACGCCTCTAGCGCTCAGCCCCGGAGACACGATCAGCGTCAGCGTCCAGATAAAACCTGGGCAATGGCACACGCGAACATATTCCATCACACAGACCGATGCGCAATGGGGCCACTCTCAGGGCGTCTGCTCAATCACCAGCTCAGTTGAAATCTGCGTTCGAAGACGCGGATTGGTCTCCACGTACCTGTGCAACCAGCAGTCCGGGTTTCCGACTCGGGTCGCGGTCAAATCTGCTCCCCATTTTCGGATCCGCGGAAACTCAAACCACGACGAAGAGACGATATTCGTTGCCCAAGGTGGAGCAGTCGGCGTCTTCCTCCCGTGGCTCTACCAACAGAAGTGTCTGATCGGGAAGTATACACTCATAGTCGCTACCCGAAACTGCAATATGCTGGCGTACGCGAGCCGATTGCATCGACTCGCGAGTCAGTTCGGTCCGCAGCTACGTATAGTCATCGGGTTGTCCAACGCAAACAAGGGAGACATCAAGACCCTCTCATTTGGCAGAATTGAAGCGTACTGCGGGAGGGTCACAGAGTACTTGAAGTCGTGCGCCTTGAGCAAGGACGCCACGACGTATGTCTGCGGCTCGTCTGCTTTTGGCGTAGATGTTGCAGACCGTATCGCGGCGCGACAAAAGGACACAGTACAGAATGATCTTGGACCGAGGTTGGCCCCTGTTCTTACATCCTCATTGCCGAGCATACGGCTCCATGTTGCTGCTGGCTCACACGCTGTGCAAAAAAGCTGCAAGCTCAGGAGCATTTCCCGAGCCGAGCTCGCTCTCCACAATTCACCGGGCGACTTATGGATCGCGCTAGGAGACCGCGTGTACGACATCTCCGCCGTCTCAAGCTTCCATCCCGGCGGCGAGAAGGTGCTGACGTACCGGGCCGGCAGGCAAGCCCAAGACGTGTTCAACAGCGTCCACGAGGGCAGCTACGAGGTGGACTCCCTCCTGCAGCAGATGGTCATCGGCATGCTGGCGCCGGGAAACCCGGCGGACCGCGAGTGGGAGCAGCGGCTGGACAAGGTCGTCGAGATCCAGAACGACCTGACCAACAACACGCGGTTCGAGCAGAAGCCGACCGGGTCGAGCCGGCAGCTGAGCCAGGCCCCCCCGGCGTACGTCGTCCGCGCGTCGCTCGACGACTTCGCGAAGGCGTGGGCGGCCCTGCTGTCGGGCGTCTCTGGCGGCGGCGACGAGGAGGAGGACACCGTCGCTCTGCTCGAAGCGTCGAGGGAGAGCGCGAGCGGCTACTTCGACGAGATACAGTCGCGGGTGTACCGCGACAACTTTGACGACGAGGAACGCTGCGCGTTGGTCCTGCGCGACGTGTTCGAGTCGGTCGAGGTCGCGGTGAGCAAGATCCACGCTGCGATCGACGACGTGAAGGGGTATATGTTTGAGTGTTTTGCGAAGAGCCAGGAGCCTTTGGTAACTACCTGTCTGCATGATGGGACTAAGCGGATTATTACGGCCCTTGAGCAGATTCCTCTAAGCAGTGTGGCCTTGTAGGCTGTTGAGTTTGTTGAGTGCTGGCGTGCAAAATTGGTTGTTGGAGTTTCGGAGCTGGCGGTTCAAGAATCCCAAGTTTTATCTCATATTTACGGTTAGTAGCGATTCAGTTTCATTTAATAAGCTTCACGTGGTGAAAATATTTGAAATGTCGTCAAAAAGGGGTAGGCGGTTAGGGGGCCAAGCTTAAGATCGGTAGCTAGCATATTTCAGTTATGCGTGTATGATAGCATTTTCGACGAGACAAGTTCAACTTGAGTATCGACATAATGGAGCTGGAATCTCTTTACGGCTTGTGGCGCAAAGCTTATAAACAGATAACCATTTATCATTACTATCATTACTAGGTTTAAAGCATGCTTCTCTTTCTACTTCTAACTAAACATTTGGATGATACTAGCACTGACTGGAAAACACTGCGCCCCCTTTGGAATTAGCGGGGTTAGGGTTGCGCAGCATTTGGTTGACCGTAGAGATTTGATAAAGGTACCTAGGTACGTATTAAAATTCGAGTTATTTTTATCAAAGCCCTGACGTAGAGGCGGTTTGGCGGTTTCAAGAGCTATCACTAGAGCCATAGCAATTTCGGATTTCGAAATTGCTCTGAAGGATCTGGAGGGGTCCAGCTTCTAAGCCGTGCCGAGATCAGACCGCGATTTGAAATTGAAGTTACCAGGTACGAAATCAAACCAATCACGACTGAATAGCTTATAAGTTAATAGCGTAGAAAGAACACAATATTTCGACGGCGGGTTACGGTACTAAGTTAAGGGGTACATTACATACAGTGACGGTTCTATCGGGGATTCGATTTCTATCAGCTCAATTCGGTTATCTCTCTGGTAGCTCTTCCGCGTACGCACAGTGTAGCTATCCTGTGATAGCTATAATTCCCAATGAGTGGTCATGAGAACCCAGCTAGGCGCCCGGGGGGATGCAGGCCTGGCCGGATGCAGTCTTGTAATGATTTTGCAACGTATCGGCCCGTGCGAACTTCTTTTGACAACCCCATCTTTGGCCATTCTCCAACTCGCCTCCACATATAAATTCTTTCTCTTGGTGTGTCTTCTTGTGGCGGTTTAGGTCGTGCAGCCTAGCGAATGAAGAACTGCACTCGCTACAGGTGTATGGCCGATTGTCACTGTGGGTGTTGAGGTGAGACTCGAGGTTGTACTTCTTCTTGAAGACTCTTTGACAATGTGGACAAGGGAACTCGCTGATTCGAGGTCGTTTCTGAGGGCGTAGAACCGGCTCAGTGCGCTCTTCTCGAAGTTCCGGATCGACGTTCTCTTCTGTAATTATCGTTTCAGTTTGCCTAGACCGAGTGATTTCTCCATCTTCGGGGTAATCAGTGTCCTCGTTATTTGAAGGCCCGTGAGTTTCTCTAATATGTTTTTCGAGCTCTTTTTCTGTGACGAAGCCTACAGTACTGCTGAAGCAACCGCTTATGATGCAGCGGTACGGTCGAAGATGCTTGTCTATGTGCTGGTCTCTCTGTTCAGCCGTTTGAAATCCATTGTGGAAGTATCGACAACTTAATCTTGGGCATTTGAAGATATTTTGTCCATACATTTCCTCTATCCTCGCAGCTTCTGCTGTATGCGCTGCACCGGTGTATGTTTCTTCCAGCTTGGCACGAATATTCTTCACAATATCAGCCAGATCGAGAGCAATCTCAGCTCGTTTTATCTCACCCGGGAAGGTTAGCTCTTTTCGCGCTGATGCTACAGCTTGCTGCAGATCAGCGTGAAATGGACATTTCTGGAATAACCGTAGCCTCTTGGAATTACCCTGTGATATTGGAAAGGGCTTGGTCGGTGAAGTATAGTGGAGCTGAAGGAAAGCTTCTACCGATTCTGCGAGGGTGTCGAGGATCTGGTCGTCTTCTTCAGCGTCATCTACACCCTCTTCTAGGTGGCGAACCCAATAAGGGACAGCATAGTCCATGAAACCATAATAGCCATTCAAAACTAACGAGCCAATCTCGTCGGTCCCGCTGTGAAAGCCTGCCATGTTTAGATAGTCGACAGAAAAAGATGCTAACAAAATATCGCCTTGGGATACATCGACTTTACTTTGCTCGGAAGCCATGAAGCTACGAGTTATCCAGTTCAGTACAACCAAGACTTTTTGCATTCGCTTATTGGGGCCCTACTTACAACTTAGCAGTAGTGTGCACAAACTCCACTCCTCCGTCGTCACGTATTTCTACTAAAGAGCCACACAAGTCTTTCGAGTCATCGGGACAACAAGACCGTTGCGCGTCTACAGATTGAGACTCAATATCAATAGATATGGCGGCCTGGATCTCGCGCCATTTGAGAGTACGCTTTGCCCATACAAGCCAGCGAATCAGCGTCTCAGATGTTCTTCTTCCTCGATCTGTGGCTTGATCGAAGAACCTCGAAAGGATACGGGAATAGCTTATTACCATCGTTAGCTTATGCCTACAGTTTTCGCGAGGTATAGTTGCTCACGCTTGGCTAAGCTCTTTAGGTATTCGGTCGTCTTCGATCTCGGCTTCAATATCGCCGACGCATGTTTGTTGCATAAGGTTAATGGAAATTAGTTTTGCTAGTAGAAACATGCCTACATAAGCCATTAGCACAATGACTAAAAATATAGGAAAATGTAGCCCTTTTCCGTACCCTTAGCAGTGCTTTGGATCTTGGAGGCGATTCGATTCCGTGTGTCGTCAGATACTGAAAAGTGGGTTTGAATTTTGGCAGCTTTAGCCGCGCTGTAGACCTTAATGTCATCCTCGTTATCTTTGCTGTCGATCTTTAAAGACGTGAGACCACGAAAGTCTTTGCTTGCGATGCCATCATGTTGGCTCACAAACAGGCATCGCACACGATCTTGATTTGGCGGTTGCAAATTCTCGACCAGGTTGCGAAACCAGCTTGTTATGTTCCTTCTTTCACCTCTCTGGCACTCATCTATACCGTCAATTACGATATAAACACTTGGACAATTCAATAGTGCTACTCTGAGAAGGTCTTCGATTACAGAGTCTGTGTCAAGAACGGCGGTGCTGCTGTTAGTGAACCTGTCGTAGTAATACGGCAACAGGATATCCCTGTTTTTTGGAAGAAGTTGAGACAGAAAGCTGCGCCCAATAGAAGCAAAACTATTCTTGCTGTTGTCTCCATCTTTACAATAGAAAAACAGAGTAATAGGGGAAGGCGTTAATTTTGTAGCTTCTTCTACAACCAAGGAAGCAAGGATAGTTTTCCCTAGCATTTTGTTAGTGGGTACATTCACACGTGGTCCTCTGTGAATCTATTTACCGGCTCCAGGTATTCCCGTCATCCATAGCAAGGGAGGTATCGTCGGGCATCTGGGGTCAAACCATTCTTCGAAGGCACGGACGCGCAAGAGCCATCGTCCAGTGCCGGGGTACTCCTTTCGAATCTTAGAGTAATCATGTTGGTCATTTTCAACATTTGGTGCACTCAGCCAGGCGAATACTTCGCGGAGCCGACGGTTTTCCTGCTCGTCTAGTATGGACTGAAGCTTGTAATTTTGTATCTGGGTGGACTTTCTATAGTCCTCGATCTGAGACAACGTGGCTTGGTTTTGGACTAATAGACCGTGGCCCCGTATATTATCTATCAAGGGCTCGAAGCGAGACTTATAGGTCTTCCAAGTTGATTGAAAAAACTGCCTCCACACTGTTTCTTTATTTAGTGCGGCTATCATAGAATATCAGGTGTCGCGGCATACTTGCTTGCTGGAAATACTTTAATGCCCGACGATGAAACTCCAGGATGTCTTTATACATGATGGTCAGGACTCGTAGCATATTTGGGTCCTCGCGGAAGAGCCTTTCATATTGAAGCAATAAAGGGAGGCTTTCGCCGAGCTTCTCGTATGTGTCAAGCAGTTCGTGGAACGCCTCGGCAAATGCCCCGGCAACCTAATAGAGCGTTAACTTGTTGAGGTCTAGCTAGGTACTTTGGAGAAATAGCGATAAAGCACCTGTAGGAGAAACTTCATTGGCCCCTGAGCAAAAGGTAAGTAGGTACGTTACAACAGCGGAGTTTCCGTAGAGTAAATCTTACCCAAACGAAAGCAACCATCTCGGAGGTGTTAGCAAACACCTCGACAACCTTGCCAAACTGGTTCATTGCTTCAATAAACGGTTTCAGGCGTGCAAGATTCTTCCCACGCCTCTGAGAGTGTTGCTTCTTTTGAATGGCTTCAACCTCATCGGTCAGGTCCTGCAGGGTTGTATTCTTAAATTTATCTCTGTCTTTCTTCTTCAGTTCTGACTGAAATTTTCCTAAAGCCGCCTCGAAAGCAGAAATACTGCTATTATTCGACATTTTACCTTATATTTGAGTCATGCGATTAGATACAAAATGTATTTTATCGTTATTAACATCAAGAAAAATGGAATTGATCGAAGAAGTTGGGCTGCGATTCCCGATGGAAGTCAATAGATTGTTCTCGGGTGACAGTCCACTTATGCGGAGGTAGGTAGGCTATAAGGCAACCTGCGCCTGTGGTTAGGCGGACTATAAGGCGGACTATTAGGCGGACTTACAGGCTGACAATTCTGCCTTCCACAGTCCTTCCTCCTGCAGCTCGAGTCGTACAATATCCAGGCTACGCTACGACCCTACAGTTAGATATGGATAATCTCAATCCCGCTATTCGTAGAGCCTCACCTCTTACTTTCTTCAACTCAAGGCATAATGAATCAAAATAACTTGAATTTTCTTAAGCGCCCCTGGCAGTTTGAAGATCATAATGATACCCTCGATCCTGAGAACCATTATGCCTCATCAATACCACTGGACCAAGTCGGCTGGAATGACTGGCCTTCAAATCATTTCAGCGACATAGCCTCACAGGACCTAGTCCAAACTGTCGATCAAAATGAACAAGTGCTGTCCCCATTTACCCCTATGGTTCACGATGACGGAGGAATTAGTTCGTTGGTGATGCCACCCGTTGTTGAAACACAAAACACATGTTTTGGCACCGTGAGAAATAATAATCCTCATTACGTGTTTACAAGAACGGGTGCTTACAATGATTAGATACCTAATGTCTCCACACGGTTGATATCTCAACCTCTAGGAATATCAAATGGAACTATCCAGGGCTTCTGTATTCGCCCTGATGGAGCGTACTATGGTCTTAGCCTAAGCCCTTCTCAAACTCCGTTTTCAGTTTTCACGAAGAAAACATGCGAAGAATTACGACAGTTACTATCATTGTGGAGACTACGACTGGAAGCCTATGCTCGGATTCAGGAACTAAGGACGACCAAAACCTCCCATCATCAGAAGGTGTCAAGTCTGGAAGTCGATATCAACATATATGGCACACGAGAAGATGCCAGGGAAGTAGGCAGAAAACTGTCATCTTTCGGTATCGCCTTGCAGCAACCATCCTTTGGGCTTTCTGGTACGACTTATTATAATCCTCATTTTTTTCACACAGAAGAACTGTTCGGCCAGTACGTTGCCGAAACGCCACTTCTGCACCAAGGGGCAGGGACATCGACAACAGCCTCTAAGCAGGACAGTATTCCAGAAGTAACGAGAACACAACTTGACACCGCCACAGAAGTTGATTCGATATTGAACTCGTTATCACATCACACTGTCCTCCACAAACAGACCAAGGTAAATGGTTTAAGGACCACTTTAAAAGAGTAGGTGCATACAATCCTTGCTATCTTACATCACCAGATATTAAAACATAGTATGTAGCCATCAGATGAAGGCTATTGATTTCATACTCCGACGCGAGACGGATTCGCTACCTCCTGAACTCGCTCTGTGGCAAGAGGTAGAATTAGATACTGGCGACGTAGTGTAAGGGCTTCCCATGAATACCTCTGTGGATTCGCTTACTCTCACTAACGTTCTCATAGATATCAACATATCATCAGTGGGACTAGGCGAGAAAATCCAGCCGAGTCTAAGGGTGGTATCTTAGCAGATGAAATGGGATTGGGGAAGACGATGGTCGCTCTATCAATCATCGCTGCGTCCTTAGAGCGTGCTTCCGAGTTCGCTTCTGAAACCATGAAACCTGGTGGCGAGGATAGTACTCGGCAGTGCTCAAAGGCTACCCTTGTAATCGTCCCTTCCTCTCGTACGTAAACCGAACTTTGTATCATTTTCACACAACACGCCTTTCACTAATTGCATGCAGTCGTGATAGATACCTGGGTTGATGAGATTCGCAAGTGAGTTTCTCCGCAAAAGACACTATTACTGTTATTGGATCTGATATAAGTTACCCAATCTTTAGACATATTTATCCGGGATACTTATCATATTACAAGTATCACGGACCAAGAAGGGAAGACGATACCAATAAGTTGTTCAATTCCGATATGGTCTTGACAACATACGCCACGGTGGCTATGGAATTGAGCAATGGGCGAAACACGCTTCGCAACGTGGAATGGTTCAGGATTATCCTTGATGAAGGTAAGCATTTTGTGCACCAAGGTTCATCTAGGGTTTTAAGCGATAGTGCTAACCTCCCCTTTCAGCCCACGAAATTCGGAATCGAGCTACCAAGCAGTTTCAAGTGGTTGTCAACCTAGGAGCCCAATACAGGTGGTGTCTGACCGGTACCCCTATTCAAAATTCTCTAGACGACCTTGGCGCACTTGTAACCTTCGCCAAAGTCCCTCTATTAGAAAACCCAGCGACATTTCGGAGGTTCATAGCGACGCAATCTAACTCCGATACTCGAGCGCGCATAAAGAACTTGCGAACACTTCTAGGGTCGATTTGCCTACGGCGTACCAAAGATATAGTTGGCCTATCTGATCCTATCCATCAGACTCGTCGGCTCGAATTTACGCCCACTGAGAGACAAGAGTACAATGACTTGCTCTCCAGATGTCAAACCCGTGTAGACATGAGTGTGAATGGTGATTCGAAAGGATTGAACTCGGCAATGTTACAATCGCTTCTGCAACTACGCTTGTTCTGCAACCATCGTCACGTCAGCCACACTTCCTGGTCAAGGTCCGTCGATCCAGACGAAATACTTGCCTATCTTCAGCAGAGCGACCAAGCTGCATGTGCTTATTGTTCTCAAGCTATCTATTCAATCAACAGTGATCCTGGCACCGACGGAGGGTCCATCCTACCGTGTTATTCCCACTTGGCATGCCGTGATTGCAAGATGCAACACAGCTTAAAACAGCAATCATGTCCTCTGTGTAGTTCCAGTGCTAACTATAACGTTATCAAAGATCTTTCGCAAAATTTGGGCCCCTGGTCCGCTAGCTCGGAAGCTCACCAAGGATTCGAATATCCCTCTAAACTGACAGCATTTGTAGGAGATATTCAGCGACATGGCTCTTGCAAAAGGTGAACAATATCCCAAAATACAATCGACTATTTACGAAGCTAACTAAGATGTCCAGCATTGTGTTCTCATCATGGAAAAGAACGCTAGATCTCGTGGGCGAGTTGCTCAAAAACAAAGATCTGAATCACTACTACATCCATGGGGCTCTCCCACTTCCTGAACGACAACGAATTCTACGTGGATTTAAATCCCAAGGGGGTGTCAATATCCTCTTGATGACTTTAGGCACCGGAGCAGTCGGGTAAGCTACCTATCCTTCATCTACGGTAGAGAAGATGACAATGTGCTAATTATATTTGCTTACCTGTAGACTTAATCTTGCGGTAGCAACTAGGATATACCTTCTTGAGCCCCAATGGAATCCTTCTGTTGAGAAGCAGGCGTTCGGTCGAGCCATCCGTTTAGGACAGACTGAACAAGTCACAATCGTCCGGTACATTATGAAGGATACAGTAGAAGATGTAATTTCCAAGGCCATGCTGCCCTGTGCTAGAGAACGACAACTAACTTGTAATTAAGAGCAATGTATTATCGCGCCAAACGAACAAACTACGACTCGCGTCAACTGGGTTTAAACAGCAACCGCAAGGCCATCAATCTGACCGGACTCAAGCTCTACGGGTAAGTTTCAGATCTCATTGGTTTATGGATTATACTAATAATTCTAAGATGCATTTTGGACTTCCGGAGTCAACTAGCCGCGTGAGCTAGCCAAGGTAGATCTACTATCTACTAAGTCTACTTATATGGGTCTCAACCTAGAAACTCAGCCAACAACTTCGCCGGACCAGTTAACATCAAGCAATTGATTCTATCTTGGAGAATCCCTGATCCGTGGTCTAACGCCGAGCCCATATGAATGTCCATACTGTTATAGACCACCAGGGGTTAGGGGGCATGTAGCCAGCTAAAACATGAGATTCCCAAGGCTCGACATATGCTTACTACTTAGAAACAGATATTTAAGTAGAACTAGTTGTTAATAGTGATTCATATTGAAGATATACTAGACTACGAGGCAGATGCACAGCTATTGGCTATGGGGTTTGAGATTCATCTATTTGTACACCTATGACTAGGAATAGTAACACAGGCTAAAGGTCATATACAATACCCGTGACGCCCTTTACCGATGTCTCGTTAAGCAAAGGGCAACGCCAGGGGTATCTCTTTTTCGCTTCGAAACAGGAAGCAACCCAATTTTCCTTAACGCCGACCTTCCCAACCAATCCATATTTAAACCCCAATACGCCCCAGAGGTTCCATCAACGCTATGCTGGTAATGTTTTGAATACAGCGATGTACCAGCATCAATGCTTTGTTGAATTCAATGCCTCCTAAACCCGTCCGGGCTCCACCCTGTCCGATGACAGGGGCTACCAGCACATCACCGGTGCATCAATAGCAGCGGTATGGCTCGTGCTGGTGGATGTATGCATGCGCACACACTCTGTTGCCCTTCGAGTAATGTTGAAATGCCAAGCTCCATCATGCTAGAGCGGACGGCAATCATGACATTCGTCTGTGGAGGAAGGCGGGGAATTCGAAGCCGTTCTCGAAGCTCAGCGCGTTCCTCCGGTGGTGGGATGGTAGGTGATACATGTCGAAGGCGTTTTCGTCTTCGTCTAGGGCCGACTCGCAGTCGCTGAGGGCTGGGCTTCCGGCTGAGAATGCGAATGGCCGCTGTTCCGGCAGAGGCACGGCGCTCTTCTTGCTGGGTGCCGGAATGGGGATAGGCTTGCTTTGGGGCAGGCGGATGTTGGAGGATGATTGTTGCATGGTAAATGATTTGCACTAGGCTGGTAGTTTGGCAGGTAGTATAGGTGTTGTATGTTCCAGCTTGTTGTTGCTATGTGATATGATATGAGATGATGGATAAGAGATAACGAGCCCATTCATGATTAGAGGGATGGGAATATATAATCTAGATTCAGTGGCCAAGATATCCCGATTGGTGACGAATAGTCGTCCGAGTGCAATTACAGATCAAACTACGAGTACTATGAGAACTATAGGAACCGAGCCATCCTCGTCTCATCGGAACAAACATAAAGAGTTTCACAAGACATTTCGCACTTCACTCAGATGCTTTCCGAAATACATGATTAAAAAGTGGGCTTGGAATGGCGTGGTTTTTTTAGGCCATCTGTTGAGCATCATACGATCGGGACAACCCGCGCCACCACGGCGGTACGGAGCGCGCTACGGACACTAGTAAGAGCAAACATATCCCTTGCGCTGCCCGTACACACCCACACACGGTACTTACCTAGGTATGTAGGTTAGATATGAGCAACACGCGTCACCATTTGGTATTTGGATGTTCTAGCTTGACGCACACCGGGATCAATAGCACCTGGCATCTGGGCAGTCTCGGGGAATTCGGAGTCTCGGCAATCTGGTGTAGTATGTCATTATGACCTCTTTGTTCGGAGTTTGAAGTTAGGTTAGTCGATTGCTTCTAGTCTAGAAACACATTGGATTGCTCTACCATCTAGAATAACAGCTCATGAAGCTAAGGGTTATTGCCACTATCGTGGGAGTAAAACCAGGTGTGTTATCTCGGCATAGAGAAGGTTTAGCAAACATCTATTTCCATGAATGAGGGAAATACCTTTCTTAATCCCAGTCCATTTCCGGCAGTTCCTCCAGATTGCGAATAGTGGAACAGAGAGGAGGGCTCACGTGTCAATCTCAACCACATGCCTTATAGTTTATAGGCATCGGTAAGAACTTGACATCTCGAAGCATTAGTTTACGCAGATAAACAGAATTATCTTGTAATATAATTTATAGATTTGGCATTTGATCTTTTCCCTTACTGTGTTTTTACAGGTTAGAAGCATTTACTATATATAAATACCGCCCCTTATTTTACCCCTTTATTCAAAGAGGTGACAAGGGCAAAAATCGTGATACCTACCTACATATTGTAGGTAGCATTTCTACTTCAAGAAAAAGGAAAGAAATCAATGCAAAGGATCATGTATGTCTATTTGTTCTGTGGCTGAGCAGTATAAACTAAATTTTAGTATTATTAACCGTCGCTACTACTTCACGATATGTGGTAGCTATCCTAGTGTAAGACGTGATGGATGACCCTTTCAGCCCCCTTATCCACCTAAAGCTAGTCACTTATTACTGTATCGAGAATTTTACCTCTTAATATAATATATTATGTGAATCGACTACTCAGATATCTTTAAACCGTTTATACATTCGTTCAGGCAGTTTGTTTTTGCACTGGGTTGCTTCAAACTACCTACCTACCCAGGTACTCAAAGTATTAATCCTTGATTCTGCCAGGGAAAATGACCGGCGATTCCCAGTAAAGCTTCCCTACATGTATGGTTATACTAGGAAGCGACGACGCTAACCACCTACGTACCCAAGGTATCCAGGTCGTAACTTCTATTAGATGTTAGGATTCGACGGCGGAAAGCACGCTAATTTATTCATGAGCTCTTATTCATTGGCCCCTGCCTTCCGTCGGTCTTTCTCTATTCACTACCAAACACTGTCGTCGAATCACTAAAATTCAAATCCAACAAGGTCGGCCAAACATTCTCGCTTGGGCCCTACATATTTTGTTTGTCACAATCATACCCGCACAAATTCTTATTTTGTTCTGTTCGTCCTCGTTACCATTCCCACCCTTTATATTTCCACCACCACCACAACCTTTGCTATTCCAGCCACCACCTCAACAGTTCTCTCACGTCTGCTATTCTCACATCGACTATTCTCGCGTCAACTATTCCCTCGCCGACCATTCCCTCGCCTACCATTTCCACCTCTACCATTCCCACCTATATAGACTATTCCCATCACTACTTCACCTTTTCCCGCTTCTTCTAGCACCAACCGTATACCGCAAACATGGCCGCTGTCTCAGTAGCCAGCTACTTGAGGTACAAGAAGGATACAAGTGTATTCCTCACATGGCTCAATGAAGCATCACAAAAGCACGCCCCACGGCTGAAGGGGAAAGCCCGTGCCGGCGCTAAAAAGGCCATTGATGAAAGCACAGCTAGCGGAACGGCTGCACCTCCACACATTAAACTCTCTACAGGACAGATCTTCCAGAAGATAGAACTTGTTCTGAATTTAGTTGGCACCCCAAAGGCAGAGGCCATGCCCCTAGGAGTACAACAGGCACTTTTGCGTTGTATAGATGCAAGAGAACGATTTGCATCCTGGTATCGGCGTACAAGACCTGGTACCCACGAATCTTCCGACAGCGCCCACCAATACTTCATTGAAATCTTGAAGACCGGCCTGTCCTTATTCGAGCATAAAGATGGCCATAGCAGCTCGACAACCTCTTCTGGAAGCAAAGTCGATGAGAAAGACGAGGTATTCATCGCGTAAGTTACCTTTGTACTCAATACTGAACCCCTTAAGCTGTCTCAGGATATGAGCCATACGATAATCACATCACATCACATCACAGTGTAGGCCTTCTCAATTTGTGACATAAGCTAATATTAAGCAGAGACATGTTCAAGGACTTGAACATCGAAGATACCCGTGTCACCCCTAACCCGAAGAAGGCCAAAGATACCAGCACCTCGGAGGGATCGACCAAAACAACCGCGACCGCCGAAGTCGAATTAGAACGGAGTGATGAAGAGATCGACTTTGCGATATACTGTCTTTTCCTAGACATCTACCGAATCCTTGTCGAGACCCGGAAGATATGGGACCGAGTTAAATCCCGCAAGTTGAGCATCATGCATGCCACACTTCTTATTGCTGCGGCATTGGACCTAGTGCGACGAGCTGAAGCAGAGATCATGGAACTTTGGACTTCCAGCAACTTTGCTGGCGACTTCGCCGAAAAATTTCGACGTGGAACGTATCCAGCTTTCCTGGGCAGAATCTACAATCCAGAGAAGCTGGAAGCACATAGTATGAAACGCCTAAAGGACAAGAACGCCGCCGAACGAATTATCCCATTGGTCCCATTGGATGAATTCGTTCTGCTACCACTTGCTTATACACTTGTCGACTTCAGTTTCATCAACAGTATAAGGCTCAACAAAGATATGCCGAACAGCAGCTTCCATTTCATTGCTGTTCCTCCATCTGCACTCGACACAGTAAATTCAGATGGATCGGTTGCCCCAGACGACTCCCAGACTCTCAAGGCTAGAGCAGAGGATAAATATCTCATGGAGACCTTCCATGACATGCGATTCACTCAAGGGATAAGGGACGGACTCTACGACGCACTCATCGAAGTTGACGAAGGGGCTAAGCCGCCATTCTTGCCACCCCATGACATTTTACACAATGCCCTTCGTCCAGTGTGGGAAGAGTCTACTGTCAGTATGACAGCTGTCTTTGCGGCCAGACTTTTGGTCGATATGCACGATGTCTGTGGGTTGACGGGCGTTTCTGTACAATCAGAAGCGGCCGAGATTTACGTCGCAAGGTCCACCCACCTGGTAAACACGTATTATTCATCTGACATGGCAGATTTTGAGTGGCCAACGGGAGATGGTTTTCAAAGCATCATAGACCAGATTCGAGAGAGAATCGACTGCAACTTCACATCGAGCCCTCTATGGTGCGAGCTAAAGACGACAGCGGTAGAGATGGTAAAAGGAAAGAAAGAGGCCATGGACGAGCGCGCAGCCGAACTCGCGAAGCCCCTTATTGTGCCCAACGAATCCGATAACTTTCTTATGCAGGCCAATCTCCTTTACGGCGGAAGTGCCCTATTAGATTCAATATCGCTGCTGGAAGTTGCCGGGATCGGGATCGCGAGTCAGAGCTTTTCTATCATGTGCATGGCGCACGTCTACAACGCCGTTAAGCAACTTCATCAGCTTGATATGATGTGGCCGGAGATGGACCAAGCAATCAAGCTTCAAGAACTTGCGCTTTTTGCCAACAAAATCCCCACAACAAGGGCCGACATGTGGAATCTATTCAACTACATCGTAGGATTGTCGATCACCGGGAACACAATAAGACCACGGGACTTCAAGCCCACTCTCGCCTCGGGTGTGATAGGCAATTACTTCGACGGCAAGGAGGACTTGTCAAGGTTGATATACCAACTTGAGAATGAGGCCACCCAGAGCGAGGATTCGAGCAAGCAAAGCAGCCACAAAAAGCGTGGTAAAGGTATCCAGAAGTCATCTACCGCCTCCGCTCCCGAGAGCTCTCCCACCGCAATCGACACAACCCGCCACCTAGCGATACAAAAACTGCTACATGACTTGGAGAAGTATTTCGATACCGTGCTGCCAGTCATGAGTTTTGATTACATCGCCCTTACGACGACTTGCTCACGCATGTTATCATCTCTTCAGAAAGAACTCGTCTCCCATCTCGGTGCCAAATATAACGACGATATCCAAACTAGAAGAGTTCCAGGCCGAGTCGAAGTAGTGAGACAGATGCTTCATCAAAACTTTCAGGTTTCGGTTGCGCACGGCGTCGCAAAGCAAAAAGCCAAGAAGGATGGAGACCGGGCAGCAATACATAGCCTCCCCGAAGCAGCACCCGTCGGCCCGCAACTCCAACATGCTGCGAAGTTCTTGAGGAAGTTCCTGGTCGGTAAAGCCGTGGCCGCCCGGACCTAAACGCTACATGCTACTTACCCCGTACACCGCCTCTCTGGTCCTCGAGGGATCAAGGACGATGCGCCCATCTCTTCCATGGTTGAACCCAGTCTATGGAAGACGGGGGGCTCAGAGGAGACGTTAATGCTGGGCCAGATCGAAGACCGAGGGGATTCCCGAGTTTCTTCTCTTCTCTGTACTTTGTAAACGACGAACAAAAACAAGAACTGGATTAGCCACCGCTGCATCACTGAGGCATGTGAGCATGGGACTATAGATAGGTACCTAGGTAGGTACCTAGTAGATTAGATGCCTATAATTATACTTTCATTCGATGCGCAGAGGTGCAGTCTTAATTCGATATCAGAGAAGTGTGAATGTCGCCAATACACTTCGGTCAGAAAGGGACGGCTGACAGTTTATCATTCTAAATTACTAGCCCTTCTAATCTAGCACAAGCACGAGGCGGTATTCAGGGGTTACTATGGCTCTGATGTTACAGGGCTTGGGTGCCCTGTAGCTCACTGTATCAACATCAACGGCCTCAAGGTCAGCGCCGTCGACGTGCAGACCTCAACCGAAGGGGTGCTGAGTGGCCAAGTCAACCGCGTGACTGTCTTCCCCTCTAGAAGCCCCAAGACACATACGGAAAATATCACTGTGGCGTTCGTGTCAAAGCAGTAGCCGATGAAGACTGAGGAAATGGTAGACATCTGCGATAAGATCATCCAAGCATGGACTCGTTTCGTGAGGTGCTTGATCTATACAAAATCCAAAATCTCAGTCTTCCAACGAATGAAGCGGAGACCATGCTGCTTGAGGACATTGCCAAGATTGTCGGTATTGGAGCTGACGTTCTTAGAATGGATACGCCCTTCTTCAGCCTCGGATTCACGTCGATGGACCTCATTCGCCTCTTGATCGATGTCCCGATTATTGGCATTATGAAGAATCCGACCGCGCAGCTGCCATTCGGGATCTCCTCTCGGACAACACCTCCAACTCAGACAAGCAGAGCCTAGTCGATCAGGTATCTGATAAGACCACCGACGTCGCCAATCCGACCCGGCCTGCATCTACGTATGGCCCCATCGTAGTCTTCAACGCAGATGGCGGGAAAGCGTCTCTCTGGCTCATCCATCCTGGAGTCGGCGAGGTGCTTGTCTTCGTCGGACTCGCGAAACATCTTAAAGACTACAGGCCGATCTACGCCCTTCGGGCGCGGGGTTTTGAGCCGGCGAGGCTCGATTCAATTCTATCGCCGAAGCTGTGGACGTGTATAGCACTGCTATCTTGAAACGGCAGTCTGACGGCCCGTATGCGCTCGCTGGGTACAGTTATGGCGCGATGCTGGCATTCGAAGTCGCGAAAGAGCTAGAGCGCAAGAAGCCCTCATCAGTACAGTTTCTAGGTAGTCTTAACCTACCTCCCCATATCAAAGTCAGAATGCGGCAGCTTAACTGGAATATGTGTTTATTGCATCTGGCGTACTTCCTCGGACTCGTGACAGAGTCATACGCTAACGGCGTCGATACGCAATTCAGTAGCCTGCCTCGCATAGAAGCCGTCGCAAAAGTACTACGTACGGCAGATAAGGGGCGCATGGCAGAGCTAGGATTGAATGAAGATAAGCTGGAGAACTGGGCTAAAGTTGCGTATGGTTTGCAGTCCATGGCGGTAGATTTCGAGCCACAGGGGCACGTAAGCACGATAGATGTGTTCCACGCCATCCCGCTCAAATCAGCAGCGAAGTCAAGGAAGGACTGGGTACAAAACCATCTGGCGAGATGGAAAGAATCCTCTAAGACAGAGCTGCGATTTTATGAAGTCGGTGGAGCGCACTACACAATGCTGGGACCTGAACATATTGCTAAATTCTCTCAGGTTTTTCAAGCGGCCCTGATGGGCCGGGGTCTTTGAATGAGAGATCATATTTCGTGCAGATAAGTGCTCAACGAGATGATGGATGCTGAACACTGGCGTATCTTCCTCGGTGATATTTTCTCTGATATCGGACGGCGGACAAGTTCAAAGCTGAACTTCCTTAATTGATTCTTGTTATCGACCTGGCGTGCTTCTTCGAAGTATTGCTAAAGCCCACCCTCCAGGGCTCAACCCCCATCGCCATCGCTCAGGGCGCATAACTGGGGAAGCAAAGCTCCCAAGTAACGTAGTCTCCGAGCACGTTGGCCAAGCGCTAAAATGATAAGGAACGGACCTGTTTTTCAGTACCAAGGACAAGCAATCCAGGGATAGATTCTCTTGAATCTTACCGTGATTCGTGCGCTCGTATATCATGATAATATTGTCTTAGGAGTTAGGTCTTAGGTGCTTGGCAATTCAAAAGGAAAAGGGGCGTTATTAATGCGCTGCACACCCCGCCGGGGTCCGCGGGTACGCGGGCACGTAGCTATGTGTCATTAGCTGGACATTACATTACTAATTCCGCGAACAGTGACATTTAAGGAGGTTGCAGGCAGCCAATGTGACGATACTCTAAGGTTAACTCCGCTAATTCCAATTCTCCTACAGATCCAGGGTCTAACGGTCAGGAGAGTTGTGCCGACATGGTGCCTCCAACCCGGCGATAGGGATGTGTCTACGGAGCCAGCAGCACGGAGAAGACCGCCATGGCAACGACGGGGTCTTACCAATGTGCCGACAATACGAAGCAAATTCAATATAAATCTTAGAGATGGTAGGTATCTAGAGTGAAGAAATTATCACTGATAGTTTAAGATAATCAGAATTATTCCAAATATTACATTCTCTAAGACACATAAACTCTGTAAGGGCTCTTATTAGCACAATGACGGCCACAACACACCCCGAGTTCAACGACAACACAGAAGCTTTGGACGTTGCCAAAGCCTTCGCTGATAATGTTCGCGGTAAGACCATATTGGTAACTGGTGTGAACCGCGGAGGAATTGGATTCTCAACTGCGCAGGCTTTTGTAAGATCCATCCACCCCCTCGTTCGAGTCTCATGGCCTTCTAATGTACCATGCAGGCTTCCCAGTCTCCTGCCCATCTCATCCTCGCCAGTCGCACTCCGTCCAAGATTCAGGAGAGCATTGACGCACTCAAGGCTGATTATCCGGACGTGGATTACCGTCCCCTCATCCTTGACCTCTCTAAACAGAAAGCCGTGCGAGCTGCCGCTGCTGAGTTTCTCTCCTGGACCGATGTGCCGACTCTGGACATCATCGTGAACAGCGCGGGCGTGATGAACATCCCGGAGCGCACCCTCAGCGAGGATGGCATCGAGATGCACTTCGCCACCAACCACATCGGGCACTTCCTGTTCACGTGCCTCGTCATGCCGAAGCTCATCGCGGCCGCCGGGCGCAGCCCCAAGGGCGCCACGCGCATCGTCAACGTCAGCTCGGGCTCCCCGGAGTTCTCGCAGATGCGGTGGAGCGACGTCAACTTCGAGAAGAGGAACGGGGACCTGCCGGCGGAGGAGCAGCCCCTCTACGAGCTGCACAAGACGTGGGGCGAGACGGACCCGGAGGACAGGTCGTACCTGCCGCTCGAGGGCTACAGCCAGAGCAAGGTGGCCAACGTCCTCTTCGGCATCGGCGCGAACCGGCGGCTGTACGAGAAGTACGGGATCCTGAGCCTGGGCCTGCACCCGGGCGTCATACAGACGGAGCTCGCGCGGGTCACGCTGCCGAAGACCATGGAGGCCATCGGGCGCCTGTTCGAGCAGGGCACGTACAAGTACCGCTCCCTGGGCGCGGGCGGCGCGACGAGCCTCGTGGCCGCCCTGGATCCGAAGCTGGGACTGCCGGCGACCGGGGAGGACGGCAAGGAGAACCGCGGCGCCTACCTGTCGGACTGCCAGATCTCCGATGCGGCGAGGCCCGCGGCGGTCTCGAGCGCCGAGGCCGAGAAGCTGTGGAAGCTGTCGGAGGAATTGGTCAAGGAGAAGTTCTCTTGGTGAAGGGGCACATGATTTTCTTTTGCCTCCTTTTCTTTTCTTTTTCGATAATATTTAGTCTCTGAACGACGAGTTCTCAACGTACCATAATTGTGCCGAGAATGCAGACGAGAGCTCACGTCATGTGCTTTCCAATTTGTACACGTTGATGTTCCAAGGATCTAGTTTACTCTAGAAAAAAGATTGATGACATAATATTCTATATATATGCTCTATGGCTGCCTCCATAACTGCCTGTAATACAGGGACCTAAGTGCTGTAGGTCACAGATGGCCTCAACAACAGCTTCACGTATACCCAAATAAGTGCTAGAATTAATAGATAACAATTATAATTAAATTTCAATTGAACTACAACTTAATTATACTTAGGAATGAGCCAGATATGTAATAAAGGTTAAGTGTTCTATAGGGCCTCCTCACCGTCGCTAAGCCATGCTGCTATAGATGCCCTACAAATACAGGGAGTTTAGTGCTGATCCCCGCTATAATTACAGTGAGTTACAGCGCATACCTTCTATAACTCAAGATTATGTCATCGATTTGACCGGTTTGGTGGTTTTGGGTGATATGGCCAGCCGTCCGAAAACAACAACTATGCCCCTGACCCGGCTCTTCTAATTGACCACTATGACTTTCTTGCTTGTGTCTTACCATTTCTTATAGCTACATGTTAACTCAAAGTAGCTTTATGAATACCTACCAAAGACCTAAACGCTTCTCAGCAGTCACGAGCCGAAATACGAAGCTATGAGCATAAGGTTTATGGAATCTGCTAATCTACTATTCAGGCCTATGGTTCCTAGTAACGAGGATATACTTATGCCTAGTAGCGGGTGGATTTCCGGAAACGGAGAGGTTTATCTAGACGTCGAAACAGAGCATCTAGTATGCTTTCTTGGGGGTACATATGCCCTCGGTGGGAGGCTATTTGACAATAGGGAGTATGTTGATATTGGCGCGAGGTTGATATTAGATTGTGTCTACGGTTATCAAACTTTCCCTATTGGAATGATGCATGAGAGGGTTAATATAGTCGATTGCAAGACCTATAGTAACCAGAAGTTGTTCCATGAGGAAAAGGAGAAGCGGCCCAATTATGCTTACTAATCGATTTTAGATAAAAAATACCTGCTGCCCCTGATATAGTGAGCCTAAACGAGTATGGTTTTAATACTGAAGTTCATCCTTTCTTACGGTCATAATATATCTATATGTACAATCAAAGAGCCCTTCCATACCTGCCCAGGTATTGCACCTCAATAGCATCATCCAGTTCCTCCGCGTGCTCAGTCTGTGTCGCGGATGCGTCTGGCCGTGTCGACCTCGACGACGGCGGGGTTCCTCCTGATGACACAACCATCGTAACTCCCGAATTATTATGCATGCGGCCATTTTCGCTAGTTTTGGGCATATCCAGAAGCCCGTTGGTGTTGAAAGCTGCGAAACCCCTGGACCCCATTCCAAGGGATCCGTTACCGCCTGTGATTCCGCCCTTGGCCATGGACTTGAATTCATTGAGCACGACGAACTCGACTTGCAGCTTAAAGGCGTAGACGAACGAATGGATGACGGCCTTGAGCGTGAAGTACTCGACGTAGTCAAGCACGATAACGAGCACGTCGGCAAGTACGACAATGACTTGCACGATAATCAGTAGGGCCAGCGTGTTCTTTGCCTTAGAGTTTAGCGACAACTTGAGGATCTGCAAGGTTCCCCAGACGTAAATAGCCGAAATAATGGTCTCTTGAACGGAGAAACCCATGACTTGAATGCGCTCGATGATCTCCATGTGCGGGAGGAACTTGACGTGCGTCGGGGCATTAGAGACTAAGAACTGGAACACGATGGTGGGTACGTGAAATAGGAAGCCGTCAATGATTATCATGGCGAGAACGACGCGCAAGATCCGTGGGTACGATGCGATCACCAGGTGCAGCCGTGACCAAAGGACGACGCTGAAGCCAGTGACCATGCCAACCCACCCGATCTCAGCGATCACGGTAGCCAGGATCCAGTTGCATTGCGGCACACAGAACTTCAAGATGAAGCCGACCGCATGGAGTGTCACGCCCCATGTCGTGCATAGGACGGAGCAGAAATAGATTCCGCGCCAGCGCTCGAAGGTGTAAAGGACCCAGACGGTGAGCTCGACCGTCGTCCATATCGGGAGCGCAGTGAACACGGCAAGAAGAGACCTATGATGTGTGTTAGTTACTATCATGCAGAAGCTAGGTATATGGATCCGACGCATAGTCGCCGGAAACGAGACTTGCCGTACCAAACAGTCAGGTTCCAAGGTAACGGGCCGCTTCGGGCAAAGGACCAATCGAACTCGTCCAGTGGTACCCATGGCACGGTGATATTTCGAACGCCAGACATGGTTATAGATGGATAGCGGATGGCATTCAGGGGTAAATCACATATAAAGTAAAATTGCGACAACTTGTTACCATGCTGCCACTAAAACCTCAATATTATATAGAAGAAAGGACTAAAGGGGACTTATTATATGAATAATTTGTTCACATCACATTCCTCTTGTAAGCCGTATTTTCCGGACTGAGAGAAGCGCAGGTTCTGCCTCGATGCAGCTGCTGGAGCCCCTAGGGCTTAGCGAAGTAGCGAGCATGGAATACTACCCACGGAGATCTGCATTTTTTCTCTTCCAGCCTTCACGAACTTTCCTCTCAGCTTCGTGTATATATATAGCTGTATAGAAGTATGCCGAAGCCCAATTGGGTGTCGTCCCAGGGCAGTGGGTATAGTAGCCATGCAATAGTAGCGTCTTGCCGATCGCCAAGGGAATAGGAGTACCAGCCATGCACGAGAGTCCACGACTCGACAAGTACACGTTGCTGCAACGGGCCTATTCGTTCTTGGCCCTACCACGTCCTACGAGAAACTCCTCTGCGAATGGCATCTCAACCCGACCCGCACTACCTGACGATAAGTGTCGTGTATCATGTACAACCGGTACTCAGCTCACGGCGGTATGTACGCGGGGTAGTGCGGGAGGCCAATTTTGGAAGACGCGTGCGAGTTAGAGAGACGGACGCGGAGTTTTGGGTGTGAAGAACAATCGGTTAAGGCCGTATCTTGCTCCTCTATAGGCCGGTCTTTTACTGCGCTATATCCGTAACTGTCAGACGTGCAGGTTGAACATTGCCTATTTTATCGCCTGCTAACTGAATCCGGCGGGATGCCGCGTCCCTTATTGATGCAGTTTTCTCGTGGTGGTTATATCACGTAAGAATATGGGGCGAAGGAGCTGAGCGAACGAAAATAATTCGAAAGTACCGTAGATATTTTCTTGCGCTTACATGACGACATAGCTAGCCCTATAGGCTATTCGAGATACTATGTACCTTACGAAAAGGGGTAGCCCCCTTTTGCCTCAACGGTGTTACCACGATATGTAGTACCAGTAGCACCAAATGCAACAATTCCTTCGACAAATATTTATTGCCTAGGTACGAGAATAAAACAGGTTAATTATAGATTCTACCTTGATTTTGAATTATTAAATTTATACAGGTGTACCTAAGTACTTTACACACGAGCCATTATAAGGGACTAAAGAACTAATTTATACGATATTCTTCATAGACAGAAATATGAGTGTATGTATAAATAAGTAAATTTTAACCCGCCAATAAAAGATATGTTATGAGAATCTAAATACTATATGCAATAATGTCCAAACCAGTCCGTCCGTCGCATAACTATCATCACTCATCAATGTCCGTGTCCGCCCCCAATCCCGTGACCACGTCTAAGCCATCTACGTATCGGACCCGGCGTGATCGTCGGATAAGAAGCCGTAGCATCCGCTCCCGTCCCGAGAGGCGCAGCGCCCGTCGGGTAGTTGCTAGGATACGGCGGTTCGAGGGTGCTCGTCACCGTCACGTACACGGTCGAGGGGTCGCAGTCGCACGTGCTGCCAGACCCAGACTCATCCGGCCCTTGCGACTGATACGCCGTCTCGACGGTCGTCTGTGACGAGGAGGAAGTCTCCGCCGTAGCTTGGGCGCCAGCGGGGTACGACTCAGCCGGCACGCTCTTGGGTACGGGCAACTCCGCGGGGTAGCTGAGCCACCGTCAGTTTTCACATTAGGCCCCACCAGCAGGCTTGGGCGAGCATCGTGCAAGCAGCTAAGAAAAAGCAAGAGACAACAGGAACTGACCTTGAAGCTGAACCGACAACGACAGGGACTGACGTGGCGCCCACCGCCGCCGTGCTAGATGCTTCGCTCATCTGGTAGCTCGGGACGTCGACGGCGGAGGTCGTGGCCGTGTAGAAGCTGGTCGGGACGGCACCCGACGACGACACCGACGCCGGCGACTCTTGTGTGATGGTATCGTACTCGATAACCGTCGTGAAGTAACTGCCGAGCGTCACGGTTGTGCCTTCTCTGGTTGAGTTGGGATACACCCCAGGCGAGCCAGACGAGACAACAGCAGTACCTGCAGTGTTAGCCGATGTGGGGTAGTAAGAAGTTGGCACGGGAGTATCGAGGAAAGTGATAGTCGTCGTCACCACGATAACGGATCCGCTTAGCGTGTTGCTGAACGTGATAGCTGCGGTGCTGTACTGCGACGCGGCGGGCACGGTCACGTCGGGAGTGGCCTCTGACTGGTCTGAGACGGGGCACACAGTGGTTGACACGGCCACCGTCTCTGTGACTACCGCTCCGCTCGCAGGGCAATTGCTAACATCTGGAGCGCAGGAGGTTACAGTGTAAACATTTGTGGAGTAGATCGTCGAGGTTGTGTAAGACGGCGCGGACGTCGCAACAGATGACGAGGCCTGATAAGACGAAGCCTGATAGGTGCTTGACTCAACTACGGAACTAGACAGAGCTGAACTGGAAGTAGCCGCAGGTAACGCCGTGCTAGCTTCTTCGACCGGGCAGACTGTCGTATAAAGGGGCACAAGCTCCGTAGTCACAGAGCCTATCTTCGAAGAGCAGTCACTCGCCCCAGGCTCGCATGTACTAACAGTATAGATGCTATTCGTGTACACAGTAGAGGTTGTCATGATAGTGCTTGAAACCGCGGAGTTGCTCGACATAGCGTAGGACGAAACGGTCTGCGATGGCGCTGACGTTTCGGTGGCCACCGGAAGTGCTGAACTAGTCGCTTGTACCGACGTCTGTGCTTCGCTAACCGGACATACGGTCGTGTACAGGGAGACAAGTTCACTGGTGACCTGTCCTAGCCTGCCAGGACAATCCGTCACATCCGGCGCGCAGGAGGTTATGGTATAAATATTAGTGGAATATACCGTTGATGTGGTCATGCTAGTCGGAATGTTGGTCTCCGAAATGGTAGAGTTCAAATAAGTCATTATCGGTACCTCCGTCGAAGAGGAAGCGGGCGCAGATACGGTGGAATTTTGGAAGACGACGCTGGAAGTGAGAATTGAAGACGTCGTTCCTGCAGAGGTCACTGACCCGCTGCTCATAGAGTAAGCGCTGCCAGAACTGGATGCCGAACTTGTTTCTGCGGTACTTATCGAACTGCTCGTGGAGTAGAGGGTACTAGAGTTAGACAGCGGAACTGATGCACTTGATGTCACTTGAGAGCTTGTCGCTTGAGAGCTTGTTGCTTGAGAAGAACTCGCCACTTGAGAAGAACTCGCTACCTGAGACGAATCCGTGGCTTGAGCAGAACTCGTCGCCTCAGAATTACTCGCAGCTTGAGAAGAGCTGGTCGTGTAAGAGAGTGCAGACGACGGTACCGGGGTCCCCTCTACAGCCTCCGTTCCACCGTAGGTCGTACCATCAAGGACCGTCTGTGTCACCGGACATATCGTAGTGTATAGAGACACAGTTTCACTAGTAACCTGTCCTACCGGACAATTGGTCACAGAAGCGGGACAGGACGTGATAGTGACAATATTCGTCGAGTAAACGGTAGACAGCACCGACGTGGTAATCTCGCTACTAACGCTATATGTGCTTGGGATTGTCTGTACAGACGAGCTTGGTGAGGAAACCGGGTAGGTAAAGGATGAAACGCTTGGGTCGGTGGTAGATGCCTGCGCCGATGACCCGGACGAACTTGACTGCGTCTCGGTAGCAGCAGTGTTGGCAGTGCTTGATGTAGATATCTCGGTCGCCGCGGTCTCGGTGACGGATTGCATTGTTGTTGATACAGAGACCAGCTCGGTGGTGACCTGCCCAGTCGGACAATTAGTCACACTCGGAGGACAGGAAGTAACCGTATAAATGCTTGTCGAGTAAACCGTAGATAAAGTGCTCGAGGGTGCATATGTCGCGCTTGAAACTGCATCCGTCGAACTTGAAGCTACATCCGTAGCGCTTGAAGTGACAATGACACTGCCAGAGGACATCGAATAACTGCCAATGGTACCGCTTACTGAACTTACGGTCGAAGATTCGACAACCGACGCTGATGATGTCTGATAACCACTAGAACTGGATCCTTGAGAGCTTGCAAAGGAACTCGAGCCAACCACCCCAGTGCCTGAGCTAGTGGCTGCAACAGAATCAGACGTCGTCAAAGAAAGGGTTGGGTAGGTCTCGATCCCGCTAGAACTAGACTGGGCCAATATGCTGCTGCTGGTTCCCAGGAAAAATGAGCTCAGGCTACTCAAGACTCCCTGGCTACTAGTCAGCGAGCTGACTGGGTATCCGCTTGGTGTCGAAGCAGCTGCCGTTTCTGCAGATGTAGTCGCGGATTCTTCGGTTGATTGTGATGTCGAAGACGACGAGGCATATCCGCTAGCAGTCGAAGAATCGGATAATATACTGGAGGATAGGATCGATTCGCTAGCCGACGACGCGCTTGCAGACGACGTGCTTGCAGCTGGATACGTGACAGAGGACTCAGCAAGAAAAGAGCTAGACGAATAGATACTAGCAGATGATGATCCAGCTCCAGACGTAGGATATTCCGCCGGAGTAGAGGTGGGTGAATAGCTAGATGACGGTGAGCTAGTTCCATATGTGGGATATTCAGCCGGGGACGAAGCAGATGAGAAGCTACTCGAAAGTGATGCAGTTGGATAGGTATCAGGCGACTGAGCAGAGGATGATAGAGAAGATGAACTGGCTCCGTATGTGGGGTATTCAGCCACAGAGCTAGTAGGCGAGTAGCTGCTTGAAAATGATGAAGCTGGATAGGTATCAGGGGATTGAGCAGAGGATGATACATAAGACGAACTAGCCCCATATGTAGGATATTCAGCCGGAGAGGAAGCAGATGAATAACTGCTTGAAAGCGATGCAGCTGGGTAGGTATCGGGCGATTGAGCGAAAGAAGACGAACTAGCTTCATATGTGGGATAGCCGTCAGATGTAGGGTAACCTTGAGATGCAGGATCTCCTTGAGACGAAACAGGTGATGCCGTCGCTGTATACGAGCCGGCATCAGTGGCAGCTGAGTCTTGCTGGCTCACGGGATAGTCATTGGCAGCCCGTTTGGCTTTCAGTTCACCTCTGATTTGGCTCTTTTCAATAGAATCGAAACTCCCACTCTGCGACCCATTAGCAACACTATCGTAACGCATCGATGAAATACATACCTTATCCTTATATCTGTACTCAGAAGCCGGATACTTGTTCGTGATATTGACGCTCTTCACATACATAGTGTACGGAGCGCCTTTCATGTCAATCTCACCGCCAGCCCATTCGATAGTCCAGTGGTTGTTGTCCGGATCTCCACCTCCCCATACACCAAGTTGGAGCTTCATTGGGGACTGGGGGAAGGCGAATCCGCTAGGGGTGTCTTTGGCCTGAATGCTGCGGACAACCTTGTCGTCAACGTACCAGCTGATGTTGCTCTCGTCCCATTCTACAGAGTACTTATGAAACTGTTCTGCCGGCTTGAAGGAATCTTTCTGATAAGCAGCCGCCCCATCCCACATCTTTCCTCGTGCAAATACGTTCGTTTCAACAGACCACATTCCATCTTTCGGTGGGAAAGGCTTCTCGCCGAATTGGTTTCCAGAAAACTCGTAGTCGATCTCGTCTTGGACGTCTGACCATAACACAGCACTGCTGATTACACCTTGGCCTGGAGCAATTTTCATCTCGACGTCGTATCGGCCGCCGAGCATGTAAAAGTCGGTCCACATATTCGGCGCATCTCCTTTCTTTCCATAAGTAAGCTCGGCTCCCTCGGGAGTGAAATTGACGTCTTCATAATTCGCAATAGTCCAGTCCGGCGGGGCGCTAGATTGTTTTGTAAAATCGATAAAGTAATTCTCTTGTGATAACGCCTTCTTCGGCTCGCAGTCTGCGTTAAGCGGGTTACAGTCAGGCTCAAGTTGACCGTGAGCAAATTGGACTGTAAGGCCCAACGTAGCAAGTAAACCTATAATTCCTCGTTTTGACATTTCGAAAGGCTAAATTAGTCTATAACTTCCAGAGTTAGAAATATCGTTAGTTAGTAAAAATCTCCTAGCAAGAATTTATTATTAGGGTGCCACCGCTGCCCATATTAGTATTATAGAGGATAAAGCTTCATTGTCGGGCGTGCTCCTCGACATCTAAGCAATAACGTCAAAGCAAAGGTAAAAGGGCCTTTGGCCGGATTCCCCTTCCGGGTATAGTTTCACTTAACTTGACCTTGGCTGAGGACTGCCATTATCACGGTGGAGTATTGTCTATTGCCCTTAGAGAGGATAGAGCAAGGTCATAGCCATACAATGAAGTATCATAAGTGAATAAAGCGCGTCGAAGGGTTAAAGAGTCTTTGATATATAATAAGAAATTGAAGTTGTAGGCTGCTTCGCTCCACTAGCAAGCCATTGTTGAATAGCCTTTGGGCTCTACGGGATCACCGATTGCCGGCACTTAATGGCCCTCAGATATATTCGCCGTTATGTCGATGAAGAGCTTGATATAAGGTGGATCCCGACATGATGTGTTTCATCTGGAGATTGGAGATTGGAGATTGAAGAGCACAAAGAAATCCGAGTCAAAGCAGTGTGCCGGTGACCGGGCAAAGAGTCAACAGCTTCGGTATACTTAGGAGGTATGTAACTCTAGGTACTAGTCTGAAGGTAGAGAAGGGAAATTCAAGTATGGATTGAGATTGATATTTGACTCTTCATTTATTCTTATTATTTTTGCCATAACATACAAATAGCTACAAGCGAAGAAACTGTCGTGAATATTGTCGTTTTTCTTTAGGACTGGAGTAGGATTGCGTGGAGGTCCCTTTCCTAAAAATAGATGATACATTGCCTTATGTAAGCTATAGGATAATTGTCCGATGCAAGGCAAACCTGGTTTGGGGTCACCGAACTTCAGCGCACTAGCGATTCCGCCTCATGCCGAATTGGTACAGATACCTAGGTACCTACCTGCTTTCCGGGTCTCTTTCCTTCCCATGATAGGCTTGTTTGCGTGCATGTCTAGGCCTCCACAGTGCCTACCCCCCTGCTACTCTAGGACCTCCAAGCCTTGCAAGTTACAACGGGTGATTGATCACGTTTTTTTCTACACCTCGTTGCCTTGACTTTCCCATCTTTCCCATCTTTGCGCCCGCATTCATTATTCACTGCCCGCGTTTCCTGCATTCATTTTGAGCATTGTGTTCGTTAATCACGATACAGTCACTCATTACTCTCTATTCGTTAATACGCCCAAACTACCTAAGTCTAATAAATACCTAATCTCGTTTCGCATCTTACATAGATATACTTCCTCCCAATTCCTTGTTCTTAGTTTAGATCCCCCACCTAGCCGAGCGCCTCTACCCGCGCCCCGGCTGTCGAAACGAAACGATGGGCATATTTAACCACAAGAACAAACTCAAACCCGCACCACAGCAGATCCGTGTCGAAAAAGTAATCGTCCCGACTAAGCCGCGACCTAATCTAACCCCCAAAACCAACGGTCTGCGCGCCCCTTCGAGCCAATACTCTGCCTCGCCCCGCCTCTCGCCAAACCCTCGACTGTCGCGACCGAAAAGCGCGTCGCCCTACCCGTCCTCTTCCGACGAGAGGCGAGGCCTCACGCGAAAGCGCAAGGCTGTAAGCAGCACGCCGCGAGATTCCCCCGCCTTCTTCGGGGACGATTCCGAGTCGGAAGACGAAGACAACGATCCTTTCCGCAAGCGGCTACGGCTTAGTGAAACAAGATCTATCGACTTAAATCGCAAGCTCAGGCACAAGAAAGCTTTTGGCGACGGCATCAGAGACCCGCGCATCATCCACGCAGCGGATATTGCCTCAGTTGCCACAAAATGTCCGCCCATTCACGGCGCCAAGCCTGAGGAAGTCGCAATCGAGCTGCAATATCCGTCGCGGTGCAAACGTGAAAGGTAAGGCTTTATTATGCGGCTTAGAGACATTAGGAATTAGGCTCACGTGAAACTATAGATATGAGCTGGTATGGCAAAAAGATAAGATAGACGCCGTGAAAGACATCCTCGCCGTAGTTGAGCACGTAGCCGAGACATATCTCACCGATGACGAAGCGAAACCCTTTATCGACCATAACGCCAGCTTCAGAAGACAGATGGAGCGTGCTATCAGCGAGAAATATAGAGATGTACCGGTCTTTAGAACGGCGCTGCAGAATTACAACGACAAGCTATTAGAGTTGGTTGAGAACAGTACAATATCGAAGAACATAGACCAAATCCACCATATCCCGCCCAGCTTAGTCTCATTCATCCTCACTCAGGTGTATGACCGCACCGTGGCCCCCAAAGTGGAAATGCTCACGAAATACGAGATGGGGAGCGATAATGTGTACGGAGAACTTTTACATCCATTCATAACGAAACTGCTTGTCGACCAAACCAAGATGACTTCAGATCAAGTCTTCATAGACCTGGGTTCTGGAGTAGGCAACGTCGTCCTGCAAGCAGCGCTCGAGATTGGCTGCCGAAGTTACGGCTGTGAGATGATGGAGAACGCATGCAACCTTGCCGAGGCGCAGGAGAAGGAATTCCGATCTCGATGTCTTCTCTGGGGCGTTGCACACGGCAGGGTGCAACTCGAAAGAGGCGACTTCCGCACGAATGCGAAAGTATTGGAGAAGCTGAAGGAGGCCGACGTGATACTCGTTAACAACAAAGCCTTTACCTCCACTCTCAACGATTCTCTGATCAACATGTTCCTCGACTTGAAGAAAGGCTGCAAGATCATATCGCTCAAGTCCTTCGTCCACGAAAACAAGACGGCCATCAACGACGTTGCGAATAGCATCCTCGACGTTCAACATTATCGGTACCACGAGAACTGGGTTAGTTGGGCTGCGGCGGAAGGCGACTACTACATCTCGACCAAGAAGTGAGAGCTAAGGATACCATGCATTTCTAAGGTAGACATACATCCTAGTCAGCATATTTTTGCTAGTATAGATTTGGGAAAGGGGGGGTTAGAGGAGAGCGTATTAGGATACCATTTGCATAGAAGAGCGTCATTAAAGGGATACCAAGGGGAGTCAAAGTGGGCTGGCACTTACTATACACAAGTTCTGAAGCTGTATGAATAGAGTACGGCATCCCAATATACATATACATATACATATAGCTTGGCAGGTGTTCCTGCTTCAAACTGTGTTACCTCCGACTCCTATTCGGTGGTGACTCGTTCTCCAGGTTCATAGCGTCTGCCTCGTGTCGCATCCTCTTCATCCACCTATCCACCAGCTCCTTATTTTCGGCCGCAACCTTGGCTGCCTTTTGCTCGGTAACGTCCAGTTGGATGTTCAACGTCAAGTTGTCGTCCTGGATATCCTATTGGCAATGTATCAGTCCCAGCACAACATGCCGCCAGCTTCGTCCATCTGTTAACCATACCTTCAACATCTTATTCTTGCCGGTCAGCTCCGAGTTGCGGTCCTTCAGCTTGGCCGTCAGAGCATTCCGCTCGATAGTCAGGTCGCTAATCCGCTTGGCATCGACCTTGGATTTTGACCGCAGCTTCTGCAATTCGTCTTCGGCGGCCTTGAGCCTGCTCTGCAGCTGGCCTTTCGACCGCAGCGCCTCCGCGAGCTCCAGTTTTATCTGCGCGGCGCTCGCATCGGAGCTACCGGCCGCATCGGTCGCAGCGTTGGTAGCTTTGCCTGAGGACGCCTTTTCGGATGGGGGCGGCGGCGGCTGCCTCGTCGAGGCTTCCCATACGGCCTTCTCGGCCTCGAGGGCCGCGATTCGGTCGGCGAGTTGGGAGCCTATCGGGCACAATATGGTCAGCAGGAGCTCAAGGCTGGCAAACCAAACCAACCCAAACCAAACGAGGTGCGACAAAAGGCAACTGACAAGCGTCGACGAGGTCCTTGTTTACCGGGCTATTCCGTTCGGCTTCCTGCAACGAGGTGAGGTAGTCGGTTCGCCAGTCGGGCATAGTGGTGTTGCTTGCTCGCCTTGAACATAATAAGTTGTCATCTGCGAAAACGTTTCTTTGGAGAAGTTGTGCAGCTTTTTCGGATGCTGGAATGTTATGACATTGAAATTGCTCATTTCCTATGGAATCCCAGACGCCCGGGAAGCTTTGGAGGGGTAGCAACTATGTCAGCCTGACAGCCAGGACAGCCCAGCCCAGGCGCAGTCCACAAATACCCGTCATCTGGCTGGGATCCCGTCTCACATAAACTACAACCCATTTTAATCTTAATATTCAATTACGCTCACTACGTCATCTTTCACTTAGAAGGTAAGTATAATAAAAGTATTATTAGAGAAAATAAAAGAGATCTAGAACTGCTAGAGAACTACTAGCATAGCAGGGGTAGCATCTGATAAATCATCGCTTAAGGCTCTTCCAAACACTGGCGAATCAAATACGCTTTGAAGAAACTTCTCTACAATTTCATTTTTAATTTTCATGTCCATGTGAGTCATTCCTAAGCCAGAATAATGGAGTCCGTTGGGTTTCCTTGCATAGGTACACATACATCACTTGTAAGTTGCGTGGCCAATTAACAGATACTATAAGAGACGTCTCGCAGTTTTCAATTTTCAACTAAAGCCCCAAACCAGCCTTTATAAGCCGTTGTAATGGATCCCTCCAACTTCTGCTCCCTGCTTCAAGTGTTCGGTGAAAGCAGTGTAATTACGATAGCCGCAATCCCCTTTGACCAGAACTATCCAAAGGCACAGCCGCGTATCGTGTCCAAGTAAGAGCCAGACAACTAGGTTTTCGCGAACAGACTACAAATAACTAGTTAACAGGTATCAAAAGACGCCTCTCTTTTTTCAATTTTACGCAACTCGATCGAATACCAGTTTCTTATGAGTTCCAAGCCGGTCTAACACATGGTAAAGTCGTATCGGGTTGGATCCGAGCCTGCTGCTTACCGAGTGCCTATTGTCAGAGAAGAACAACAGCAATGGCCCTTCAACGTCCCGTCCGTACTAGTGAGGCTATGCTCCAAATGCATCATCGAGATCACTGCAACCAGTCGTAGACTCGGAATCAACAGATGCAGAGCTGACTGCAGGAGGATCCTAGAAGACTCGACCAATCAGCAGATATTTTAGAACACCTCTTTACAATTTTCGATTTAAATTTTTTGTAGGATCCGATCTAGCTGAGCCGTGATAATGGGTTTTTCTATTTTCTCTCGACGTGTATCAGTCAATTAAATGAGAGGCATGCTTAAACTCGGCATCAATGAGATACGCCCCCCTTTCGCGCCGAGTGCTCAGTCAAGTCACTCAACCTACATCAAAGCAGATCAAGTCTCAGGATCTTTAGTCGGAATAATCATTCTAGGGCTCCATCATAGCCAATGATGTTTCTCTCATTGGTAGGCAACCCTTAACTAAAATGGCTACCGCTTGTTCCTGAATATTATAGACGGGCGGGCAAAGTATTTAGTAGATAGGTATGACTACATATGTATATCCAACCTGTCATCCTGGGCTGCATAGGGTGGCTACCCAAGACATACGGTATCAACCAATCAACAGATACTAAAAGACACCCTTCCGTAATTTTAGGTTTCAATCTCGACACTAATGCAAAAGAAACCAACTTTTGCTAAGCCATAATAATGGATACTTACGCCTCCCCCCGAAGGGGGCGTGGGTGTGTTCAACCCGCGCAAGTAAGGTCTATGAGTTTAAGATCTCTATGTCTCACCAATCAACGCATCCTGGGATTTGATATTCCACGATCAGTATCCAACAAGTTATAATAAGTACATCAGTACGACCAGTTCTATCTTATAGTTCTCCAAGGTGGTACCGTGAAAGGTCCAAAGGCGAAGACCATAACAAGCTGTCAGAGGTACTTGCCAATAGTCATTCATCCCAAAGAACATGAGATATACTCTGGCCGTCAGGTAGAGTAATATCCGTAGTCCATGTAGCCAGCGGCCGCTGATCATTGATAATGCCCGTCTCGGGATCCCTTGGGAACACAATTAACCGCCCCGGTACGCTGTACTGGTTGGCAACCGCAAACAGCGTCCCATCCTTGCTGATGGCAAATGTCCGTGGCCATAAGCCTCCAGATGCCGTGAGCCCTATAAGCGAGAGACTACCGGTCTCGAAGTCGACGCTATAAGAGACGATCGTGTCGCTGGCCTCTCCTTGATATAAACTTCGGCCGTCGTCCCGCGTGGAGAGAACGAGGTGCTTCCCATCCTCCGCTATGGCGATCTCCGACGGCAGTGCCACACCCGAAGCATCGCCGAAGCCGGTCTGGTACGCGCTGTCGTTATAAAACTGCCTGAACCCGAGCGTGCCGTCCTCTTCGTACAGCACCTCGAACCCGTGTAGCGAGTTGGTGAGCTCGCCCAGGACGTAGAAGAACGTCTTGCTGGTGCCCTCAACGAAGACGCCGTGGCGCGGTCCGTTTCCGGGTTCCGTGAAGTGCGCGCCCAGCTCGACTAGCCGGTCGTCCCACCCGATGGAATACGTCCGCAGGGCGTCGGCGCCCCGATCCATAACGACGACGAATTTCCCCGTCGGGTCGGCAACGATGCCGTGCTCGTACGGCTTGTCTTGGAGAGTCGAATTGGGACCGGGCTTGTCCATGAAGTAGTGGAAGCTCTGAAGCTCTACCAGGTTGCTCGGGTCTGACGTATCGAGGACAGAGACTGAACCTCCAGCATAATGAGCTAGGCCGAGGCGGTTAGGGGCATAAAAGGTCGATTGCGCCGGACCGTAGTCCGTTGTGATGTTGTCGAGTACTGAAAGCGACTCCTTGGAAAGCGATGCGACTGAGCCGGCGTTGGCAATGGTATAAGCTTCGTTCATGCAGAACAGCGTGCCCGTTGCTTGGTCGAGTCCCAGCCAGCCCGGGTTAGATCCGCATTCCAACGTAGAACTGACTTCCTGTAAAGTGTAGCTCCCATCGACGTTATCAGTGAAAGATAGACGGAACACGGGGCCGGCGTAGCTGGCCACGTAGAGAACTTTTGCGGCCGCCATGCTGACGCCAGCAAGCCCCATGGCAGAGAGAAATATATGCTTCATACTCATTGCGCACCGCCTATCCAAATCATAAAGTTAGGGTAATTAGGGAGCGGTCTGGATGGATACTGATTTAGAAGAGTAAAATAATTTCATCTCTGAGAACATAGCCGTTCACCTGTGCCTCAGCTTCGAGAGACCCGATTCTACTAATACTCTTCGAGATCATGGCTATCACACCGCTTCTGGCTTGGCATCTGACATCGCACAGATATGGGCTAGAAGCAAAATATAGGTAAGCAAGAGCACAAACGAGAAGGGATATTGTGTAGGGGTAGGGTAGTATAGGAGGTGTATGTTAGAGTTGGTATCATTTTGCTACTGAACCTCAGCGGTGGTAGTAAAGCTGTGATTGACCTCGGAAGTCATATTGACCCTTCCAGAGCACAGTTACGAAGAAGCAGAGTTAGAATTATAAAATGAAATGCATTAACGTCAACACTATATCAAATTATCTACATCGTGTTTACATCCGAAATTTTTATCTTAGGAGTTTATATTCATGTCGGCGCAGATATGGAGAAGAGCGTCGATCGGATTTGACTGCGAACGCCGTCCGGACGGCTTGTCAGCAGCTTAATCAGCGCTTTATTTCCGTGCCCCTTGCATGCTTTCTACTACGTCAAGGATGGTAGTAGGTAGGCTCATCAAGGCCTAGTTACTTGGCTACGTTCGGCCACGGGATAGATCAGGAGCCCGAATCATCACCAAGGTCTCATCCGTCGCGCCCTATTGATTCCCCTTGCATAAAAGCCCATATAAATTACGTGACTACCATGGCAAATGTTCGTTGGAGTAGTAGAGTTAGATAATTCTATGGTCGGAGACGGATGCATTTATGTATCATAACGTTACTCGACATCAACGCACCTCCACGTATTGAAATTATGATAATCCGGAAATATCACTACCTAACCCGTCCTTCCGCTTGGCCTCTTGATCCGGGTTAAGTTTTAAAAAGTGGTAACCTGTGGATAAGCCCCAAAAACTTTGATTGTGACTTCGTGTATAAGAAGGGCCTGAAGTGCTTCGTGGTAGCTCTACCTTGGACTGCATCAGACAGGTTAACTTGCAGCAGATTCATCACCAAGTAACACCTTAAAGACCCTAGGAGATTTCTCAAGATATAACTCAAAGTAGCCTCAGTTGACATCTAATCATGGCAGCGTTCGCAAAACTTCCGGCAACCGCCAAGACGCAGCCGACTCCTTTCACTGCATCAACTCCAGAGAGCGAGCTCAACGAGTTTAAAGAACTGCTGAAGCTATCCAAAGTCGGAAAGGAAACGTACGAAAGCACGCAGAAAGATCGCAAGTACGGCATCACGTCCGACTGGCTGGCAGAGGCTAAGGCGCAATGGGAGAAATTCGACTGGTAGGTTCTCGAAACACGATATGAATGAAGAAAGGAGGCTAATTTGAAGAATTCTAGGCGTAAGGTTGAGGACGAGATCAACTCGTTCCCGAACTATACCGCCAAGGTCGAAGAGTCTGGGGATACCTTTGACATCCACTTCGCGGCGCTATTCTCCGAGCGAACGGACGCGACTCCTATTATCATGCTCCACGGGTGGCCGGGGAGTTTCTTGGAGTTTTTACCCATCTTGAAACTCCTAAAGGGCAAATACACACCGCAGACACTACCGTATCATATCATCGTGCCCTCCCTACCGGGCTACGCATATTCGTCGCCGCCACCGTTGCACCGAGACTTCCGGCTGGAGAACTGCGCCGAGATCGTGGACAACCTGATGGTAGGCCTAGGCTTCGGTGACGGATACGTCGTCCAGGGCGGCGACGTAGGCAGCATGGTGGGCAGGGTCCTCGGCGCCCTGCAGCCCCGCGCGAAGGCCGTGCACCTGAACTTCTGCGTCGTGCCGGACCCGGGCGACGACGTCCCGGCGGCGGACGTCGACGAGGCGGAAAGGGCGGGCCTGCTCCGAGGACAGGCGTTCCTGCGCCTCGCGACCTCCTACGCCTTCCAGCACGCGACGAAGCCCAGCACGGTCGGGCTCGCGCTGTCCGCGAGCCCGCTGTCGCTGCTCGCCTGGATCGGCGAGAAGTTCCTCGACTGGACGGACGAAGACCCGCCGCTCGATACTATCCTCGCGTCCGTGACGCTGTACTGGTTCACGGGGTGCTACCCGACGTCCCTCTGGCCGTACCGGCGGCTGTTCGGGCCCGGCGCCGGCGCCGGCATCCACGAGAACCCGGCCTGGCGCATCGACGGGAAGCCGCTCGGGTACTCGTGGTTCCCCAAGGAGCTGGCGCCGACGCCGCGGGCGTGGGTGGCGACGACGGGCAACCTCGTGTTCTCGCGCCAGCACCGGAGCGGCGGGCACTTCGCCGCGATGGAGCGGCCCGAGGTCTTGCTCCAGGACGTGGAGGACTTTGTTGCGCAGGTCTGGCCTAGACCTGAGGCTTGATACATGCAGTTACTAAGGGGAAAGGGCTTAGCTTTACTTACACAAGAATGTCATAAGGCTCTAACGCTAGGCCCGTTGTAAATCTTTAATTGATCATCTCCGTCTCAGCCTCAATAGCCTATCTGCAAGTGTGCACCAGCCAAACATTACACGTCGATATCTCGCGAGGCAGGACCTTCGGGTTCGGACATGACCAGGCCGATGGGGCGGCCACGGGCCTGGAATTCCGTGTTTCACGTTTTTTTCCCTTCGCCTCCAACATTGAGTGAGGCAAAAAGAAACATGGCGCCGACCACGTCATCAACATTGCTTTGTCACTTGCTGCTTAGTGTATGGCACATGCCATCCTCCGAGTTATACGGGATCGAGTAGATTGAGAACCTTGGAACCTCTTTATGGCGCAATTCGTATTTTTCCCGATTCAAGTGCTGAACGAGAAGGCTTTGCGGCCGGTCGACTTTCCCAGTTGGGGGTTAATTGGATGCGTATATAAGGCAGGGATACGCGGTCGGACCACAGGAGAGACGCGGTTCGATAATATAAGCCGAAATAATACCTATAGGCCGTCTACTATGACAGTATAGGAACATACATAGCTAGAACTTGATATTGGAGAATATTGGAGAAATATAATATTTAAAGGGGCATCATTCAGCACTAGAAAACTCCCTACCTGTAGGTACCTCCTTTCCTACTGTAGAGAAAAGGTTCTGGCGATCTCGGAATCTCGTGGCCAAAGTAAGATCGCGGAGGCGGATGCGGCCCCCATTATCAAATATCAAGGAGTAAGCCTGTTCGGAACGCCCGTCCTAGGAAAATTTCTTCAGTGGCTTGATCCCGGCCGCCGGCCCAGGTAGATCAATGCCGGACACGCTAATTTACCGAAATTAATTAAACCAAAAGAGTCATCGTGAGTTGGTGCAAAGGTATATGTAGCAATCTAACTGTGGCGCATTATGAGGGCGGCTTGCAGTAGCAGAGTAGATACTGCACTTTTCTGCTGCACTGTCATAGCGCTGCTTCGGTCTGTTGGACGGTACCTAGGCCATTATTGAATTTCTCCTGTCGGAATGGATCAAGGAAGGACCCCTAACAAGCTCCTCTTTACCTAGGCAGAATACGGAGTTTTTAATTGGCAAAACCTGTCAAGTCGAAGACAGTGGGCTCTAGTCCACGATAAGTCTAGGGGACTGCCGGAATTGGGAATGGAGTTTTAGGTAATAGATAATGGACCCGGCTACGAGGTAAATGATGTCATGTCGGACTACGATCTTGGTTATGCTAGCTCGTACTATGTAATAAATCAAGATGGCGCCGGCAGATGATGGAATTCTCGAATGCTAAAATTGTTCTGGTCTTGAACAATTGTGGAAAGATTTCTCTTATGGGGGTTGAATCTCCTTTGCTCCCTTTACTCCTTTTCGTATAGTTCGGACCAAGTCTGGTAATGGTAATAGTCTAAGTAGGTAAGAGAACGCCCTCAGAGACAGTGAAGGAGATAGGGAGAATGTGTTGCATCTGCTATTGGCATCGATGTTGAACGATGTTAAAAAGGGATTACCGTATTAGGAAGATACCTCGTACTAAGTACCTAAGTACCTAAGTACTCTCATAACCAAGTACGTGCAGCGGGGTCGTCTTGTGGCTTGCTGAAACGAAGTGAGGTCAATTTAAGACAACTGATTGGCCAAACGCGTAAATTTAGCATAACAAAGGAGAAACGCGGCGACGCGCCCTCGTCTTCCAATCAGATGATAGTCGCTCGGGGTCAGATCGACTTCGTGCCAATTCTCGTCCATTTTTGCAGCGCAAACGTGTGACCCTCGCAGCCCTCGCAACCAATCATCCTCGGTCCATTTCATCAATGTTAAACGCGTACTATAGTACTGTTGTCAACTATCGTTCAGTCATATCTGCTAAAGAATTGGAAAAGTAATTGGTGTGACGGGAGGGTCTCGGGGCAACGAACAGAGAAAAGAATTAAGTCTTCTTGAGTTGAGCATTTACCTTTAGTTGGTCCCAGCGCTATTTGATGCGTTTGCATTAACCTACCACCCTACTGGATGTTGGCCCGCCCACTTCTTACGGTTACTTACAAGTTTTCATAACCACAGCTTGCAGCTCTTCTTGTTTCTTGCCTAGCATATTGCATTTGGCAAGTCATTTCGCACTGCACTGCACTGCATAGCCCATCTATTCCGTACATTAGGGTACATATGTATGTACATACATATATGTACAATACCTCGTTGGGTACATCTCGCAGGGACCCGGCCTGTTTGCAAGACCCCATCGCTAATCCAACCATAGCCATTAACCACATAAGGAAACCACATAAGGAAATCCATCAAGCTTATCCTCGTCCATCTTTCAGTACAATCCCACCAAGCCCACCCGTGAAAAAACGACCAGGATTCGGTTCGACATTCCTTGCAACTTACAAACAGGCAAGTCTGGCAGTCATCAAGTCTCTCTTTAAAACAACCTTGTCAGAACTTGCCAGGAACTTGGCCATGGTTGTGTCAGCTCACGACGCTATCGTCCAATCCTCTTCTGCTCTTGTGCACTTTCACTTATATCCGTCTACCCAAGGCGGGTCTGCCTAAGTGGATCAACTGCTGAGTTGGCTTTCTTCTCTCGCCAATCCCGTCTCGAGTTCTACCGACTCCATTAACCCCATTCGCTCTCTTCTTCTCTGGAGTCTGGCCCAGGCCCTGGTTCAATCTATCCTGTCTGCCCCGTGTGCCGGCCCTGCAGCGTTCGCCAGTCTTAACACTTAGCACACACCACATACCACACACCACACCACACACGCTCTTTGACCTAACCTAACCAAAGGCCTGTGACGCCCGCATAGCCATAGCCATAGCCTTAGCCTTAGCCATAACCATACCCAACCGGCCAAGGTTGGAGACTTGAATGCATTCTACGCATCCGCTATCTCGATCCCCCACGAATGTGCCTTTTGGTCCCCTTTCCCCCCTCTTCTTCTCTTCTCCCATTGATCCCTTTCCCATCCATCATCATTCTTTCCCATAGCCATAGTCGCAAACATCAGATCCGATACTATCTTTCAGAGCCTCCGAATCGGCTATCGAGAATATCGTTATTTGAGCTTTACGACATCGGTTCACATTTAAGACCTTTTTGATCTAGGCACGTCAATTGCCTGATACCTGGCGCGCCACAAGTCACCCTTGCTTCGTGGCTCCACAGCTAATTAAAGTCGCCCAAGGTAAGTTCTGCATACTAGATGGCCCCATTCTCACCACAAGTCTCTCAGAGAAGCGGAGAGCGAATCTAACCTCCTGACGAGCTACTACATTATCAGTCATACGTCTCTTGTACCTGCTTTCTCAGCTAATATCAGAAACAACCAGAACAGTATTGTATAGTAACGAACCAACTTAAATCTATCGGTCGACATGGCCAAACCGTGGCGTTGGACGGCCAAAACTGAGCCACTACAAATATTCCAAGACGAAAACTATGATCAGCCAGCGCCTTCAATCAGCCGAGCCCCGATGCCCTCCGTCGGCAGACAGTCTTCTCCTCGTCAAGCACTTCAAAATTCGAATGGAAACGTGATATTCAACCCGCCGAATGGATATGCGAAGCAGCACTCGCCATTCAAGCCGAGTGGTCGCGCAACGGCCTCTTTGGCTCCTCTCAAGTCAGCGCACGGCAATAAGCTCAACGCCGTATCAATGCGACCCCCCTCATCGCACGAGCAAGCGACAGATTCGATGCAGAAGAAACAGCCGATGATGTCGAGATTTAAGACGGTTGCTCAGAAGCCCCCGACGATGGAGTCAAGCGCGAGTTTCGGAAAGGAGAATATTCATCCGACCTTATACCCGGCACCCGCTGCGCCGACCTTCAGTCTGAACTTGCCTGGCAATTACTACCAAAATGCGCCGCCAAGGAAGCGCGCATTACTCGAAGCCGCGCCGATTCAGGACTCGAGACCGTCAAAGAGAGCTAAGACGAATGAATCTATCCTTCCGCCCCCGAATTCATTTCCGATTATCCACGACGACGGCACGAAACCTCCTCACAGCTATGCTCAACTCATTGGAATGGCTATCTTACGTTCTCCCCAAAGACGTCTTACCCTCTCGCAGATCTACAAGTGGATTTCGGACAACTATTCCTTCTACAGTGCCAACGACGCCGGCTGGCAAAACAGTATTCGGCATAACCTGTCTCTTAACAAGGCGTTTATCAAACAAGAACGACCGAAGGATGACCCGGGAAAAGGCAACTATTGGGCGATTGAGTCTGGAATGGAACAGCAATTCATGCGAGAAAGGCCGAGCAGGAAGTCGAATGCAAACATGGAGAACGCCCCTTTCATGACCAATCGCGTCGAGCCTCCGCATCCCGAGTCTATCGCTTTCGCAGATGGCCTTCCGTCTCTACCTCCGGTCTTTTCATCCCAAATGCACCCAGGCACTCATGATTTAATGCCTTCTCAACCCCCGGTCCAGATCGGACCTGAGGTGTCGTCGGATGCTACCATTCCGCTCTCCGACAACGTCGGCCCAGAAGAGCAACCTGACAAGACGCAAGAACACGAGTTACCCGCAGATGGCGGCATATATTCACCTCTGCCTGCCGCAATGCACTCATCTCCCCCTGTTCCTCGTCGTCTGGAAGCTCGCAGCAATACTCCGCCTCCTGTTATGAGAGAACTTCCTTCCTCTGGTTCCCGCAAACGTAGCCATAAGCGGAAGTATGCCTCCATGGATGCCTCCGTCGACGACAGCGGGTATATCTCATCTTTAGAATCATCCGTCATGCGCAAGGGTAACCGACTGCTAAGTTCGGGAACCGATCGCCCTCGAATCAAGAGAGGACGAGCCGAGGAGGAGATTGCACGACTTCGTGCTTCGTCATACGACAGCCCTTCTAAAGGACGTCCGCATGATTTCGTCCCTCCGTCCTCATCACCACTGCGGCGTAATGCCGCTGGCCAAATGCTACCCCCCTTAACCCCAGCTGTTAATATGAAACTTGCTCCTCCACCTCCTGCTTCTGTGTCGCCTAATACGAATCTGCGTATGCATCGGGATAGAGTTCAGCACATGCTCAACTCACCTCTTCGCCGTGTTAGTAGCATCGACGAAGAGTACATCCCCTGGAGCCCAGCATTCCAGATGGACGACTCCTTATTCAATGTGAACGATATTGTCAACGGCTCGGCCGAATTCGACATATTCCAAGACATGTCCATGGATCCTTTCTTTTCGGCTGCGGATAATGGATCACCCCTGAAGCGCTCGGCCAAGAGAATGCGCTTTGACAGATCCAATTCCGCCAATGCACTTGGTGACCTCACCAACTCAGTTGCTAAGAAGTCGATCACTTCTGCCCCTTTGCTCAAGGTTCCTCCGGCGCTAGGCATGTCGTACGAGACGCCTAGCAAGGTGTTCGAGGGCATGTCTTCCCCTAGCAAACTCTTCTTGCAGTCTCCTATCAGGAACCCCTCGCCCGCTAAGAATGAGTGGATGAACCTTGAGGACTTCTGCTCCGCGCAATTCTTTGAGGATGATGCCGAAGACGGTACAGGCATAGACATCCTCCAAGGATTCGAGAAGATCACCGGCAACCATCCCCCTTCCAAATCAGCGAAGGTCGCGAAACCGCCGCTGGGCCGTAGCTATACTACCAAGTTTTAAGCTAACGGGGCTATCCACGCGCCGGTTGCTGGGGACGGATTGCCGGTTTCTGCGGACAATCAGTCCCTTATTTTGATGACGATAACGAATCATGACTTCACTGCATCACCGCCTGTTACTTGGTTTACAGGCGTTCCGACTTGAATGTGTCGAGCTTACGCCCTCTACACCTTTCTATGAATATAGACCTACCCGCCTACCCTTCCCGCCTCGCGGCTCTCTTGTTTAACCTGACCTTGTAATGACGACACGCATCTTGAGCACATAACCACTTCTACTACTACTACGCCACAACTTGGTGCACGTTTCCCCCCTGATGACATCTGGAGTTTCTCTTTGACCTACTTTTTTCTTTACCCGGATTTTGACATGCGCGGATACGGGGCGGCAGTTCGCCCACAATATCGTTCCCTCACTCCGCACGCGTGTTTTGGACCTCTGCTCTAGAGGGGGGATGCTAAAATGCTAAGATAGCATATACGAGAAAGGCGTTGGACGGCACACGTTGGTTTCGTTGAAAAGGGAGAAAGGGGCCCCGTGGGCAAACCAGGAAATGTGCTGAGGATACTATACCTCCGGAGGAGTTTTTTGCGAGTTGAGAGAGAGAGAAACAGCTTAAGGCTGAAACCTAGAAGAAGAAGAACATGTCCGGCTTTTCTTTTTTGCTTTTTTCTTGCGATGGCGATCTTTCGATCTTCGCTATTTTTCACTTGTTGTACGGAACTGGACTGGACTGGCAGGATAAGGCAAAATACGCCGAAATGTGTGTTGTGTGGCAAACGAATTCTGGAGTTTTGGGCGGATCGACCTAATGCTTTTTTCTCATACGTCCTCAATACGACAAGTCCTTACAGTTTGCTAAACCGCCCTCATAGGGGCCGCTGCTTTGATTACTCGTGACGATGATGACACTCGTAGAACGTGCTTGGATGTGTCGTAGTTGATATGCCCGGACAAATGCCTACCTATCTACAGTAGGTGCCTTTACGGTTTCATATAGTAGCAGATCACAATCCGAGATGCTTGCCATATCTTTAAAGATGGGGTATCAATTAATTATCTCGACGTGGGTAAACCGCCTGCCTTGCTGGCTATTACGATGCTAAACAAAAAGAAAAATCCGCGAAGAAGCCGACTCTACCTACGTACCTAATGCATAAGGGGGGGGGGGGGGGGGGTTCCCAACCGCTGGTTCATCCAGACAATACCAACCAAAACACGAACGCCAGGGCCAAAGTCAAGAATGGCCTCCCAAATTTTTTTTTGTTGGAAATGCAAAATCTCCTTTCCCAAGTCCCAGGTCCCACCCAGCCCGGATCCAGAATCTATCGTCTATGCAGTATGGAGTACGCTATGCGGAGGGGGGTACAAGACCGCCAAGTCGAGAGGTAGTGTGTATTACTCGTTAAGAAAGAGAGAAGAGAGCGCGGAGGCCGTCGCGGCTGCACCGACGGGCTATCTACCCCTAGTAGATGCCCATGCGCGTGGCCCAGCCGGCGTCCTTCTGGTTCACGTTGATCTGGTAGGGGAACGGGTTGGCCTCGCTCGTGGTGATGGGCGGGATGTGGTCCTTGTGCGTGTTGACGCACGTCACGATCTTCATGACGGTCGTCAGGAGCGTCTGCTCCATGGCCTGGCGGACCTTAGCTCGTTCTACGAAAGGTCCTTCTAGTTAGCAACTTGGACAATCATACTTTTCCGCTAGAAATATGTTGTATGGATTGTGGGTTGAGTGGATAGGTTGTATTCATGGGACAAGAAGGGACGACATACCGCTGTCGGTCCGCGGCTCCGCGACGGTGACCTTGACGGTCCAGCTCTCCCAGCAGACCTCCTCGTCGCCGCTGCCGTAGGCGCGCATGTACCAGGTCTTGCGGCGCTTCTTCTCGAAGAACTGGACCTGGACGTTGCCGCGGCCGCCGCCGGCGCCGCGCGTCTGGGCCAGAGAGTGGGCGTGGGTGCGCTCGGCGTCGAGCTCCCGCGCGAGCTCGGCGGCGCGCTTCTCGATCATGGTGTCGAGCTCGACGTCGTCGACGAAGGGAAGCGTGATGTCGAGGACCTCGCGCGAGCGCGGCCGCACCGACGGGAAGAACCGGTGGAAGAATATCGTGTGCAGGATTCCTATACACGGGGAGGATACACGTCAGCTAGCTTATAGGTGGGGGGAATAGAAATAGGAGTTGCGTAGGTAGGTAAGTGGATATGAGGACCCCCGTCTTCGCGGACCATCGACGGTGGTGATGATAGGTGAACGACGAGACACGATGACGGGCGATGGCGATGACGCCGGGACGCATGTGATTGGGCGATTCGACCCTGGGGACAAACAGCACGTACCTCGTACTACATCACGCACCGAGGCTGGATCGGCAAAGGCCTCGAGGATGAACTCTGGCGGTGGCTGCTGCTCCATCGTGACAGGTATGGATATCTGGCTTGTGAAAGATTTTGTTATAATTTGGTTGTCCTTCCCGAGGTCTTGTATTAGCAAAGAGGAAGACTCCGGCACGACGGATTTGCGAGAGCTCATATGATGGAATGGAATAGAGGGGCGAGGGGCTGACCCGGGCTGAGGGGGGGAGATCTTTCATCTAACGTGGGGTGAAACGGATAAGAGAAAGTATCCATCGATAATCGATACACTAGCAAAGCAGACTAAGAAAGTGTCTTTATGAATGCGTAATGCATTACTGCGTCATTACAAGCCACAAGGCGTCTTATTCAAATGTGGCTTCTACTACTTCGTACTAGGTGCACTAAAAGGAGGCAATGTCGAGCAAGCTGCAGGGGCTAAGCATGGGTAATACATTATGTACGCATTAGGCGCCTATCTTATCAATCGGTTAGGGGTTAGGTACAACTTTTACCGTGTCGGCGAGTCGCGCGCATGGGCCGAGGCACACGTCAGAATAAATTGATAAATGTAATTTCCACCAAAGGCCTACAACTGGTCACAACTGGTCGAGCTTGTTCCGCTTGCTGCTTGCTGCTACCCTAAGCTTTCGACTTCCAATGTTGAAGCTCCGAGTCGCATGAAAATTCCATCCCAACCCTTCAACATTTCATTTGCTTCGGGGAAATTCTATTCCCCAAGCTCCTTCATCACTCAGGCCACCCGGGCCACCCAGACCACCCAACATGATCTCCGCTAGCCGGCGATGGTTCCGTCGCAATAGGACCCCTATAGCTGTTGGTGTCGGCGTCATTGGCGCCGGCTACCTAGCAACTCAGTATGTCCTGAGCAAGATCAACGATGCGCGGGAGCGCATGAGCAGCGATCGCATTGCGAAGGAGAAGTAAGTCTTGTTCGAATTTAGATTAGCCAGGGAGAGGCAATTCGGTTCTAACAATATACCCATAGCCTTCGAAGACGGTTCGAGCAAAATCAGGAGGATTGCACCTTTACTGTTCTAGCACTGCTACCGACCGCTACCACAAACATCCTCGATACCATGAACACAGAGAAGATCACCTTGGAAATACAGCAGATGAAAGGTAATGCTAAGAGCTTACGAGGTAGTGGGGAATCATCCGCCACACCGCCTAGTATCGCAGACACCACCATGACGGAGGAAGAAGGGAAGAGCATAGCAAGCCTACAAAGCGAGAGTGGCATACATGCGAGTCAGATGACACTGCCATCTATATCCAACGCAGGGGACGGCGCTTCGGAGAGTGGCCAAGCCATCCACAGGTCAAAAAAGACAAAGAGGCAATTATGGGATGATCTAACAATAAGTTGTAAGTCCCCTCTACGAGTTAGTTCTGACAAGCTATAAGACCTTTGAGCTGACTAGTGTCTCTACCTAGCTATAACACGTGCATTTACCCTTATATATACCCTTGCTCTACTTACTCTGCTCACCCGAGTTCAACTTAACCTCCTCGGGCGCCGAAGTTACTTATCAAGCGTTGTATCCTTAGCAACAGGGACAGCACAGTCGACCATAAACCTAGAAAATAATGATGATGACAACCCGGAGCAGGCATATGGCAGCGACTTTGAGACGAATCGGAAATACCTGACCTTCAGCTGGTGGCTATTGAACCGTGGCTGGGTCGAGATTATGGAAAACGTTGATGCTGCTGTGCGCGAGGTTTTCGGGCACTTGAGCCCACGTGATATCCTAAGCTTCGACACCTTCTCACAGCTCACCATCGAGGTGCGAAAGAAGATGGAGGGAAGAACAGAGGGAGGGGAAACCACCAAGAGGCCAGGAGCTAAGTGGCTACCATACCTACTACCGCCGACTAAGATGGAGGATTTCGTGCTTAGGGAGTCGGGCGTCTTAGGAGAGAGCACCACAACATCTTCTACGCAACCGGACGCATCCGCATCTCCATCATCGGAAACGCCTCTCCGCCGCCTCCTAGACGAAACGTCTGACCTCATCGAATCTCCTGCCTTCTCACACGTCCTCACACTCCTCCTCGACGCCGGCTTCCGTACCCTCTTACATAAGAAGGTGCTCCCGGGTGCTTTCGAACTCCCCGCAACCACGTTTATCACACCCGTCGGCTCCGAAGTAGTTCAGTTAGTCGGCCACCAGGCGGCGGCAACAGCAGCAAGCGGCAAAGTGGTCCTACTCCCCAAGATCCTGTCGGTGCTCACGCGTCAGGCGCACGCCATCGGCAACGGCATGCCCAACGAGTACCTGCAGGAGATGGAGCAGGTACGCGACCTCGAGGCTTTCGCGGCCGTCGTCTATTCGAGCAACTGGGAGAACGAGATCCATGAGGAGGGGGGACTAGCGGCGAGCCGGAGCCCAGGGGACGAGACGGGCAGCACAGCGGGAGTCCCGGAGAGTAGCACTGTCGGGCGGTTTTCGCAATTCTCGACACTGGGCGAGGAAAGCCTAGTCCTGGTCGATCCGTCTCTGTCGCAGACGCAGAGTTCGTTTGAGAACGCGTGGGAGAGGGCCGGGTAGCGGAATTAAGCAGTACGCGACCTTGATTAGCACGGCCCTCACTCATAGTTCACATAGTTAGCGACCCTCGAGATACCTTTGAGATGGCAAGGGTCACATCACAAGATGAAAAGACCAGATAGAGACAGGCACAGGCATGGGTACAGGCGTAGGCACAGGAAAGATATGTAGGGTTCAATGATGATACGTCATAGTGTCTGAATTATAGCTGTAGCTCACTCAGAGAGCATACGTTGGGTATGTATCACGGCGGTGGATAATGAAGCTCTAGCTTCCTGATTTAGTAAGGGAGTCAGTCTCATGATATCGCCCCTTTAACTCCCAAATTACACGCTTCAATGAAGAGTCTGACTGAAGCGGATGACTCTGCAACGGTCGTGCTCACCCGTGGCCCCGTACATCCGTCTTTTCCAAAGACTCACCGCGGACCTTAATAACGATTCATCCGTTCTCTGGCATAAATGCGCCCAGGGTCAGGTTCGTATTGATTCTTTCTGCTGTGAAAAGCTATGTGCTCTTCTGTCGTCTCGGTTGCTTCGTCTCACATCAAGCCCCTGACGAATTTGTCGAGCCCCATCTCAAACATCTCGTTCCGGACTCCGTCGCCGCCCCTGTGCTCGACTGGCGAGAGTGGATTCTTGACGACTATGGTATATAGATTAGCAGGTTTCTTTATTACGACGCGTGTTCCTCTCGCTTCAACCTCCCAAACCCCTTGACCCGCCCTAGCTTCCTACTCTTATTCTATACCCTCAGCTCTATCTACTGTCCAGCGCCTCTCTCTCACCACCCATAACAGATAGATAAGAAAAAAAAACACCTTACCGTACTCGACCCACAGGTTGATGTAGATCTGGTGGAGGACGTTGCGCATGCTCAGGGCGCCGGGCTCGGTCAGCAGGGCGAAGCGCAGGTTCGTGGGGGTCTCGTAGTAGTGCAGCTTGTAGCCGGCGGTGCGGTACGCGATGAAGGCGTCGTCGTCGCCGCCCAGCTTGCGCACCATGTTCCGCAGGCTGAAGACCGTGCCGAAGATCAGCTTCGCGTTGTCGTCGTTCTTACTCTTTCGTGGGGGCGGCGGCTGTACCACCGCCAGAGCTGGAGCTGGAGCGGTGGTGGGGTGAGGGTGAGGCGCAGGTTGTTGCGACTGCGGGCGCGATGTCGATGGGCTGGTGGTGGTGGTGGTGGTGGTCAGGCTGGTAGAGGAGGGCGGAGGCGGTGGCGGGGAGAACCATGTTTTCGAGTATATGCACTCCGCTGCGGTGGGTTGTTTGTTAGCTACCTAGGCATATCACACGGCGCATCGCGGGGCGGATAGGTGGATGGATAGGAAATAGGCAGAGGACTAGGCGCGAGGGTGGGCAGATAGCTAGGAGACAGACAAGGCTGATGATGGATAGATAGCTAATGGCAAGGCTTACTATGGCGGTCGAAGATGTAGAACGAGTAGACCTGCATGGCTACGGCTGGGCTACTGTAAGCGGCCTTCGCGGCTGAAATCACATGCCCGTTGGTACAAGTTAGAGTCAAGTGGATGGATGGATGGATGGATGGGGAAATGGGACTGCCGCGTTCGCTTGCTTCGTTGGCTTCTTTTTTGGAACGGTGCAAGGTTCTAAAAATATTACTGGGGTAATATTCAAGTACTAATAGAGGTGTTGAAAGGAGAAAAGAGACCGGCAAGTCGGCACATCGTTACGTTATTTGGGTTATTTGGACCAACTGATTTGCGGGCCGGTCCAGGGGTGAGCCTTTTTATCGTTAAGCGGTAAGTACCTAAACCTTACCCTTACTGCATGCTTTAGCACCTACAGTAGCGCTGCCTTGTGCTGCCTTACTGCCTTCACGTTGGGATACGCTGACATGGGAAAAAAGTAATATACAATACCGCAAGCCGCAAGGTACCTCGCCTATCTAAGACATTTTTATCTCTTATGGATACATGTAATATACATGTACCTATCAAAAAGCAACATTGAGTAAAAAGGGGTCTGTCTGCCTGTTCCCGTCCCATCTCGTCTGTTGCTTCGTACGAGTGCCAATGATTATATCTCATTCTGGTTATCCTCTAGGATTTGTTCAGCTAGCCCCCCCCGGGGTGTGCCCTACGACAGACGTATTGTATGGTATCACAATGCGCCAGGCCGACCGAATTCGTTATCGGTTCGCCCTAAGAAGCCCTGGGAGCCCCAGCGGGGCATGTCGTGCTGCAGCGGGCAGGGATGACATTTACGGAGGTGCGCTTTGGGGGCCATGATTCGCCCAATCGCGGAATTAGCAGCTTTAGCAGCTTTGGTTGGGCTGAACCACGAAATCCCATAAGAGCATGGGAGGAAGCATGGACGAGGCATGGGGGGGTTCGTCCTTTGTTCCCGGGGGAAGGAAATGTCGGGCTAAGAAGCAGCGTGGGAAAAAAAGAGCCTTGAAGTACGAATATATACGAATATACCTGACGATCTAAAAACAACCCGTCGCCTCTAGTATTTTGTCAAACGTTGTCTCTTTTTATCTTATTCTACTTTTGCCTCTGCCTCTGTTTCTGCTTACCTTGGAATGCTTCCAGTAAGCACACGGCGACCTTGTTGATTTCGTTGTCGTTGTCGTTGTCGTTATCGCCCAATGCGCTAGGAACGAAATCGATACCCCTCCAAAGTATCTCTCGTCTCGTCTTTTCTTAAGACGAGTCGGCCAAGAGTTACGATGATAGCTATGTCTGCCTTCTCAGACACCAGCACAGCGGCGCCCGAGGGAAACATCGAGTCAGAATCCAATACGCAATCCCCCGAGACCACACAAAGCCTACCGCAGTCGCCGCACATTACAATCCAGCAAGATGTAGATGCGCCCGAGCGACCTTCGCTTGCCCCTCACCTGTGAGTCTCAGGAACCATCATATCTAAGTCGAAGCTTCGCGTTCGCCCCGCGATCGTCTTGGCTATACATGTGGGCCTGTGTCTAAGACATCAATCGCTATCGCTACAGATCTGCGCCCCCGAGTTTCCAAAGCCCCCTGAGGCATCACAAGAGAACACCTTCTCAGCATCGCGAAGTCAAGGTTAGTAGAAATGGCGGTTGGGCGCGCCGTTTATGAGCTGAGATCCTACCCCAGGAAACCCTCAACGCCAAGACCGAGTATACGAACGACGAAACGGATGGAAGGTCGCAGCAGACTATTAACCAATACACCATTCGGGAAGAAATTGGGAGGGGCTCATACGGTGCCGTACACCTTGCGACCGATCAATTCGGGACCGAATATGTAAGGCATAGGCGGCTAGCTAGTCTTGGGATCAACACTTGTCTAATTGTCCTTTCAACAGGCTGTTAAGGAGTTCTCAAAACTGCGTCTCCGGAAACGAGCACAGTCGAATATCTTGAGAAGGCCCGAAGCCGGCAGGCCACGGTCACTCGGCCCGGGACGAGGTCTGTTCAACGCTCATAAGAAGCAGCTGAGTCATTACGATGCCGCCGAGGCGAAGGACGCGCTCTATCTCATACGAGAAGAGATTGCCATCATGAAAAAGCTCAACCATCCTAATTTGGTTCAATTAATCGAAGTGTTGGACGATCCGGAGAACGACTCGCTTTACATGGTCTTGGAAATGTGCAAGAAAGGTGTCGTCATGAAGGTCGGCCTGGACGAGCAAGCGGATCCCTACGAAGACGAACGCTGCCGTTACTGGTTTCGCGATCTCATCTTAGGCATAGAGTATTGTGGGTTCCCTTGGAAAATATGTGCTTACAGCATGCATACCTGAATACTGACTTTGCATTAAGTACATGCTCAGGGAGTCGTGCATCGCGACATCAAACCGGACAATCTCCTACTTACGGAGGATGACGTGTTGAAGATTGTCGACTTTGGAGTATCCGAGATGTTCGAGAAACCGGACAACATGATGACCAGCAAGGCCGCAGGCTCCCCTGCCTTCTTGCCACCTGAGCTATGCCAAGCCAGACATGGCGACGTGCCAGGCAAGGCGGCAGACGTGTGGTCGATGGGGGTTTCCCTATACTGCCTCAGGTACGGCAGGCTACCTTTCAAGAGAGACAACATATTAGACATGTATGAAGCGATCCGAACCGAAGAGCTTCAAATACCCAGAGATAACGAGGATGAGAACTTGGTGGATCTTATCACGAAAATCCTAGACAAGAACAACGAGACGAGGCTAAGCCTACGAGACATACGAGTGAGTACAACATGTTCATTTATTCACAATTGTGTATGCTAAATTCATCAGAACCACCCCTGGGTCACAAAAGACGGCCGTGACCCTCTGCTTTCGGAGGAAGAGAACTGCTCAGGTGTAGTAGAACCGCCAAACGCTCTCGAGGTCAATCATGCGTTCACGCGAAAGATGGACCACCTGATCTACATAGTAAGAAACGCTCTATCTTATAAGCCGACCCTTTTTAAACGCTTGCTAAAGCCCGGCTTTAGATGAGGGCGATCAATCGGTTTAAAGGTCTCATCTCCAAGAGTCGAGTCGGGACGCCCGAGGCTACAACACCTCGCACCTCGTTTGCGCCGGAATTGGCTGAAAGGAAAGTTATTCCGGAAGATCCAGCAGCATTCACAGCCCCGACTACGGATTCTCAGGCTCCCGCTGCACACTTACCAATGCGCCACATGTCAATCGCAGATCAAGCAGCGGAATTGGTCAAGCAACGTAGAGCTTACCTTGCGGCACAGCAGCACGCGTCGACGCATCCCCCTTCATCGCCTAAAGGGCAAGCCCACGACCCGACAGACAGAGCGCCCCTTTTCCTGGGTATCGGTACGGGCGGGGGCGACGACTTTGCGACGTCCGCGGTTCCGGCCGACGTGGTGTCGGACTCGCCCACGGGCATCGAGTTCGACATCTACGACCGGGCCTTCGAGACGGAGATCAAGCGCATCCGGTCCGACAAGAAGAAGGGGCGCGCCAAGACGTACCTCACGAGGCTGGTCGGGGAGCAGGAGATGGACAAGTACGCCGGCGACGACTACATGGTGATCGAAGCCGGGAAGTCGCTCGCGTCGAGCGCGTACTCGCAGGGCTCCTCGGCCATCGGGAGGGGGCTGAACCACGTGCACGAGGCGAGGGAGCGCTTGCATCACGGCTCTCACGACTCTAACGACTCTAACGACGCGGAGGGCGCAGAGGAGGGTAAACAGGGAGGAGGCCCGGAGGGAGTCAAGAAAGCTGTCGAGGTAGCCAAGGAGACGGGTCACCGGTTCGCGAATTTGGTGATCGCGGCGACGAAGGACTTGAAGGAGAAGAATACGAACTGAGGGTTCGATTGACGCTGAGTGATCATTGACAGGTTCCGAGCTTGCCGGGGGGGGAAGTGGCAGTGTGATGTGATTGTGGGAATCGGAGGGGGGGGAGGGGAATAATGTTTATCGTTCCCAGGTTTCCAGGTTTAATCGCGAGACGTGACGTATATCAGACAAGGACATATGTATTCCGGATGACCCAGAGACGGTCAAGGTTAGGGTTTCGAAGGGCGATAAGCAAAGCAAATAATTGGTAAACGATCGATGGATCGATGGGTCGATGGGTCGATGGGAGGGGGGTTTCGGGCGGGCAGGTAGGCGTTCTTCGGGTTCCGGGACGGAGAGATAGGGAAAAGAAAGAAAAAAGTTTAACTCGTGCCGGGGATACAAAGTTCTTTTTTTCTCTTTTTCTTTTTTTTTTCGGATTTTCCATCATACGTACATAACGCACGCGCGCATTCTCATGCGATGCTGTGTAGACCACGAGACAAGATGGAGGTTACCTAATTGAATGAATGTCGAATGGATTAGACGTTTAGGAGGTATTATTCTTACCCACTTGCCTACAATATTATCTAATGCCGGCACACGAAAAAAAGACCGAGAATGGGAGGGAGGGGATTCTTAAGATATCTAAGTATCTACGTTAAGAGCGTAGGTTAGGTTAGGTTAGGTAGGTAATCGAAGTAATTACGAAACGAAGGCAAAGAAACTTGTTTCCCGTGACTTCATTCCAGATGCGGGTTTGGGGAGGGCGGCATCGTCTCGGTAACCAATGAACAGGTTTAAAATAAAACTCAGGAAAGCTTTCGAGTGGTGGTGGTGGTGGTGTGCGGAAGCATTGGAAGACTTTCGGTTGAATGGAACCCGTCCCGTAGGTTAGAATGGGTGAATTTGGAGGGGGATGTGTCGTTGTGTGTACTTACTGATGGGCAAAATGTTTCTCGGATATGGCTGCCGAAGAGGGTTCGAGATCGATCTCTCTTTCTTTCTCTCTCTGTCCCTTTTTTTATTATCTTCTGGTTATTCCTCTCGGAGAAATAGGATGTATGTTTCGATCATTGTATGTATCTCTACCTAACATAACATATCTGGGGCTATGTCGTGTGTTCCCCTTTTTAAACGAGGAAGATAAATTGTCACTTATCACATTCGTCTTTTCCAGCTACTGCGTACCTCCCTCCCCCTTAATTTGTTATGTACCTACCAGGCCTACAGAGTTACACTCCCGCGTTATTTGCAGGACGGGATGTACGTCTACATAGTACACGCCTAATGGCATAACCTCGCATGTACAATATATACATGCCTTATTACGTGCTTTCTATGTGCTTGCAGTAGGTAATTCTTCACCGCGGATGTAAGTAAGATGTGTTGCTGCAGCCGCCTGCCCAGCCCTGTCCGGAAAGCAAAAACGAGAGATTAGAGGTGATAGACCAAAGAGATGGCAGCATCGTAAGCACGTGTAGGCCTCGACGAATATTATATGTTAGAAAACTCAAATTCGAGAGCACGTTGGTAAGAAAGAACCAAAACCCATGCCCTGTTCACCGCTAATCAACAGCCTGGTCGTTATCGCCAGCCTGATTCATGATGACAAGAGGCGAGGCTAATGTTACTAACTATAGGTGATATCTGCGTGCTTCCCCCCTTTTTTCTGAATACCTAAGTTGATCCCCCCAATCTCGACATGGTGATGATGATGATGTGCTGCTGCTGCTGCTGGTGTTGACGCTGACAACTGACAACTGACAACGACAACGATTCGAGGATTATTCCCATGTCTGCTTGTCTACTTACTTGCTTGCTTGCCTTGTCTGTATGCCTACCTCTTACCTACATGCTCGTTAAACTTCCTTGATGAAGCATTGCAGAGCTCTCGACTGCTCCATGCAGTTTGGTATCTGGGAGCATTCCCTCCGCTCCGTCTCTCCCTATCTATCATCATGTCTCTCTCTCCCTCCCCCTTTTTTTCTTCCTTCCATGATACTTGCCTATACATAGCTATCTACCTACTTACATACCTTGTATGTATGTCCCATGTACTCTCATCCCTCGTCTACCTATCTACGGCTATCTATCTATCTACCTACCCTAGTTCCCCCAAGGCTGTAATAACTTATCAAGAACTCTCTCAGTCTCTTCGCTTCCCCCTTAATAGTAACCTAACCCCAGATTTTCTTGACTGCCGTACCACACAAGGCGAGCTTAGTTTGGCTAACCGAGAGCAGTCTAGATCCTAATAGGTCTGGTCTTCTCGCTTCTAACTTCCAGCATCTTCCTCCCTTTCTCCCACCCAGGCGACCAATCCTAACCGCCGCGTAGAAAGCCTTGGCGCTTCTCTCCCAGCCCAGCTCCTTTAGAACTTGCTCTTGCCTCTGCCTGCCTGTCTGCCTGTCTCTCTCTTCCTCCTTCTGATTGCTCCTTGAAATCTTGTTTTAATGACTTTTCTTGGCTTCGGCAATTGCTCAATGGATGGCCAGGGGGAGGGGGGGGGAGGGGGGGGAGGGAACGGCCCGCGCGAGGCGGCACGAGGCTCCCGGATCGCACAGACAGCAAGCAACAACAACTTCGGTCAATCTAGTTGCGAAAGCGATATCGCGATGGGAGTAGCAGCAGTGGCAGTTCTTCAACGTCGCACTTTGGAGACAGACGGCAAGAGAAAACGGACACCTTTTTTATTAGTAAGCGAGGCCCGGCGAAGGTCCAGAGAGGTCTTAAAATTTTTTTTCGTGGATAGGTAAGGAGGAAGGAAGAAAAACAAACGACGAACGGAACATTCCCCCTATTTCGTGCTTCCCAAGTTCGCACGCAACGTATCCCCGAGCGTAGATACGATATCGTATTTTTTATACCACCTCGATCTAAAGTGTCGCGCGCATCTTCGGTCGTACCTAGAAAGCCTCTCGGGGATTACCTAGCTGCTCTGAAACATTTGACATCCCACGTTCTACGACGTCGAGGATACACCAAAAAAATTGCGTACATTCCATACAATAGGTACATACAAACCCGTAACAACTACACACCCCCTAACTTATTACCCCAAGATAAAGTAAGGGGGGGTGAACGAGGGATTTATTGAGACGACAGCCGCAACCCGCATGGCCGGCTACGCTCTTGATTGGCCGCCGTCTCGAAAAAAGGAAAAGGCCCATTGCTAATTTAGAAGCCAATACCACGGCCAATATATGTATATATGTACATACATAGCAGCATTGTTATGGTATGCGCAGCATATAGCAGAAATACATACTTGCATATGATGCCACAAAAAGGCGACCGTACAACCATAGGTAGGCGCAACTAAACTACATACATACAATACATATGTCCATCTCTCTCCTGAAAGGAGGCAGGCTGTAGATTGGTTAGTACATACATATAAGGACCCCCCCCCCCCCCCCAGGGTTCTCCGGTTTCCCAATGTACGTCTGAGGCATGTAATGTTACTCTGCTGTCGACGTGACGGCCTAGGCGACTGGATAGATCTAGAGCTTAGTCCATTATTTTCCCGGTAACCTCGTCTGACTTAATTGCGCGGTGTGGGTGCACAGGCAAGGGGGTCCCCCTTGGTCGCCTTTTTGAACGTTGCGATCTGATACTTTTTAGGTGACCTGCCCCAGGCTGAAGATGGCAATCCCATCCGACGTCTCTGCTTTTCTTTGCGCGGGCGCCGTCATGTGTCTTGATTTATAAGGGAGGGCAAGCCTGCTGTAGGCCGGGTAGGTTCGCCCTTCTGACCCAAAATGTTTATGATTTATGAGAGAGTAGGTATGCAATCATCAGCTTTCTATTTTTGCTCCGCATCTAAGCGGTTAACGGTTAACGGTTAACGGTTGACAGGAAGAAAAGGCCAAGCTTTGGGGCGGTCGAAAGAAGTAACATTTGGAGGCGTGAGCTGTCAGGCCTTTCGGCCCTCGAAATTAAAGCACCTCGGCAGGTAAATACCGGTCCTAGAAATCGTAGCCTCCGGATTGATTATTAAGAAAATCGGTCTGCGCGTAAGAGAGAGAGAGAAGAAAAAATGTATGTCTGACAGTCTAATTGTCCGGCATGTCTTTCCTTTTGCGCTGTGCTACCTTCTTCTGCGAAAGCTCTTTGACGAAAGGAGAAAATCTGAGCTGGAGGTACGGTACTACCGTCTGCAGCGCGCGAGCGGTGTGGTGTCAGATGCAAGCTCGGAGACCTTCCGGCTCAACTGCAAAAAGCGGCTAGGATCGATACCTAGGTAGGTACCTGAGGTACTGTAAGCTATGCTAGATAGGCGAGATAGGTTAAGATAGGTAAAGGGTGACAACACCATCAACGGGTTGGTTAGTCGTTGTAGACATAGCAGCATAGTAGCATAGTCCAAACATCTACACAATCGTCAACCGCCAACCACCAACCGGCAATGCAACCCGCAATCACGTTCGGATCGGAAAGGGGATATGCGTAACTTCGCCGCTTCGATTTGGCCAGGCCAGCGTCCAATATGGCGAAGATGATCAGCGTGGCCGGCATCGTGAGACATGTAGTCGTCGAGCTACTAGGTATATGATCTTCACTGCATGGGGTGGCATGGGTGGCATGGGTGGCATGGGGTGGCCAAACGTCTTGGCGTTGATATCTGTCCGCTCCGGGTTTGTTCGATGGCGTACAGGAACTTCGTTGTCACTTTACTTTTTCCCTGCGGGTGCGCAAGCGCGGATGCGGGACTCGCAGCATGGGCCAGCATGGGCCAGCGTGGGACGCAGCATGGGCAGCCATGGGATGCAGCATGGGAGTTGAACGGCCACTTGGCAGGAACATATACCGCCAGTCATCGCCGCTTGGGATAATCAGATATAATCAGATAATGCGTCCTCCCGAAAACGTTATATGTCCAGCAGTTAGGTGTCTAGGTACGGTTTAGTGCGTTGGCTGTTGGCTGTTAGTTGTTAGCTGTTAGCTATTGTATTCAGGTGATCCGTGGTATGTGATATATTAGTATGGACGGAAGGCAATAATTGAGCATCATATCCAGATGTGTTCAGTAGCTTAAGCTGTGCTGGTATACTACATAGTAGTAGCTTAGCAGCCCTAGGCGCAAAATCACAAGCTTGCGAGAGTCGGATTCATGACGTCAGCAAACTGAACAAGCACAGTTCGGACCAGAGGCGAAGAGGGACAGATGGATAACCACTAGGCGTTGTGTTCGTGTTAATATCTCTAGAAACTTCTTCATCGTTTATGATGATTCCGCTAGCTAACCTGCTAGCCATGTATTGGCTAAATTTTAGTCAATGAATTGCTTCTTAATTCATTCAGTAACATTTAATGCCATGGTTGAAGTCATATCGTTCTGTTAGCACGGGCCGGAGTGAGCGAAGGACTGTGGTCAATTCGCCAACCCCCCCCCTCTCCCAGACTACTGGGTCCAATTGCGATCTCATAGGATTGAGAGCCAAGCCGTAGCCCTACGATAGATAGCCTGTGGAACATATGGAGACCGCGGCATGCGAGAACCAATTCGGAGCGGAAAACTCCCCTAGCCCCTTTTTCTGCATTATTTTTAATACCCAGTCAGCCAGCAGCCAGTAGGTGAACAGGTAAAACCTGCAGGAAAGCAAGCCAGTGGGAGGCTACTCGGAGGCCTCCTGTGGATAAGGTACCTAAATCATTCAACCAAAAAACAGAGGTTGAAGAAAAATAGGTGACGGAGGGACTTGGCACATGGGTGGATGAGCTCCGGGCTGCATGAGAGAGAGCTGTCGTGCTTCGAACTTCAATATGCACGTACATAGCTGTAGCTACCACGGGAGGGAGCTATAGAAAGCTTTCGGCCTTCGTGACTGGCCGCCTGCAGCAAGGATAAGTAGCACGGACGGATAGTTATCCATAGCGAGGGTACTAAAGGTTCTGTAAGCAACGGAGCAGCAATAGGTAATTGATGGTCCCCCCTCCTCTGCCCCTTTTGCGAAATCGTACATAGACGCACGTCGGCGATTCCCTGGCTGCGGGCTGCGGGCTGCGGGCTGCCAGCCCTGCTATCTGCTAGAGAGACGGAGAGATGACATAGAACAAAGTGGTAATACATTGGAGACTCTGGGCTCTGGGCATCTGGGTCATCTGGAAGCGGTGAGCACGTCCAATTTGGCCATGCTGTGCGCTCTGAAAGTGGCGGCGAGGGAGAATTGACCGATAACCACGGATGTTAGGAACATGTGGTCTCGGTGCGCCGTACCCGAACCATGTCCCATGTTTCGTAGCACGACCTCAGGATCCAGACTTTTGGTTATTCTTATTCTTTTTGTTTCTTGTTTTTCTTGTTTTCATATTTTCTTATTATTGTTTTGTTATCTGCACATGGGAAATGCCTCATCTAGTAATCAGTAGAGACATGGCATGCAACGTTCAGATAGCAGCTTGCGACGCTCCCGTAAGCTACTACAATCAGTTAGATAGGATGTTGTTACTCCGAGGTGGATATGGTGTTACTGTCGAGGCTGTTTATTTGACATATTGCATGTTTGGTACTTTGTATGTAGTCCAAGAGCAAACTCCCTTGTCGAAGTGAGGAGGAACATGTAGCCGGACGAGAGGAATACGTAACAGTGCCTCAGTTAGAATTTAGCAGGTAATGATTGTGTAAAGAGAGAAGGAAGAAAAAAAGGAGGCGTGGTAAGATTTATGACACATTCGTTTCGTCATAGGAAGAAAAGGAGGCGATTAGAAGGAACCACAAGAAGTGCCGTAGCGAGTCCATGTGCCTTTATCTGGTGAGAATGATGATGGAAATGATGCTAATATTAGAAGACTGATCTGGAATTGAAAAATACAGGCGCAGGTGCACGCGGCAGGGTAATGAGACGGGTCGGAAGCAAGGTCAGTCGGGAATAATCGAAGTTAATCTAACATGAGGCTCTTTTCTTTAAGCAAGCGGCTTAGATGACCTCGTGGCATCCAAATACCACACGACGACACCTTAGTTAATTAGGCGAGGGTGGGAGATTGTGTAGTTGATCTCTTTGGGGGGGATGGGTGTCAGTGGTGGTAAGTGGTAAGTGGCTCGGAGGAAGATTAGTAGCAGTCGTATAGATGGACCGATTCGAATACTGAGATAGATCGTGTTACCTACACAAGTCACTAAGGTTGGTTACGGCGAACAAGACAGGCCAACCAAACCAGCGCATGCCTATTCGAGATTGCCTACTGGGGAATTAGAAGCCCACCAATCATAGTTGGAGCACCTGCATTCTATCGTTACTTGCAGATACTTCCATCGCCGTTACAACTATCAATCATTTTGGCATCCCGAAGTACAGTAGAGTTTGACCTTTTTATATTTTAAATCTCGTTTTTGGGGTTTCATTCTAAAGTTGCACATTTTTCTAAACATGTTAAAAGAGGTTTAAATATTCAGTTAGCTAGCAGATATATTCTACTTACGGGGTGATTATAGCCCATGTTACGTCACTTTGCTCCGTGAGAGCGGCTGGAGTGGCTCGGCCAGCTGGACTAGCTGAGCTGGGTAACTTGTACATTAATTACATACATCACTACATACATGTATGATGTTATGTATGTAGAGATCAATATTGAATCCAAGCGCGTACATCTACATACATGGACATGTACCTCGTAGTTGAATGTATATAAGCCGATGCGTACAGAATTAGCAACAACAGGCCATGCACTTGAGGGAACACTGACTTCCCGGGCTGGATGGGGGTGTCCTTTTTCTTCCTCTTCTTCTCGATCCCATCCCACTCTTATTCGATCCATTACCATGCATCTGCATCTCACTCAGTCCCACCCTACCAGCCTACATACTCCTACTCTGTCTGGTACGTACATGTATATATGTATATATGTATGTATGTACGCATGTAGATAGTATCCAAGACCCAGAGTCTTTCACTTCTTACCAACTCTACCTTTACTATGTAATACTATGTAAATGCTTACCTATCTCGATGTACCTCCTCACCTTGCCTTTTCCCTTGGTCTGCATAACATAATCCTACGTGGATATACACATATACACATATACACATACGGATACAAATACCCTGATATCACCTACACCGCAGCCGTCCAATACTAATTTTTCGGTCCTCTTTTTTCTTCGCTAGCAAGCCCGGCAGCCCATCGACTGATTCCTTCAGGCCAGGAAAAAAACACAATTTCCAAACAACATTTTATTCGCGGCATACTCCATCTCCACTTGGATCAACTCAACCTGGCTTCCCACGAATCTTAACTCTAGCTGCTTCCGTCCAGCCATCTTCCTTCTGCGCACGCCCTCTCTTTGGTTCTGGCTTCTGACAATGACCGTCTTCACTTTATCGAAACGGAGTCCAGCCAGCCAACACCTGTTCCGTCTCTAACATTAGCTGGAACCCTTCCAAAGGTTCCTACCGATTCGCCAGCATCCCGTTCGGCTTGTCGCCGGTCTACCACCACAACTACACCACAAACTACCTACTACCTACCTTTTATTCACCTACCTTCCGTTGCTGTAACCCGTCTTCCACGCACGTACTTGGGGTGGTACGTTTCCCCTATTGTCCTCTCATCTATTGTTACCTATTGAGGCAGAGCCCAGTTATCGGCATCAGCTGGACATAATTTGTCTTTTTTTTAATTTCGGAAAAGAAACGATAAAAAAAAGATAAGAAGACCAAACTTTGGTCACCTCAGTTTATTCAAGTCACCTCGGTTTACTCCAGTCAGTTACTCGGCTCGTTACCTTAGGTAGATTTGGGAAAGGGCAAAAGCTAAAAGGCCACCACCCATCTGTACCTTCAGTCTGCCGGTTCTACAAGTTTTACGAGTTCTACACCAAGACTTTTTTACTCTTGCTCTACCAAGACGCAAGACGTACACTACCGACAAACAAGACACTTTGAAACTGCTATTGACTCCTCCCGTCAATTCAATCAATTCAATTGCACTTGCCTTTTTTGTCTCTTATAATTTTGACGTCGCACACCCATTCGCAAATTACCGGGTTCCATCCGTCTCTGTCCCTCTCTTTCCTCCAGACCAGCAACTTGACCAGCAACCCGACCGCAGCAAAAAAAAAAAATTAAAATTTCATATAGTTCGGACGACCTAGACTCACCTCAGGCTAGAAGCTAGACTACTCTTACAGTAGCCCAGTTCGCCTCCCCACACTCTTGCCCTACTTTGATTACCTATTCAATTGTTTCGACACTAGAAACTACAAATTGGCATCTTCCCGCTTCTAATCAATTTCTCCTCTCCATTCTCACCTCCTTGCGAACCACATCCGCCTCGGTCAAAACGCCGTTTTGCAATACGCTTTTAGCGTCGCCAACACTTGGGCGCAGCCCACCCAAGGCGACCTCGAGCCGCCACCCGCATCTCCATTCGCCGAATTAAGACTTCTTCCCTCCCCGCCGGTGCCCCGTTCTCCCCCCGTCACCCGTCACCCGTCACTCGTCACCCCGTCGCCAAGTGACTACTTTCCCTTTTGAGACTTAATTACCATCGTAGACCTACTCGCCTCTTTAATCATTCGTTCGCAACCACACGCACCCGCCTACGCAATGTCGAGCGCTTCGGAAAAGACGGTCTCACCCAGCGCCTCCAAACAATCATCAATAAAATCCGTCGAGCTTTCCACGAGATCCCCGAAGTTACGACCGCAAAATGGCAACAACGATGCCTCCCTTACCGAGGGTCTGCCGAAGCAACCCGAGAAGGCTTCTATCAAGGACAGGTTAACTCGAATGTTCTCAAATAAAGACGACATTCCTAGGTCCGGCGGCGTCGTCGACCTCTCACAACCATCCAAGCGCATGGTTCCAAGTCCTGCACCCAGTCAAAATGGCACCGCTCCGCCCGTGAAGCCAGGCACAGTCGCCCGTAAGCCATCCGCGACTGATCCAGCCGCCGCTTCCAAGTCTATTTTCCATCAACGATTTGTCGTCAACGCAGACGTCCCCGGCGGTCACGAACACCATCTGAAGGGCAGCAAGCGACAAGAGAAGCTATCTGACATGTGGAAAACTCTTCTCGGTAAAAAGCAGGACCAGCCGCCGGAAGCCGATCTATCTCTGGTCTCTAGCTGGGTCGACACGTTAAAGCAGGAAAAGGAGTCATTAGCCGGCGACAAGAAGGGAGGTCCGAATCAAAGCACGACTCTCGTCGAGAAATATGGCAAATGTCAAGAGGTGGTGGGACGAGGCGCATTCGGTATCGTGAGGATATCGCACAAGAAAATGGAGAATGGGGAGAAGCTCTTTGCAGTCAAGGAATTCCGGCGCAGACCTGAGGAGACCGAGAAGAAGTACAGCAAGCGTCTAACAGCCGAGTTTTGCATCTCATCATCTTTGCGACACCCGAATATTATTCACACACTAGACCTTCTGAAGGACCAAAAAGGAGACTACTGCGAAGTCATGGAATACTGCTCGGGCGGTGACCTCTACACGCTAGTCCTCTCTGCCGGAAAACTAGAGGTGGCAGAGGCCGACTGCTATTTCAAGCAGATGATGCGCGGTGTCGAATACTTGCACGAAATGGGAGTCGCACATCGCGATCTAAAACCGGAGAACTTGCTTCTTACTAGCCACGGCGCCTTGAAGATTACCGACTTTGGCAATGGCGAATGCTTCAGAATGGCTTGGGAGAACGACGCGCACATGGTGTCAGGTCTCTGTGGTTCAGCTCCTTATATCGCTCCTGAGGAATATATAGATAGGGAGTTCGATGCTCGCGCCGTCGACGTCTGGGCCTGCGGTGTCATCTACATGGCCATGCGAACCGGAAGACACCTTTGGCGAGTCGCCAAGAAGGACGAAGACGAATTCTACGAGCGATACCTAGAGGGACGTCGGGATGAAGAGGGCTACGGCCCAATTGAGTCGCTGCATCGTGTAAGTTTGACATGATTATAGGTTGGAAGTATCGTGATGCTGACAGATGGCGTGAAGGCTCGTTGTCGAAATGTCATCTACTCCATCTTGGACCCTAATCCTACGCGACGTATCACAGCATCACAGGTACTGAAATCCGAATGGGGCAGAGAAATCAAACTCTGCAAAGCTGGCGAAGAAGGTCTCTAGACGATGGCCTTTCCTGCGAGCAGCGTCTCACGTGGCTAAGGGACGACAATTCCGTGACCAGATATGGCTGCCGAAGAGTCGTGCGGAACTTGGTCTTCGTTTTGGTATCGTGATTCTCTGGAAGGCGACAACCCCGGTGCCCTTTGTCGACACACCACTTCAGAGAAAATTGCATCACAAACCTATGAGGCGATAAGCATGAGTTATAATACTCTTTACGAACAAGTCTTGTCTTTTTTTTCTTTTTCATCCTGCACGGAGTTCTGGTGAGGGGAAGTTAGGGGATTGGTTTGCATATTGTTCTTTCATTCCCCTATTCGGATTCTCGACACATTTTATTTTGAGTGCTTTGACACTTTCAGGGCCCATGGCACCAGGATTCCACAGCGCAGCGCATCAAAACTGGATAGGTGATAGATGCGCCACGCGCACTGCGAGTGAGCACCAATAAGGACGGCTCTAGTATTCATGTATAAATAAAAATACATGTATAAGAACAGAGACAGACTCGCATTGTTCTTCTTTTCCCTCCTGGACGGCTACGGAGGAAGGGAGAGGGAGCTGGGCAGCTGGCTGGAGTGGTTGGCCTCGGTTCGGTCCACTCGCTCGACGCCCTCGGATCACAAGGAAAGGGGCGGATATGGTGACCAAGATCTGGTTGTTCATTCAAGGTGACCTTCTGGTCTGGAGCATTCTAGATAGGGGAGGTAACAAACAGTCCGGGGTAGGATCTGGACCTCGGGACTTGTGCCTTGCTTGTTGGCACTTACTAGACAACCTGGGTGGGCGATGTTTCGTTCATCATCCCATTGGGACAGATTAGTAATGTCTATTCTAAATAACACTACATCTTCACCAAATTCACTTATTCCGTCTCTCTAGCCAGCGTCTAAAGACTAGAGAGTAACTTAGGTCTACCGAACGAGCATGCCAAAAACTAGCCAACGCCGATACCCTTTGCGCTAATGATATATACATTTTATTTAACCATCGTGCTTTTTATAAGTAGAAGTAACACTAAGCCACCAAAGCTTAGTCCAAATTTTGAGCCAGTGCAGCAGATAACAGCGATGAAACTTCCGAAGAGAGAAAAAGGAGCAACACGATTAAAACTTCCATAGATCTCGCGCATCAGGTTAAAGTTACGAATTGCGCCCCCTGGTGTTGCTTGGACACGTATGAAGCATCTCTTGAGTTATTATGAAGGAAGCCAAGGCTCCCCCTGAGAAAGGATCCAGCGGCAAGCCACCAGCAGGGGGGCGCTATCTACGTCTCTCCTCAGGAGTTGGGTTTTGGGTCGTCCTGTTAGTTTCACATACCGTCGATTACTTACCTCACCTGACGTTACCAGATCCAGGTGGCTGCGTACGTGCTACATATATACACGCTTTAGATTCTTCTCACCAGGCCCCGTTCTGATATACCTTAGGTACAAACGGAGGCGCCTAGTCCTTCACGATGGCCTCCGCGTAGGTATAGGCTAGAGAAAACTTTTATTTGCAACACCTGCGCCATTACCCACCGAAACGCCGGGGGTGGGTGGCTGGGTGGCTCGTTTCTGGGCACGCCGAGCACACTCGTGGCCCATAGTTTCCTTGCCTCCTAAGTAAATTCCTGGCTTACCTATAGGATATTTCAAAGCTGCCGTCGTGCGCCGGGCTCTGCCTTACCTCCTAAGGTGATTAGGAGCTACGCTAGAAAACGGGCCATGAAGGGGTATAGTAGATGGCTTGATATACTACGAGAAGAAGGGGGTAAAAGGGACAAGTCGTCTTATTCATATTCGTCAATTCACCAACCTGTGAGCTGTAGTTCGTTTCTATTCCGACCAAGTGTCAGTCCCCTTAAGAAAGATCGAGGGTTGGTTGAGGAATAATGTATATATGTAAATTCTATGTCGCAATACATACGCACACATGAGATTTGTAAATATTTAAAAAAAAAAAAAAAAAAAAAAAAAAAAAAAATCTTCCGCAACATTCACTTTGGCTCAAGTTTTACACAAGATAAAAACGACTCTGTTGCCTGCTGAAGATCCAGAACAGAATCCTAATGTATCTCAAAGGTCTCAAGTTCCAGTTCCCCCTTTTTGACCATGTCGGCCGGCTCTCCATCCGATAAGCCCAAGACGTAACAGGCCCCAACATGCTCCAGATGCGAGCCATCCGAGTCCAGAGATTCGACCCTCCTAAGCAGTATCGGAAGCGAAGAGCTATCGACGGCGCAGATGAGATCTCCCTGCTGTAGATTCAGCAGTCCGATGCCTAATCGGCCGTCGTCGGTTTGGAAGAGAGTCCTGTTGATGCAAGATTTTAACATGTCCGTGAACTCCTTTAACAATTGTTCCCTTCCTATTCCCCTTTCAATCGGCTCCTCTGGATCGGAAGAACACTGGCGCATATCTTCAAAATAATGACCCAGCATTCGGCCGAGAGACGAGTCAGTAGGTAACTCGAGCCGCGTCAATGCTTCTTCGTTGTCGGCATCTGTCATTCCTAACCCGGACCAGAGGTTGAAAAGAAATTGCCATTGCACCGAAGACATACAGAATCCAGAGAAACACCGGCCAGACATATCCCGAATTTTGGCGTACTTCCTCCTCGAGTCCTTCGTCTCCCAATCCAAAACGTCCATCAATTCCTGCAAAGGCCTCTTACCCTCATCGGCCATTTGATGGGTCGCGACGCGAGCACCGACAAACTCGACGAGGTAGTCGACGGAAAGCTTAATCAAAGCCTTTACGTTATGGAACGGATCCGGTGTGAAATCGAGCTGTTTCGCCAGCTTCACACGACCGCAAACTGCACCTTGGATGCGCAGAACATCTAGTCCAATGATCTCAGGCTGTTGGGTTCCAATAGTATCGAGTAGTGATTCTTTTTCGTTGCGATAGTCAATGAATGTTCTGCTTCTGTAAATTATCGTGAGGTCTGCTAACCAGGAAGGGAGCTTGTGTTGGCTTTCGATGCCGTAACCACGCCCAGCATACTGCAAGCATCCAGATACGTTCTTTCTAAGCTCATCGCCACGACCGACAGCCTCTAGGTATACGTCATGTATAGACTTGTTATAGTCAGGCGTAATGTCATTGGGGACCAAACTCAGCACTGCATACACCAAGTCCCGTGGATTGGTGGCCTCTGATTGCGATGCTGTGAAGCAAGCGGCAGCAAATAAGGTGATAGCGCCCGTCGACACGAATTTTTGAAACCCCCTTACTATATATAGGGATGGCAGTCCAAAGTTTGACAGCGCCAAAAGCCGCCAAGATACCCCTTCGGCTGTCTGTTGACCATATTGATCTTCTGGACAGGGCATTGATTTGATATATGTGAAGAATGATTTAAATGCTTCAAGTTCTCTAAAGTTCACGGACGCCTTGCCGCAGATGAACCAGTTTGTCCATGGCGATTTTGCCAGTACCATTTCTTGGATAATCCATATTCTTGACCAGTAGTTGCTATAGCCCAGTAAGCTGATGGGAAGCCATCTCTTGTTGTCAGGAAATTCCGATTCCTTGTCGATAGATTGAGGGTAGTCGGGAAGTCTAACTAATGGACCCAGTTTGTCGTTCAGCTTTTCAAATGCGGCCATCATCATCTCAGGGGTGTGCTTTAGTTCGTCGGTAAAGCTTTCGTTATCATATTGAAACAAATTAAGGAGACGCAGCATGCTTTGTTCGAAACTCTGCCCTTCTTCAAGATCACGTATTGCCCTAAAAACCACTTCCAGCACTTCGTCTGACCCCCTCTTGGGAACATGCAGTTTCTCGTACAATAAAATATGCAACCGCTGGGTTGGAGATATGTCCACACGCTTAAAGGCTCCTGCTAGATCGTGATTCAACCGATTCCCTGTATGGAGGCTCGAGTATTCCGGTGTGGCGCCGAGGACAGGACCGACTTCGCGGATAGCCTCTAGTGCCTGATCAAGATGGTAAGGTTCAGGCGGCCCAAGCCATGAGAGAACTGACGAGGCGCCACGATAGATGGATCCCATCATGGAGACCTGGTGGCTCTTTTCTGGGATATCATTCTGGTTGATGCACACGGCGTCGATCCAGAGCCAATGTATTTCGCCAGTCTGTTCATTCTTCGGAAACCCATACTTTCTAAGATACCATAGCGCAGAGGCGAGATTAGTGGTCGCTGAAAATGGCTGGCCATTGACTATGATGTCTTTCGTAATCTTAGGGTTACCCCAAACGTAGGATAGCGCAGCGTAGCGAAAATTTGATATTAGTAGCTGTTTGTGTAGCTCGCAGTGTACCGGCTGATCGTCAGGGCCAGGTAGGATCTCGATGACTCTAATCTCGGGTGATGTACGACTTAGATATTCATAGATCCCCTGTTGACGGCCATAAGACGGGGAGAAGGCTTGAAATGACGGCTTTGTTGACATATTAGATGTTTTGTTAAATTGATGTTGTCCTGGTGTCCATGGAGAATATCTTGACATTCTCCCAAGCCAATGGGGCCTTTTATAATACCTGTAACGGTATGCTTCGAGGTTTGCGGTTTGAAAATGAGCGCCCACTTCATCTCAGGCAGGCTGAGCAAGTGAGGCGGCCTTGCAAGCGGGAAATTATCGCCCGAAGAGGCGGTGAAATTGGGAAGTCCATAGGAACTTGGCTTCTTGTAAGTAGTATAGGTGCTGATCATTCTCATTTTCTGGTTGCCTCATGCCCAAAGGAATGGCTCTGGACTTTTTACATTTATGCCAGCCAAATTGGTTAGTCGTTGAGCCGGCGGAGACGAGCGAATCTCTGGTGTATTCTCGCCATTTCCTCGCTCACTCGCTCTCGGCCACTCGACTCAGCCACAGACAAGTCTCATGAAAGAGCCGAATGGAGTTACACACGTGGCAGCGAGGCTCTGTTGACCACACGTGTAAGAGATGAGGAGCATTTGGTACTGACCTCGGGATGTTGTTGGTAAGTTTTCTACTAACAGCCCCTCATTTGAGTCGTTTGAGCGAGGACCTGATATGGTTCCCTCCTAGTAGCTTGTACCTTCCTTCTCCTTCGGTGTATAATAGGGTAGACAGAGAGAGTATCATAGCCAAGCTGTTTGAAGAAACGTCTCACTATTTTTCTTATTCCCATGAGAGAAACAGGCCAGGCAGTATTTTATGTGCTTAAGCAGAACGATGCCGTTAGACTTGTCTCAGATCGCTCTTTGTGAGCTACTCCAACACCACTTATAGCTTATATCGTGAATTAGAGTGCATTACGCACATCCCCATGGCGGTCAGACCATTCTTGAAGTGACAGATAACATATCACATGTAAGATAAAATAAAAATAAAAGATGGGAATTGCAAGATCAGAGCAGAAAACAGAGTTGAAAAAGAGCCATAGGTATTATGTATTTACCGGAACCCGTAGGTTAACTCGCCCGGGTTCTCCTCCTCATTCACATCCCCCATCGACTTCTACACATGAGCCTCCCCAGCAATTAGCTCAAGCTCTTCTCTCTCCCCAGCTTATAAAATAAATACAACGCCCATCCTCTCGCGGCCTGCCTCTTATTGGCATCCCAGATGGCTTTTAGTTCCACCTCCTTTCACACATGTACCACCAAATCATATTTCACGTCTTCAGCATCGAGAAAAAAATTGTGTGCGAGATGAAACTGAATCCACCTCCTCCGAAAGAGACAAAAGACCACTCCCTCCCCAAAACTGACAAAGGAAACCCGTCCCGAATCTTTCCTCTCCCACAAACGTGGGCGCCAGGTATCAAGATTCCAAGAGACGGACGGCCCACGAGGCCATTCTCGACTTCTGCCTCCGACAGCGGGCTAAACACCCACTACGACGACCCTCGTGCCTAGTGCCGCCGCCGCCATCATGACAGCGTAGTTGATAAGAGATATTATATTCCCCGACCGCTACCTATATCACGCGAGTTACGTGGCCCGCGTTAGGAAGATAGGATCGTATGCGTTAACATCAGGTGGTGGACATGAATCGTCCGTCGTTTCACAATTCGGATCCGCCCCTCAGCATAAGCATATTCGCCTCCCAAAATAAAACCTTCCATCGGAGCTTATACACGGAAGAGCGTCATATGTTTCGTACCGCGGCGTAAAGTCGTGAAATTGCAAAATCAATCCGATCGGCCCCGATATTACGACTGCAAAAAACTCATGAGTGGAACAAATCCCAGATTGTCTCGCAACACCTGATAAACTCGGCACGTTTTCTGTCCTGGGTTTCGGGGCTATCCCGACCAGATCCAAATGGCATTCTCCGAGTAGGCGCAGGTCCATGACCTAGAGGGGGACTACCTTCCTCGTACTCGGCACGCGTCCTTCGCTTGCTCGCACTTCGGCTGGCATCCAAGGGGTTCATTCCGTTCATTCCGTTCATCCCGCTCATCCCGTTCATTCCATTTCGGGGTGACGGAGGGGTCGGGGGTTGGTGTCCTGTATAATGGACAATCTTGGGCAGAAGTTCCGGTCGCCCGCCAGCTAATTCATGCTGTGCTTCCTCTGCTGACTTATACTCTCTAGATCGGCCTGACATAGGCGGCTGCGAAGGAGCTGGAGGCGGGTGGCTAGGCGATGCCAGAGGTCCGTGGCTTGAGCCAGGATACAAGGGCCGGGCGCTAGGCTCGCCATGCGACGGAAGTCCTTGATTACCGAATACATCGGAAATTGGAGGCAGGCGGTTGGTCGTCTGGTTTGCGGGAACGTGGTGAATATGAGATGTGCTGGCCAAATTCGAGGGATGGTTGGCAAGGTGTCGAGTCAACGGCTGCGGGTTATGACGCCCAGTGAACGTTTGGCCTAACGGCGCAGACTGTATTACTCGCTCGTGGGCAAACTGCTCGTGGGACGGGGCTACGATGCTCAACCCAGGAGGGGCCTTATTCCGTCGAGACATGCCTGGCGTCTTCGCGGCGAATTGGTTAGCAGAATCCTTGTCTCTCCCAAGATCTGGACCGTCCCCCTTAGCAGATTGTTGCTGCAGCCTGGCCTCGATGATTCGGCGTTGTTGTTCCCTGACGTTCATGCTCTGCTGCAAGTGCTCCTTCATTACAGGATCGTGGGTAGAGAAGCCAGGCGACAAGCATGCGATACCCACTTGCTGAATACCGAGTCCTTCCCTTCCTAGCGCTGGGCGAGCCGTTGCGGCACCTGACCCAGTGAGGGTGTTCTTGGACAGATCCAGCTTTCGTGGGCGATGGCGAGTGGACGGGATATCTGGAGATCCTGGTTCCTTCTTTACGATGATCTTGGGTGCTGAAGCGCTCGCGACATCTCGTGGACTGTAGTGTACACGAGTGACAATTAGCTTCTTGTCTGACACAGCGGCAGGAACACATTTGAGCGCAACGAGTTTTCTCCTTTTTTAGGAAGTTGATTTTTTTTTTCTTATGATGGATTGAAGGATCACTTGGAGACCAAAAGAGTAAAAGACTTACGCGCTTGGGGGAGATGACTTTGCCGCGGCCTGGGTGGCCGGCCTAGTGGGACTTCGGCTGGCAGGACGTTGCGTAGCAGAGATAGAAGCATTGGTGTTCGGTGTGCCCGAAACCGCAACTAAAGTGCGTGGTACGGAAGGCGACGAAGCCGGCACAGCGGCAGTTCCAGGCGTAATCGAGGAGCTACCCGCGGCACTGGTCGCAGGAGCCAACTCAGCATAAGCCGGCCTGTCGTGGGGAGCCGGGGAAGGGGCCATTGCGATCGCCGCGCTCATTGTGTACAAAAGCTCAAGCTTGTTTCTTGATAAGGCAATTTTCCAGGTACGATGATGTTAGCTTGGGGAATTGAGATTTTTTTTCTTGGTCGGTTTCTTGCTGATCCTCTCTCGTTTTATTCCCGGCTGAAATGGCTGATGCGCCACGCGGGAGTTGGCAGCAGGGAAAGGGGAAAAAGAGCGGAAAGTGTGGAAAGCGTTGCAGCGATGGGACAGGACAAGACGCTCCAGATGTCAGCCAAATTGATTGACGAAGAAGATGAGGCGCACTTTGAGCCCTCCTTTACACCTGCGCTTCTGCAGACCTGAGTTGCAGAAATATTGATGTTGGGCCCCGACTGTGGTGCAAATGCGCTGCGGCCAATAATCAACTTCTCCTTTTTTCTCAGTCTGCCCGACTCCGTATTGGTAGGTAGGTTACCTATTTCCAAACGCGCCAATGATCGCTTTGATCGATCGATTTAACCTATTAATTCCTCTGATGAGCTACAGGAGCTTGCCAATCACGAACGGCACGAGAAATAAAAACGAATAGGCAGCGCGCGTGCCAGGTCCGAGTAAGCAATCTTGGAACGCACCGCTAATATTTCGGGCCTTGATCCGGACGGATCTGATCTGATATGATATGATGGGCCGAAGGTTTGGGTATATTCTGACCGACTGCAAGGTCCGCCGACGGGATAATACCGGTCAGCTTGAGATGGGATCGAATATCGAACGTCGTTCGAGGGAATAGCCTTCCTTGAGGACCGGATCCGATGTCTGGTTTTCGGCGCTCTCTTTGTTTTTTTCTTCGTGCCTTCGGAGTTTGCGTGTGTTGCTCTACGATTTGTTGGCTCGACTTTTGCTATCTTACGTCTCCCTTGGATCGACTATGATTAATTAACCGCCAAATCTTTCCTTTTCCTTTCTCGATGCCGCCGGACCGGATGGAACCCGCGGGCGATACTTGGGAATTTTGGTTGTACTGGGCTGCGCTCGTCCCACAAATGGGCGAGTTGGTGGTGTGAGATACGTGTACCGGTCGATGAATCGGTGTATTACTATGGTATAGACAAGTGCCAAAAAATTGTGGCTTTGGAGGGGGGGAGAGATTCGAACGAAATAGCAACTTGACTCGAACGAGATAGATGTATATACGACTGCGCCGAAACTCTTGCCCGAACAAGAAAACAATCAAAAGGAAAAAGAGGGATTACGGTGAGGAAGAAGAAAAAAAAAGTGTAGCGAAAGGACTCGACGCGAAGACGAGTGCGGAAGGTATGTGATTAAGGTAAGGGTAAGGTTTAGGTGGTTTAGGTAAGGAGGGAGGGTAAGGAAAGGATTTCGAGGTTTCGAGGCGGGAAAGAGGGGCAGCCTCTCATTTAGTGGTAGCAGCTTTGTAGGAATTGTAGGAGGAGTTGTAGGAGATGTCTACTACGATGTATTCCATAAGAAAGTACACAGTTCAAGACAGTGAGCTTAAGGGTTTCCTTCAGGGCATTTACTTTAAGGTATTGTACCTAGAACCCTAACAGGGCCTTGCTAGGTCACCCACAGGGCACTAGGGGCACTAGGATCAAGGAGGTTCAAGGTTGTTTCCAGAAGCACAGACTATGCCCTGCGATCCCTCCTGTCCCCTCTCCATCTTTCATCCCTACCAGCTGCAACCATCCCTACTATCCCTGTCATCCCTGCTATGCTGCGCCAGTAAAAGTCAAGTACTTACCCTATTAGGAACCCTGAGTCGCTAGCGTGCTTTAGCTGCGCTACAGGTACAGCACGGACTCGCCCATCAGTTAGGTACATGTACCTATGTACACCAGTATACAGTAGGAAGGCCAGATATTATTCGAAATCCCTTTAAAACCACCGATTTTATGAAAGGGGAGGCGGAATATAACGAATGACACAAGTCAAGACAGTTACGTGTGAGAGAAGTGTGGGCTTTTGATAATAGTCCTTACAGTATCCCTGTCGAGACGACGACGAAAGAGTAGATGTCATAAGTGTATTTGTAATTGGCCCCCAGATCTGATTATATCCCATCGAAGGGCCAGGAGGGCACAGTTCATGCATTCTTTTTTTTTTTCTTTTTTTTTTCTTCTTCAATATAGCGGTTGGGGTTTTGCGATACCTATCCAGTTATCCAACACGCATAAAGCCATTCGAATACGCCACCATATTTTCGTTATCGGCACTTCTCTCTAATTTGATCACTGTTCCTTTTTTCTTTTTTCCTTTCCCACTAATCTGGTCTGAAAAGAGGTAGAGACGAAACCAACGGCCAATCCACTTGTTCAGGTTTCACCATCCGAAAAGTGGAATTACTAGTATTCACCTTTTTCGAACCCCATACGAGCTTCTTCGCCACACAGCATTAATAGTAGTATTAGCAGCAACAGCAGCAGCGAAGAAGAAGAAAAAAAAACTTGACTTCCATTCAAAGCTCCTCTACTGGTCTAGGCGGCCGTAGTCGGTGGGTACCTACTGTGCATATCTCTCGTGAACGGTGAAGGAAAACAGTAGCCTTGTGGAACTGTTTCCTATCTGGGTGGCTTGTCGGGAAGTCTGGTGGACGGATGGCCTCTAGTACCTTCAGTACCTCTAGTACCTGTAGCTGACCAGCCAAGGAATGGGGTCTCCCCCCGTGGCTCTGCCTCCGTAGGTTGTTTTACATTGATGCTTAACAACCCGCCCTAATCCAGTCCGAGGCAGCGTTCAAGGGCTATCTCCCACATGATTGGATCGCACACGACTGGATGAGATTCTGGAATCTGGAATTCCAAGCATCTTAGCAATCCTGAGGCTATAGGCTCGACCTAGCAGTTAGGCTCCGAGTTTTAAGACGACGGCGAGAACCGATCCGGTCCTGTAGATTGTACGCAAGAATTAAGAGACTATTGAAATGTGAGGTAGCTGGATCAACGCTCGGCTCGGAGGGTTCAGTATTGTCATTCGTCCAATCGCGTAGCACAAGTCGCCGAAGTTGTCGTTAGTACAGGCAGTACAGGACAGAAAGGAACAGTAGAAGAGGCAAGAGAGGGTTGCTTGATTCAACTGAATGTGACCGCGGCCACTTGAATCCCTCCGTCCGTTGGCCCATCCAGTAACTCACTCGTCCCAAAGCTGTCGCATGGCCCACCCCGATGTATACGAATGCAACATCGATTTTCAGGTGAATTCAGGTGAAGCTACAATAGTACACATCCCTACCTATCCTTGGTCCTTCAGGCATGTGCTTTGGTTGGCTTGATCGGGGTTTGGCGCCTCTCTTGTCAATTTCTGTCTGTCAGTGCCTCGGCCGATAAACTGCGGGTTTTCCAGCTTTGTCTTGTCTTGCTACATAAGTACATAGTAGGTAAGATCAGACGAATATTTCCCTGGAACTTTTACTATTAACCCGAAGACACCGTCCGTTTGGGAGCTTTTCTCCTGCCTTAGCGCTACCACCTGCATATGTAGGTATTAATACAGCTGCTCCCCTAGAATGCGAGGACTTCCGCAGCGGGTAACCTCCTTTTCCAATGCGTTTACCGCACCTACGGGAATAGTAGTGTCAAATATACCATCCTATATATACCTATATACAATACCAACAGGTCCAAGTTGCAATATCAATATTCGAGTCTATTATCATGTACCCCTTTTTATTATTATTATAAACAGTCATCTCCATGTTTCAGTCGTAGTCTCGTAGTCTCCGAACCAAAAGGAATAAAGGAACAGAGACGGGATTACGGCCTGGAATGCCGTGCCGAGCTCAGCGTGCTACGGTGTGTCCAGTGTCAGCGTGTCAAGCTGTAATTTTCGAAGCGGTGGTCCGTGAACACCATATCCAGCGGTCTTCTACGCTACTGTATGAAGTCTGGCTAGGATAGCGGATCGCCGCCATGGGTTTCAATGTGGGAGAGCTCTCGTATCGACAAGTGTAGATCCCCGTACACGTATGTACGTATGAGGGGCGAGGGGTTTGGCTGTCTGACGTCCCCTGTCGATCCGCCCTGTGAAATCGTGATGTGTGTGTGTGGTTTGTGCACAGTCCAGCGGAATAAGGCGGGAGTCCCCTGTCTTGCCTGCTTGCCTGTCCGCAAACGGCACCCGCTGTGACTTAATTATTGAACATCACCATTATCGCCATCGTCAGCCTAGCCTGGGCAAAAGGCCTGCGATGACGGCATCCTAAGATGAGGAGAAACCCACCGTGTGTTGCTCTCTTACACATCGTGTATGGATTTTACGAGACAGGCAGAAAATTGCCGACGACGGCCGGACAGTCGGGCTCCCAGGGCTTCAGGTATGTAAGCGCCTTTGCGAGTTGAAACGCGAACCCTTGGCTCGTGTCCAATCCCAGATTCTTATTTTCTTATTAATTGTCCTTACCCTACCCGTTCCAAGTCGCATTACGAGAGTCTGTGTCTCAGATTTTCGAATCAGCACGTAAGATCTTATCACGGCGATGCTATTGGTAGCAAATGCCAATGCGAGTGTCCTAGATGGATGATGAAGGGCCTTATGATTATTACTCGCTTCCTCCCTTCATCAATGCGCGTCGGACAGATCTTTCCAGATCGCTGAACCCGAAAAGGCGTAGAGATCCGTGGGGGGCCTTGGGAAGGGTTTAGGGGCCATCCCGCATTTCGAGACAACCTCGATATAATTAATATGTGCAGATTGGAAGTGCCACAGTTGTCAATATTCGTCTATCTACATGGACTATTCCGTAAGTTAATTAATAGATGTGGCCCCAATGCAATTTACCGCGCGGCAATGAGAATAGTCACATTAGATATATTGGGTTACCGACAGAATCATCCTTTTTTTATTTCTTCCATTTATATCTAAGGTACCTAAGATAGGTAGGCAAACAGACGAGACTTCTCCCTTGCGTCCATACCAACGCTACTTTATTACACAGCATGCCCATCACATGGGAATCGTCATTACACGTGTTAGAGGGGGTAAGAGGTAAGTCCATACGATCGCGGACCATATGTGACCGCGCTTAGAAGCTCCCACGACTAGAAGCGAGGAAATAGGCGCTACCCAATCCCTCCTAATCCAAACCAAGGCAAATGTCCTAGGGCGTAGTCGGCTAAATTAATAGACAGATATTGAAGGGACCAAGCAGTTCCATTGGGGTCCCTTTCCACACTTTCTTCTAGAAGGGTACTGACAGACTGCGAAGAAGGGTTTGAGGCAAAGGATCTGCTCAGCTGAAAGCACCGCGGACGAGGCGAGCGTAGCTCGGACTCACCATAAGCATACCCTATATGTGTAAGTAGGTAGGTAGGGAGGTGGGCGGATTTGCGGCGTGTTCCTACCAACAAACGCATGGCCTTTGAGTCGGTCTCCGCCGTGGGAAGTCGAAACGTTTTTGTTTCTCCACGACTCACCACAAGTGCCGGAAGCTGAGACAAATCGCGAATCCTGCTGATGTCATGGCGGGAGGAAGGGAAAGCAGTCCGGCAGCCTGGCAGTTGTGACAAGTTTGACATACAGCGCCACGAGGCTGCAGCGCAATATCTTTTTCGTTTATGCCGCAGCGGATAAGAAGCGGGCTGATCTCGCCTGTGCCGCATGCTAACGAGCCCGAAGCTTACTACTATACGCGAGACACGGCGATGGCCCCAAGGCAAGTCTTTGTCGATCACGCTTTATCAGCCGAATCTAAGCATGTGGTCGAGAACTCGAGTGGCTCTTGAACAGTAATACCCGTTATCTTATACCGAAGCATTAGAAACGTCGAGACCGGCTGTAGTTCCGATTTGTTTAGAAATCATAGTTGTAGTTCTTTGTAGTAGACGCATTAATTCATCTAGCCTTCGAAAACGGGAGTTGAACTGGAGCATAGACAGAATATACAGTTGAAACTTGGAGTCGAATTCTGGCTCAGCGTGTACTAAGCTGTAATGTCGCTTAACGCCACGAAATCAAAGTTAAGTTTCGCAATATTACCTACCTACCTAGGTAGGTATCTAGTATCTAATATCAAATATCTAATAGACATGGGCATGAATGAATAATATCAGTTGAGCTTCAAGTTGCCCATCCCAGCTTCTATCAAGTGTACTTAAATGGCCATCTCCATCACACAGCAAGCAACCCTAAACCTAAGCCTATTCTAGTTCTCTCAGGCCAACAATAGGCAAAACTTAAGAGACAATATAAAATAAGTGTAGGAAACTTCAAATAATGATAGATATGTGAGTATGATAAGAATGGAAGCTCCGGTAGATGAAAAACTATGATACGGCGGATAACGGTAACTTAGACGTCAAGACGTGAAGGACGATGCAACTCTAGTACTTAATCCAAGGGCCATAAAATGTAAATAAAACAACGCGCACATACCTACGTACATAGTTTATCTATGGTTAACAAGTAGTCTACCTGCACGTAGATACATGAAGGATGGAGGTAGTTGGCCAAATCTCATCTCATCTACATCGAACACGGGGCACGTCCGGGAGGAATCGAAACGAAACCTGTGGCGTACGCACTCGTGGGCCGGCCATTGCGTAACAAATCAGATCTTGCGAGACCAGGGGGTTCATGGAATACTCCACGAATATGTGTACGTGTAGGTATGGAGGTAAAATCCGATATTTTTCTTTATTTTCTTTAACTAACAGATAGGTATCATATGTATCAGGCACGTGTGTATATGCCCCCTCTCGCTCTCTCTCCTCTCCTCTCTTTCTCCTTTCTTCTCCTATCCCCTTGCACACCTAGGTGTCCAGGACCGTCAATCCCAACCCCGTGATAAATACAAATGCTCACCACGAAACATGGCGTATGGATACGTAGTCGAAGAGACGAACGGCAATGCTATGCAAATAATCGCGAACCACCCTCACAATGTAGAACTCCCCCCTCCCCTCCTTACGCCACCAGCGCCGATGACTTAAAAATCCAGACCCAGACCGTGTAGTTGGTTTGCTTTTTTGTCGGTTGCCCGTAATCCCTTTTCTCTGTTTCTCCTGAATGTACCTAATGTATGTATGTAAAATAAAAACCATAGATAAAACACGTTAACCCAGGAGGTAGGTAGCAAGTCGTAACCCACCAGCCACCAGCCACCAGCCACCAGCCTCCAGCCTCCAGTACCGATCCATCCATCATCACGAACTACACATCATCAGCCCGCGCCACACCCCCCGTCTTCGCCGGAATCCCCAACCCAATCCCCTTCCTCCTTCCCCTCCCCACGGCCAGCAGCGCGCGCCCGACGGCGTCCAGGTCGCCCAGCATCGTGATGTGCCCGCGGTCCGTGCTGACGCGCCCGTCGCGCGCGAGCGCGTACCCCGGGGGGAGCATGGCCTCGCGCGCGAGCACGACGCCGTCGCCGGAGCGGAACACGAGGTCGTCGTACGCGTCCGCGCACGCGATCCGCTCCCGCGACGCCACGTGCGCCCCCCACACCGTCGGCACCTCCTTGCCGTAGATGACGGCCAGCGGCGGGTACGCGTTCGCCCGCGTGTGCGCGGGGCGGTGCTGCGTCTCGGCCCGGAACCGCCGCGTCTCCGCCAGCGTCCGCGTCAGGTACGCCAGGTTCCGGGTGCGGGCGGCGCCCGCGTCGCTGTCGAGGTGCTGCTGCTGCTCCCGGCGCTGCTCCTGGGACGCCGCGCTCGACGAGTCCCCCGCCATCGTGCCCATCTGCGGCGCCAGGGTCCGGTCGTTGGCCACCTCGACCTTGCGCGCCGCTTCGGCGATGGTGTTCCGCGTCGGCGACCGCGACTCGCTCGCCGCGCTGTTCCCCCGGCTCCGCAGCGGCGCCGGCAGCCTCTCGGAGAGTTCCCGGAGCGAGCTGAGGGCGCCGCCGGAACGGGTCTTGTAGGCGGGCGACACCGTCTCGATGCACGGGCTCCAGCAGTACTTGACCCACTCCTGCGGGTCGTAGAAGTCGACCGGGTACTCCTCGCCCGTGTTTTTATTTATGAAGCAGAAGCCGTCTTCCGGCAGGAATATGAAGGTCGTCCTCAGCGAGAAGTTGACTTGCGCTGTCAAGACTTTCTCGTTGAAGAGTACGGCGTCGCCGTTCCGGAACGGGCCCAGGATGTTTATGCACCGCTGCGGAGTTCCCGCGTAGATCACCCCCGAGAACAACTCGGGCCGTTCGTTCACGGCGTGGCGTGTGATGAGACCACCAAGACTATGAGCGATGACCATTGCTCCTCTTTCTTCAGGCAGACCCTGTCCCTGATTGGAAGGGAGCTGTTCAAGGAAGGCGATTAATTTGCGTGAGAGTATATGGGGGCTAAGTCGCCAGTCGTAGCCGTAATCCCATACTCTCAGCTTTCCCGTTCGCGCGTTTTCGCATTCTCTTAGCCTCTTGAATAAGCGTTTCGAAATATCAACCGGCCCGATATTCTTGAGCATCCCCGAGGCGTAGATAGACTCTTCCATCCTCTCCTCGTCTTCGGGGTCTAGACCGACTTCTAAATTCACCTTTCGAATGTTTAGGCCAACTTTTACCGGTACCCAAACTTGCCGGTTGGTTTTCGTAGATCTTAGTACAGACCCACGATATCCGCCCATTACTACGATGTCACCCGTAAGTAACTCTAGAGCGCGATCCAGGTCTGAGAGGTTCTCATCTCTAGTTGTTGATGTACCGAACTCGAAGAGGGTCGATGCGCGCGTAGGTACGGTGAGAGATGATTCTGACTGGTCCAACCCTAATAATGAGTTCCTCTTGAGCGGTGTTGGGATGATATTTGGTAGATTTGGTAGTTGAGGTAGTTTGAATGTTGGCCTATCCCAGCTGTCTGTAATGGCCTTCAGTCTGCTGTTCTTTTGCTCTCGAATGCCATTCCATCTGTCGTCGTCGCCAAGAGACGACACCCTTGAGAGTGAATGGTAAAGCATTGATTCATCGGATGTTGATCTCCGTATCGCCCGTGGTCGGGTTGGTGGCAGAGATAAAGTAGAGCCATCGGTAGTGCGCATGGGTCTTGCCACGAGAGAGTGAGGATTGGTTGTAGGAACCGTGCTCCTAGTACCCAGGGGTGGTGCCTCGGCGAGGAAGGATGCATATTGTTTTGACTCGTTCGTGCCATCGCTTGTAAGTGCAGGCTGCTTTGCACTAGGCCCTACACTTTTAGCAGAGGAAGGTCCGAAGAAGAATGACTGGAGGGAAATAGAGGGCATCGATGGTAAAGCTTCTCGTATCCTCTTTAGTGTATCAGCTCCTCCGGATGAAGAGCGGCGGTGGCTGCTTTGACTGCTTTGGCCGAATACAGATGATAGCGCAGGTCTAGAGGCAGGCTCGCCTTGCACCACCATCTGTTTCGGCCCTGACTGCCATGGAGATGGAAATCTGTACGTCGGGGACTGGCTTGGGGAGAGTTGACTTAGGGAAAAGCCTCTGCCCGGGCGCGTCCGGACTTTTGCTGTAGTAGTTTGATTTGCCGGGTCGCTTGATTGGCCCATCGCCGACGAAGGCAGAGTTTCCGGTTCCGGTGTCACCGTACCTTCGCTAACACTGAACAACCCACCGCCGGGTATACGCTCCAATGCGGCGGCCTTCTCCGCCGCCGGCGTCTTCGGCAACGTAAGCCTGGTCGCCACCGGGCTCAGGGACGGCTGTATGATGGACTGCGCATCGTCCAAGTCGATGTACAGCTGCTCTTCCTCTGGTGCGCTGTCGGACGTCGGCGACGCCTCGGCATCCGAAACCACCAGGCTGGGCGGCTCTTGTACGCTCTGCAGCGGCGCCACCGCCCGGGGTTTCCGCGTAGGTATGTTCGCCATCACGGCCCAATCAAGTGGATGTTAAATCGGTGTCATTGATTATTGGGCTTGGCGAATATGTCTGAAATGTCCGCCTGGGCACTGGAGATAAAGACTTGAAAGCGGCGCATTTGGTGAAGAAACTATTATCCGCGATCCAGATTATATGGCACGTCCGGAAGTTCCGGGAGGCAATAAGTTTTATAATGGAGGCTCGTGACTCGGGGTCGAGGGACGGAGAGCAGTTGACGCTAGACACGAGACAGGACGGGGTGTAATGATTTTCCTCTTTTCCTCTCTTCCTCGATACTTAGCGTCGATAGCGTCGATAGCGTTGATTAGGTACCCAAGGCCCAAGGCTGACGAGATTGGCGTTGGGTCCTTTGTTCGGGATTGGGAGGGACCGGATTTGTTTATCATCAAATACCTTCCGATAGGCAGCACACTTGCGACTGGAATTAGATCGATCCCACGGGATTGGACAATTGCGATTGAAGAATAAAAAATTCCGGGGTATAGGAAAGTCTGGGTCCAACGAGCTGGCACTAATAATATACTTGGATGAAAGGTACTCGTGCCCGTTCACTTTGCGTTAGTAGTACAGCGCAGCCACGTACTACACCACAAACATCCTTCCATGGGCCGTTGACCGTGGTCCGCGGTCCATAGATCATGACACGTCTGCACGTACTCTCCCTGTTCTTCCTTATCGTACCTAGGTAAACCTGGTCGTTTCCGTCTAAACTGCGTCTATTCTCCCAATCTCCTTACTGACCGGGCGTTATTACCCTGTTGCTATCTGGGTAGTCTAAGGCACGGGCGGGTAAGTGCAGACACATCGTGATGGCTTCGGCGGGGTGTTGATGTGTTGGGTGGAAGAATGCAATAGTCGGGTTGAGGCGGTGTAAGCTTATTACCTACATAAGTGACTAGCTGGCGCCGTAGGATAGGAAAATTGACGTCATCGTTCAAATTAATTGTACATAGTATGTATGTCTTTACACATATAGGAGGTGTACATAACTTCCTGATAATCAGTTCCATATATATCGTACTACACATCTCGTACACATGTAAATTATAGGTCAGGAAAATGGCTTTCTTCGGTTCAAGGTGTGGAGATTCAATATTGTGTTGTGTGGTCGAAATATAACGCCACGAAACGATCACGTTCAGCCCCCGGCGCCGTCAACCATTAGGGTGAGTTGGCTTATGCTTCTTAAAGGATATTGGCTGCTCGGATGCAAGTTGACGAAACCTGGTTTAGGATTGCTGACTGTTAAGTTGACCGCTACTGCATGTTTACACCTTTTCAGCCTCCGCCCCAAATCATGATCCTTCCATTCCCACCTACCAAGCTCGGTAACCGTAAAATAGGTGACCAATCACCATACTATCTATCTCGGATTCGTTTAACGACATGTACGGTAAAAGTAAATGCTATGCCTCGTCGAGGCTGCGGGGGTGACCCCCACGGCTCATAATTATGCCGGGAATTTGATACCCATGCTCGAATCTATCTCCTTGACTTTCTCAACCGACCTCTGGTATCCGGGATGAGACTCGAGCCTATCGATATATGCGAACAGCTTGGGGAACAGTGCCTTGGGGTCGCCGCCCTCCCACGCTCCAAACGTCACGAACTTGTCCTTAGCCGTAATCAAGCCGAAACTAAGCAACAGGTCTGCGGATGTCAGGTCCGGGCCGCATAGATAATCACCACCCGAAGTTTCCAGCTGTTTCTCCAGGAAGCCGAGATGCGCCTGGGCATTCGGAAAGGTGAGCCGGCCTAGAAGTTGATTGGCGACCATGGACGTTATGGGACGAATGAAGAAAGGGATCCTGGGCCCCTTAAGCGAACTTAGGACCATGGCCATGAAAAGCATCGGCATCAGTGAGCCTTCGGCATAGTGAAGAAGGTGTTGCCACCGGAGCCACTGCTCGGTCTCGCCGCCGGCCTTCCCCTCCTGCCCGTCCTTCCAGCGCTTGGGCATCATCGTAGTACCCTCGCTGAAATGCTCACTTAGGTATTGTGTGATGAACCCGCTCTCGGCTAGAACGATCGGCTCCGTTGACCCCTGAGGCGTTACGGATATCAGGGGAGACTTGCCCAGCGGGTGCAACTTCTTCAGTTCGGCTGGGGCACGCATGTTAACATCCCGGTGGAATGTTTCGAGCTCATAAGACACCTTAAGTTCCTCAAGAAGCCAGAGGATGCTTTGAGCACGAGACTGCTCTAGCCTATTTGCTGGTAAGAATGTTTACGTCTCATGACGACGCTGCCAGTAATGACAAGAAAACGTACCAGTAGAGTGTGATTTTTGGCTGTTCTGCCATGATTAACAATCTGTAAATGTACTATTGTTGAGCACTGATCTTGATGAGCCTCAGCTATAGCTCGGGGAAGTAATTATTCGATAATTCTTAGTTGAGCCTGTGAAGATTGAAGCAGTATATTGCAAAAAATAAAATAAAAACCTTCCCGTTTGATTGATATATAATACCTACAAGACTCTTGGGTAGCTCATTTTAATTCTAGGATTTTATCGTACTACGGCTTCGAAGATGCCGAGGCATTTGTTGCTAGGAATCCACACCAAAAGGCTTAGGTAGAAGCTACTCGTCGGGATTCCAAACATCCCGACGAGTACATCATCGATTTGTCTAGACAACGCCGCAATTGTCCGCACTTATACAGGTGCGGAGATGGTCTTGTACGACACACAGCCTTTATCTTACCTGTAACACTTGAGGATACTAAGAAAAGAAGAAAAGAGATGTGCGAATATTGATGATTTAGGTACGTTACATTATGTCAGCGGCACAAATTTAGTGGAATTCCGTAAGCTTAAATAAGCCACAGGTGTGGCTGAAGTACATGTAGTTCATTGATTGTCAGATTGTCAGATTGTCCCCCACGTCGCAGCCTCAACTCCAGAAGAACGTCTTGAGTGAATTGGAGCTTCAATCATCTCTAGGTCAATTGAAGCTGGCCGTTATAACGTAACCACACAAAACACTTTTTTCAATTAGTGCGCGGCGACCGCCAACCTCTCTCAAGATGGCTGGCATGGAGCACTACCGTATGTCTACTCCAGAGCTTCCAGGTCGAATTCTAATCGAGGCAATAATGGCTAACATCGATGATAGGCATGGCGTTGGACCCGGCCATCCTCAAACTGGGAAGTACGTCTATGAACCCCCTATTTTCCACGATGCGATTACGAGTGCGGAGGAGAATATCGGAGAGGCGCGGAGCCGCGAAGGCGCGAAGGCGCGTCTGAGGAGATAAACGGTCGCTGACTTTCGTCTCGCGATAGATATGACCACGAACCGCCACAAGTTCTTCCGATGGACCCCGAGAACAGCCCGCATCACCTTCATGTACGCCGTCTTCGTACCCGTCATTTTTGGCATCGTCGCCTACAAGACAGATGTGAGCTTTAGCCCCCGCAAGCCGCGCTCCCGGCAGCAGCTGGAAATTTATGTGTGGATCGCTAACGAGCAACCGCCACGTATAGGGCAAGTACAACTTCCGAGCCAAGAGGAAGGGAGACTTGGTTGTCGAATACTAAGTCGACACTGGGGATGGACAGCAAGAGCTATTGTACATATAATATGGCGCCCGACAATAAATCAACAAGAATTACTGGTCAATGCAAGCGTCCCGGAGCTACGAGGAGGCTTCAAGACTAATAAGTGAATAATTCCTATACACTCAAGGAAGTAGTCTTTGAACATATATGTGTTCTCGTCGTGCTGCTAGGCTTTTGGCACTTAGGGCTTGTTATTTTCAAAGTCAAGGCTGGTAGTAGGTACGATTGACGAGTATGCCAATATCTCGAGTTTGATATTATTCTTTGAGCGAGCTTGGCCCCACTATATTGAAAACCCTCGAGTATTTGGATAACCAACTTGCCAAGTCAGAATTGATGGAACTCCTACGTTGAAGCAATAAACCGGATATTATACTCTGATAATACAACCTGCTATCTCAAGAGCATGCTCTGCGGACTACTCCATAAACCCTTATTACAATGAAAGTAAACCAAGCCGTAGAAAATAGCGAAGGGTATCTAAAAATAAAAACAGAAATTGCCCGCAAAGCGTAGCATAAAAAGGTTCTGTTATCAACTGGCCTCCATTAGTACTTCTAGTATATTGAGTCAGTATAGATACCAATGAAATTGATGGGCTAGTGATAGTGATTGTAGCTCACTAAAGGTTTAGAATCCATTACTCACTTTGGTATTAAACCAACATAAATCACATTCAAGCATACGCCCTCCAGCAATCTCAGGGTTAGGGCCTAGTCCGTGTCTCGTCTTAGCTGGCCTAATGACAATGTCTTTATCTGCAACAGTCGGCCGGGGCGTCTCAGTATCGGCCTCTTCCTCCTCTTCCTCGTCCGGCAGCAGCAGGCGGGTCTGGTAATCGCTCTCCTCTCCTCCACTCGCCCATGGGTATTCCACCGCGACTCCCACTGCCCAGCCCGTTGTTTCTTCCTCTTCCAGGCCTCCCATTCCCATTCTCTCGTTCTCGGTCGCGGTCACGGTCACGATCACGATCACGATCACGGTCACGGTCACGGTCACGTTCACGCTCTCGTTCCCGCCCCCCGTATCCACTGCTGGGTGCCCTTCCCACGGCAGCCCTGGACTCGCCGGCTCCCGCACCGCGTCCCATCCGCGCGCTAGTAGAGGGCGCGACGGACCCGTCCGGCAGCGGGGGCAGGACGGCGCACGAGATGTAGTCGCCGACGACGAACCGGGCGTCGCCCAGGGTCTTCTCGCCGTCGTTCTCGAGTGTCTTCTCGGCGTCGACGTCGTCGGGGTCGAGGCCCCGGCCGCCGTCCCCGACCACCACGCTGCCCAGCTCCTTGACCATGTACCGCGCGGTCGTCTGGCCCGAGGCGTTGCTCCGCGTGTCGGGGAAGAGGAGGCGGAAGGCGAGGCGGGTGCCGATGGCCGGGTCGGGCAGCAGGCCGGGCTTCGCGGCGGCGATGATGTAGCTCAGCTCCTTCAGGTTGCAGTCGGGCCAGGTGTGAATCGTTATGTGCGGCGGGAGGGGGAACGTGATGAACTCGTCGGGTCTGGAAAGTTATCTTCTTAGCCACGTGCTTGTATCTGCATATTCACATACTAGTAATTCCTAATCCCGAACCCGAGCCTTGTCTCGGGAGAGAAGAGATGGTGCTTATTATGGCTTGCTTACCTGTGAAACGCGCCGGTTCGATAAAACAGCCGCAGCATGAAGGGTGGTGTAGCGTGACGATCCATGGCGATGTATCACTTCCCCGAGTTACAAGCACCTTCGCAGAGGAGAAGAGCCAAATATCGACAACTCAAATCATGTTGCTACTGGGAGAACCGGCTAGTATTAAGATTTCCGAGGGAAGTAGCTGAAATATGGGAAAGAGGGAAATAAGGAAAGGGGGTTATGTTATAAGTAAGGTGGAGGTTCGAACATTCATACGTTGCCCGGTTCGAGGCTTCAAATGCGATCGGCATGCCACATGTTTGGCGCAAGCGGACTCGGGAGCTTGCGCAAAGCTTCACCGATAAGATTAAGAACCAGGGGTTTAAGAAGGGCATAAGGGGCTCCACCTGCCACCTAAGGTACCCTGAAAGTCTGGGCACTTTTAGGGCTGGTTTTAATGGTTTTAATGATGTAACCAAGTAACGTGTCGGTGCTATCCGCTATAATCTTCCGACCGGCACCCCTCTGCCCTCTTAGCGTACTTCTTTAGTACTGCGGCTCCCGAACCGTTTCTGCATTTAATTCATCATATCACCAACTTCACCGTAACCTTAGGTACCTCATTACTTAAGTGACACAACTATTTCTAGCAGACGATCTCCCCCACGTCTTGGGTTATTGTATACACCACTGCGTAATAATCTCGGCACTCTGTAAAAACAACAACAATAACAACAGCACCGCCGCTACGATGGATTTCGCAGCCCTCATGTCGAAAGAAATCGCCAAGGCGAAGAAACCCACCGACGAATCATCATCATCAGCCACTACAGCAGCCACCAAGAAGTACATGCGACGGTCCGAGGTCGAAGCCCAGCGCGAAGCCGCCTACCGAGCCGAACAAAAAGCTCTAGAAGAAAAACGGGCGGCCAAGGTAGCCGAGAAGCGCAAGCGCGAGGAGGAGGCCGCGGAGGAGGCCCGGACGCGCGAGGACAAGCGGCGGCGGCTGGAAGAGGAGACGCGGCGGCGGCGGCAGGAGCAGGCCGCCGAGGAGGAGCGGCTACGCCGGAAGCGGCTCGGCCTACCCGAGCTACCAAAGGAAGACAGCACCGAAAACGGCAGCCGGGAGGGCAGCGCGGACGGCGAATACGACGACATACCCGAGGAGCAGCTGGTGGCCAAGCTGCGGGAGCTCGGCCACCCGGCCACGCTGTTCGGGGAGACGCGGCGCGCGCGGCTGCGGCGGTACCGCCGGCTGACGACGGTGGTGACGGCGGGGCCGATCCCGACGACCCTCGAGCCGGTCGACGAGCGGGACATGAAGGTGGACGCGTCGGCGATACCGCATGACCGCGCGGGCCGCGCGTACCTGTTCCGGCAGCTGGCGTCGTACTTCACGATGGTGCTGCGGGAGTGGGAAGCGGCTCTGGCGCGCGAGGAGCGGTTACGTAGCGACAACAGCGACAACAACAACGGACACACGTTCGCCAGCAAGGCGGCCATCAGCGCCATGGTGTCGAGCCGCGACAACATGGCGCCGCTGTACCGCAAGTTCGAGAAGGGCGAGCTCGACGACGACATCCTGCAGCCCGTCGTCGAGATCGTCCAGGCCGCCCAGGAGCGCCGCTACGTCGACGCCAACGACGGCTACCTGCGCCTCAGCATCGGCAAGGCCGCCTGGCCCATCGGCGTCACCATGGTCGGCATCCACGAGCGCAGCGCCAGAGAGAAGCTGCACGACGGCGAGCGGGGCCACATCATGAGCGACGAGGTCACGCGCAAGTACCTGCAGAGCATCAAGAGGTGTCTCACCTTCGCCCAGGTGCGCTGGCCGCCCGAGGATATCAGACAGCTGATGGGATGATGGGATAAAACTGGGAAAATGGGAATTGAAAATAGAACATATCTAGTTCTGGCCAGTCTAACTAAAGGGGATATTCATTAATGGAATGCCATGCTGAAGCTTGCAAAACGAAGCGATTAACCACCTAGTCCCTACTCGTAAACCCTCTCCATCCCATGCAAGAAGTTCAATGCAACGTCCGTTACGCCTCTATCCTAGCAAACTCCTCGGTACATTCATAACGTTCGTGTGTCCATGCGGTGCGTGCTATCAGCTGACAGCATAACACTTTTTCCCCTGAGAAGTCTCATTGCAAATCCTAGCAAACCGGTAATCCGCAGTCATAGCGACTTCGTACGCTTACGTTTTGCTTCTGCTTGAATGTCCATCGGCTCATCCTCAGAGTCAGAATCACTTTCGTCCGTCCCTCCGGCTACTGATGTAGCGTTCTAGGCCACCGATTCGCCGGAGGCCGGCTGAGTTCTGCTGTTGTCGTACCAGATGTCGCCGACGCCGGGGAGGGAGCCACTGCCTCCGAGAGCACTTGCCTTATGAGAGCCCTTAACCTCAAGGCCGGCCGATGCGAGGCTCATACGTCGAATTCGCTCCAGAGCTTCCTTCTCGTAGTTCTTGGCGGCGTCCAGTGCCTTCTTCTGCATAGCAGCTCGAGGGTTGACAGAGACGGCGACGAGAAGCTACACCCAAGCATTAGCAACAAAATACGCGAGTCTTCAGCTGGCACATTCCGACTTACCCTGTCGATGGTGTTGATTCGCGCATTTAGCGCACCACTCTTGACCATGCTGACGAGCTCCGCTTCGAAGGACTCTCCGGGCTTGGCAAAAGCTGCACTCATGGTATCCAGGGTGACGCACGAAAACGGCACGAAATATTGAATGATGCATTTGCTGCGGATCATCGAGAAGAGCGTGGAGACGTGCTTCTGAAGATAGATGTCGAGGAGGTAATCCGCTCGGTAGGATTCGAGAATCTCCAAGCATGACGAGTATCGTCCGTTGACAAACATCGTGACAGCCTTGCGGACATGCGGCTCCAGTTCTAGATAGGTTCGGAAGCTAGAATTATCCAACACTCGAGATTGTAATTCTAGTCGGTCCATCGAAGCGAGGGCCAGAATTCCGCCGTACGTGGCGATGTCGTTCAGGTTGATGATGTTGTTGTACTGCTGGGCGACGGTCGAGTCTCCCGTCTCAAGGAAGCACTTAGCAGCTTCGTAGAATTTGCCAGACCCAAGCAACGCTATACCCGACACTATCTTGTGGTAAGGTTGATCCGCATTCTGCTGCTCGCTACTCATGTTGATCAAAACTTTGTTGACGTTTCCCGATACGCCGGCCCAGTCTCCTTTCTGTAGCATGATACTAATAATGTGTTTGCCTACGTCTTGAATATGTGCCTGTGTGCTGGCATCAGGTCGCATTTTGATGTAAGTCTCGGAAGCTGCGTTCAGATCTCCGATAGACTCAAGGTGTTCGCCTAGATCACGATGTCCTATCTAAGATTAGGCGTCAGCATGATCTTCTCGAAAAAAATCTCGATTTGACCAGAAGAAAATCCATACTCGGATGCTCTCTTTGACAAGGTTGTTCTTGTAGCCTTTCAGCTCAGCCTCGAGGCGATGGGTCTCTGCCTTATTTGCCTTCTCCGTCGCGGTAACCCAAGCTTGATCAAAGATGGCCTCAGGCTCGTTAGGCGCAGCAATTCGAATACATTCCCAAGCATCTCGGTACCGTTCGATGTCCTTTCCACTCTTGGCTTCGGCGATGGCAGCCTTCAAGGCGTCGACGCACAGAGGCACGGAACACTGGCCGATCAGTAGCAATCGCTCGAAACGAGTGCGACCTATATAAGGCAAGTTAGAGGGCTGTCGCTTTGTTGCTTGAAGAATCGAGGAAGGCAATCGATGAGGGCAGGAGTAGTAACCGAGGCAGACCGTGCAGGCAACCAGCGAGAGCAGCCGATGTCATGGCTATCAGAGTAACGAACCTTGGTAGTTGGATATGTACAGATCTAGATCGAGCTTCGGGGCATCTGTAACAAGCTATAATTAGTCTATGTCTAGGAAGACCAGCTTAGAAGTGGGTGTCGCACCTCTGACGATGATGCCTCCTTGGTTATCCATAGTGGTAAAGTACGTGAGGAGATGCTGATCGGACGCCATAATGCGGGCACCAAAGTGACGACTGAAATAGATGCTATATCAGACAGCTGTCGCGGTAGGAAGACGATGGTTTCTATAAGTACCTATGTTACGCGTAAGTATCGTGAGTCGACAATGATGTTATTGACGCCGTAGGCAATAGACAGGGTCCAATCGGCGTGATTGTTATAGTGGCAGAGAGTTAAAGCTGCATGTTAGTTTTGGCGGGGTAGCTTCTTCTAGTCCCTTATCGAATTACAGCACGAGTACGGTTTATGTAAGTTATTGATTTATACATAGTAGTGATGCATGTAACAAGGTACGTGGGGTGACGGCTGAAACGGCTGAGTGCTACCTTTGGTACCTCTAAACCTTTGTTGCCTCAGGTATTACGTGTATTATGTTCCTTCTTAAGGTGCACAGAGTGAGGTAGTCTTGCTCGACCTCGGCATCAAGCGTCACATATTAGGTATAGAATAAATACAACATACGGACGAATATCTTGATATGCAAGCACCTATCATAAGATCTCGAGAGGCTACATATATACCTAGGTACGCATACTACCTAAGGTACGAAGTCAACGGTTAACGGTCAACGGTTCCTGTGTAGCATTGTAGCTAAGCACGCTGACACGACAAGTTACCTTATAAGTAGCCAAGAAGTCTGGAAGTGTATCTAAAATGCTAAGAAGCGGGAAGAGATCCCTAATGTTGATGAGCCGGATCGATATGCAGATCGAAGTAAAATAATCTTGCGATTGGTGGCTACGAGATCCGATTCAGCTCGACAGGGTTTCTTCCTTGAACCCACCATCTGAATCTCGAACTTTGATCTGAGTACTTCTCTGAAATGCTGTATACTGCATTGAGTACTGTAGGTTTATATGAGTTATGAGTGTGGTTTATCTCTATCTTAAACAATGCTGTTTGGTTAGAACTATTCGAGTTTACAGTCACGGCTATAGAAGAAGGCAAGTATAATGACATGCCATCTCTACAGTTACATAGTACATGTGAAATACATTTCTTGAATAATACAAGATATTCTTTAGCCGGCTGGATGAAGGAGGCCTCTTCGAATATGCACTGCTCCCCCAAGAATAGATTATCTGAAATGTTGGTAGAAGTACATACTTGTAGTTGAGTGTATTCGCAAACCATGGCTCAAGACTATAGCCCCTATTGTGTACTATCGCTAACTCACGATGAATTCCTCCAGTCAGTTGCGTTTTCCTAACGATCGTTGAATGCATTTCTCCCTGTTAGTACAAAATAATAGCTGGGGTGAGATCCACGTTTTGATTACTCAGTACGGACAAGAACTGCCAAGCAGGTCTGGCCTCGCACCGTTACGTGACATCCAATCATTGCGTATTCCGATTCACAGGAGCCTTGTCGGTGGAGAGGGCCAAGACGACGATGTGCCGGATTTCCGAGCTTTAGGTACCTCGACATTCATCATAACTTGATCTTGAAAATATTTTAGTGAGTTGGTGCAATGGCAGAATATGAGAATATCGTAGGGTTAGAACAAGCCTAGGTTATACCATCCCCTGACGGATATATATTTGTCTCTTCTCTATCGTTTTTGAACGTTCTCTCCTTTTTCAACCCTTCAAAACTCTCCTGTGTTGTCTGTTGTCTCACATGTTATGGCACAGCGCAGCGGGATTCGCGAGAAATTACTCCCAATATCCGCTCCATGCCAAGACAACCGTGGGCTCTCCGCGTTCTTATGGTACGTGCTTAGGTGGTGAGACCTTGCAATGGTACCCTGCGGACCCTGACCTGTAAACGCGATTATGATGTCGTCGACGCGCTAAGGACGCTCCATTGCAGAGGTCCAAAGCTGCGCTCATTCGTCCTTGCCACTATGCTGAAGACGATTCCTTACGCCACTCCTTGAAACCCGCCTCGAAAATTGGTCCTTAGGTGTGCGCGCTATCGTGTCGAAAAATTCTGGAAATGTTTCTGCCAAGTCTTCTAGACATGCAGCCAGGAGCCTACATGTGGAAAATTTTCGGATGAGAAACACTAACCTTGGGCCATTGGATAATGATCTCACACCGAAGGAAGCCCGAAGAGATACTAACGACTCGCTTGTATTTGGACGAGTGTCGGCTCCATTGTGTGTGTACAGGTTTGAATCGTCCAGTCGTTGGCCTTAGACGATGGCATTCTGATGCTGCATCCTCCAAGTCCTCCAAGATTACCGGCTCCGGCTACGGCTTGCCTTGACGATTACGAACTCTCTACCAGCCGTCCATGTTTCCACGAGTGAGAACGGAGGCTCACCTACATGCGTAACTCATAAGAGACGGGATGCTGCTTTTAACTTGAAAGCTAAAAAAGCAAGAAAGCAACTTTATACTATCATGATGTTGACCATTTTAGCATTTTAGACTTGGATCGACTTGCAATACACAGTTACCACCTACCAGGATATTAACAAAAGCAAACCTCAGGCTTGTCTAATAGATGTACCTACATATATGTACATGTAGGTAAGATGAGAGTTTGTACATTTTGACACTCGACACTCGACTCTTGGATCTCTTGGTAAGATACATTACGATAATATCTTGTAACGTTATGCATGACCATGACTTATTACCTGGAAGCGTCTAAGCCGGGGCTTGTCCCGCACACACGCAGACACGCTAATAATCCGCCGCATCTTCGGCCTGACTCGATTGACTTAGTACGTCGTATTCGTTGACTGCAGTTGCAGTTGCAGTTGCAGTTGCAGTGTACAAGGGGAAAAGCTAAGTTCGGTTGCCCCGCCCTCGTCACCGGTTCAAAGCGCCCTGAGCGCCCTACATCATTCACCCATCCACTGCCATGGATGGTGAGCAGTAGGCAGAAAGCACCTAAGCACCTAAGGTAGTACCTCCTGGTCTAGCTCCCGGGTACCGTTAGGCCGGGTTATTCTCACTACAACACTGATTATTCCCTTTTTTTTCTCTTTTGCTCCCCACTCGAGCCACCATGTCTTCTTCTTGAGCGTTCCATCCTCCCCCCCTTGAAATGCCTCTAAGAGTCGAATTAGCTTCAGACTCTTCGCTCGCCGTATTACCTACTCCTTGCTCTTTGGAAACCAAGGGGGAAGGGTATATTTCTAGTTTCGTGCATCAGATATATGGTTGCTAGGGCTAGTCTTGAAGTAGTTATCGGCTTTTACCTACCATTCACCAGCTCGCCAATTCACCAATTCACCAATTCACCAATTCACCAATTCACCAATTCACCATCTCACCATCTACCACTTTACCATTCCGACCTTGACCTAGACCTTGAAACAGGTCGGGTCCTTCCGGCCGCTTCTCTTCTATTTTTCCCAATTTGATCTGTGTGTTCGCTCGTTCTCCATTTATCACAGGACTTCAGACACGACACACACGACCTAACTCGTCTGATACTTTGGTACACATACCTACTCTCTCGTCGTCGTAGCCCTACCGATGCATTCATCTCTCCAAGGCTACTAAGGCTACTAAAGAAGGGGAACAAAAAGGCAACCTCTCTACACATTAGGTACGTAGGTAATTACAAAACTAGTCTCATTAAAGTACCTGACATATACTTCTTGGCTTCGTTATGTTATAATCTACGCTACTGCATCAGCATCCACCACCCCATTCTTACCCTACCTACTTTTTCTCACTTTAGCAGCCCTTCTCAGCTGTCGGGCACAGAGCACAGATAAGAACTGTCTCTACTTCGTACTCCTTCTCTTCTATCCTGTCGTTTGATTTTCCGGATTTTTGGGCCAAATTGGGTGTCATCTACCAAGCAATTGCGCTCGTTAGCAGACCTGATCGGCATTTATCCCTTCGGCGATACTGACTTTATATACAGCTTACCTTTTTGGCATCTGCACTCACCACTCTTACGCGCGTCGACTCAAGCAGTTTGCCCAAGAGCAGGGAGACTTTTTCAAAATGCGCTGCGAACTCGTAGTCTATCTTCTGAATAAGTGACGAAACTGAGAAAGCAGTCGCCCGCGGGCTGTCCCTCGCTTCTCTGAGGTGTCATTCCGGCACCCATAATCAGCCGGATATGTCACCTTTTTCTCGTTCTCCACAGGCTCCTGCAAATCGCGGCGCATCTGTCAAAGCCGAGGCTGCGGAAGGCAGTCATGCATCTGACGACGACGATTTCGCATTGCAAACTCAAGCAACAGACTCTCCGGCTGGAGATACACCAGCGTCTGCTCTGCGAGGTAACCCTGCTGAGAGCTCTAGCGAAGCACCATCCGTTCCTCTTCAGAAGCGCAGAAGGGTAACGCGCGCATGCGAGTATGCATTTTCAGATCTCCCTCCTTCGATTTCTAGAGCTCGGGTCTTTATGGGGATTTTTGTGGAACCGTCTCCAGCTCCTATGGCGAATATCTGATATCCCAACGTTCAAAGTTAAATCTAATAGTACGACTACTAACTTCTTCTTATAGTGAGTGCCGTAGGAAAAAGATAAAATGTGATGGCAAGCAGCCATGCACACATTGCCAAGTGTATAGTTACGGTAACTAACCTTCCCTTCCTTGTCGAGTTTCCGATCTAGCTGATATATTCGTGATAGAATGCACCTATGATAAACCTTCGAACAGACGAAGGAACCCGGCTCCACAGTATATAGAGGCACTGGAGAATAAACTATCGAGAGCCGAGACGTTACTGCGCAAATTTATGCCAGATGTTGACCTCAATGATCCAAGCCTGGATCCCGCTGTCCAACAGGAATTTCGTATGCGAGAGCAAGCTAGGCTACGGGCTGCTACGTCTAAGGGAAAGCATTCTAGCTCCTCGTCATCCCTCGATGCCCAGTTGCACTCTATGATCGAGACCGTTGGTCAACTCGACCTCGACGAGAAGGGAGATTATGATTTCCAGGGAAACTCGTCCGGCTCAGTCTTCTTTAAGAGAATGAAGGAACATTTCCGCAGTCTTTTAGGCAGAGATTATCAGATTCCATTTCTTCCTCGACCACCCCGACCCGCCGGCGTGGCTACTCTTGACTCTCCTGGACCTTCGTCAAGCTCGCGGGCACCGCCGAGTCATTCCTCGAGTATATACGATTTACCTCCGAAAGAACGGGCACTCGCCCTATGCTCGGAGTCCCTCAACAATGCGACATGTCTTTTGCGAATCGTTCATATCCCTTCTTTCTACAAGATGTTGGACGGCTTATACGAGAAGCCAGCAGACGCTCTGGGGAAGGAAGACAAGAGGAGCTTAGCACTAGCATACTCTGTCATGGCACTAGGTTGCATGTACAACATCCCTGAGAAGGATAGTATGGGTGTCCCGCCCTACAAGATTTCAATCGATGAAGCGTAATATCAAAGCCCTTTCTATCGAGCTCAAGTTTGGTTGGCTAATTTTTATATATATCCAGAGTCAAATATTACAGCGCAGCTAGGGTGCTGCTGCAAGACATAACCGAATGTCGGGATCTAACGTCGCTCCAGGCATTGCTCTTCATGATACTGTTCATCCAGTCGATATCGAATTTGAGCACCTGCTATGGATTTGTAGGAATTGCTCTACGATCTGCGCTAAGGATGGGTCTGCATCGACATCTGCCTCATATTAAGTTAAACCCGATAGAATCTGAAACGAGAAAACGGGTATTCTATATATGTCGACAGATGGACACTTACGTATCGGCACTACTCGGGTTTCCATTGCTTCTTAACGACGAAGACATCGATCAGCCTTTGCCAACTCCAGTGGATGATCAGTTCATCACGAAGGACGCCATTCTCATCCCGCCTCCGGGAACCCCATCTTTTTTCGAGGCTTTTAATGCGCATGTAAAATTGATGGACATACTTGGAAAGGTTGTGAAACATATCTATCCGTTGAAAGGCATCGAGCAGAGTGAGAATGAAGGTGGTGGACAACCTTACGCATCCTACATGATTAGCTACGGCAAAGTTAAAGAAATGGAGAAAGAACTTCAGCAATGGAACGAGGAGTTACCAGTTACTTGGCGGCCGGACTCTGAAGGGCCTGTCGAAGTCGTTCGGTAAGATGCCCCCCGAAACCCGAATCTTATACGTAAACTTGACTAAATGTATGATAGCGTTCGCAACTTGTTGAGATTCGCTTATGCCCATGTGCAGATGGTCTTATATAGACCATTTTTGCATTACGTCTCTCCACGTATTTCTGCCGGCAAGGACGTTAATGAGCGCGCCTACGCCTGCGGAGCTGCTGGTATAAGTGTCGCACGAAACATCGTTCACATCGGAACAGAGATGCGGAAACAAGTCTCCCTTGTCGGTCCGTATTGGTTCACCCTCTTCACCGAGTTCTTTGCTATAATATCCTTGGTATTCTTTGTTTTGGAGAATCAAGATAAGCCAGGGTCTGTAGAGATACTCGCAGATGCCGTTGCGGGTAAGGAGATGATCAGTGAGCTGTCGGGGAAGAGCATGGTTGCGGATCGCATATCTGGCTCTTTAGCTGTAAGTCGGGGTTCCGTGGCGACGTTGGGAAGACAGAACTAATCTTTACAAGATGCTCTTTGAACAATTGCCAGATAACCTTAAGGAGGTGAGAGCTCGAACGGTGCCGTCGCGCAAACGTCCTGCTTCGGGTTCACAGGCTAGCGGCGCCTCGATACCGCTTCCTTCGACATTCTCTACCGAGTCAGTCCTCGCTAAACCGGAGAGGGCCAGTCGATCTCAAGGCATATCTTCGAAAAAGGCAGGTAAAGCTCCGGCTAGGCCAGTCACGCAAGACATCCCAGTCAACGATTCTCCTCTGCCCCAACCAGAACTAGGCGGTTCATTTGCCTCCAGCTTTCAGTTTTCGCCGCTGGATTTGACAATCCCATCGCCGGATTCTGTTACTGCCGCCGCACTGCACGAGACAAGTCCTATGGACTTGCAGCACCAGGCGTTCAGTACCGGCAACCCAATCCACCAGCTCGACGCTGTCATGTTTCCCTCGGACGATCCGTTGGCATATCCTAATCAACCGCAAGTTGATTTTGGAACTCATCAATCCAGCATTCCTGGTGTTAGTCCAGGGGATCTTTCACATCACGATCCTTCTCAGTTCTATATACCTAACTTTTACGAAGGTATTGAGGGACAGCTCATGGGGCCGCTTCCGCCATATTTAATGCAATCCCAGGTGCAGCCGAGCTTCAATTTCCCAGCCCAAATGTACTCTGACCCAATGCTGCAGCAGATGCATACTATAGAGCACCGCCAACCACAGACGCAAGCTCAGCTTCAGCCAGGCCAATCGCATTCAGGGCGACGGCGGGGCCAACAGTCGAGAGGCATGGAGGAGTTACTAGCTAATGCATCGTGGCACGGATCGTTCACCCAGCACGGAATGGATTGAGTTTATGAATAGAAAAAAAGGATACCCCCCCTTGCATGGTTGCAACAGTAGCATATTCACGCACGTTTGCCCTAAGATGATTGTAGGGACTGGAGTTCGGGGTAGTCAAAAGAATCAAGGTTCGACATCGATCACGAACCGTTCCAACTTCCTGAATGATTTTGATATTGTGGATACTATCCAGAGTAAACATGCGATGTCTCGAATGAATGATGTCTCGCACATTCTACGATGGCGATGGCGATGGCAATGATGATGGAGATGGAGATGATGATGGGGATGGAGATGGCGATGACGCGAATCTGTCGATACCCCAAAGACGCTATTTACGCACACGCCGGAGTCATAGATGTACATAGACGTACGAATTGAACACATAACTCGACGTGAATGGTATCCATTTCGTCATGTTGCTGAACAATTGTGCAAAGGGGCCAGCGGAGCACGTCTCTGTATTGGCGATATCGGGAGGGACGGTGACGGATTGTCAGATCGACTGTGTGCGATGTTGGCCAAAGCACCCCATATGCTCGGCTCTCATTAGTTGAAATGCTAAGCAAATTGCATACAGCCGCAGAACAGCGAGGCGAGCCTCATCGGAATGGTGGACGTACGGCCAGCAGATGGAGACCAAGTGGGCATGCCGGCGTCAAAGCCGACGATTCTACACGTGGGACCCCTTGTCTGATCCAACGACCCCTGTTCCCCAAGGCTAATCGGGTTTCCCAAGGACCTGCACGACTGCCTTAACGCGGGTCGCTTGACCTCGGACCCCATTAGTGAGTCGAGTAATCGACCCCTTTTGTACGTGTAACTAGATTATAGGCGTCGTCTTGAAACGCGAACCGTACTGCGCCACGTGAGGCCTTACCAACCAGGCTGAACCAGCTCAGCTTTACATGAGGCTATTGTGTCGAATCAGATGAGCCGGTGCGGTCCCTTTGTTAGGCGCACGCCAGGGGGTCTTCTGCGAACGAACTTGTACAACAGTCCGATCACACCCCACCACCCTCATTGATGGTTGATGCTGTCACTGCTCTACTCGTCCAAAAAACACCAACATAGACGACAGATTATACAAGAAGACATAGAAGACATAGCAAGATGGAGGCTATAGATATCGACTACAGCCTGGTGCTCCTCGACGAGTTTGATGCTCTGTACGTGCCATTGCCATTCCGAATCCCCTCTTATCACCATCCCTCATCCCTCATCTCTCACCTCTCACCCCTTACTCCCTTACTCAGCACAAGATGTCTACCGCCACACTAGACCACAACACATTCCGCTGCAGGACGAGAGGCCTGCTTCACAGCGCCGTCTCGGCCGCCGTCGCAGTCGTGTTCAGTTTACCACTTATTTCTAGATTTGCACTAACCAACGTCGCAAACCGAAACAGTTCCGTCGAGGTCAACACCGTTCCGGAGCCAGATAACAAAGACGATGAGAGTCTGAAGAAGTATCCTGGTGAGTTTATGAGCTCTATGTGCCCTCCCTATTCCCTCGTGCTATAGACCAGCTTCATTCCTGGCAGTCCGCTTCAGTGTACCAGCCGTCGACTCAATACTGTTTGCTGTTCATACATATACCTTCATTACGTTCGCACATCTACAGCCTGAGCATGATTGTCTGAAGGGGGTTAAAATGTCGAGGAATTGGTTATTTGTGATGCATGGAAAGACATGCATTTCTATTTTATCATGCGATACGGCATACGCAAACCCCTTACCCCCTACCTCCCCTTCTAACACGTTTACTTTAACTTTCCCATCTACATCAGCAGTTCACATATTGAGGTTTCTTTGATTTCCCCTCGAAACTTGACAAGTTTGGAGATATATACTAATTGTCTACACATAGCCAAACTACATGCGAGAAAGGTTGCCAAACAACTGGGAACTGAAAATGGCATTATCTACTTGCCCGGCCAGCTGGAATCGACCTGGGAAGACTCGGATCAGGGTCCGCCATTTCGGCAACGCCGATAGTACGTCCACTTTGCAAACGGCATCAACCTCCCTATATCTATGTACTTGATACTGACCACAAATTCCTAGTTTCTATTACATGACCGGAGCCAACTTCCCGGGCTGCAGCATGACATACGACGTTGCCGCAGACAAGCTCACATTATGGATCCCGTTCACGCCACCGGCAACGATACTCTGGTTTGGGAACACGCCCTCGCCGGAAGAGTGTCTAACCAAGTCAGACGTGCATGACGTGAAGTACATAGGCGAGCTGGCATCGTACCTCACCGCGCGACTAGCCACCGTCAAGACGCTATACGCGCTGCGGCCGTCGCAGCTACCCCGGTTCGACGGGTTCGAGCAGATGAAGCCGTCGCTCAAGATCGACGTGACGTCGCTGCAGCCGGCGATCGACGAGGCGCGGCTCATCAAGTGCGACTACGAGGTGGCCATGATCCGCAAGGCCAATGACGTGTCGTCGGCGGCGCACAAGAAGGCGGCGATGCTCGCGTACGGCATGAAGAACGAGTGCGAGGTCGAGGCCGCCTTCCTGCAGGCGTGCGCGGCCGCCAACGCGCACTCGCAGGCGTACCCCGTCATCGCCGGCTCGGGCGCCAACGCGTCGACGCTGCACTACGAGGCCAACAACGAGCCGCTTGCCGGCCGCCAGATCCTCGTGCTGGACGCGGGCGCCGAGTGGAACTGCTACGCCAGCGACGTGACGCGCACGCTGCCCATCGGCCCGCGGTACAAGTTCACGGCCGAGGCCAAGGCCGTCTACGAGCTCGTCCACCGCATGCAGGACGAGTGCATCCAGCGCATCAAGCCCGGGGTCGTGTTCCGCGACCTGCAGCTGCACGCCACCCTCGTCGCCGTCCAGGGTCTCCTCGACCTCGGCGTCCTCCGCAACGGCACCGCCGACGAGATCTTCAAGAACGGCACCGGCGCCGCCTTCTTCCCCCACGGCCTGGGCCACCACGTCGGCCTCGACGTCCACGAGTTAGTTTTCCCTTCTTCTTCTTCTCTGCTTTCCCCTCCCCCTATCCCCATCAAGCCCATTCCTCTCCTAAGCCCGCAGCCACAACCCCCTATAACCATCCCTTTCCCCTCTTCTCCTCCTCCTTCTCCCCGTGAAAACAGTCGCAGTAGTAGTAACAGTCGATTTCCTAGTGTCCTCAGCAGAGACCTCCTGAAGCCAGCCGGCGAGGGTATGTGGGGCAAGCGGCGGCCCATCGGGCCCCAGTCGGTACGCGCCATGATCAAGCAGGCCGCCGTCGACGCCGCCAACTCGCCCGCCGCCGCCGCCTCCTCTACCGCCAACTCGTCTGGCGTCGGAGGTACATCGCAGCAGCAGACAACTACCACCACCACCACGCCACCCGGCTCGCCTACGACGGCTGCGACAACGACAACAACAACGACAGCAACGCCAGCGACTACGGCGACGCAAGACCAAGACCAGGACAAGGACAAAGACAAGGACAAGGGCAAAGACAAAGCGGAAAGGCCCTTCTTCCCCAAACCGCTAGTCCGCGCCGGTACCGTCCCGCTCCCCGCCTTCACCTCGTCGCCCTCGGAAGCGCCGCCCCAGCACGGCGTCCCGCGGATCACCACGACGTCCCCTCCCGCATCGCCCCCCAACTCCCCGACCAAGCCGCAGAAGAAGTCCTCCACCAACAGCACCACAACTGCCTCGAAATCGTCGTCGTCGAAGAACGGCAAGCACAACACCCTGCAGGCCAACATGATCGTGACAGTAGAGCCGGGCGTCTACTTCTGCCGGCCGTACGTGGAGGCCTACTTCCTGCGGCGCGAGGAGCACGCGCGGTACATCGACGCCGAGGTGCTAGAGAAGTACTGGGCGGTCGGGGGCGCGCGCGTCGAGGACGACGTGCTGGTGACGGAGGGGGGGTACGAGGTCCTGACTACGGCGCCTAAGGGGCAGGAGTTGTTGAAGCTTATGGGGTATGCTGCGTGAAGCGATATCTCGTAGCCTTACTCGGCTGCTCGGGAGGGATGGAAGATAGATATAGATAGATGATTTGGGATGGAATGAAATGAAATGAGGGTAGGGTGGACAGGGAGTTTGGGAGGATGGACTACGCATTCGCTTTTGGGGAAACCTATCTCACCTCTTTTTTTTATATCTTGTTTTTATTTGCATCATGGAGTTTGGCGGGAGTACGGGTTGGAGAGTACACCGGGGTAGTTGGATACAGCATATCGTCGTTGCATCTCATTCTTTGCATTCGTTGGATTTTGGGGTTCATACATCTCTTTTTTCTTCATGGGTCTCAAGACCCCCCTTCATTTTTTACTCTTATACCATATTTTGCATAGCCAGAAAAAAAGATCTCTTTTTTCGTTGGGACGGTTGGGTGTCAAGGGCTGGGAATCAACTCGTCTTTTTATATATTGGGTATAGGACAGGTCACATACACATCATATCAAATTGATGCCACATACTCTAGCAAAACGTTTAGGTGAAAATCCTTCCTTCCGAATAGTACATTTTTTGGTAAAGGCGCTATAAAAATCATTGCGACGTTCATTCCACATCCTGGTATTCCTTTTATACAAAGCCATACACGCGATACACCTCGTCTAATAAGACCCAAATAATTTCTCCCCCGAATTAAAGTAGCTATAGATACTTCTTGGGCATCGTCTTCTTCCGCTCATAGTAAATGTAGGCCGCCACTATTAATATCTGGCTTCCGATGATGACAAAGATAAGCTTCCCGTGTTTCGGCGCGGCCTGGATCGCGACGTGCTCCAGCATGGTGCCGTGGTTGGAGCCGATGAAATTCTTCAAGGCGTGCTCCGAGTCCTTCACCTTGAGGTTGATGTCGTTGCGCATATCTCGCATGTCCCGCTGCAGCTTGATAATATCATTCTGGATCGCGTCGAGCTTGTCTAGCTTAGCTAGGATCTGCTTCACGTCATTGACAGCCTTCGATGTCTCTTCGTGGCGCTTCTCGCCTAGGTTACCTAAGCTCGCGACTTGGCGGAAGATGGTCGAAAGGTGGTGGTTAGTGCTCTGCAGACGATTGTGTAGATCTTCGAACTGAGCCTTGGAGCTTGTGATGGTGTCGGCGGACATATCTGGGATAGTATCATCGAAAGCGTCGCCTGCGTTGCCGTTGCCTGTGTTGGCGTAATTCTGGTTATTAGACGTACGACCGTAGCTCATCTGGGCCTGGGCCTGGTTTTGGTTTTGGTTTGACTGCTGCTGCTGTTGCGGAGGCGCATTTTGCTTGGCATCGAGATTCTCCGTCATGGTAACCATCTTGAATATCTCAGACGAATCCGGGTTATCTCCTGCCGCAGCTGTGATGCCAAAGTAGTATCCCGCCGGGATACTGATCTTATCGCTTTCGAAACATAGTCGACCGTCAACCTCGACTTTGAATACCTGGCTAGTCTGTCTTAGCTTGATCTGAGAAGGCCGGCCAAGGTTTCGGTAGGCATAATTGCAATGCCCAAAAGCGAGGCTGTCCACGCTCTGGTGCGCCTTGAAGTCGGTGGTGCCGTCATTTAGGAAACCCCTGACCATGCCACCCGAACCGCCATGTTGGTCAATGACGAGGGCTAATCCGTCAAATCTATTGACGGTATAGATGCTCGATTGACCAATTTCTTGGTTACCTCGTCTCGCAAGCCAGATGTTGAGGTTGCCGCTCCCCCTTTCCGGACCGTTCACCCTTAAATCTACATCAGCCACCCATTGTGAATACCTGTTCGGTTGGTCGGCCCATATCGCGCCTCGAGTATTGCCGGGGTGCGGCGGCGTGAGGATTAGTTTGTTGGAAAGGACTTCGGGAACGTCTGGCGTGCCCTGGATGGAGAAGCCTGGTACGGTAGCTTGTCCTCGGTCGTTTATTCTACGAGATTTACATTAGTCTCCGAGTAAGGGGAGATAGGATATAACCTAACGCGCAACCTACCTGCCAGTGTAGCCGAAGCTCAATTCATTGACAAGAAATTGTGCTTGCGCTTCAGCGAATTTTGCAGTTGTAGCCAACCCGAAGGCTAAGGCTGAAGATTGTAAGATACGCATTATTTCCCCCAGCTCAGAATCAGGATCAGTTAACGAAGAGGAAGCTGTGGAACGAATATGGTAGGATATGATAGATTAAACAACTGTCTGATTATTGTTTTCAGTAGTGGAGGGAGAAGGCTGAAAATAAAAAAGGGAGCCTCAAAGAGCTGGTCGTGACGTTCATAAGGACACTTTGCACCAAGCTACTTTGGCTACTCCAGCTGCCCAGTCTAAGAAGGAAGCTTAGAAAAAAAAGATGTGGGGAGCTTTGATATAAACTACCCAAGAAATGAACACGAACAAATGGTTCTCATGCGAATAGAAACACTGGCGAGCATGCCTCTGGCTGGCTGGAGAAAGGAATCTCGATTAGATGTGGAAAAAGGAGAAAGAACAAATAAATAAATGATATTAAATTTTTGCAAGGTGCGACAATTCAAAATAGTCGATCTTTTGTTTTCCCCTTCCCCAGAAAGTAAAAAGCGTGCAAGCTTGAGTGCTGCCGTTTTTAGTATGAGCTAACCTGGAAGGAAGCTTGAAACGACTTGTACCTGAGTACCCGTGCCTTGTCGCGCTAATGTCACAATTAACTTTGTATTTTAGTATTTTAGCCCCCATTTTGTATTAGCGCGAAGAAGCCGTGGGCAGGGCGGCAAGCTGGCAGGCTGGCCGGCTGGCTGACCGGCTGGTTAGGGGTGCTGTCTCGGATCTGCTCCATCTTCGGACGGATCTAACTGAAGGGACGAGGGACGCACGGACCTTGTATTAGTGAACTACATGTATGTACGTACATATGTACCTTAAACAGATTTTACTTGAACCTTGCACTTGCCACTCCCAGGTACTAGCGGGATGTGCAGATGTGGCATGTCGCACGTTACACGTCGGCAAAAATACGTACCGGTTATGTGGAGCCTGCATCCTAGCCTCAATTGACTTCAATTCTTCAGCTAACATTAAACTTAAGCACCTTAAGCACTGCAGCTACCAACTTTCACCTTTGCGCCGTGATAGTTACCAGAAACACCCCCATTGGTAACACCAATCACTCGGTATTCGCACCTGTCATGAATCCTGCCTCCAATGACTGAAGTATATCCGACTATTGCGCAATGCGCAATAGTTGCGACCGCATTCAAGATACTCCTCTTCCCGGCATAGTAAGTACTGTTGTATTAGCTCTCTTCTCTTTTACTTCTTAGACGGATAGACAACTAAACCCGTCAAAGCAAATCCACCGACTTCGAAGTGCACAGGAACTGGTTGGCCATCACCAATAGTCTTCCTCTGTGGGAATGGTACTACGAAAAGACTTCAGAATGGACACTTGACTATCCGCCCTTCTTTGCATACTTTGAATGGATCCTCTCTCAAGTAGCAAAACTTGTTGATCCGGCCATGCTTCGAATCCACCACCTGGAATACGATAGCTGGCAGACAGTCTACTTTCAGAGATTCACAGTCATCGTCACGGAATTGATGCTCATTTATGCTCTCCAGCTGTAGGACTTTACCATATGCTTCACACACTCTAGCTTTATACTAACAAAGTCTTATAGGTTTGTCGATTCTTCACATGGAGCCACCAAGAGAACCGCTCAAGCTGCAGCCATCTCCATCTTTCTCTCACCCGGTCTTTTAATCATAGATCACATTCACTTTCAGTACAATGGAGCTATGTACGGCATCCTGATCTTGTCTCTGGTGCTAGCCCGTCAAAAGTCGGGCATCCTGGCCAGCGGCTTTGTCTCTGCAGCACTACTCTGCATGAAGCACATCTACCTCTACCTCGCGCCTGCATACTTCGTCTACCTGCTCAGGACCTACTGCCTATCACCCAAGTCCATATTCCGCATCCAGTTTCTTAACTGCGTGAAATTGGCGTCTGGCATCCTCGGTATATTTGGAGTAGCGTTCGGTCCATTCGCCATCAAGGGGCAGATCCCTCAAATCTTGAGCAGGTTGTTCCCATTCTCGCGCGGGCTTTGCCATGCGTATTGGGCACCGAATGTCTGGGCTGTGTATTCCTTTATAGATCGGGTGATGATATTTGGTAAGTGGTTCTTGGTCCATCTTTAACGCTAAGTCACTTACAAATCTAGTTGCGCCGAGGTTGGGACTACCGGTTAAGATGGAAGCTGTCAACAGTGTCACGAGAGGCCTAGTTGGAGATACGGCTTTCGCAGTGCTTCCTGAGATCACTCCTAGGATGTGCTTCGCGCTTACTCTCCTCTTCCAAGTCATACCCCTTGTGAGGCTTTTCGTGCGCCCTAATTGGGATGCTTTTATTGGGGCTGTGACACTCTGCGGATACTCATCATTCCTCTTCGGATGGCATGTTCATGAGAAAGCCATTCTTCTCGTGATAATTCCCTTCAGCTTAATCGCTCTCAAGGATAGACGGCACCTTGGTGCATTCCGTCCCTTAGCAGTGTCCGGTCACGTCTCCCTTTTCCCGCTGCTCTTTACCCCTGCAGAATTCCCCATCAAGACCGTCTATACCATCTTCTGGCTAATTTTATTTTTGATGGTGTTCGATCGTATGGCCCCTGCTTCCAGGGGCCCAAGATTCTTCCTTTTTGACCGGTTTACCAACCTCTATATTACAGTCAGCATTCCCCTGATTGTATACTGCTCACTGCTGCATCCTATCATATTTGGCAAAAGCTACGAGTTTCTCCCCCTAATGTTCATGAGCTCGTATTCGGCTATAGGGGTCATCGGTAGCTGGATAGGGTTCATGGTGGTGTATTTTACATCGGTAGATTAGAAGATGGTACGGGTGAAGCTTCCAAGTTTCACATGCCTAGATACTATAGAGCAATCATATAATTGGACAAGTTGTCCTAAGCTGTTGGCAAGATGATTTTAAGATTCTCGCAATCAAAGTGATTTTAGATGAGAAATGTTGATCGGAATTCCCGGATTGCGTTCATGCAAGGCGGTCGTCAAGTTTTCCCTCGGTAGTGTACCTAAGGCATATGTAGGGGTGTGGGCTGCTCGGTGCCAACGGGTAGATAGGTGGTAGGTGGTAGGTGGTGGGTGGTAGGTGACTAAAACTCCCTGACAGGCTTGCTCAGGCCCAGTCTCACCAAGGGCCTGTCGGTCTCAACAAACTACCTACATGTACCCAGTAACCCAAACAAAGACGTCGTAATTTACAGACGATATCAAGAACGTCAAACAGAGAGAATAATAGGCAGATAGGTACAGAAATCCTCAGGAGAATTACTGCAGCAGCTGCATCCACCCCCCTAAGGGGCTTATACGAATAGGGTACTAAGAGGGTGTAGGGCTGATATACAGCTGCACTCGCGTTGATATTGCGTGGAAAAGCACACAATTCACCAGGATGATAGACTATGGAAAGAGCTTTAATTTGAGGTATTCAGCGAGGTACCCCGACACGTGGTTGGGCGGAAAGAGGCGTTGCTGGGCTACGGTCAAGATCGAGGGAATTTGGCAGGAACGGGGCTATATTGGACCCAGAAACCTGGGATTCTTATATAGGGGGGATGGTTTATGAGTAGTGACTAAATAGCAAGCAGTGGGGTACTTGTTCGATTCGCCTAGATGCAGCGATCTGAACGAGTATAAGAATGTGGCCTAAGGTGAATGTTATGGGTATGAACATGAAAAGAAAGTGACGATGGGGTAGGTAGGAGTGGTTATTCCAAGGTGGACACGACTTTGAGGCCCATCGCCCACATCGCCCATCCCAAATAAGCGAGAGGGGCCCACAGCCGGAGTGGATTTGGTCCAATAGCAAATTGTATTTAAGTGGTATTACCCCCGTCATCCCGGGGTCTGGCTTTGCTTCCCGCCGTACATTAGAGTACCTGAGGTACCGAGCTCCCATTCTTCCTCCTTGTCCTTCGCCTTATTATTTTTAGTCCTCCTCTCTCCTCTCCTCCCCTACCCTACCCTCTGCAAAATTTCTTACAACAACAACAACTTTGTCGCGTCCAGCCTCCAGAGTCCTTTCAATCCACCACCACCTCCAGCAGAGCGAAGGCATCTACCAGATTCCCCCTCGACGCGTCTGACCCGCGTCCCAAGTATACCCGTACCCAAATTTGATAGCCTCACATGTAAGTCGCCCTATCACTTTGTCACTCCCCTACTCGGTCTCCCCTACAACCTTACAACCCTACAACCAACCCTACCCTTAGATCCCGACTCTCGCGCTTCCCGCGCCGTCAACTTTTTTCACACTTCCCCAATTCCACAACAGCACACCGGCCAAGCCGCCACCACTAGCATTGGCAACGGTTCATCTTTTTTTCACTTCACGCACTCGCAATTTCACTTACACGCGCACCCGTCGCAAAGGAAGGCTGACTTTCAGCCTTGCAGGATTCATATTGCGCCTGTCGCTCAACCTTTGGCTTTTGCTTAGCCAGAAGTCACCATGGTAAGCTATACCTACCTAGACGATCGCATGCTTGTGAACACCCGTAACTAAACTTCACAGGTCCTTTTCAAGAGGAAGCCGGTGCAGTTTCTGCAGACGCCGGTAGTTGACGATGAATCTACAGAGGTAGCATACCACCACATGTTACACAATCCTGCACCCCCACTAACAACCCTCGCAGGTTTGGCATATCCCCCAAACTGGGGAGATATTTGTCACGTATGAGCAGTATCTGAACCGGTAAGTGAAAACAAGATACCCTAAGCTACGCCTATATTAGCATTATACTAACTGATACGTCGCTATATAGCATGGACTTTTACAACCAGGTTGGTGCTTTGGCTGGCCTTTTGCGCCTTTGCGCCTCTACTCCTCCCCCTTGCTCCCTTTGATAGTTGAACTAATCCATGACTAGCCGCGCTTTATCTGCCAAATCACCGGCCATTCCGGCTTGACGTTCTTCGATGCTCTCAAGAGTGAGGTAGGTTTAATAAAGATTAAGCTTGTTACATATGTCGCACTTGCTCTAACTAGTCATTTAGCTCGCGGGTGCCCAAGAAGTTGATCAGGCCTTCCCGGAACCCTTAAAGGGTCCCATTCTGCGACGGATTCAATGTCGGATTATACCCCGAATCGACGTACTCGTAGACAAGATCTATGACGAGTTCAAATCTGACTACTACCCCGGTGAAACAGTCACCATAATCCGGAAGAAGGATGGCGAGCGAGTAACAGGTGTGGTGAGAGATAAGACCAGGATTGGTAGTAAGATTCTTCCTGACGGTTCTAACACGACCGCCTATTCGAGATACGTCACTACCTACAGAATTGACGGCCGCGACGAGGAGATCGCTGTGGACAGTGACCAGATCTTCCGAGATAGAAAGATCTTCACCAAGTCCATCTTACGTTCCTTCATCAAGAAGACGGTGTATCGAGAGGCTTGGAACGGTGCCCCCTGGCTTGTGAGACCTGAAATTAGTGCCCGGTATCACATCGATACCAGAGTCCCTCCACACCTTCGCCGCGACAGCAAAGAACAGGAGCGGAAGCAGAAGAAGACACCCCATGCTACGAACGGAACGCATGAGATGAATGGAGCTGAGAACTTACAGAATTTTGGTCCGGCGCGTTTACCTGAGCTGAAGCCTGCATACAAGACTCACAAAGCAATCAAGACTCACCATGGCCAGTCGCCACACAATAGCCAGGACATGCACAACAATGCTGGCATGTTCATGGGCGACAGCCAAGGGCCGCTTCCCCCCATGCCCGGCGACCATCCGTACCACTTCCCGGTACAGATGCAGTACAACATGGCCCCGCCGCCTGTTATCCCACAATCGCAACCGGAACCGCCGCCGCCTCCGCCGCCTCCGAAGTACCCCATTGAGGATCTACAGCTTGAGCCTCGTGACGACTATGTCCGACCTGCGTTGAAGTTCCTGTGCAGCGATCCGCCGGAGGGTGTTGTCGATAGCGGTGCCCAAAACGACAAGATCCTGATGAAGTCCATTGGACCGCTGCTAGAGACATGGGACACGCTTAATGTCTATTGCGAAGTCTACAAACTCGACTCGTTCACCTTCGACGACTTTATTCAGGCACTGGAGGTTGCTAGGGAAGATACACCTTGCCAGCTGTTTACCGAGATTCACTGTGCCCTTCTTAAGCAGATCGTGAGCTCCGAAGAAGACGGAGGCAAACTTCTAATTGACCTACCAGCGCTCGACGAGGACAGCAGCGAAGATGAAGAAGAGCAAAGCGTAGCGCCGACCCCCGAGCCTGAGCCGAAGCCCACAGGACGAGCTACTAGGAGTAGTCTAGCGAAGTTGGAAGCGGAGAGGATCAAAGCCGAAGCTGCCGCGGCCGAGAAAACCCCGGAGCCAGGAATCAAGCACCGTGCTCCTGAAGCCCTGTCCGATTTTAACTGGATCGACCAACTAAAGAAGCGAGAATTCCAGGAGGGCGGTTGGGAACTCATCATCGTTGGACTTCTACATCAGCTATCGAAGAAGCCGCGCCACACCGAGGCTTGCGAAGAGCTACTAGGCTATCTGGCGCCTGCCGATATCGAGCCGAGCCAGGAGACGGTTCGTCGGCAGTACTCAAACCTGGATCTTAATCTTCGCGTTTCTATTCTCCAGATTCTGTGCATGTTGACCGTCGAGACAAAGGCATTCCGTGGATACATGGACGAATGCGCCGAAACTATGACTTCCTACCGCAAGGAGAAGATCGACTGGCAGAGACAGCGAAAGCAAACGTATGTTTAAGTCTTCACCCTTAAAAGTGTATCTTTATTTACTCACCTTTTTGCAGGATCGAAGAACTGAAAACTCTTCAAGATCAACGCAAGATCCTCCTCCCGGAAAATATGCCGCCTTCACCTCCGGCTGAAGAAGCCGAACCGAAAAAGGCCAATGGAGATGTCAAAATGACTAACACGGACGACTCAGCGGAAGAACCGAGCGAAGAAGTCGGCGACAGCGACGAAGATGTTCACCAGCGCCGCTTTACCCGACGCGGCGGCAATAGAGCAGCTGAGCGTCAGCGCAAGCGTGAGGAAGAGGAACGCAAGAAGGAGGCCGAACTGGCGGCGAAGATGCCTAAACAATCTAAGCAATTTGTTAAGCTGTTGAAGGAAATCCAGAAGAAGGAGGCGCACATCAAGAAGTGCGAAGAGGAGATTGCTACGATTGACAACGATCTTCGAGAAGCAGATTGCGCCCGAACCCGGACACTCGGCAAGGATCGATTCTGGAACCGATACTACTGGTTTGAGCGAAATGGTATGCCGTATGCCGGATTGCCCACCAGTTCAACATCCGAGGTTGGCTATGCGAACGCCTGTATTTGGGTCCAGGGACCGGACGACATGGAGCGGGAGGGTTATATCGACATGGCACCCGAGTTCCAAGACGAGTATAAGGCCAAATTCAAGATGACGGTGCCTCAGCGAAAGAAGATGGAGGAAGGCCGTACGAGTGTGTTCAACGCACGACAATGGGGCTACTACTCGGAGCCCGCCGAGCTGGATTCACTCCTCAACTGGCTCGACCCTCGCGGTTTGAACGAACTCAAGCTGCGCAAGGAGATCTTGAACTTTAAGGACAAGATCGTAACACACATGGAGCAGCGACTCCAATATCTCGGTTCCGCCGATGCCGAGGAGGAGAAAGAGCAATCGAAGGACAAGGAAGAGCCGAAGCGAATGAGCACCCGAACTAAGATGCAGGCTACCCCTGAGCCGACGCCTTTCCATTGCCTAAACTGGACCAACAACACGGCTTGGGAAGAACTTGGCCATCTTCACAGCGAGCCTCCTCCGCCGCCGAAGACCAAGGGACGCAAAGGCGGAAAGAAGGGCCGAAATTAGATTTTGCTTGCACACAAGCAAGTCACATTCGAGAACACCCAACACCTCTGGCATCCCTCCTCTCGCCTCCCACCTCTCTCTTACGACTAATAACGACGACTTTCTGATTAATGATAATCGTTGGGGCGGGGTTCTGGTACTAGCATATAAAGAACGGATTGTACAAAAGGGGACGGCATCATCACTTTTTCTTTTTCCCGGACACCTTAGAAGGGGGGACTTCACCAGTGATAGAGAAAAAACAGGTTTGAGGCTGGCATGGCGTTGGCGGCAGTTATTAGTCGGTTCTCACGAGGAAGCTCTTTCTGTTCTCAGGATGTAGTATTTTTAATCCTCTTTCTTGTTTTTTCACAACATCGGATAGACTCCCCACCAGCACCATCCCCCGTTTCGCCACCGATATAGGGCAAAAAGGGCATTTGCTTCTTTTTGCACATTCTGAAAGAGTTTTGTTGGAATCGCACTATAGGTCGAATGAAGCGGCCCTGGGGAAGGAAGAAAGAAGGAAGAAGAAAACCCAAAAAAAAAAACAGAAACGAACGAAGAGACGAGAACGAACGAGCACAATACCCTGTAGATAGTGAGACGACATTATGAGTGAGAGCTCCAGAGCAGGCGTTTTGTTTCTCTTTCTGGCTCTATGGAACAGCTGCATAGCATTTTGATGCTTGAGAGAGACAAGATAGCTATTTGCTTTCGCTTTTGCTTGTACAAAAAGATGCGAAATAAATACGATGATTTTTTCTGACTATTTTTTGCTTTTTATGCCGTGCTTGTGTGACCTTGATATCGTGATTCCTAACTAGTTCCAGTTCCAGTCGCAAGTTCTAAGCTGGTCGTGAAACAAACCATGTCTATCTATTGATTGACTGCAGAAATGGGCTTGTTAATTGTGATTACGTTTGACCAACTCATAATTCGTATTTTCTTGGAAGACGTAGAGTCTCAACCCCTATTTCTCTGGCATCCTCTCTATCCCCCTTTTGATGATCCTGGAGTACACACTTGCTCTCCTAATGCTTTTCCGTATCTAGAACTCGATCAAGATTAAATACCCTCTTCTCCCTGTCCTGACTTCACGCCAAATAAATGAGCGTATGCTGTTCCTAATCCATTGCCACGTTTATTGAATGAGTATCCTTAGGCAATGCCCAAGAGATTTGGGACCTACGTACAACATGCGCAGTAGCATCTCCTATTTTTAAGGGTTAGGCAATCTATCCTGTTACAGCATCACGACAGGGAACCAAGTATAGGTAGTTGATTGTTCCGAGGCACTTGTGCCTCTAAACCAGTTTTATTTATCTGCAAGAGCCTCTCTAGATACACACTTTGCGGCATGGTCTTCAACTCCGAAGCAAAGCTAAGCCGATTTTGCCACCCTCGCCTGATATACCGCCTGATACAACCGCCACGTCTCACTCAAATCAGAATTATGCGAGTGAAGACTTTTTGTCTCTCGCTCTCTACTCTACTAAGGTAGATAGGCCGATCAACATAAGGAAAGGGTCGAGGTTTATCGGGAGTGGACGAGATGTCGCCGTTTTCTCCCTTTTTTTGCCACGGAAGTTTGCGTGGTTGTCGAGGGACTCATCATCAAGGTGTGCAATATGCACTCGTTGCGAAGAACAGAGCTGGACTGGGTATCGTGGCTTCTCCACGACCCTAGGATGTGGACTACATCTTCATCTCTCCACAGTATTCGTATCTTCCTCTTGTGACTTTTCGGGTGGTTGGCTTACCACGCAGGAATGTTGTATTAAATCGTAGAGCTGAACTCGCCATATGTTAGGCGAATACACGCACACGCTGTTGTGAAAAGGGGCCATCATTAGGCACTATTTGGTTAGTTTCGATATATGTTGGTGTCAACTGCGGCATATCAGTTGGGATCAACGATTACAGAAAGGGTTGGGTCGAGGCGGAGATCGTTGCTGCTGTATAGAAGGCACTAAAATCGCCTCACACTCATCCTGCAGCGGCAGCTGGTGTCTGTAGGGACGACTGCTGTCTCTTCGCCGGCGGAGGGTGGCCCTGGTGTGTGAATTAGTATGTTCCCAGACAGAAAAGGGGGATCCTCTCATATCCAGGCGGTAGTCGCGATATCGGCCGTCCACCATTCATCTCTACATACTTCGGAAGAGGCATTGCGCCTCTTTTGGCCGGCGGCGGGATTGCCGTTAGCAGCCACTCTTCTAGCGGGTCGCATTGGCTTAACCTCGCCCGGCTCGAAAACGTCGTCGGGAAGATTCGTGCTACAAGAGGTTCTAAGTTAATGGCCACTACAGGATCTTCGTACGAATACTTACTTTTTCACGTGCTGGATACTTAAGTAATTGTGTTTCGCATCGAACTTGTCCCATAGGCCACACATAGACTTGAACGCGTTGACTTGAAAAGATAAGTCTAATGACTTTGCGCCTGGTAGGTCATCAAGCTTAGGTTAGGAATCCCGACCAAGTGTTTGCTAGTTTGAGAAGCCGCATATAACATGCATCACAACGGGAGACGGTCGTGTACTTACCTTCGGCAAGCTCGAGGCCTACGTAGTGCGTCGTGGTATACACCTTCGCACCGGGGGAGGGTGCGCTGGGTATGTCCTCTATCTTGACTGACGGATTCTCGGGATCGGACTTGACGTCAAGGCTCGCCGATTCGCCGTTCTCTGCTTTGACCTCTTTCTTGACTTCTCCATTGGCTTCTCTCTTGATTTCTGTTTTGACTTCGGGGTCGGGTTTTGCCTTGGTCTCTTCTTTAACCTCGGGCTTCGGTTCCGTCTTGGATTCTGTCTTGAATTCTGTCTCGGCTTCAGCTTTGACTTCGACACCATTCTCCTTCTTCACATTGGCATCATCTTCACCGTCATCATGGACAAGATATGCCAGGCTTCCATTCTGCACCTCCTGAGTCTCTTGGTCGCTCTTGACCCTATGTTCTCTCTCGTATCCCTTGTTGAAGGGGCGTGCAATGGCTACAGAGGGAACTCGTTCCAAGTCTCCTACTAATACGCGGACCTTTGATTCCACAAAGCCGGACCATATCTTGTGCGCCTCCTTTGTAGTACTAGTGGCAATGACGGCGAGGTAATACTTGTGGTCCGCGGTAAAAAACGTGTGCTTCACAAACAGGTCCTTCCAGGCCAGCTTTCCAGCTTTGATCTTATCAGTAAGTTCGGCGCCGCGCTCAAGCTCGCGCTGTATGATAGCCATGGTAGAATGTGTAATGTTGAAAGTTGCGCACATTTGGGGATAAGCAGGAGTGATAACAGGCATCAGGTGATAGCTGTCACTCTTGTATACCTATAGCTAGTTCAGCAAATCAAGTGTCGGATGTTGCAAGGTGAGAAGGCACTGACCCTAGGATTCCAGACACGGACGTTGAGAGGTCCGTCGTCCATGTGCTTCAATTGCACAGGTACAGGCCACTGCCAGACTTTCATGATTTGAAAGAACTTGGACACGATAGTGGCGCTGGCAGCTTTCGGGTACAGCTGGCACACCCTCGCTACCATCATAGCCCACACTACACCACCCGGGAAGCCAATGATGTTGGCGTATATAGCGCGACGCTGAGCCCACAGCTTGATTGCTCGAAGCGCAAGACGGAAGGTGCTCTGTTCTGGTACTAGGTTGAGAATCTCTTTTGTAACTCTCGTTCCGTTCAGGGAACGTAGCTCGCGGTCATCTAGTCCGCGCAAGTACTCGTTGTTGGTTAGATTAAGCTGTCCTTGAGGTGGGAATTGCTTCAACGTTGCTATTCTGGAGAAGATCAAGTCGATGCTAATACCCCAGTATTCAAATTTGATGATAGGCACAAACGCATCTTCGACAGCAGTGAGATCAGTTATTGCGCCTTGAGGAGCCATCTCCTCAAGCAAAGAAGGGAAGTATTGGAAATAATCATCACGGGTAACGTAGCGAGGTGCGGTAACGAGGGTATCGATATCGGAACCGGGGCCATAGACGCCCAGACAGTAGCTACCGTAGGTAAAAACCTCGCCGCGGGCATCTCGAATGAGAACTTCGTTTTGGGGCTCCTTTTCCCTTGCGACCCGCTTCACGAACTCGTTGGCGATGCGCTGTAGATCGGCGAGGACTCGCTCTCTAGCAAATACTTTGTCAGCCAGAATTACATAGAAATTGTAATCTTGAGGGACGATTCTTAGCTTACCTCTTCTTAGTCTCCGGTGCAGTCTCAAACGTATTCTGACGTCGCAGTTCTTCGAGTAGTAGATGGGTAGAATGTGTCTCAGCGGGTGTGGGAAGCGTAATCGAAATGGGGGGTGTAATACCCCAAGTGTGTTCCGAGGTGGCCATAGTTGAGCTTGAGTTGGATACAATGTCCAAGTCGGATACCCAAGGTGGTGAAGGGAATGAGGCTATGAAAAGGAATTAAAAGATGGTATTATGGTGCTGCACAAAGGCAGGGAATTTCGAAGTTGAAGCCGAATCGCGTCTGTGGTAAGCAGCATCGAAAAATCACTGCAAACAACCAGCTGGTGATGTTGTCATGGGTGTCGTCGGGATGGGAGGGGCGAATAGATGACTTATGTAGGCGAATACCATGAGACACTTGGAATCGAAAGGCCGATGAAGTACTCCAATGACGGGAGAAGAATGACGCGGCAATGCCGACGATAAATGTATTGAGAATGGATGTTTGTTTGGGATGACGAGGGGAGACGAAGAAAATCAGATCCGAGTTGAATCGCAGTGCGAGTGTTGGTTTAGTACGAAGTACCTACATGCATACAGGCATACAGTAGACTGTACCTAGGTAGGTAGCACAGCAGCTACCCTATCGATAGCGTCAATAGCGCGCGCCTGCGGTGGATACTTTAATAATAGGTGTAATGGGACCCATGTACTCGTATCAGGTACCACCTATAATCGCTACCAGGGTGCCTTACTAACAGCCCAGCCCGTATTGAAAATTCTTAGAACTTAGAAAATGTCACTTACTCCCTATCTCGTCACATCAAATTCACACACAAACTGCGAATATTACTCTTAAAAACCATGACTACCCTACCTAGGCGCCTAAACTACTTCACAAGTCAGAATTTTCCTTCTGTCACTAGGTACACACAGAAAACATGGTAAGTATTTGTCAAAGGTGAGTGTATTTGGCGAGGCCGAGGTTATCTTGTGAGTAGAGACAAACGACGGGAGTTACTAATTAAAACATACAAATCCCTTCGTACACCTATGACATAAATTAGATATCTCAAATGTCCATTCCCCAACACCTCGCCCACTCATCTGCTAGTTGCACAGGGTCCGCCTGCATACGATGTCTCGAAAACAACAATGCTAGACCTCCAATGATCCCGAGGCCGCCTATAATCTCCAGAGCAACCCATCCTTTTGTCTTTAGGTCTGCTGCTACCTGAAGCAACCCCAATGGATCTTGATGTTGCTCTGTCTTTTTCAACCATCTTCGTTTACAACCCCTTCTCGTTTCCGTCGAGGCCCTACTCTTAGGCTTATTTACGGCGACAAGTGTGCCGTTCTGCACATGTTGATTCAGCTTCTCCCTAAGCCAAGAAGCATGCTCCCTGCGAGCAGCAAGTGCTTCATATTGAGCCCGCTCGCTGCTCATACTGCGCTGGAGATCTGCTGCCCAATCTACCACGTGGAGCTGTGGCGGGTTGTGACGCAGAGTTTGGTCATTAAGACGAGCCAATGCTAAGGATGAACATTGCTCTCTGGTATTTTCTGGCAGTCGGGTTAAAGCAGTAGACGGCCCCGGCCCGGGGAAAGTCAACGGCCTATATAAATGGCGCGGTCGCGACAAGGTGGTACTCCTCCAATCGAGATACTTCTTCGCTGCGGCATGGCGCAGCCAGGACGCTCCATTCGGACTGAATACGTTCTCGACAAGATATTGCAGTTCCGAAGTTATGAGAGGTTGGACATAATCCGAACTCATGAGGAGGCTCGCATCCATTACGTCATGGTCTGAACCAGTTGCGGTTGATACAGCATAAGGAACACTCGGCTTTAGTTCCAAGGACTCCCGGCTAGCTGCAGATGTAAAGCTGAAAGTCTGGAGACCTGCTTGTCGAAGCTGGCCGGCAATCTGCTCCTTGCTTGTTGCGAGCTGCTCCGATGATAATGAGTCGGCCTGGGCCACAATGGGAATTACATTTGTTAACTGTGACAAGCGGCGAATATACTCCCTATCGACCGGCCTCATCTCTTTATTATTATCGGTTAGCATCTACGTATTCCTAATGGGAAGCTAACCTACCTTGTGAGACGAGGTAGAAAACTACGTCGACCTGGAAGCCTCCATCGCCTCCAAGCATATTCAGCATATCCGAATCGCCCAGAGAATCCGAAGCTAATTTGTTCAGATGAGACTCGATATATTCGATGCAGGGCACAATGGTGTCCATCGCCTATATAAAAGTCAGCATTCCTAAGTAAAAGATGAAGTTGATCTCAGATACTCACCGATGCGCCATTACGATAACCCGGTGTGTCTACAAAACACACATTACGCTCCAGGACGCTATCGCCTAGACTCTTACGTCTTTCGGAATTATGAGGGTCATCTAGCGTAGACCACCATTCTGGGTAAGGTTTGGTACTGGCATATATCTCTGATATAGTAGATGTTGAGGTGGATGCCCTTCCTGGTAAAGTGACTTGTTTCCCTGATCTGTTTGTTTCTGGAATGGCGTCAACATGAACGATGTGCTCGCAAATCTGGACAATAGCTTTGATCATAGAGGTCTTGCCGACACCTGCGGCACATTAGCCAGAACCAATAAACATGTGTATCAAAGCACTATACCGGAGTCACCAGCAAACAGCACCTTCAGCCGCCCCAGACTCTTGCCTGTCTCGGTGAACGGACGTCGACTTGGCATCTTAAGACTAGGCATCACCAACTGTGGAGCACTCCCTCTATCTAGCATGCTCGAAGGCCTGCTCGAGCGCCCGTGTTCCAGCGGCTCTTCGTCGGAACTGATGGCGTGTTCCGACAAGGATCCGGCAAATGAGTTCCTCCTCGAAGATGGAGTGCTAATCAAAGACTCGGTACAAGACGTACCAAGCATGATGGGAGTGATCGGACGCGAAGGCAACGAATGGGTTTGGGATCTCATAGACACGGGGCTATGCGTAAATGTGGAGGTCCTAGAAGTCGGGGAGTACAGAGAGGCATAGTCTCGCTCCTGTCTGGATATATCGGCCTCCTTATCATCCTTGTAGGAAGATGAGGGTCCAGCAGACGTCGTGGCTTTTCGCACATCTAGAAAACGGCCATGGGGGTTCGACTGGTCTAGGTAGGAATCGACGGAGGACTCATCGGCAAGGATAAAAGACATGTGGCTGTTGACGCTGGAGGCGGCGAGGGAAGCGGGATCGTGGTCGACCGAGCGCTGACGCCCGTTCCAAGCGTCTTCGCCAGGAAATGGTCGCATGATAGGGGATCACATCTAGATCGGATCGTAGTCACGGAAGCGAATATATACGCATACACGCTGTAGACTTTAGATTGTAGCAAATAAAATCAGGTAGTTTGTCTAAGAGTTGCGTAGGTCGTAGGTTGGTTAGGGTGATGCAAATGATGACATCTATCCGATATGGGGGTATTGGTAAGATGTGAGATGGGGTTGTCCTCATCTGACGGAGGTTGGCCAGGTTGGCCATGGATGCGTTGAAAGAGAGAACACCCCGCATCAGATAAGCTCAGGTACAAATACACGTGAGTACGAGCTTTATCCTGGCGTTCATGCGGTACTATGGTACATGCACGTACGGTAGAATATCCCCACATTTCAAGGTTGGGTGGAAAAGTCTCTTTGTCTTTTCTATCTGCATGTCTCCACACGTAGGTATGCATGCAAGTACTAGGTATATGTTTGGTACGTGTATGCATACAAGAATGCATATAAGTATGCATATAAATAGCATATAGGACATGCGGGACGAACATGACGGGTACGTAGTGACATTGCCCCTCCCCCCTCCCCAACCCTCGACCGCCAACAAGAATCCAAGAAATCCCATTTCGGTCCTGGAGCATACATACCGGAAATATTAACTGACGTTTTAAGCGCCCTGCTTCAGCCGTAACTATCGCAAAAGGTGTCATTCGAGTTACTCTACCATCACCTATCAAAAATTTCATAAGCGCCCCTCCACACCTCTCCGTCTACCGTCGTTCTGCCGCCGTCCGCACCCAATACACCTTGGTCTTGCGTTGCGACAAGGCCTTTAATACTCTCCTCTCCCAACCTTCACCACGACTTCCCAGGACACTCCCCCCGTGTCCATCCCTTGCGGACAACCTTCATCTCTAGATATTCTGAAAAAGACCTGTACCGCTGGGGGTATCCTCTTTGATCCCAGATACACATCCGTACCTCGTCCTACTCGCGGCATCATGGACGCCAAGAGACACCCAAGCTCGTTCCAGCAATTGGAGAAGCTAGGAGAAGGCACCTATGCTACAGTATGTCCTCCCATATGTCTATATGTCTATATGTCTATATGTCCACGAGGACGAAGAATTGCCCGTTTTAACTGACGTATTTGCACTATAGGTATTCAAGGGCAGGAACCGGCAGACGGGCGAACTCGTTGCCTTAAAAGAAATCCACCTCGACTCGGAAGAAGGAACCCCATCGACCGCCATCCGCGAGATATCCCTTATGAAGGAGCTCAAGCACGAGAATATAGTCGGGCTTCACGATGTCATCCACACTGAGAATAAACTTATGTTGGTATTCGAGTATATGGATGGAGACTTGAAGAAATACATGGATACCCACGGCGACAGGGGAGCCTTGAAGCCCATGACCATCAAGTCCTTCATGTACCAATTGTTGAAGGGGATTGATTTCTGCCACAAGAACCGCGTTCTCCACCGAGATCTCAAGCCGCAGAATTTGCTCATTAATGGGAAGGGCCAACTAAAGCTTGGCGATTTCGGGTTAGCGCGCGCGTTCGGCATTCCTGTTAATACCTTCTCCAACGAGGTCGTCACCCTGTGGTACCGCGCCCCGGACGTCTTGCTAGGGAGTCGGACGTATAACACGAGCATCGATATATGGTCGGCCGGCTGCATCATGGCCGAGATGTACACGGGCCGGCCGCTGTTCCCGGGCACGACGAACGAGGACCAGATCATCCGCATCTTCCGCATCATGGGCACGCCGACGGAGCGGACCTGGCCCGGCATCTCGCAGTTCCCCGAGTACAAGCCCAACATCCAGATGTACGCCACGCAGGACCTCAGGGCCATCCTGCCGCAGATCGACCAGCTCGGCATCGACCTGCTGCAGCGGATGCTCGTCCTGCGCCCCGAGCACCGCATCAGCGCCCACGACGCCCTGCAGCACCCTTGGTTCTCCGAGCTGTCCATGCAGCACCAGATCCAGCAGCAGCAGGCTATGCAGGCCGCCCAAGTCAGGGGCGGCTACGCCCCTCCGGCTGTGCCCTCGCAGGGCGTTTACGAACCCGGGTATTAGTTAAATCCGATTTGGTACAATGGGCAAATGCATCCTGGCGGGCCTCCGTAGGTAGCTAGCGTTTTACCAACCGTCTCTTTTCGCGAATATAATTCGGAGGAGGTACTGGTCGCTAGCGGGTGGATGCATGCCTTGTTGTTTTTTTCATAGCCGGGAGGGAGGTGTAGAGGCGGCACATAGCTTCACATAGCTTAAGCAGGTCAGCATGCAGCGATCATGATGGTGTAAGGATGCGGCAAGGGGGGGATCTGGGAATAGGCGTTCGGCAAAGTCTGTTATAACGCTCAGCGATAGATCAGGGCAGCATTCATGGGCATCTTAGTAATGATTCCTTCTGCTATTAATTCAAAAAAGTTATACCCCGTCGTGCCAGCTCGGTTGGGTGGTAGTGACCGGATTTGCATCGCCTGCCATCGAAACTATATGTACATGTACTAGCAATAGATGTCATTGCGGCTATTTCAAACATCGTTCGAAATAGCTGCACTCAACCAAAGCGCTTACGAGACTGAATCTTAGCATGAAGCAACTTCGTCGTGATTAGACATATACCTCGTACATAATACTAACGAATTAGCTCTTAACATTACAAGGTGATTGACCTACCAAGCCAGATGCCCCTTTTCTCTTCTGTCCAGGTTCTGCTTAGGAGATGAGGTAAGTACAGACCATCGTGTGTGAGACCTACCGAATACAAGACGGATATGTTATTTTTGGCCTCACGCCGGACTACCCCTGTTGCAAAAGCGAACGCCGCTTAAGCGATTGAGCTTGTAACAACGCTTATATGCCATATAATGTGATAACCCCAGATTACTTCTGTATTTCAACTTAGGTTCAGAAATAAAGCAAAGTCTATTCAAAGCTTCGAAGCCAACACTGTCCTATAATCACTCTAACTCTATTTCTATATGCACGACGCACTTAATGTCCTAGCAAACGATCCACACGAAGGGATACGTTTGATGATGAGCTCTACAATACCAGTGACTACTTGGGTTGACCCCCCAAACCATGACCATCAATCTTTTTTGTTGACCAAGCTATCGTCAACGTTACTCTTGTACCGGTCCTTGCTCGGCTCCTCGGCCCAGGTCTCGGCCAGCTCTAACCCTAAGCCCGGCTCCTCGTCCGGGTACCCCATGCTCTTGCGGACCTTCATGACCTCGTCGCGGACCCTCCTGGCGACCTCGACGCGGAGCCGCACGGCCTCGTCGCCGTACTTGAGCTCGTCGGTGAGCTCGCCCAGGGGACGGCCTTGGTGTTGGTTCCGGCGGACGAGGTCCCTCCAGCGGGCGCGCAGGTCGCCGAAGGCGCGCTCGGGGTCGACGGGCTCGCCGAAGGCGACGCGGAAGCGGCCCGGGAAGCGCGGGAGGAAGCGCGGCCAGCCCCGGTCCTCGGCCATGGCGCGCTGCGTGCCGTCGATGAACATGGCGAGCACGTCGGGCGCGGGGTCGCTCTCGAGGATCAGCCGCGAGACGCCCCACTTGAAGTACCGCACGTACAGGCGCGGGTGCTGGTGCACGCACGCCTCCGGGAACACGTGCACCCAGCTCAGCCGGTTGCGGGCGTACTGGGACGGGGCGACGTAGCGGTCCGTCCCCGTCGTGGTGAAGGTTAGCCCGTCGGACGTGAACGGGTCCGCCACATCGTGGGAGTCCTCTGGTGCCGTTGGTGTTGGCGAGACGGACGGTTGGGAAGATAGGAGGCGGATGGCTTGGGGGATTGTGGGCTGGAAGAGCCCTCCGTGAGGTGAGTATTTCGAACGGTGAGTGGGCAACACCTGGCCCGAAAAGAAGAAAGATCCGAGAAACCTAGTCGTATGTATAAGTCATAGAGTTATCTCATGGTGAGAATGAGATATGCGCACTTGTTCTTGAAACATATATCATGAGCACCTAGGCCCCATCTGTGGTTCGAGGGGTTGAAGCCGTAACGTAGCGGGAGGACTCCCCACATGATAGGATCGTCCAGTCTAATGATATTTTCATAAGCTTTAGGTCTCTTATAATGGTGAGAGTCGAGTTCACTCACACACTAATGTGATTAGATACTAACGTAAGAGTTAGTATCATGTATACTGCCGTGAAGTAAAGAGTCTCATACCCGTGATGAGACCCCTCTGTCTCTTCTCAACATCTTTTCTCTTATCCAGGATATCTAAAAATCGGTCTAAGCCGACGGTTTCGACAGAGTTAAATCCATACAGGAAGCCTCTGGACAGAGCGGCCGTCAGGCCCATGGAAAGAGACGAGGCTATGCGCCATGGCAGGCTAGGCTGCTGGAGGGATATTTTGTTGGGGTTAGACTTGGACATTTCGATTTGGTCCGATGCCATTTACGCTTGGTGGTGATGCGTGATTTCAAATGCATAACAAACCAATGCTTAGGAATAGAAGAGAAGACATAATAGAAAAAAACGGAATGTCTTATGAGAATTACATGTTTTGTTTGAAGTTTCTCATAGCCCGGGTCGTACGCTGGAGCAGAGATATTTGAGAAAATGAAAAATAGTACACCGTGTAAGTTAACCGTACAGCCCGTACAGCCCGTAACGGACGACGGCGGCTTGCCTTGCACCTGCAGGGACGGGGCGACCCCATTGGGCAGGACGCCAGGACCTCGGGGCTAGTACGGAAAGACCCCTGTAGCTACATAGGTACATATGTACGCTGCATGGATGTGCAAGTACTTCTCTATTGCATCACTAACCGCAAACCTTGCAGCTATCCGGCTGAATATTTATATTCACGACATCGAGTATTCCCAACAGAACACACAAAACAGACTTTGCTTTGGGAAGACGGAACTCGGGTATACCGTAATTGCTACCTGATTTGCGATATCACCATGTCACACAGTAAGATTTCCCTAAGATACCACAGCTGACCGCTATACACACAAAAGTAAGGACAATGTCACTAACGCACAATCCTCTACCCTCTAGGCAAGCGGAACACATCGCGCGCCGTCTTCACCTCGTACGAGCGGGACCTAGCGCGGAGGGCATGGAGCTCGACGTCGGCGCGGCTCTCGCGCGAGAGCTTCCTGCCCTTCTCCTCGTGCGGCCTGTGCCTCGAGATCGCCCGGGACCCCGTGTCGTGCACCCACGGCGACATCTTCTGCCGCGAGTGCGCCCTGAGCAACATCCTGGCCCAGAAGAAGGAGATTAAGAGGGTAGAGAAGCTACGCGAACAGGACGAGCGAGACCAAGAGGAGGACAAGCTGCGCCACGAGGAGGAGGCCCGCGAGCGCGCCGTACGAGAATTCGAGATGACCCAGATCGGGCTAGACGCGAAGGCTAGGAGTAGCAAGAGCACTGATGGTTCTGCTGCGGGAGCTCGGCGCGAGAGCAGCAGCACTCCGGCGGCAGAGTTGAATGGCGGCAAAAAGCGGAAGTTTGAGATGGACGAGGAAGAACTAGCGCGGATAGCACAGGAGGACAGGACGAAAGCGCGGAAAGCGATTGACGACGAAAAGGCGGCGAAACCCACGTTACCGTCATTCTGGACGCCGTCTGTGACGCCGGCATCTAATACGAAGGATACGCTACACGAAGTTGTCAAGAAAATGAAGAGCACGCCCGTGTGCCCGGCATCAAGGGAGGATAGTCCTCACACATACTCGCTGCACACCCTCGTAACGGTAAACTTCACCGAGGAGGACGGCGACGACGGCGGAGGCAAGAAGAAGCGTATACGCATATGCCCCTCGTGCAAGAAGGGCCTAAGCAACTCGTCTCGAGCCATGCTCGCGAAGCCGTGCGGGCACGTGCTGTGCCGGAACTGCGTAGACAAGTTCATGAAACCGTCGCGGCATCACCACGACGATCCCCACGCGCCGGCCGCTGAGTCCGAGCGGGTGCGGTGCTACGTCTGCGAGGCGGACCTTACAGAGAAGAAGAGTGACATAGGCGGCGGCGAGAAGGGAAAGAAGAAGGAAAAGGAGAAAATACGGCCCGGACTGGTCGAGCTGAAGAGCGAAGGCACGGGGTTCTCGGCCGGCGGTGCGAACCAGGTGCAGAAGTCCGGTGTAGCGTTTCAATGCTAGACTTACCATACCAACTGTACTAATATCAGAAGTTTCAATATGGTACGAACTCTACGAATAGACAGGGACTGAAAAAGCCGTATAAGAGAAAGAAGAGCAGATACAAGTGTAGTAGATGAACGGCTCACAACTAACCACTGTATTATCACAATCCATTACAACATGACCTAACAACATTACATGACCTACAATTCAGTCCAACACGCATACATACAAAATAACAGGTTGATGTTCGCTCATAGCCCACCATACGTACATGAAGTCGTCCCTCATTAACACCCTTCGACCTCGGAACGAGACGCCAACTCCGACCCATGCAGGATGTTTATGTAGATTACAATTACACCAATCCTGAGATGCCCAAAATACCCATCAATGCTCGCTCCTTTTTATTCCAAATCCAAGTCCTCAATGCTAAACCAAATCCAATCCGAAATCCAGATACAATAACGACGACCAAGAATCTCAAACCAACAAAAACACCTTTTTACCTTCGCTCAGGCAACAATAACAAAAAAAAAACCAAGCGCTCTTATCCCTTCTTCTCACACCCATACTCACGCACACACTTAAACCAGACATCGTCGTACATCAGTCTCTCTCTTCCCCTTTTGTTTTCCCTCATTCCCCCGTTACCCCTTTCCCCCCTATTCGCTCGTACTGCACTGCACTACTCCCCTCCCTCCCAATCAACCATCCCGAAACCCCCTCTGCGTCCCGTCGATCATATTCGCAACAACATTCACCGCGAAGTCCCCGAGCGACGACGGCGTCGCCCTCTCGATGTCGTTGCGCGACATCCTGGTGCGGACGCTGACGTCCGTGGCCGGTGCTGCGGGAGGCGGGGAAGGACGGTAGGGGTATGATGGTTGGTAAGGGGAAGGAGAATACGCGTTGCTGTCGTAGCGGCTGACGCCGTCGATCCGGTAGCGTAGCGAGCGCGGCAGCTGCTGGGGCGTTGGCGCCGGCGCGGGAAGGGGAAGGGGTGGGGGTGGGGGAGGTAGATAGGCTGGGGCTCGCGGTGACGGTGTCGGGGCTGGGGGGTACGGCGATGGCAGCTCTGGGACTAGACGTACTGGCTGCGGAGCCCCTTTTGGCGGCGGTCCTGTTGCTTCTATTGTGCTACCATGCGTCGGTGCTGCCGGTGCCACCACCACCGGCTCCGGCCGCGGCGCCGCTGACGGTCTCGGCACGCTTTCCCTCACACTTGCCCTCGCCGTCACCGCCGCCTTTTGAACTGCTACTCTCTTGGCCCTCCTAGCCCTAAGCTCAGCCAGAACACTAGCCACAAAAATGTAGAGCCGGAACAGCATCCGGTGTACGACCTCCTTAGCCAGCATCGTGGTCCCGTGGCCCAGGAACGCCCGGAGCAGCTCGCCCCCGAGGCCGTCGTACAGGGCCCCGACGCCCTCGGCCCGCGCGATCTGCGCCGCCGTCCCGAACGCGCTCTGCCGGCCGAAATCCCGCACCGCCCGCAGCGCGTCCAGCTTCGCGTCCACCTCCCGCTCCGCGCTGCGCTCCGGCGGCGCTACGTTCTCGTGGATCACCCGTGGCGGCGGCGGCGGCGGCGGCGGTGGTTGTAGCGGTGCCTCTGGTTCTTTAGCGGCTGCTGCTACTGCTTCGGCGGGAGCTTCTCCTTCTGCAGACGCCTTGGCTTCTCCTTCTCCGTCCTTAGGCGTCTTGGCACCTTCGGAAGCCTGTGCCTCTACAGAGGCCAGATCGATAAGCGCCTCCTCTCTCAGCGCATCTCCCTTAGGAGCCTCTACCTCTTTCTCGGCCTCTGTCTCTACTCTTGGTTTGGGGGGAGCTTCTTTACTCTCCTCCTTCGGCCTCTCCCTCCCGGGCGGGGCGGCGGCGGGGATGACGCCGGCCTGCATCCGCGTCCTGGCCGTCTGCAGCGGATACGTCGCAACGCACGCGACCGCCTTACTAGCAGCCGCCAGGAGGAACGTGACGGCACCCCCCGCCGGACGGTCTCGCCGGCCGCCAGCCGCAGCAACCCGCTTCCCGAGGAACTCCTGCAAGAAAAACGTGATGCTGGGGTTCAGCGTCAGCACCAGGCTGGCCGAGTACCCCGACCACAGGCCCGCGAGGCCCTTCTCCCTGCGGATATCGGCGAGGATCTCGCGCGCGCTCGTGGCTTCCTTATTGGTGCCGTTGACCAGCGAGGCCGTCTGCTGGCGCGCGACCACGTTGGCGATGGGCGTCGTGAACAATCTCGAGCAGGCGCCGGCCGCCACGCCGACGGCCAGCTCTTCCAAGACGGCCAGGCCCGCCACCGTGTGGTCGTGGCGGCGCCTCCTCCTCGCGGCGAGGCGCAGGCCGCGGAACCACTCATAGAACAGAAAGAAGAGGAAAGAGTCCAAGACAGATCTGGTTGCATCGTGGGCCAGGCCAGTATAGAACGCTCTCGGCCCGCCACCGGAGCTCCATATCTGAGAAAAAGCTCCTGCGATGCTGCTGCTGCTGTCGTCGTCGTCCTTGCGGCTGCCCGTAGGGTCCGATTCCGCCCCCGCCCTTCCTCTCGGATCGGTGGTAGTGGTGGTAGTACCGGCTGCTGCTCCCGCTCCCTCTTCCTCCTTCCCCCTGCGAAGTCTTCCCTCGCGACGTAGCTGTCTTTGGAGTTGAAGGCGGGTAATCGCTAGCGAGAGTGGATACAGAGCGCATGTCGATATGAGCGTGCCGGCGGAGCCCGAGACGGCGTGTTGTAAGGCCGGGAGGAACTTGTCTGCTGATATGGATATGCCCGTGTTGTTGTTGTTGTTGTTGTTATTGGGAAGACTTGACGATGGCATGGTTGGATATCCGAGCCTCCGGGTAAGAAAACAAAAAATATGTGGTAGAATGTTATGGTTTATATTCAAACAGAATAATGGATTCGTCTCGACTTCCGATTTGGGAGCCCGGAGTCTAGAATATCATAGAACGGGGTAGCCGTAGATCGTATAGTAGGTAAGTATAAAAAAGTAAAAAAAATAAAAAGTTCGAAACACCAACCGAATCTCGAGCCAGACTTCGTGAGGTATGCCTGCGTGGTCTTGCAGCCTTAATGGTGCCAAGAGGTTGGTCGATGGGCAGATCACACTTAGGAGGGATGGATGGATCTCCCCAAGGTAGGTGGTAATAGGGTAAGATATGTAGTCTGCCGTGGTGATATCTGTTTAGCTGCCATTGGGTCAGCGTGACCGCGCAAGGCCGATAGCATACCTAATGATGGTTCGTTAAACATAGGGCATCCCCGTCGATGGGAACAAGCTTCTGGCCCGAGGCTTCGGGATATGGGACATGGACAGGGGCAGAGACAGAGAGAAGGGGGTGCCCATCAACGACGACGACGACGTCATAGCAGGATTATAACCTGTACCCAACATGAGAGGTGTTTGGATATACCTAATGTACTCCGTACGGAGGAAACAAGCTACCCCGCTCCCCTCGTCCTTGTCCTGAATACTTCCGAACTGGAAGAGCTCCAGCTTTCGCGGCTGGCAACCCCTTGTACAGGCAGACAGGTGAGACGACCCATCGCCAATCCCTCAAGTCTAGCCTCTCTGCCTCTCTACATTGTGCAAATCCCATATATGCCCACATCGTAAAAATAACCTCATAATTTAGCGTGCTGCCGCAAGAAGACCTTGCGAGCCATATCCTAACCAATAGGATGCCCGGATTGGGATCCGAAGAGATTGGCGAGTTTACACGTGTACAACTGGGCCGCTTTCATTATATGCAACTTTCAGGTCAGGTATTCGTCTTATTTGTCTTGGACCGTCACTTCGGGCACCGACACGTGTAAAGTGGCAGCGCTCCGCCTAATGGGAGCATCGAGAAGAGACATGGGGTTTTGCCCCAGGAGCCACCTCCCTTCAGTGTATTAGTTGAAGGTATCATACAAAAAAATTGAAGCAAGTGGCTTATGGCACTCAAGGCCAATTCTGAGCCAAACAAATTGCAAAACCATGCTATGAGTGGTAGCCTATCCCGCTCGCCTGACGCCCCGGCCCCGACTTGCCTGCCTGCGAGAAATCTAAACGCCAAAGTCGCTTGCCCTGAGTTGGTATCCCCGACAAATTGCCTAACCGTGATAATGACCGATCCACCCAGATGCATAGACCACCCAACCGCATTCGCTAATCGTTAATTGGGAGGCGGAAACCCGTAGAATACTAAAACAATAGTGGACGGAAAGACGGCTGACGCTCGCCTGATGCCGTGGCCAGAAATGAATAGAAAGAAAAAAAAAACAAGCTTGACTGTTTGCTTGCTATCTGAGTAGGACCACCTGGCTAGGCGACTGGTGCAATTCGTCCATACTGCCCTCCCTATTTACAACTCTGCGTCTCGTGCTGGAGGTTTCGTAGACGCTCGCCCAGTAGATGGTCATGAATCGTGAAGGCGTAGATTCGTTCATGACAGCGCATCTTCAAGATGCCCTCGATATTAATTACAATTATCCTCTTGTTTTGATACCAAGTGGGATATTGCGTGAAACCTGGGGTCTCTACGCTCGGCTTGCCACAGACGGCCGTCGTGAGGGCGCCTGCATGCTGAAGCTCGAAGATCTCGGGCCCATCATTCCCAAATCTGGCTCACCCGGTGCGTCGTCAAGGTCCATACTGATATCCGCGTGATTGTCAGGGAGCTTTTGAGCCCCATACCCGACCACCTTGAAGATGTTGGTACGCCCGCCATTGGTTGCAGTTTGGAGCTGCTCGTGCAGACGCGCAAGTTGATAGGTTCGTCTGATGGGTGTATAAATGGGCTGTGGTAAGACGGGTTGTGGATTCCATCGACTTAACGCGCCCATGACCGCTGCGGTCTCCTCATCGGAGTCGACTGGGCCGGCATTAGCGTCGTCGTCGTCTTCTAGAGGAGCGTTCGCATCCAATGCAGCCTCTGTTCACATATTAGTTGCTATAATCACAAGTCGAACGGGTCCGGATTTTTCTTACTCTGCTGCTTCGCTTGGTTTTTCTTCTGATATGCCGCAAGAAGCATATCGTAAGGTAGGGACCTGCCAGCGACGGCACGCTTTGCACCCATACTATGGCTCTTGCAAGTCAAAGATCGTGCGCACGGCTGTCCGTTCGGCAGTATGACACCGCATTGCTTCTCGACATCCACAGGCCCTAAATCAGTCAGACACCAGGAACACAAATTCAGTCGTATGAACATGTCTGTCGGGATATGTAGCGGCTAGATACCTTTAGGTTTAGGAACCTTTGGCTTCGGTTCCTCTTTCTTCTTCTTGCTCTTGGGTCCCTTCTCTGCATCGCCGTCGGCCTTGCGCTTCTTGCCCTTGGGTTCGCCGTCCGGCTTCTTGCCTCCCACCTTCTTGGTAGCCTTGCCGCCAGTGCTTTTCTTGACGGGTCCCTCATCGTCATCGTCGCTATCGTCGCGCATCTTGGCATCGCCGTCCTCGTCGTTTTTCCGAGCTTCCTCTTCTCTAGCTTGCTCCTTGGCTCGCTCTCTTGCTTCTCTGGCCTCCTTCTTTCGCTGCGCCTTCTCCTTCTTGATTCGTAGGCATTGCGCAATGTGGGCCTTTGCTGCCGTCTTGATGATACCCTTCTTGCAATGTTTGCACTGTTGAAGGTTGAGCTTATCTTCGAGAGGACGGCCGGTAGCGAAGGTTTCGCGAGAGGTTTCGTCGAGTGGGTTCACCATCAAGCTGGGGGACAGCGCACTGAGGTTGACGGGAGGACTCTCGGTGCTTCTGGCTTTCTTTCCACTATCTTTACAAAGGATGAATTGTTAGTAGTTGACCGCGGGGGTACGTCAAGGGTCGCAACGTACCATCTAAAACGCTACCATCTCTCCAGTTGCCGGGCTTCATTTGCTTCGGCGGTGGCTTCTTCAATTTGATAGTACCGTTGGATTTGGATTTGGAGACCTTCTTGGAGGCGACATTTATGGTGCCTTCATCGTCGGGGCCTAAAGCGTGGGGTAAGTCAGATTAGCAAAGAGTCGGCATCCAAAAGGCGGATGCCTCGATGCGCTGCATGTGCGCTAGACGGAATAGCGAGTCAAGCTATGTGCTATGTACATGACGAGTACGACATACCTTTTCGCCCCTCTGTTCCAGTCGCCATCCTGGTCTAGGCTTCCAGTGTTTCTGGTGACTACCAATGCGGATGTGAGTGCTATAGGTGCAGCGCAAATGGACGGAGATGGAAAGTCGGTAGGTAGCAAGTTGTTGATGATTGAGGATGGGAAGATGGGATTGAGACTGAGAGTGTAGATTGATTGAAAGTCGCAGCGTTAAAGCTCAGGCGCGTGGATTGGCTTATCGGCTCATGCGCTCACCTCTTATCAGTGATAAGACTATGCCACTTATCGATTTTCACCTAGGTATCTATATAAGGGTAGGGCTGTAGAGGTGGAGGTGGAGGCAAGAAGGAGGGGTGTAATTTGAATGGAAGAGAAAGAAAGTGGATACTATATATTACCTAGCGCACGGTCCACTTGATCTTTGTTCGATTTTAGTTTGCACCTAAATTTATCGTTACCTCAACCAAACATTGAAGCTTCGATGTCCTTTTCCGATTTCATCCAGGTATCTCTTTATCATTATTTCTACCAGCTACTGGAGTTAGTTTACTTGGAAGAAGCCCCTAAAATGAGAATCCTTGCTACGGAGCTACTGCTCACGTCCCATTCGATACTTCAACCTTTAAACTGTTTTTAAACTGCTAGGGGAGGCAAGCTGGCAAGACGGCAAGACGGCAAGACGACAAGTTCAAGGAAGTTCATATATTGAATATATTGAATCGTACATATATCACAGGAATACACCATGACCCATTTGTCGAATATGCCTTTATTGACCAACGACTTGGAACATCCTTCTGACTTGTAGATTACGTCCACATGTATCAGAACATTTTCAGGTCTACCCAAAGCCCGAGCGCGAATCAAAATCGCCTCATGATATTTTTCAACTCTAGTCTCGCCGGCAGCCTGTAAATGCGACTCGCCCATATGCCCCGTGTCCCCATATACGCCTTCGAAAACCCAGTAGATCTCAACCTCTTTAGCTCCAGCCACGCCTGTGAACGCCCGTCACCCGGATATAACTGCTCCGCAATCAGTGTCCTGAACGGCTGTTCTTTTTTTCTTTTCTTCATTCGTCCTCGAATTCGAGCTTGAATTTCTGCTTGGTCGCTTCCTTGTCCAACTTGGCTCGATGCTCTTCCATTATTTCGGCGAGCGCTAGGGCGTGCTGCATGCCCAACTGCTTCCAGACGACTAGCAGAACGTTATGGGCCCAGTTCCAATACTCCAGTGGAACGTTCGGGGCACACCCGGCGATCATGACGTGCCAGAGGTGGCTGGGTAGTCCCACGGCTCCGGAGCTACCTGGCCCATTCGACTCGAACTTGAGCGTGTCCTGGGGGGAGAGCATTGGATGATGCCAATGTGACGGTGTACTAATAAGAATATCCTGCGCCATTCGATCGATTGTGGCGTAGCATTTCGCTCTCCGGATCGCGGATATGGTTTTGCTGCTGGAAATGGGATATTCGGTAATGAATTTGACGAGCCTCTGGTTCACGAGGATACGGGCCCATCGGTAATGATTCCATATTCGGGCACCCCAGATCATCTCGTACACGTGCCACTTTCCACGGAAAACCGCCTCGGGTGGACAGTCTCCCTGCTTCTCCGTGAAAGGAAACGCCTTGAGATGTGGGCCTTCTAAGGCGTCGAAGGTGTCTTCTAATGATAGGAACTGCTGTACGAGATCATCCGTGGCCGTACGGCCGTCAGTAAACACGGTATGTTCGGCTATCGCCGACAATTGGAGGAGCCGGGCGCTAGCAAACACATGGTCACAGGCACAGCTCTCGGACGATGAATGCATCAGAAACCTGCAGAACTTGAGCGTGTCGAAGAAGGCGGGCGGGAGAGGCGTGTCTGTCATCTGATAGGGAATGAGCTAGGTCATCTTGTTAGCTGTTTGTCGGGACGGAAAAGAGTAAGGTGAAATAATACCATCGAGAACAGTAACATTACTATTGCGTATCCGCCTTTGGTCAGGTTCGGGGCAGGTCCACCGCCTGGAGTCGCAGGGCTCGGGGTCGCAGTCGGTGGTAAGGGCAATACAGACCGCAGGACGGCTACAGCGCCATTGATGTGTGTGTTGGCTGAGCCCACTGTCGATCTAGGGCCTTTGCCTTGTACAACCTGTGTTCGGTGAGCAACTCATCCCTACAGCGATATGATATAGGCTGGTGATTCACCTCAAACAAGGCGAGTGCTACAACGCCTCGCACGCGCGCTACAAGGCTAGAGGGGTCATTGGCAGCGATGAGTTGTCCGGTATGCTTCAAGGCTGCGACATATTGAGAACGTGCGACCATGTTCAGGTTCTTATCCCCTTGCAGGTTGGATAGCCCTGCGAGGCCTACGGCTATCATGACATTCTGAGTGGTGCCGACTTCCGCACAGTACGTCGCAACTTGATCGTGTGTTCTTGGTGAGTCCGGGTGGTTCATGAGATAGCGATTGATATAGAATTGCATCCCCTGTTGTTCCAAGTTGAGGTTAACCTTCTTAGGTAGCCGGGCCGAGGCTATGTCCTGCGGCGGCGACGGGCTGCTTGACGACGGACTGTCCGAAGAACCGCTCAGCGATTCGATGGCCCATGCCGAAGAGCTGGAACCTGCGGTTGAGCCGCTCCCGTCAATGGGAGACCCCGAAGAGCCCCACTGAGCGTGAGCCTTTTGTATGACCTTGCTGCTCTCATCTCGAAACATGAGAGACAGCTGGTCTCGATAGCCGGGGCATTTCTTGCCCACGCGGATGCACTGCGAGCATTCTGGTCGTTTCTTATCGCACTACATATACAATCTGATCGTCAATTCTGCGTTCCACCATCTATTAATATGACCCGGCATCTTGGGTCGACCGATGCGAATGCAGGGCAGACCATGCAGTCAAAGCTCACGGCATCCACAATACGATGCCGCCAGGTACACCGTTCTACCTCGCCTGCATGGCCGCCAAAGTGGATGCAAGGCATCAAAAGACACAAGAGGCTACGAGCTCGTACGCACCTTTATACGTCTTGTCCGACAGTTCTGGCATCCCTGGGAGGCCTTCCCACAATAAACCATTGTGCGACGACGACGCCAGGATAGGCAACCAGTTCGAACAAATCAGAAATGATTATTATTATTTTTCGACTTTAGTCGCTGCGTAGCAAGACCGGTGTCTCCGGGTCGGAGTGGCAGCAGTCGGTTGGGTTGGTCAATACTGCTGCTGTCGGGTGTCGAAAAGGGAAAGCAGTTCGTCAGAGTCGCGGGGAATAAGAAGGATCATAATTATACGAGGACTAGCGGCCCTAGTGTTTTGACCATATGTGCCTCTTCACCGTCAACCTCTATAAAAGGCCAGTGGAGTGCCAGCTCTAGCAGTCAAGTTTCTCTTGCGACTTTTCTCCAGAGTTTTCTCGACGTGTGTTCGAAAAGGTGGTGCACCGAGCCCGGACGGGATGTGTTGCACGCGTCGTCAGGATCGGAAGCCAACGGCGATCCCACGGCTTTCGAATTCGTTCAATGTACTTGGATGTACTTGGACAGACGACAGACCATCAACGGCACCAAATATATTCTACTATGTGTTGTCCCCGATACGACTTAAGAACTTATCTTCCTAAGCCAAGCGGCTCGATACTATGGGAGAGAATTATTTGATAAGAGGTGAAGGTCCGCGAAGAATGGACAATGACAATGAAGCTTGGAGAAGGTAGCCTAGAGCGCTACGTAGTACGTGTATGTATGTTAGGTGTGTGTGTAAGTATGTAAGTATGTATGTATATATGAACCCGATGGGTGGCCGTGATGGGGGGTTCACGGTATTAAGGAATAGTTATACTGTATGTATATCCGCCTCGTACTTGTGGTTGATGAATCACAATCCTTCCAAGTGACTAGTCTCTACTGCAGCGGCCGATGAGAACCTCCTATCTTGCAGGGTAGACCACTTCTCATTGGTGATGTTCTACATGGGTGGTTTTCTTTTTCTGGTGGAAGCGTATCTCCTACCTCCGGAAACTCGAAGTGTTTTGAAACTCGAAAGAAACAGAAGAAAAGAAGAAGAAGAAGAAAAAAGAAACCAGGTACCTAGGTAGAGCTACCGAATAGGAACTTCCCCGCTTTCCCTTAGACCCAAACATCCGTCTGGTGTGGGGGGTAGGATAGATCGAGGTCGAGGTTATCGGAAGGGATTTCCAAGGATTAAAACAAGCCGGGATTGTTTCTACAAATGGTAGAGGTTTTAGTACGCGGGATCGGGGTTCGTTAGGCGTATTGGCGTCGTGCATGTCGGGTCACAGGCGGGCCACGCTATAACCGGTAGGTACAAGTACAGCAGGAATATCTAATGCAGCTCTAGCAGCTCCTAGGTAGCAGCTCTACCTAGATAGTGTGTAATTCCTACCAGGTACTGCATATAACCCATCCATACCGAGGTAAGTATCAGATATTAACTTTGTATCCGGCGACTGGGTAAACTGAAATACTATATTAAATGTCTTAAAATATCTTAAAATATCTACTCATGTACCTGGTAGGCATGTATTTCATTAATTACATGCTTACGTCACTATAGGGTTGCCCTAATTATAGCTTTTTTATTTTCCGTGCCTGAAGAACAGAACAGAACATCAAACATCCCGTCCTTATCCAATTTCACTCTGTTCACAAGCAGGCAAGACGCAACGTTCATCACGTTCATCGCCCCCTTACCTTAGTCCTTACTATTAACTGCCTAGATATATGAAAGCATCAGGGTTTGCGAACCGGGTGCTACGTTATGAGAACCCGGGTGTCACTTTCCGGCCTGGCCTGACCCCGAGGGGCGAGGGGCCGAGGGGCTCAGTATTCTAGACGAGCTAGGTGAATATTCTAGACGGGCTAGGTGGAGGCTTCGTTCAAGGACTTCATCTAGCCCTGCCAACCAAAAGAAGAAGAAATTAAAACCCCAAAAGGTTCATCGATACCTTATATTCTCATATGACGGCCGACTCTTCTTCCAGACTGATAATTGCTTATTCTTATTCTTCTTCATGAGCTCTTTTTCTTCATTCACCGGTTTAGAAAGTAAGGCCGATAATCGCCTTCCAGAACGATAAGAGACTCGTCACTGAACTACCTAGGCACGCCTTTTACGGGCCTTAATTGACTTCACTATCGTGCTAGGATACCGACAGGGCTTCAGGAGGGGTTCCGACGTCGCCCTACTACCCGAGTCGTCCAGGTCGTCACGACGTGAATCTTCAGGGTCCGACCCAGGGTAGGAAGGAGAATTTTCCAAACAAAAACTGTCCGATTCCGAAATATTCCAGTATGACAGTATGACAGCTCATTCTTGGCTTAAGATACCATCCACGTCACTTTGGTTACTGTGACGAATGTTTACCTCGCTCGCCTGCATCAACCCCCGTGCTCCTGTGCAGTGCAGGTAGCATTCCTGCAGCTGTCAACTTCTCCAAAGTTTAGACCAACGACGATCTTCACCCTTCGACAATTGCATTCCATATGCATGCGCTCCTCGTTTAGCTCACCAACAATCATTATTTGTTGAAAATTGTGTGATCGTTCACTATCACAAGCAAGCGAGGCTATGGAAGAGGGGCTCGAAAGGGGTCAAGCGTGCAACGCTATCATCTTGATTTACCCCTAGTCTATACTTACCCCTTGGTCGGAGAATAAACGTGGGTGACAGGACAGTCAGACAGTGCCTCGTTTGGTTTTAAACGAAAGTACATCACATCACGTCGCGGGTCGCAAAAGGTGGACTACCCACTAAGTACGGCGAGATAGCTATTGGCTGCTCTTCACTGCTAAGTACACTGCCAAACATGTTGGCGTGGGATATTGCACGATACCCAAGGCGTACCGGTATCATCCCGTCTCCGAACTTTGTCCACATCAATGCCGGTGCTCAAAGTAAGGGGCTTCGTCGATTCTGTAAGGTAGATCCGTATATTCTATGAACGCATTACACCGGTATCACCCCTTTCTTTAGTGCGAACACACTAACAACAGGTAATTTCCGTCTATTGAACGCCTAACCTTTCTCTCAAGTATGATATACTTTGGTAATGACTTGCCTGACTCAACCGTGGCAGTGAACTCAAGGAAAAAAGCAACTCTCGTTCATCCGACACAACTTTACACTTCGCGTAACCCAACGATCGACCCGTCCTGGCTTGCTAGTTCTCTTGCGTCGGACGGCTGCTTGGGAACTCTAAAGCCCATGTGCGGAATATAGGAACCTGGGAAGGTGAAGCACAGACTACATGCAACTAGGAAGATAGGTAGGGTGTCGAAGACATACATACTACGGAGCTGAATGTTAGTTTGTGGGAGACAGGCGAGGGCCAAACTTCCAGATCACTTACAACCACTCTTGCCGCATGACAGCACCGTCTGTGCCCTCGGCGAACTCGACAACACGGAATGCCGATCGGATCTATATAACATCGTCAATTGGAGGCCTACAAGAGGGCAGTTGGGGTTTGAAAAGACTCACCAGAACCAAAACGCAAGAAATATTAATGGCATATAGGAGACGTCTCCAGTTAGGGTTGATCTTCCGTGGTGACCCCTTGACGGATACAGTACCGCCGCTACCAGCATCTTCATACCTTGACTGGAGGTTGGTCACGAATTGTCGGGAGGTGAAGTGAAAGCGGGCAGCGACAATGGTGAAAAGTCCAAACGCTGCAATCTGTATAGCAAGACCAGCGAGTGCCATATTCTTGCCCGTGTTTAATTTTTTCGCAGCGTTCTTGTCCGTGGCCTGTGTGCTTGACACCATGACGGCACCGATAAGCTGGACTACCAGAGCGACCACGTCGCAAGCAACGAAGATGGGTGTGATCCAGCGAGCTATGTTGATTAGTGCACTTTAGTTACCGATATGACTGGCATACGTACGTGGGACCCAGAGGAGCCTCATAGTCCTCTGTTGAGCGGGAACGACATGAACAACGATTCGACCAAACACGACATAGATGGCGGCAGCCATGAGGACAGGGGCAAGTATAATGACGCAAAATTGAACGGCGTAAAGATTCAGGTTGGTTGGGTCACCGGCGGACTTGATTCGATCGGCATATCCGAGGACTTCCACTATAGCACGATGGTCAGAACCTAGGCGAGATCGACGAGCACCCGGGAGAACACTTACTGAATATCGCAACAAGTTGGACTATCCACACCCAAGCTCTCTTCTGAATGGTCATGAAGGTAGACCAGAGGAAAGTCACGCCGAACAGAGCGCAGGAGACAGCGGCTACCGCCTCGAACGGATCATACCGGTAGAAAGAGACGTTCCCCTTTGGTAAAGGCATATTGACGATAGATACCTTAGGTAGGTAAGGTTAAACGGATGCACAACTAGGAACAACATTCAACTGCCAGAGCAACGAAGGCGTGGTATATAAGGAGAAACTGGATTGACTCGACAATCTAGGCTGCTAGATGTTAAAGAAGCTATAGGTACATAGTAATATAATAGGATTTGTGTCGCCCGGCCCATTATACCAACCTGACTCGTCTAGTTAGCTGCCTATGTAAAAGAGGCGCCACAACGGTGGGAAATGTGCCGGATGGTCCTGCCGAGTTGCAACCCAAAACCGACTTCAAGATGATTATTGACCGTCGAGGTATCAGGAGCTAGGAGAATGCGCCTCAATCTGGTATGAGCTTTGATAGTCTTCCATCCTAATCGGGTTTAGTGTACGAGGCAATAGGGGGGTGATGGGGTCTAGAATGCCTCGCTTGCCTCAGCTGTGTACTCAGCCTCGAGGAGCAAAAACTATCCGATATTTATGACGCGTAAGCGGAGATTCACATAGCAAAGATAAGGATCTATTCTCTATTCTCTATAGTCTCTAGATAACAGACTACCTACACAAGAAGCATACGAAGTGGCATTTCCGGCGGTGGCTTAGACTGGTCTACTCAGTTCGTATCACGTCCCTAGTAATTTCCCGTACGTCGTCTCAACTCTGAATCCCATCCGATTGGGAAGGGGGTATCAAACCAAACACACGAAATCAAGGCACAAGGCTCCTATCTAAAGGTCCCATTTCTCACACATATAAGCGGAGCGAATGAATATTCACTACTGTCTTCCAAAAATACTACGACGAACCATCATATAACATGCGTGTGCTTAATGCTGCTAGTCTAGTAAAGGACTACTAATGTTTTGATAGGTATCTCACGGTAGGCAATTTCATTTTTCATATCCGTCTCCTACTTATACAGACACTAATAACAAAGCATTCACAGGTAGTACTAAAGTCTGAATTTGAAGAGGCGGCTATATGATTGCCTACCCAGGTAGTCGTAGATGTGAATTACCTATACATTGTCATTATTCGCAATATCTTCTCTAATGTACGAAAACAGCCAAACAGCGTACAGCTCTAGGTAGGTAAATAACTATCGCCGCTAATCTACCACACGTAAATCCCCTTCTCGGGATCATATTTCCTTCGCGGTACCTCCGGGTTGTAGTAGAACTTAGTCTCCAGCTGTGAAAAGCGGAACTGGAAGACCGTCATCTCCTCTTCGTACGGCGCCAGGATCTGGTCCAGGACGCACTCCTTCCCGGTCAGGAACGACTTCTCCGCGCCGCACGTCTCCCAGAGACGCCCCCAGACCCGGCAGTACTCCCAGTACTCGGGCAGGTAGCCGGCCTGCGACCAGTCGAGGAGCGCGACGACCTTGGACCCGCGGACGAGGATGTTGCGCGGGTGCAGGTTGTTGTACGTCATGACGAGCCGGTGCCGGAGCATCGCCGTGGTATCAAACATGGACCAGAGGGCGTGGAAGCGCGGGTCGCGGTCCGCGACCTCCTTGGTGTTCTGGTACCAGGCCCGGAGGAGGCCGCGGTTGAAGTCCTTCTCGCCCGCGTACACGCGGTTCGCGGGCACGCACTCGAAGAAGTCGTCGCGGACGGGCGTCCCGTCGACGGCGCCGACGAAGGGCCCCTCCTGGGACGCCAGCGTCGCGAAGTGCCGCCGCAGCTGCGCGACGACGTCCGTCTTCTCGCGCGCCGAGTACGCGGGCCACGCGTGCTCGAGCGGCCGGCCCTCGACGTACTCCATCAGCATCTGCGCGTCGTCCGTCGGGCCGTCGTCGTAGAGGACCTCGTACACCTCGGGGACGGGGACGTCGGTGTACTCGCGGACGATGCGCATCGTGTAGGCCTCGCTGAGCAGCCGGGACGTGCCCTGCTTGACGACGGTCCGCCCGTCGGGCATGAGGTACGCGTGCGAGGAGACGCCGAGACGGCCGCCCTCCTTGACCGCGCGGGCCAGCTCCGAGTCGGGGATGAGGCAGCTCTCGTCGAGCCTCGAGCTCCTGGCGGCGCCGGACTTGTTCTTGCCCAGCGAGATGGAGGCGAGCCGGGAGGTTATGTCTCCTCCATGTTTGGGGGCTGGGATGTCGACAGACGTCGTATCCATTGCGTAGATAAGAGTTGGGGACGGGAAAAACTGAATAGGCCGCTGTCAACTTAGCTGAAGCCAAGTTAAGGGGTAAGTAGTTTTCGGCTTAGTTTGCGAAATTACCCGCAACTTGGGTATCTGTTCATCAACAGGAACAGACGGATTTATACTAGATTGGTAAGAGCGATAGCCGTGTCGCTTGTTACAATGCCTTTGTAGGAATAAACAGTGATTGTTTCTTAGGACGCCTTGGTGATAGGTACATTTTAGGCACGTATTTTAAACAATGCCCTTGTTCTATGAATTATCAATATTGTAAACAAGGAGCGAACTTGATACCGAGAAAACCAGATAGCTTCTCACGACAACATCATTTAGGAGATTCCATTTAGGATTGTGCAATATTACTATCTTGTCTTTTGTTCTTTCACCTCTTCGATGGAGGATTTCTTAGTATGAAGGACCTTGTAATCAACGTCCTCGAGCTCCCCTATGTTCCTCCCTTAGGATCTGATCAACGCCTCAATGCAGGTGGCTAGTAGGTATCCGAACTCGACGCATTTGTCCTTCTTCCTCTGGCAAGAACCATTCTTCATTCGGATCACAACCTGGCACCAAAATAATGACCAGTCGGGGTCAAGGCGGAACGGGGGGTGGTCCATCTATGTTATATTAGCGCACAACACTCCTACCAGTATTGTGACGGCAAAGATCCTAGGGCTTACCTCACTAAGTCTTAATCTATGCCCTGTAAATAAGGGAAACAAAGCGAGCCGTACGTATCCTTGCTATCGTCTATCCTCCTAGTTCGTAGATGGCGTGCGAATGGGCTTCGACAGGCTGGTACTCGGCAACCTTAGAGTTGTTGGTGCTAGGTGAATCGATGTTACCCAGCTGTGAAGCGTCCTGGGCCTGTCTGCCGTCTCTTCGCGCTTTCATGGACCGGTGGGTGCGACGGATCAGGTAGAGAAGTAGAATGACGGCAGCAATGCCAAAGGCGCTACCTACGGCTATGGCTACTATCTCCCCGGAAGACAAGGTCGGGCCACTGGGCGCTTCTGCCGGTTGGCTGCTTTTTGGCTCCGGGGCAATTGTGAATGTCACCTCAGAATTGTCTTGCGAAGTGGCTGACGATGCTGACGATTGGGTCGATGTTTTGGTCGACGAGCTGATCTGGCTCGAAGGCGCTACTGCGCCCGGGGGCAGGCCGTTGAAGTCCTCGTTGAGCTGGCATCCCTGCTCCGAGTTGCAGTGGTATCCAAACGGACAGCAGTCTGTGCCGCATGGGGGAAGCGGCTTATTGAATACAGTCGTCACGACTTCCGCACCGGATTGCTGCAGACTAATATCGCAGGGGATGGTTTTGATCATGTTGCAGGTGTGCGTCCCGGGGCAGCATATCAACGTCGTATTGGCGGCAGTGAACAGGCAAGAAGTGTTTGGCCTGCAGCAGAAACCATCAGGTTGCACGCCCGGTTCGCAGATGATGTAATCGGGGTTTCCGCACTGCGACCCCATCTTGACGTGTGCGTACGAGTGTTTGAGTAGGTATCAATACTCTAGAGACGAGGGAACCGTGTGGGTGTTGTGTTGATTTGAGTATGGATATTCTAGAGAGAAGGGAAGCCGAAAAGTCAGGCGTCCGAGAGCGAATGTGAATGTGATCGAACAAGATAAGAATTTGAAGTTTGACAACGTTGCCCACTTCGCACTGGTCGTGGTATTTTATTTTTCCTTAGGGTCAATATTTTTTTTGCCCATCAGCTTGTGCCCGCGTAACGGCACTATGCCACGAATAAAAGCTGCAAACTGTGTAGGCAGAGCATGGAACTGAATTTCCTTCGTAAGAGGTCACCTATCGTCCACTTGCAGGTATTCCATAGACAAATTAGGAGTCTACCACTTCCTTAATTGAGTACCGGTAATATAAATCTTATAACAAGCAATTCGCGCAGATATTAGGAAAAAGTAAGTAGGTAAATTATTTATGTATTACGAATTATTACGAAAAATGCAAATATCTAGGTAATTGTAGATATTGGGTATTGGAAAAGAAAAAAAAAGGTGTCACCTAGGGGATTCGAACCTACAAGCAACCACAGTTAAAAAAAAAAAAAAAAAGGTAACATTCCCGAGCTAACCAACTAGGCCACTACCTTCCGTAACCACCAACGAAGGATGGAGAGTACAGTCACGGCGTTAGCAGGGAGCCCGGGACATGTTGAATTACTGCTGCATTAAAACATATTATAAGCCTTACTTTAGGAGGTAGGTATTCCTTTTACCTGAATTTCAAGAGATATATCATGCTGTCGTCTTCTTAACACTCTTGTTCTATCTCGCAACCCCTCCATCGCTGAGCAACAAGCCAGCTTCAAACAAACGTCGTCCAATATATCCTCGTCTCCTCTGCCCCTAATTGAAAAAGGGGCTAATTTTGCTTACCTAATCAATTTGATACATCTGATTGGTCACAATGACGACCTACCATCGATACTACCACAATCAGGGCTATAGCTTCAAAGTTTTCATAGTGTTCACAAAATAAATAATTGAAAATTATATTACATCAAATAGTCAGATCCTATGCTGCCAACCCAACCTTTCCCGGGTTTATGCTACGACATTTCGAATTTAAGGAGGTACCTGTTAGGCCAGACGAAGGTTAACCAGTGTTAAAAATTTGTGTGACGGATCACCATTAATGCTTGTTCTCTCTACTATCACACAACCCTCTCATAAAATCGTTTTACGCTGGTCGGTACCTCCGGCTGAGCAACCTGACCCGTCACCCGTACGAGTCTGCCACGATGTTTGCAGCGGGCTGCGTAATATTACCATGCAGTCTTCCTAGTAAATAAGTTTGCAGCTTATCCCATCCTAGGCTAATGTCACATCTCGAGTAGAAGCCGGGCGCAGGTTGGGTGCAGCCATTTTGGCTATTGTTTGAGCTGATGGAGAAACTCCTTAGTACGGCAGCAAGCGGACTACAGATGAGATAGCTGGTTTGGTTTGACGATACACAGGCCGCCGAGGTGTCGGGACTAGGCTGTTGAGGTTCCCATAGCGCATCTTCGACTATGTCGGATCATCTAAAAAGAGGAGTTCTGTCGTTCACTAATGATTAATCGAAGTACGTACCTGTAGATTCACCTGTCATTTGAGTATTGGGAATTAGCGTTTATGAAGAGGTAGTAGGTGTATAATGTGTTCAATCTGCCTACATATAAAGATTATCATAGCGCCACATCTCCCTTTCCCCCTTACTGAATATGAAATTACGTCTTTCCCAACTTCTCGAGACCCAAAGACCCGACTAACTCATAAATCCTGGTTGTTCATTCTCGTACCTGGATGGGATCTCAAGTCTCGATGCTTTTACTCATTTGATTCATGGCCACTTTCCGCGGCAACCGCATCCCAGGCTCCATCGCCTTCCTGCTCATCAACAGCGACAGATTCTTCCATGACAGGTTTAATCGCGAAACTCCTGATTGCCAACTTAAGCTCGGATGGAGGAACAATCCTCATGCTGAGGATTTCCTGTATCATCTGTGTCTTGTCCACCATGACTTCGCCCACGTTTCTGTGGTCGTTCCGATAGGAGTGGTCATCAAAGGCATGATTAACCTCGTAAGCGTAGCTATGGTAGTCCATACCCAAGATGCCCTCGATGGTGAGCTTGGCGAGGTTCTCGAGGAAGGAAACCTGGGCTAGGTCCAAGACGTTGTAGCCCTCGGGTGTGAGTACGGCCAGATTTGCTCCAATTTTGGGCTGCGAAAGGAACTCGACGAGGCCCACGTTTTGTAGACGGATCGCAGTCTGCAGCGGCGTGTCCCCGTGTTCGTCCTTGGTCTCTATCTCCCTATTCATGGAATATAGAGTGACGAGAATCTCCTTGCTGCGCCATTCGGCTACAGCCAAATGAATAGCTGTATATCCTTTGTTGTTACGTGCCCTCAAGTCCGCGTGATTTCGCTTCAGAACCGGTAATACTTCACGGGCCTCGCCGGACACTGCCATGTGGAAAGCAGTATTACCTTCCGGCGTTGCTTTATCTTTGTCTGCACCGTTTTCAAGGAGGAACTGCACCAACTCGTGCTGATTTTCTCTGGCTGCCCTGTGCAAAAGAGTATGGCCCAATGTGTCTAGTTGGTCAACAACTGCCCCCTTCTCGATAAATGATCGAACCACAGGGATAGGCGTGGTTGCGGGGAGGCAAGAATAAGCAGTCTGATTCCTCTCATCCACTATTTGAATGTTGATTTCGGACCTGACCAGCATCTCCAGTATTCTTGGGTTGCTGAATTTAGTTGCAGAGTGGAGGAGATGACCGTGGCGACTCATCAACTCAGGCGCACCTAGCTCTTCCAACATGATGTCAACAACATCTTCCAGCTTGGATTCGGGCGCCAGATCTAGAGGCGTCTTTTCAGAGTGATTCTTGATACTACTGTCGATATTCTGCGCTATCTTCCGAATGACAGTATCATGGCCTCTTGATACGGCGACGTGTAGTACAGTATTACCTGTATTATCACGATGGTCTATCCTGGCACCTTTCTCGACGAGTAGATCGAAAATCGAATCACAACCGCCACCTGCGGCAGAGAACAAAGGCGTTTCTCCGTCTGGTGACTCGGAATCCACATTTGCATTGTGGTCGAGAAGTATCCTGGCGACAGTCGATTCTCGTAACGAAGCGGCAAAATGCAGCGGATACCGATTGAAGGCTGGTTTCTCAATATCGGCGTTTTTGCCTATGATTGTTTCAACCATACGCTCTTGGCTCCTTTCCACGGCTGTACATAAAGCAGTCCAGCCGTCCTGATGAGTTGCATCTATGCCATCGGCGTGCTCATTAAGTAGCGCTTCGAATACGCGTAAATGGCCAAAGAAAGACGCTGCTCGAAGTGGCGATGCCTCCCCTTCGAGTAGTTCCTCCTCCACATGCTCTATGTTGTGAAGTGTTTCGTGGTCTTGCGCAGCCATTGGCGTGTTTTGAGCGATAGTCTTCATGACGAGTCTTGCGTTGGCCTTAGCTATCATTCTGTTTGTTTCTATATGGCCAGATCGCCACTTCACGAAGGTGCTCGTATTCTGGTAGATTGATTTAACCTGGGTCGTAAAGTTTGGCATTTCCACGTGCTCAACTTCTCGAATATGCCTCGCAGCAAATCTGAGGGCATACATAATCAGGTTCTGGCTTGGGCCGTAGTCAGAGGGTGTCTGCGTTAGACTTCGGAGACGTAGGAAACAGCTATGAGCCATCTCAAAGCCAGCGTCGTCGTAGGTGAAATAGTACCATGGAGCGAGACCTGTGGTGTCGGTAGTCAAAAATTCGCGGACAGTTATGTGTTCCAGATATATCACACCATCGACCACCTTAACCAAGCCGTCAAGTATGTTACGAAGGGTACGTTCGAAGTTGGGCTGAATAAAATCTTCGACCTTCTCTAGATCTTCGGAGCATTGGTGTGCCGCGCTGTACCAGTTCAGATCCGAAAGTGTAAGCGGGACATATGAAGCGACAATGGCTTGCAAAAGAGATTTTGTCCAGTCACGATGTCTCAGAGGTACTCGTCCGAGCATAGACGAGTATATACCTTGAATGTTGGTAGGTTTGTTCCTGAGCATGTTCCCCATTATACCGCGCGATACTCCGACAGAGTTGTCGAGGTCCCTAAGAAGCGCAGAGGCCCAAAGGAAGCTACCTTGAGAATCGCGCTCAAGTTCTTCTGTCAGCCACATTTTATCTTCATCCGGTATCTTATGGGATTTGTTTAACTTGGAGACTCTATCGTGAATGAATTTGTTGACACCTTCGCTCATCTGCAAGGGGTGTCTGTCCAGCCGAAGAACGAAAGACCAAGCATAAGCGTCCGCATCACGGCGGAGATCCGTCAATATCGTCGAGTTAGGTCTGTTCGTCAGCATGATTCGGATCTTTGACTCGGAATCTTCTGTTTCTCTCAAAGCGGTCCTAAGCCATTGGGTGTGAATCGAGTTTGAGTCGTCTTTGCATTCATTCAGGGCGTCAATGATGATGTACGTGTTGCCAATATATGGATCTTGTAGGCATTTCTCAAGAATACCGACGAGAGTAGGGAGATCTTGCAGCCATAGATTACCCTTCATCGATAATGCATGCCTTGTTAGACTAGGAGTCTTGGACATAAGCTGGTAAAGGATTGTGCGGATGACTGCAGTGCTGTGATTCCGATTTTCAACAGCGGAGTCGCAGAAAAAAGAGCATATGGTAGCGTCGGTCTCGAGTTTTTCGAGATGCGTCTTGAGATATCGAGCCAGAACTGATTTCCCACAGCCTACTGGCCCCTCAACCCATAAAAGGCCCCGGTCAGGGGAATTTGACATCCAATCCATATAGGCCCTGTCCTTCATGAGCCAGTCGCAGGTGCCCTCGAGAGGCTCGGAGATATTCTGAACCATGTTTGAGGCGCCAATCAGGTATAGGGAGTTCAGGATCTTCTGCTGGCCTTCCGTCATGGACTCTGGTTCATTCGCATGTCAGCTTCATACTCGCCTGATCTGCGTAGTATAAATATACTCTCTCACCTTGTGTGGGTTCTAGCGATACGCTTTGAGATTGGATCACAAGCCGAACGAGATTAAAAATGGCCCCTTCTACTACACTCTTGCCGCCAGCTTTCATCTTCGAAATTGTGAAGTGATCTTCTTCTAGCGAGATAGGCTCTTCACTTGGAAGCCCGACGTATGCAGACGCTGCATCAGCAATCTAAAATTCCCATGTAAGCTACTAAGGCGATACAATATGCTGGGAGGAGATACTCACTATGGCTGAAACAAGTCCCTTTCGAGTCTTTTGCGCCTCATAGAATGATGTGATGCCCATCTTCTTTGATCGAGGAATGAATGATTCGTTTATTTTCGCAAACTCGGCCGAGTTCCTTTCCAAGCCAGTCTTTTCTGGCAGGACCGCGGCCAAGTTGTGCAGGAAGTTCCACATAGCATGGTCAGATCCGTGAGGCGCTCCGAGAAATACCGCATGCTTAGTACTGCGCAGGATATCCCCGTACAGATTGTTCTGTTCATGAGCGAGGACGATACTCTTCTTGAACACGATGCCGCCAAGGTCATGGCAAATGAAGATGATGGGTTTGCGCTTATTCTGGGCTGTACGGGCAATCTTGAGCTGTTCGAGAAGGTTTCGAGCGACATCGACGAGGGCATTGTGAGACTCCTTGAATATGTCGTGTTGGTAGCCATAACTCAATATTTTGACGTTGGGTAGTTTCGAAGGTAGCGTGTCTCTCAACCAAAGTGTTCCATCCTTATGGGTCCATGTCTCTAACGAATTTCCCACGAGGCCATGGATAGCAATTATATAGGCGTCTGGGTTATCGCCCACAGGCGCCTGCGGTTGTAACCCGTAGACTGCATCTTGATCGGCCGGAGACCTGTTTACGAGCCTGGAGAGTCCGTGCCTAACGCGACGCATATTGGAAGACGGTCGGGGACTTTCAGATTAAGACAAAGATTATCCAACAAAGTTCGTCGTACGGATGATTATGGGTTCCGGAGTAGTAGGCGTGCTTGCCATTCCATATCACAGGACCTAAGATGGGCAGATGCTGTCAGGGTATTTATATCCGACTCAAATTTGAGCTAGGTGCCTAGTGGTTCTCTCATTCCTCGTATCTCGTCTTTCATCTTCTCAACTACCGAATTGTTGATCAGCGTCGGTTATCGCGTTACTAGGGGATAGGATGTTCTCCAGCTACAAAAATAATCGTCCACTCACTCATTGCCCATCCATATGACTATTCATTTCCATCTAGCCACTTGGACCACCCAGGAAAAGGTGCTCCCTCATTTAGTAGAGCTCATGCTGTTCTATTAGTCGTGAGCTTAGTCGCCAAAACTTGGTGTGCGAGTAAGTCAGGAAGACGTGGAACAAATCTAACCGAACAGATACCTAACATGAAAGTCAAATATCCCAGATATCCAATACATACCTAGGTACCTAGGTAGGTAGGTAGCTAGAAGAGTAGTGCCCAACCCCAGAATTCGCCTAGGCACACCTGATCTTCCATGGCGCTATTATCGGGCGAAACGCGATGTTATCGCATGAGGCTGAGGTTTGCGAGGAGTTCGGCACGTTAAGTCATTGCAATATAGGAACAATATAAAAACAGAGGACTATAATAGGATGGACCAAAGTTTCAGCGCGGCATTATCTGTCTATGGATGCCACTTGGCTGGCAGTTGCTGATTTGTGCGAGCGCTCACACGAGAAGACTACGAATTAGAAGGACGCGCAAAATGTGTCAGGTGGGTTTATGTTAACCGAGGGTAGTATTGGAAGCTACGGTTGCTATCTGCAGAGCCGCATAGAGTAGTAGTAACGATCTTTCTACCCATTCATTAAATTTACCTACCTACCTATCTGGGATTATACGATTTACCGTCCCGAAACCAGGTGGACAAGGCTGTAACGGCAAGCCGAACTCGGTAGTTCAGCTGGAGATCGTCGGTCATACAATGAACTGAAATATTCTAACTTTGCTAGCTATTGGATGTCTTGATAAAAATGCACATACTGACAGCTCATACCCACGGCCGACCATGTTTGGTAGATATTTGGAGTGCAGATGATCAAGCCCAATACCACATACCATGATAAGCGCCATCACTTTGGTGTACACTTGAGTGGATGTTAAGATCACCCCGCGTGTAGGCGTTGCTTCTTGCTCGAGGCCCCCTTTACTTACCCCTTTTCACGATGGAGTCTTGCCACGGCTCTCCGCTCCTCAACCCCTCCACGCCCGCTCTTCAGGGTACAACGTCATCATTTTCTGCCTCATTGGCTGCTTCATTTGCGGCAGAACTCGTGTTTCAATCTGAATTGGTTACCTATATAAGGTAAGCAGGCCAAACTTCGTGCAACAGACATGCCGATAACCGCTCCAGCTCTCCCTGAGCGTCCAATGGGCACTCCAGCGTAGAACAACAAGAGAGCATAGATGCCATATCTTCCAATACATCGCAGCCAACATTCTCAGGACTAAGAAAGTTCCACGTGAACAGCTCCGAGGGAATGCCAGCCCCGTATCTGGTTTGTCGAAGGACAAGATGTCCACATCACGCCGTTTGAGAGGGGAAAACGGCCAGTGATCTACTAACCACTCCAAGCAGTTCAGGATACACAACTCCAGTTATCGACAGGAAACCAGGCTTCGACAGCAGCGTTGTAATTCTCCATCTGGTGACTATGATAACCATGATATTGCAGACGTGGCATCACGTAGCTCTACATCTGCTTAAGTTAGGCACCTACCTAGGTATAATGATATGCGGTTAGCACGGATTTGCTAGGTAAAGTCTATCACCAAAACATCGTTAAGGGAGATGATGTCGGCTCTAACAATGTCAGTGATGCCCAAACTTGTGGTAATACTCCTCGATAACGGGCGGATACTTTTGGAGGTGTGTTCAAGGATGATTTGAGGAACGAGATTTCATTGTGTAAAGACTTAGCTTGTAGGCAGTATTATATAAAATCTATGTGATATTCACAGGTATGAAGATGATATCGGGGCAGCTACTCACAACGAACCAAAAGGGTTATGCTATCATCAACATGGTTGGCGGGTCAAACCCCTGAACGGCTTCAAATGAATCTGGCACTGAATAAATGCAATTGGCCAACGCTGGCATATCCGTACGTAGGGGCTGTTCATTGGTTCTATATGGAAAATCAGCCTAACGAAGGGGGATTTGGCGGAATGCTAATGTTAGCCTTAGATATATTAAATACGTAGCAGCTGAGGGTAAGGTAGGGCAAGGTAGGGCAAGGGAACAGCAAGAGGCTAAGCCTGTCAAAGGCAGCCATGGGTCCCACCCCTATTATCAGTTAGGTTACTTTAAGTGCATGTGAGGAAACTGAGTATGAGGTGAACACTATTTCGCCTTTCTATCAGTCATACGTATAATCTAAGAGGATTTTAACTAGTTTTACTGAGCTACTACATACCATCACTCTCCGTCCTACCTCTTCATGGACAACTATAGTCAACTTGAGCTAGCTCCTACCATATAAGATAGTTCCTATGTTAGGTGGTACCTATGTAGGTTTAGGGCTACGTGCCCCAGCCGCAGTTAGAGTCGCAGTCTCGGATCTAACTGATAAACTGTAGAGGCTCGTGATTCGAGGCGGCAATGGTACCATTATGAGATAACGTATCATCCAGGCTGTCAAGCTCGTAATGCTACAGCTGTCATATTCTATGAGCAGGTATGTTAGAGTTGCTAGACCGTAGCTTGAACTCGGGGTTAGGTGCGCATGTACTAGTACTAGAATCATTGTATCGATCATGATCCGTTCTGTGTTCCAATTCGACTAGGAGTTCATAATTACCACCACGCTCGGTTTTCCTAGGAAAGTAATGCGCAATGGATGATTTACATACCTAGGTATTCTCGAGTCTCTGGACTAATAAGGACCGAGCTCCGGGTGGCTACATGAGAGTGTAATTGTAAATGCATGTCTCATGTCTCACAAAGAAACTCAACCCAACCCAACTCACAGGTGGCGGCTTTGAAGAAATATGAACCAGTCTCGTTTCCATTAAGTACCTACCGACATCCTAGCTTAACCCTTTCCATATTGACACTCTCCCTTGATGCTGTTAGTAGATTAGATAAATATATGTACCTATATATGTACCTACTAGGTACCTAATGATGCGTCACAAGTTACAACTCATGGCAATCTTTAGCGAAATCTCGAAATTGCGCTGCTGCCTCAGTTTTGTGCTCCTTTCTATATTCAATTGAATTGTGGTTTCAACAGCTCGTTGCTTTAGTCGGCTGTTATTAGTCACGGAGCATCTTGAGTGAAACAATTGATAGTTCGAGAAGGATGAAAGGTAATAAGAATACCTTAAGAAAAGATGTTGAAAAATGACTTAGCTTCTTATTGTTTACCTGAAGCTTTGGCCCGAGCTTTGGGAGAGGAGAGAGACATTGTGGGGAACTGGGGAGAAAAACAAAAGACCGATTAATGTCCGGGTGGAAATAACCCCTGTAATCCCAGCTCCCATTGTGGTACAGAGGTCTTAGGTACCTAGCCAGCTAGCTCCTAACTATTAGCTCCTAACTGTTTAGCACCACTGTTAGCACCACGATTTTTCGCGTATGGAGCTGAATGAAATTTCTAGCCAACCTTCTTCTCGCGACTCATTAGAGAAGAAAAAAAAGTGCCCACGGCAAAATTAATTTGTCATTCTGTCATTCCAGTGCAGTCCAGCCCAGTCTATCGACCGTGATCGTACCCTACTTGATCTACTTTATTCCGTACTCGAACAACGCTTTTGTTTCGTTCGCCACCTTACTATAACAAAGTACACCATCATCGGACATAGTCACTGTTGTCGCATCTTTTGTTCTCTATTCATCTTTCAATCTCCAAACACGGACTTCCCAACCTGAACAGTCTAGACTGTTGACTTTTATCTCGGACAGTACAAGTACATCCATCCCTGCCCAGGTGCTTACACTTACGTTAGCACGCGCCGCGTTTAAACGTACAAGTACCACTTGGCTGTGCTTCCGTAATAATCCATCCTCATTTTCTGCCTTCTGCCCTCCGCCTTCTACCCGCTGTCCAACTGCCCGCTGCCCGCACCCATCGCCTGCAACCTTGAACCTGCACCTACTCCGAACCCGTCTAAACAAATCTCCAAATCAAATTCCCATCAAAAATCGTTTTCTCCACTACACGTCTAACAAACCTTCCTCGGTTTTTATTCATCCGCACAATTCTCATTCTCATCGACGAACCTCCTCTCGTCTTCGCCACGAAGAATTAAAAAAATTCCTCTGTCCTTCTCTCTTCTGCATTTGCATTTCCTCTCCGACATCACCGGCTCGATTTAGTTCTCTGTCCGGTCCGCCGAGTTTTCTGTATTAATTCGTAACATCCGACGCACTTCGTCCTTTCTTTCGCGCCACTGGACTCGGTACACCTCTACTGCTTTCGAGCTCTACTATACTGCATCAGTCGTTTGTGGAATCTACTGCATTCTTATTGAGGCAGCTTGCACTCGCAGGGCTTATCATCGAGCTATTCCTGTCGAACTAATCGACAAGATCAAACCCGTCCGATCACGCGCGCAAATTTCTTCTCTCTAGACAACCATGGCGACAAACGGTAGCATTAGTCGGGACACTGGTCGGGAGGACCAATTTATCCCGTCATCAGCCACCTCTGCCACACACTCCGTCAGTGCCATCCAACCCGCCGAGCAAAGCAGCAGCACCTCGCCCAACAGCAACCTCGGAAAGGATGAAGTCGCCTGGTTCTTCGTCGAGCAGTACTACACTACCCTGAGCAAGAACCCCGAGAAACTTCACGTAAGTCCCTGTCGCATCTACCATAGCTGATCCCGCTAACTGTTTATCTAGCTATTCTACAGCAAGCGCTCCCAATTCGTCTATGGCTTAGAAGCCGAGATTGCCAACGTTTCTGTTGGCAGAGGGGTATGTTTCCCGTATCGCCGCCTCTCGTATTTAGAGCCGTACTAACACGTCCATTTTAGAACATCCAGGAGCGTATCAAGCAGCTAGACTTCCAGGACTGCAAGGTCCGCGTTTCCAACGTCGACTCCCAAGCTTCCTTTGACAACATTGTCATCCAAGTAATCGGCGAGACTTCCAACAAAGCTGGTGACCCCAAGAAATTTGTCCAGACTTTTGTTCTCGCCCAACAGCCGTCGGGATACTTCGTGTTGAACGACATTCTTCGATATATAGATGAAGAGGATGAGGAGCCCGCGGAGGCTGCCCAGGAGGAGCAAGCAGAGCCCGAGGCTCAGCCTGTACCAGAGACGAAGGAGGAGCCCGAGGCACAGCCCACTGAGCCTGCTGAGAAACCTACCGCATTCGATGCTGATATTATCGATGAGAAGTTGGAGGAAGCCAGCGTAGCTACCAAGGACGTGGCTCCAACTAACGGTGACGTACCAGTCGAGACGGCAGCTAGTGAAACCGCAGCTGCTCCAGAACCTGCCAAGCCAGAGCCTGAAGCGGTCCCTGTCTCTGACCCCGAAGTCGCCGCCCAAGAAGTGGCCGAGGAAGAGTCTAAGGAGCCCGAGAAGCCTGCCGATCCAAGCCCAACTCCCGTACAGGCGCGTCAGCCGCCCCCTGCTGCTGCGGCTGCACCTGCACCTGCAGCTCCGACTCCGTCGCAACCCCCGAAGCCTATGACTTGGGCGAGTCGCGCTGCCGCCGCTGCAGGCCCTCGACCTGTAGTACCGCTCTCACCGAGGGTGGTAACCCCCGTAGCTGGACAACTACCGCGCCCCGGGGCCGCTACTCAACCAGCAGCAGCGCCTCAAGCATCTGCTCCAGCCCCGAGTTCCGAGACTGCAGCTCCTGCCGCGCCCGCTAAAGAGACAGCTACGGAGTGGCAAACTGCCGGCGGCGACTCAAAGCGACAGAACCGACCTCAGTCGATTTCTGGACCCCAGGGCGAGAAGGATGGTACTATGGGATATGTCAAATACGTAACGGAGAAGGTAAAGAACGATGATTTGAGGGCCGCCTTGGCACAGCATGGCGAGTTGGTCTACTTTGATATCAACCGCCAGAAGGTATGTTATCTACATCATAATCAATAGCGACCCAACTAACATGTTTAATAGAACTGCGCGTTTGTCGAGTTTTCCACGGCCGCTGGTTATCAGGCTGCTGTAGCCGCAAACCCGCACGTGGTCAACGGAGAAAACATCATGGTCGAGCCCCGTCGCCCTAAAGCAGGGGCCTATGGTGGCAGCAACTACACCGCCGGACGAGGAAACATGCAGAGCCGCCCAGGACGCGGGGGCTTCGATGGCCGTGCGGGAAGCCAAGGTGGACGAGGGAACTTTGGAGGCCAGGGTCGCGGTAGAGGCGGCGGCGCCCCCCGGGGTAGGAGCACTACCCAGGCAGCCAACGCATGAATGCATTCGTAGGAGCACCGAATGTTATATGGTCGAAAGAAAGGGTGCAGGGTGCCTGAACTGGGAGTTCCATTAGGACCGAAAAGTTCTAACCATAATGCCCCAAGAGATTTTAGAGATGGGGTGTTGGAGTTTAGACGCGGATGGTTTATGGCTTGAGCTCGACTCTCCGCGGATACCCTCCGAGGTACCTTGGAGCGGAGCTTGATCGGATCAAGCGTACATGACGCGATCATCATTAGCTACCTAATATTACTTTACGCAAAGGAGGGGGGTTTGTACATTGATGGATGGCAGGAAAAAAAAGTTATTGCGCTCATCTGCATGGAGGAGTGAAACGGGTGGATATGGGCATTCAGGGACCAGACTTTTACGATTGTACAATACGGCAAAGAGTCAAAATATCTTTACCTCTGTACTAGTGTAATGTTATTCGCTGAATCTGTATTTTTGTTATCGGCGTATGTCGATGCCCTGACTATCTTGGGCTATTATGTGGGTGTTCGTACTAAGCAAGACTCTTGCTTGTAGGTCAGCTCATTATTAGTTAGCACAAGCACTTCCCCTGTTTTGTTACTAGTTACATTTCGCGGATAGGTTTGTTTTGCAGACTAGATCTGATATAATAGACGTCGTTTTGTTTTACTCTCCCTTTCCTCGACTTCCTCGAGTGACATGTGTAGATTTTGAAGACTCTAGCTCTAGATTGTCCAGGACACCTGCAAAGTACTGAGGTGCTTAACAATGGAGACTGAAACTATTTTCTTCCTCTTGATCCCCTTGGTGGGCGTGGGCGCGGTGATTTTAGGTAGACTTCGCCTGCCTATCGCTTGTACCGCCAGCGGCGGCGATTCAGGAACTTGGTTGGTTATGAGTTGGAAATTTTCAGGCTTAGCGGACTCTGCACGAAGAAGGAAAAATACCTAGAGAACTAACATGGGAAGTAGCTAAAACCGCCGCACAGCTTTCTATGAGGTCATTTGGGGCTTATGCGCGAGATCGCATGCCAGTACCACCATTGCGCGGGCCGCGGGCGCCTGCCTGGGCCGGGACCTGGCGATGGAGTAGATTGCGCGCTGGACTTTTCGAGTCCGCCGGGCTCCGGCCCGACCCGACCCGACCCGAAACCCAAGGCCCCTTTCACGGATCTTGACGTTGTCTGCGGTGACATCATCTTCCAGGAACTGGCGCTGGAGACGAAGCCGCGGGGTGGTATGATGATGACTGTTAAAGAGAGAATTCTATACTAGATAATGGGAAGCCTAAGAGCTAGATTAGGAGCACCTGAGCATGTATTAAAGGAATAGAATATACGGTAATGCAAGTTACCAGATACATAGCCATTTAGACACCTTGGTAATGATCTCGACATGTCATCAGATGCGATGTTCATTTAGCTGAGAGGATACGTGTGTTATTAAATGTGAACAACTCACAGTAGCCCCTAAGAGACCACATCTAAATACCTTCGACCGACCCCCCTTAGTCAGATAGCCAAAATGTGAACAGGCCTATAAATCTGCGGTAAAGCCCGCGTAGCGACCGTAAGAATGAGAGGGTATCATCCATTCCCGCCAAAGCCCAACCGTAGTAAACTCCAAAATAGAAGGATAGCGAGTGAATTTCGGCTTCCAAGAAATGCGAGCGACTACACCTAAAACGCCTTGTTTACTTGAACTCCCAAATATCACCCGATATGCAATTCCCTCTTCTATAAGCCTCCAATGACACGAGGAAGGGGTATCAATGATTGTAGAGAATGAAACCGATTAATGGAAAAGGAAAAAAAGAAAAAGAAAAAAGAGTAGAGGCCAAAACAAAGAGTTGGGATCGGATCCCTTTCTCCATCAGACCTGTGCCTCACGTTACCTCCTAGCACCCTCTATACTTGTTCGGCTGGGCGCACGGGCACGAGTCCCGTAAAGCTATCTTTGTCATCGTCGTCGTCGTGCCTGACAGACGCGCCAAAGGTCACACCCGCATTGCTCTCGGTACTAGCGACCGGAGGCGGGACGGTAACGCCACCCGGGCCCCCAAGCTCCCAGCTGCCGACGCGCTCGTGCCGAGCACCGTTCTTGGCGACCGACACGTCGCGGTCCGGCTCCATTTTCTCGGCGCCCTTGAACCCGCCCAAGCTGCTGTGGCGCCTGGCAGCAGCCTCCGCAGGGCCCTTGCGCCGGATCCGGATCCCGCCGAAGACGAAGGCCGTTATACCGGCGAGACCGATAACCCCGAGGGTAATGATAGCGCCGATAACACCAGCGACTGCCGGGGACAGGGATACGTCGCTATTCGTATCGTCGCTGCCGCTCGGAGTGCCGGATGAGGTTCCCGAACTGTGGCTCAGCGCGCTGCAGAAGAGCGTGACGGAGGAGCACATATCGCACCACACCGATACTTCGCGGATGGAAAACTTGTCCATCTCGTCGACGAAGTCGGACCAGCGCATCCGCGTCTCCGAGTTGCCGCGACCGAAGAGGGGATACTCCGTCATCGGCGCGCCCGAGCCCGTGCCGTTGCGGAACAAGAAGCGCACCCAGAGGTCGTTCTGCCGGGGGAAGGACGAGTCGTCGCCGTTGGTGCTGAACAGCTCGAACACCATGGCCGACCCTGGCTGCGGGATCGTCTGGAAGAGATCGGACGACTCGGTGTTGGCGAGGTCGGAGAGGGCGAAGAAGGCGAGGAACGGTTCGAAGGAGCCGAACAGCAGCGTCATCTTGTCTTCGGTGCCGGCCGACGAGATATGCGACGAGAGCTGCGCGACGACCTTCGCGGCGAGCATGCGACCCGAGATGGCGCGGATCATGTCGCCCTCCTGCACGCCAGACGCCGATAGATTGCCGTTCAGGTCGAACTGCTGGATGTTGGCCCAGGTACGGAGAGTGAGTAGTCTTGCCGCGCCGAGCGCATCGTGCACAGACTCGTCGTGGTCGTACGCATACTGCGCGTAGTCGTACAATTCGTAGGCGTAGTCAAAGTTCAGCATCGAGTTCGGAAGCGTGTTCGGGAATACCTCCTGCCACGTCGTCTCGTAAAAGTCGAGCGTCAAATTGTGTAGTTCCTGCGCGATCTCGCTGTTTCTGAAATCGATACCCGACGTCCCATACTCGGTACACAATGCATGGCCCTCGAGCCTAACTCGATTTTATTAGCACATCGCCGAGGATCATTAAGACATGAGAGACTTGCCAGACGGATTCGGGGTCCGTGGAAGATATAGTCTGGATGTTAGGATACTGGTAACCACCGAGCGGGTAGTTAATCGAAGAACCATTGGCTAACGTGGACGCATTCGTGCCACCATTGTTGTAGGCGAACGTGTTAGTGACAGGCGGATAGAGACCTTGCAAGAAAGCCAGAGCGCCTCCAACTACATAGCTATCCGTGGTGCTTAAGACAGAAACCTGGCTGCTATCAAGAGCCTGCTGCTCGATCCCCGCAATGGGCGAGTTCGTTGTTATAGAGTTGTCCTCGTCGGATAGATTGGAATTCGACAAGTAACGAGCTCTAAAGAGTGACCCTTGAGAGTAGAGCTGCTGCGCGCCTAAAGGAGTCAGGCTGGGCTGAATGACACCGCCTTCGGGTGTCCGCTCGCCATACAAGACGTATGAAAACGAAGACCACACAGTTTCGTTGACAGACTGAGCTAGGGCCACACTCGCGAGGGAGAGGGTAGCAGCTAATGTCTTTACCGAAGTTGAAGCCATTCTTAAGCCGGACTGAGGACTATTTACACCCTTCCTGTGCAAACTTAACGAAAGGAAGGCAACGGCCAGAGCGAGATTGTATGATGGCACGAGTATGAAAGAGGAGCTGGGCAAGCTCTCGAGCTCAAGAGCAGTCGAACACAAAGGAGGGGTAACAGAGGGATAAAGAGGCCTACCTTGGACCTCTGGGCGGCTGGGCAGCTAGTTAGAGCTACACACACATACATGTGGCTTTCCATGGCGGAAGATAACGTGCTTGATCGTTCAAGGGTCCGTTATGTTGCGCCGCTAGATAGACCGCCCGGCGCAGTCATCATGGTCAGCCTTCAGTAAGCCACCCCTTCTCGGCGCTCACCACTAACTTTCTCTCAGTTCTATAGGGAAAAGCGGTGGGGGGGGGAGCTTGCAAACTCTCGCCCGGAAACGGCGGGGTAGCAAGCTGGCAGGCTGGCAGGCTGGTGGGAAGAAGCACGCGAGATAAGAAGCAAAGCAAGGGAAGCTTGGCAAGCCCCTTTTGGGTCGTCCTGGGGGCAGGCAGGCAGGCAGGCTGGGATGAGCTATCAGCGGACGAGCAGACGAGCTGTTAACCCCTGTCGATTCTCTAGGATAAGAGCTCTATCACAGGCTCGCAAGCTCGCTAAGGGCGCCTGCAGTAAGGATCTACCCTACCTAATCGTGTGTCTGACATGCCGTAGTAGGTGAAGAAGCGGTTGCATACAGATGCCCTAACAAAGTGTAGAATTCCTTTGATGAGGTAAGAGGGAGATATCGGTGGCTGGGCTGCTGATAGCCTGGGGGAGTTTCCTATCGATACGGAGCTTGGCCTTTGTATGTATTGTACCTAGGTAGATTCGCGGGGTCGTGGTATTCTTCTGGTCGACTATAATAGGAGACAGGGAGCGAACGAATGCCACTTACACCTAAAAGCCATCGATGATTCCATACGGCTATACAAGTATTCCTATGATGGACTTGACAGAATAAAAAGAAGCTCTGAATGATTCAAAGAGCGACTAGTTATAAACTTTCTGGGCCTTAGTAAAATGGATGTCGATTTCTCAGCCCTAGCACATAAGCAGACAACCCCGCATCTATAATGAGACAGGTAGGTATTGTTAATATGTTAACCTGTTAACCTTGGAATACAGGTACCGATGTCTTTAATATCCAGAGAGGAAACAATAGAAAAGAGCATATAGGGTTTCAGTGACTTTATTTTTCTATTTATCACGATATACCCCTTAATTCGGGCTTAGTAAAAATCAGTCTAAGAGCTACACTAAGTACCTCCTTATGCATAATCCGGAGATATCGGAACAACTCCTTAGGCCCGTCAGGGGCGGGCACTTGAGGCACTGACATTATTAATAGCCTCGTCTAGAATTGGCAGGCAGGCAGAACAATCATTGTTAGTCCTTGGATGGCGTGATACGGTGACACTTGTAAAACGCGTGTGCGCGCGTTGGAGCGGACTGTGGGAGGAAAACAGGAATTGACGCTCACGTGGGCGGCATTCTTTCCCCAAAGCTATCATATTTGTGCAAGAAAGAATATTCGCCGACGGAAATAATCGCCGCCAAGCGGATATACCCCTTGCAGGTAAATCGCTGAACGAGCTGAAGGATGCAATATAAAAAGCCAAGGTTGCCCCTTAGATAGCTACAAGGACGAAAGCAACTTTCTCTACTGTTCAATTTCCCAGTACTATCTGTCTGGTCTGTCTGTCTCTAAGAAATGGCTAAGGGCTCTATTTTGGTTACTGGCGCCAACGGCGGCCTGGGCTCTGCCATCGCCGAGCAGGTCCTCTCCCGTCCCTCTCTTGCGCAAGATTACCACGGGCTGTACACTGTACGCAAGGTCGAGACCGCCGATGCGTTAAAGAAGGTGCTCAGCGGCGCCGCCAAGGTGAAGCACCAATACGATATCGTCCCGCTAGACCTGGCGAGCCTTGAAAGCGTTCGCAAGGTTGCGGCAGACATCAACGCCCGCGTCGCGAGCGGCCAGATCCCTCCCATACGCGCGCTCATTCTATCCGCCGCGTACCAGGAGCACGACGATCAGAACTTCACCAATGACGGCTTCGATATGACATTCCAAGCTACCTACCTTTCGCACTTCCTCCTTGCGCTTCTGCTACTCCAGAGCCTGGACAAGGAAGAGGGCCGCGTAGTGGTGGTTGGTAGCTGGACGCACGAGTAAGCAATTTTTACACCTACCTACCTCTTACTCTTTACCGAACTGCTTGGGAGCTCGGGGATATTTTCAGTATAATGCAGAGCTTTTTTATTGACCATTCTTAGCACGACTGATCCTAGGAATAAGGTTGGCCCATACGGTAACAGCTATATACCTAAAGAATACCAGCAGATCTTCAGCGATCCCGAGGGCAGCACCGAGCCCGTCGCTAAGGGCAAATGGAGTGTTCCGGCCGGGCAGACAGAAGACCCATGTGCCGGGATGAGACGATACGGGGCTGCAAAGTTATCTCAGGTTATGATGATGTGAGTCTCCTTCCCAGCTTAGTATCATCAGCAGCTTGGGTAGCCCAGATCATTAACATCTATCCAGGCGCGAGCTGGCCCGACGTGTAGCCAAGGACCCTACACTATCCAAGGTCTCCGTTCTAGCATTCGACCCGGCGGCCATGGTAAGCAGCCTAACGCGCCGCGGCTCTTGGTTCGTCCGCGTGTTCCTCATACAGATCCTCGGGGCCTTGTTCGCGCCGCTCGCGACCTGGCTAAACCCCAACGGCGACCTGCGAACGACGTGGAAGTCGGCCTCGGATGCGATCCACGCGAGCTTCGACACGGACGGCGGCCTCGGCGAGCACCCGAACGGGCTCTACCTCAACGGTAACGCCGTCTCGGACGTCGGGCCCGAGGCCAAGGACGAGGCCAAGTGCCGCCGGCTGTGGAGCGACAGCCTGGGGTACGCGGGCGTCAAGGAGGGCGATACCGTGCTGGCGGACTGGCGATGAGTGGTGGAAAAATATATAATAATCTAGAATGCTTAAAATCTTCCGCCCCGTCGTCCCCCCTGTACATAGGCTATAATTAATATTCACCAGATTGCACTTACGATAGCCGAGTAGTCGTGTTACAGGATGTGTACAACAACTACCTGGGACCTGCCGAAGTCGGCATACAACGCCTACAACGACGATCCATTCGTGCTAGGACAAGCCTCTGCATCTAATCTCAAATCTGCCGAGCATTGAGTGAGTGCCGCCGGGTCGGTATCGAGAGGGATTACCGTAGCCGGTGGCGAGGTTTGCTTGTTCGACCAATGTCACGTACCGACGCAAGTTGCGCTGTAGGGACCGTCGCAATCCGGAATGCACGAGATACATCCTGCCGATATATAGTGGCATGGAGATTATCATGGCTGCGTGGATATAGCTTTGATCATGAGAAGAAATGTGGTCACCTGGGATCTACAGTAGCACCGTGAGAACGTTACATGTGTGGGGTTCGATATTGCGGCTATATTGAGTGATCACCTACACGCACAGACCTACCGGCTCTCTCCCCCCACAAACTGCTTACGGCCTCTGTAGATCCTGTGATGAATTCGATAAGGCTAGCCGTCGTTCCGACTAGCGGTGTTGCGAAGCTGAAAGGCACCTATCAACTATTCGGACATAAACATTCTCTCCCCCTATTATGCAATCCCGTCTGCTCTCACTTCACTCCGTCACGGAGAGGGGCTCCAATATAGCCAACCTGCGTTTTTTTACCTCCGGGAGTAGCAAGAATATCGAGCTAAAGTCCGTTACCTTCCCTTTTTCGTTATTTATCCGCATTTGGCAAGCCACTGGTCACAAGGTATACACCACAAAACGGCTAGGTACAATATCGCGGTTAAAGTCATGGGCGCGCGAGATCAACGCAGATCTTGGGGAACTATGCAAGGCAAACCTGCTCTGTGACGGCCCAAGCATACCAGGTAGGTATGGGCGATGCCGTCTCAAGTATATTCATATTCTCCTATTGGAGGTTTTTCGGATGGGTGTGAGGCGGCTTGATTGGTCCAGCTCTCCCCCCTACCCCCCCGTATAGTGTAGCTAGAACAACCACATGCAGAGCTGATTCGACGTTCCGTATTTTTTTGCTTAGTACCTACCTAGCTCGGGAACCGCACCGGCCCTTGACCTTACCCAAGGTTTTCTCGTAACAGAATTCTCGGAACTCTCGTAATGTCTCTCCCCTTATAGGATTCAGGGCGGACGTCTCCCAGCGAGACAATGCCAGCGCCGAGGAGAGAATTTCTATCCGGGCGGATGGAAACCCGTACTTTCGCATCAAGTAGTAGCCCATCTCTGCGGAGGTGACGGACGAGAGTCGATCTACCTATAATCTAGCGACGATGGCGCTGTTCGGGTTGATCATCATCATCATCGTAGGCTTGCTGCCGTTCCTATGCCTCTCCTCCTTCTCGCCGTCCGACTTCTCGCGTTCCAATAGGACGGGTGGGGGGTGGGGTAACTGGACGAGCCCTCCAAGCGGCGGGCATCGCGGACCCGGAAGCGGTCGACACATTAGAGCGACGCTGCAGTCTCGGAAAGTCGAGAACATCACCACCACCACCACCGGCTCCGCAGTCACGCTCGTGAAGACCGACGTCCCGAGCCGGTCGCCGCGGGAGCCGCTGGCCAGGTACGGGGCCGGGATCGTGTACATGCTCGAACGTACGTAGTACCTACGCCACGCTCTCTCCGCAAGTTGTTGCGCACGGGGGACGGATGGGTATCTTAAGCTGACGACCTTGAGATAGTGGAGCTCGGCACGCCCGGACAGACCATCTCGGCCATCCTCGATACCGGGTCGTACACGCTGCTCGTCGATCCGGACTGCACCCAGGCGGCGGACCCGGAGGCGTGTCTGACGTTCGGGTACTACGACACCACGCGGTCCGTCACCGCCCGTTACCTTAACAGCTGGTTCGCCGGGCAGTTCGGCACCGGCTACATGCAAGGGTTTTGGTATAGCGACACGGCATACGTCGGACTGGATAGTACGTATGAGCTTTTTCCCCTCCTCGAATTGTGCGAGAAAAAAAAGACGAGTTCTGTTTCTTACTAGTGTCGTCGCTGTAGCAAGTTTACCTCTCCCCAATTTGAGAGTCGGGGTAAGCCAATGGAGCCAATACATCTGGGCTGGCGTGTTGGGGGTCTCGTATGGGAAGACATGGAATACCGCGTACCCGACGTTACTAGACCTCCTTGTCATATATGGCTACGTCGCAGTCCCGATATTCAGTCTAGGTGTCGGCTACCAGGGCGGCGGAAGCCCAAGTGAGTCTTTAATATTCTTAATTAATATTCCTATTCAAACTAGAGCGAGACTGACATCACCGAGGTGACATAATCTTCGGAGGGGTCGACAGAAAGAAATTTCGAGGCTATCTCGAACCCCTCGAGATCTATCCTTACCCGTATCAACAGCTGAAGCTTTACGGACAAGCAGGGTAAGAAGATACCCTCCGAACTATACCTACAGACAAATTAGGCGAACTAACGCATACGAAATTAAACTCATACAGCTACCGGGTAAACCTAACATCGTTGGGGATTACTCCTCCAGGACAGAATGAAATATCGCTGACGAATGACGATTTCGTACATAACGTGCTGATCGACTCCGGGTCCACGTACACGTATCTCGACGGGAACCTCGTCGCCAAAATTGCCGCGGCCTTGAACGCGTACACGGACGACCAGGGAGTCTACCGCGTGCCGTGCGAGAGCCGGAATCTCGACGGCTCCGTGAACTTCGGGTTCAACTACTACAACATAGTGATCCGGGTCAACTACGCCGACTTCATCGTCGACTTCGATAGTTACTGCGCCCTTGGGGTCCAGCCCGCGGATACGGGGGACGCTACGTGGGTGTTGGGGACTAGCTTCATTCGAGCTGCGTATCGTGAGTTCTCATGCCGATATTTTTATAGAAGCAGATAGCTAATCGGTGGCGGATTCAGTCGTGTTTGATCAGCAGAATGATGCTGTCTGGATCGCTCAATATCTGCCGTGTGGTGATGATGGGATAACAGACCTTACTCTAGATGCCGGCAGGCAGTTGTGGTTAGAGGTCACGGGCCTATGTTAGAGAAAATGAAGAGCGGGATAGAGGTCATTCATCCTATGACATATACCTAAGGCTTGTGGTATAGGACGAAGGCGTAGACTCGGAGGAAATGGACCTAAATATTCATTATGGCTCAATTGTGCCTATTTATCATAAGATCACTCATCCGTCGAGGACCAATGAGCTTGAAGTATCTCATATACGAACAAAGTTCTCAGAGGTTACCTAAAGAGTCATTCTTGTTTTGAGAGCTAGACATCTGGTCCTCGAACATCCTCGCTCAGAGGTCCTTGTCTCGTCCAAATATTCATCTGAAAATATAAAGTTAGTATTCCTGGAAAACCGATACTGTAGGATGAACCGCGGACCAGCAAGCTACTAAACTTATGTGATAAATCAAAGACAGCTGAAAATTACTTACCCCTATCTTCGATCCGCTAGTCACCGGCAAGCCAGCGTGCAGCGTCCTCTGATCCCCGGTCCCGTCCTCCAGCAGGTTCTGCCAGAACACGGCGTTGCCGACGACGGGGCGGAACGTGACGCCGTTCTCCCAGGGTTCGTCGCAGTCGACAAACGCGCACCAGCGCTCATCCCGAGGCGCCGGCACCGCGGGGAAATTGGTGCCGCCGCCCGTGACGTCGTCCGAGGCGGCGACATACGCGAAGAAAGAACTCAGCCGGTTGCCGCCGAGGGCCGCCGTCGCGTGCGCAGCCGCGTTCGTGTACCAGTCCGTGTGGAAGTGGTACCGCTCGCCCGCGCCGTATCGGACCAGCTGCACGGGCTCGAGGTGCGCGCGCGGCACGTCGAAGCCCTGGAAGAGCAGCGCCCGCTCCTCGATGCAGCGCACCACGGCGTCGCGCGGCACGTTGGTCGACTGCGAGGTCCGCGTCTGCCGCAGTCCCTCGGCGCCGGATGCGTCGGCCACGGCCGAATGTGTGAAGGTGTTCTCGCTGTCGGGGAGTTGTTAAAAAGCTAAGTAAGGAATTGGGCAAATAGCTGTCGAGCAAACTGTACTCACGTTATCTCTTGGAGATGCTTCTGTTCTTCTTCGGTGAGGAAGTTCGACAGGTATATGACCAGAGGCGATTTGGATACTATATGACTTTGGTAGGCCGGGTGTTGGCAGACATAGTCGTCCGACGTCATTGGTTTCTGCGCATCACCTTCGCGATGATGATGACTGTGGGCGTTGACCGTCCCGGCGGCGAGCGCTAGTAGTATTACAGACTTTAACGAGTTCATCGTGGATTCGATAGCACATCAAAGCAGACACAATCAAATGAGCGTATCAATCAAGAAGAAAGTAAGTAAGTCAAAAACAATTTGAATCTGATGAGCATCTTTCAGAAAACACGCCGCCGCATTGGCGCTCACATCTCATCGTTAAGGAGAGATATATGCAGAGTTGAAACGTCAGTTGTTTGCAGAGCTGAGAAAAGGGAGCTTCCCCCTGTACAGCGTCGTAACGAGCCCCTAGTCGAGCTCTTTAGTGGATAGCTCTAGCGTAGATCCAGGGCCACGGAGTTCGTGCATCGTCAGATCGAAACCCCTGATCTGCAGGGTAGCTTACTATCAGACAATTGCTTGGTTATTTGACCCCGCGAGCTCCCATTTCAGCTTCAATTGGGAATGTGGTCACTTCAAAGTCAGACACGACACTTACAATAATGAAAATGAGAACTATAGAGCTGATAGTATCTATACTAAGTGCTACTACGGTAGCTGCATGGACACATACCAGCGAAGATGAGTTCCGACGAGGAATATCTGGTCATAATCATGCGCTGGTTGCGTGTAAGTTCTATCAATCACTATTACTAGAAGTTATCAAATCTAATACTTCGCCGTTTCGACAGTCATAGAACCTTCAACGTAAGCCATCTCCAATCTCATAATTGGATAACTCGAAGACTAACAAGCACCTGTTCAGAGCCCCTAGCCAAGCTCTAGAATCAGAATGGATAGCCGCGACGGAGACAGAAAAGAGTATTCTGATGAGTATTGACTGCGCCTCCGCGGCAAGCTTATGCCGTGAGTTTGGGGTCATTTCGTATCCCGCCATACGATTCTTCGATGGCCATGGCAAGATGACTCCATACAGAGGCCCCAGACGAGCTTCCTCGTGAGTACTTTATTAATACGTTACAGTCGGATAGGGGCACTGATATGGTATGATATTTAGGATGTTATCATTTGTTAAAAGGGCGGCGCGCCCGTCCGTAACCATTTTAAACAATGAGAAAATTCAGGCGTTTCAATCAAGTGACGACTACGTCGTTGTCGCGCAGATCAGCCCCCAGGATGCACATATCAAGGCCGCCTATAACACGCTGGCCTCTCAGTATCAAGACCAGCTGTCATTCGGATCAGCGGAGACGGCGAGCGCGACGACGGTATCATGCTTCAACAACCGAGACAGCCAGCAGTTCACCGTCTCGGACCTCACGACCATCGATGCGCTACCCAACCTCATTGAGAGCTGCCTCACGCCCGTGATAGGAGAGTTCACACGAGCGAACGAGATGAAGTATTTACAGGTAAGTTATCAAGCTACGTCTGGTGTTATACTTTAGACGTCTAGATACTAGGGGGCTAAGTTTTACCTACTAATCATATTCTAGTCCGGCAAGTCGCTGGTATTCTACTTGGCGCCCTCGCCCGCGGACCGCGACGCCTACGTGGACGCGATGCGCTCCGTGGCCAAGATGTACAAGGAGTATCTCGAGTTCGTCACGGTGGACACGGACGAGTACGGCGACCTGGCGGCCCCGCTGGGCCTGGCGCCCGGCAGGTTCCCGGCCCTGTCCGTGCAGAATCCGATGTTCGGCCAGGTGTTCCCTTACCCGCGGCAGAAGAGGGTCACGGCCGAGCTGGTGGGCGGGTTCCTCATGGATATCGTGCAGGGCAAGGTGCAGCCGTGGGATGGGACGGTGAGCGCGGATGAGGGTGGGAGCCCGCACGATGAGTTGTGAGGCAAGGCTTTTTCACCGGGTTGATGCGGTAGGACTGTACGTTTATGTTTACGATAGATATAGAAATAACAGTGCGGGACATGTTGGATCTCGTCATATCCCCCCAACTTCTAACTTTAGGGTAGACTCAAGAAGAGTTCCAACAACTTAGGGTAATCCGGAGCACTAAATTTATACCACGTTAGCATTATTCTCCGAGTAAAGCCGTATAAGAAAACATACCCCATCCCCGTCACAGGATCCCAGCCCTCGATAGCCGGAAACCCCGTCGTTTTGCACGCCCGGTTATCGCCTTTCGTGATGTCCTTGAAGACCTCGGGGTGGGAGTACTAGTTCAAACGCATTAATTAGCCTTCCACCACTTACTAATTGACAGAATGAAATCCGAACGAGAGTAAAACCTTACCAAGACCTGGTGTACGAACCCGACGGGCCCCTTCCCGACCGCCAGGCGCTCCTCGTTGATGAGCGTGACGACCGACCCCCAGAGCGGCGCCGACGCCGACGTCCCGCCGATCCGCAGCAGCTCCCCGCCGCTTGATATGACGAAGTGGTCGCCGTTGGCCGATACGTCCGGGTACCCGCGGCCGAGCGTGTTAAACCTCCCGATGCCCGAGTGCGCATTACTGTAGTTGCCGCCGCCGCCCTCGTAGCCGTCGAACGGCAGCTGCGCGGCGCCGAGGAACTTCGCGACGGCGTCCCGCTGCCAGTCGGGAGCCTCGTAGATGTTGGAGAAGCCGCCGCCGGACCGGAAGCGGTCGGTAGCCTCCTCGGGGGTCTCGCCCGCCGTCCCGTTGGCCTGGAGCACCGTCGACCCGACGGCCAGGACGTAGGGGCACGTGGCGAGGAACTGGGGGTTGAACACGTCCTGGTTCGGCCCGAGGCACCCCGAGGGCGCGGCCGGGGACGAGAAGCCGCCGACGCCGTCGTCGCCCGAGGAGATGACGACGGTGGTGCCGCGGAGGCCGAGCTTCATGACCTCGGCGCACTGGCGCTGCTGGTAGCCCTCGGGCAGGTCGGCCTCGGCGCCGCTGTACGAGATGCTGATGACGTGCGTGGCCGCGTACGCGCCGCACATCAGGGGCCCGCTGTAGCCCGCCCGGTCGTGCGGGTTCGGGTACTCCGGGTCCCGGCACTCGGGGCGCTTGCAGTTGCCCGTCTCCCCGTACGCCGAGAAGGTGCAGTAGCTGCCGTCGATGGCGTTCCAGAGGTCTGTTTTAGGAGTTCTTAGCGGGGAAAAAGGGGTGGGAAATAGTTTAGGTGACAAAGAGAAAGGTAAAGTCTTACTGTTGAAAAATCCTGTGTACAGCGAGGGGTCTGTTTGGTACACGTTTTGATACCACTCGTCGTCCACCTGGTAGAGAACGGCTTCCTGCGGCCAGATCAGTCCGTAAGCCATTTGGAAGTCGAGGTTCGCCTCCGAGCCCGCCAACCTCAGGCTCGTGGTGGCTCCTTGTCCGCCGTTCACCGAGTAGAGCTCAGGGTGGGTTCCGTTAGGAATTTCACTACATGCTGATCAGTAACTCCTATGCAGCGAAAAGAGAGGTGGTTTATTCTTACCTCGTAAAGCTGTAGAAGAACTTGTCGAGATCGTACTGCGTATAGTGTTGGCCAAGCGATTGGAAAATGCCCATCTTGTTGTCTGGGTTCTTCTTGGTCCCTTTCGGGATTCCATACAGTGCTGCATTTCTTGTCAGAATGTACTCGTAGTCGTATTGATTCATATAGCCTTACCCCTAATGCAATCCGGAGTTGTATACTGGTCACATCCGCCCGGAAGCGTAAAGTTACCGCTCAACGAATCCGCCGGCTCCACGGGACTCGCAAAACGCAGAGGTCCCTCTACATTCGGTCCCGTGGTCCGTTTCGCATGCCTGCTCCTCTCACTCATGAGGTCTTCCAGCTCGCTCTCAGCGACTGGTCGATCAATGCGAAGGCCAGGTCCTTCTCCCGCCGCTGTTCGTTTCCTCGACGGTGGATCTTGCGTGTTGCCGTAGCCCATCAGCTTGATGCCAGGGGTTATGTAGTCGATATGTTCCTGTACTTGTTTTGGTACGTGGTATCTTGAAACTTGTCAGCCTGCACATTTTTTCTCAGCCAAATGCTGTGCTCACTCATCGCAGGCGAGATTTTTGACCCCTGTGTCTAGATGTTCCCACACGTGGTAGTCCGCCAACAATAGGTCTTCCACTTTGCTAACGGAAGCATCGAATTGTACCCACTACATAGGATGCTTATCAGAGATATTCGTAATGCGATTCGTAGTGAATCTCTCACTTGTTTATTACTTGATTGCGAGATGGCATCTGAGGAGATGCCTGCCTCGACGAGCCACTCTTTGACTGCGTTGAAGCTAGCTTCTGCCGGCGCAAAGAACTCAACCACCTCTTCTGCTGAGAGATGCTTGCCATAGTTCTTTGACTTTGGGTTTGATCTTGATAATCGTATTAGCTACTCTATAGACGTGCACCGGATAATGAGAGCCACTGCACATGTCGATCAATAAATCGTGACCCGATTGAAGATTCTGCTGCGTCAACCCTATGCGCATGGGTAGTATGGCGTCAGGCACAGCTCTTTCAACTTTCGTCCAGGATCTCGCTTGTACTGCCGTTCGTTTCTCATGTTGAATATGAGTGTCCGGGATGCTGCGCTTCAAGGAGCCAGAACCGTGCGAGTTATGAAAAGGGGGCGCCGCAAAGACTTGTAGCACCGCCAAACTCGCCACGATAGCGAAACTAAATAACTTCATCCTGACGGCCGTTTGAGGGAAAATATGGTTGATGACCGGCCTACGCAAGATTCACACTACGCACAGTTTCGAGAGACTTTCGCTACGCATATTATATCAGCACCGGTGCAGGCGAAGCTAGGCTCCGCTCCGCTTCAAGGAATGGTGTACCAGAATATCGTTATGATCTTCATGCCGATAGTACTATTCGGCATTGCTCGAGCCAAGTCTGTAAATTAAAGCTGCTTAATTTCACTGGGCGCGGGTAAATGAGCATGTGAGCCAAATAGCCCGATCATAGAGTCCCTCAAAGTCCGCATATCTTGAACTACGATTGGCAAGGGTTAAGCTTCAGTGGTTATTTTGAAATGTCTGGTAACTTTGGCAGTTTAACATTCTCCTAAGCCTAGGGAGAAATGAGAATCTCAGTACACCTGAAGATAATGAATTCTAGGAGGCCTACAGTGCTGTATAGGAATGAGACTATACGAGAACTTCACCTTCGGAGATGGTAGAACCGGGGAAGCAGGGAACGAGGGAACGAGGTGAGGTTGGGATTACACACTGCATGTTTTAGAGCCGGTCCACTCTATATTAAAGATCATGGAGATTAATTGACTTGGATCATAATCTACCGGAACGTGGTTTTATATAACCGGCGTATGTGAGAATCGCTTGAATTATATGGGGTGCGGCGGTACCCCTCTCACCCTATTAATTGCAGTCAGCTGTACCCTATGAATCTCCTAAACCCTGAAAATGAAATAGACGTATAGGACTAGACTCGTAAAGTCGTTTAAATCCTGTCCTACTGTTTCCAACATGGCCATCGCCGGTACCTGGCTTTGGCTGGATGCCGCCTTGTGTGGCAGCCGAGCGTACTAACTTACCCCTTTCACAGTGCCTCAGCTCACCTTCACACCAGCATAATCATCCCAGGTCTACATAACTCTTGCGAGTAATAACAATTGAATTATTCTTAATTCTTTCTCTTTCACACTTAAGTGTGTTCTATTTTAGCTATGAGCTCGAAGACCTCTACTAATACATTCCCTCTTTAAGGGGACAACGTCTAATGTTATCGTTGACCAGGTAGTCGTTGAGATCATCTCGAAGATAACTTTGCTCATCAAGATCCCAGTATTCCTCGTAGGCCAAGGGTTCCTCCACCCCGTACAGCACGCCGCACAGACAAGCGTGGTCTAAATCCATCGTCCGCCGCATCTTTGGTAGAAGTACTAGCCATGACGTGGTTCTCAAGTGGATGTCTTCCAAGCATAACTCTCTCAGGGTGTCCTTGTGTCTCTTGAGCATCGACATTAGCTCTTGCCGCTCACAAGTGATATTTCCGAGGGTGAGGCTATCGAGATCATCCCATCTGTGCTTCGGGTCTATAATATCGTCAAGTCTGGGGATGTATTGTGGATCGTAGTTCGGATCCCAGGTGAAGACGACGTGGAGCGTCTGAAGCTGGGTCAAGGTTTTGATGAAGCCGCGGAGCAGGCCTGTTTCCATCAGCTGTTGGCATTGCGAAGTGTTGTCGGTGGTGTCGATCATCAATTCAAGGGATGTAAGGTTGGTCAAATGGGACAGGGCCTGGCCAAGCTGGGCACGAGGCTTTTGGAAAAACTGCCAGCTGAGAACTCCGGCGGCAAGCTTCTTCAGCTTTATGTCGGCCTCGAAGATGGCAGTCAGGAGAGCGTCAAGATGGCGGCACCCGTCTGGCTCCCAGGTAGCCTCTTCAAGGTCTAAGCATGATTGGAAGGGGTTCTTTTTGCCGTTCCAAAACCAATCACCGCTGGACATGGTGACTTCTTGGAGCGCGGAAAAGTGAGAAATGGCTTCTCGAATGCGAGAAAAGTCAGCATTAGCCTGTATGATCTTCTCTTGTTGTTCTAGGGTAGCTTCGTAGTCCTTGTAGACTTTCGCGAGCTGTTGGTTACCTAACACCGGCGAAATTGGCACGTTCTGGTACCGACCCATACACTTCTCGAGATGACGCAAGGTTGAATAGGAGGCACGAAAGCGTTCCCAGGATAACTTGGGCGTCCTCAGAATTTGGTTGATATAGACTAACGAGCGGACATTCTTAGACGCAATCGGGTGCAATGAGATGCGTTGAAGCATATCAAAGTCGCCGTGGTGGAGGAAGAATACGACATTGCGATGTACGAAACATGCACCGACATCCGCGAAGGCTTTGCAGCACAGACGGAATCTACGTACGTCCTTGATGTCGAGAAAAGAACATATTATGCCCAAGATTTCGGGGATCATGATACCCATCTTGGAGAGCGAACACCAACGAGGTGAGGTTGGTTTTCTGATGGTATTGGTCGGAAGAGACGGTAAGTCATGAATGAGGTTGGCCGATCTCCGGAGTTGACAGAGGCATAAATGCGATGGCGATTTTATGCGATGGCGATGGCGATGGCGATGGCGATGGCGCTGTTTGGATAAGAAAGGAAAACGACGCCGTGGACAAGTAACACAGGTTTTGGTTTAATGCACATTGGGCGCGAACACGGAAAGAGGTCGTTGCACATGCAGCTATGCCGTATTCGGATGGTGCCTGTTGCAATTATCCATGTTTGCAGGAAACCGGCATAAAGTGATTGAGAGATTTCAATAACGAAGGAGAAAAGAGAGAAAACAGAAGAGGAGAACCTTAATGATAAAATATTATTAGTAATAATATATCTGCGAGAGGTATGCACTACCATGAGTACCTACCTACCTATGTAGGTAAGCATGTAATTGTTTGGGTATGTTGCCCCTAACCCGGCGCAGAAATGGATGCTCAAAGTTGATAGCAAGATAGGCATAAGACTGCCTAGACTACCTACCTAACCTCAAGCAAATTCAGTCTCATGATTCATAGCATCAAGTTCATCACATTATACTTCAGTTCCCCTCGGCACCAGCCATGTATTCTCTAGCCCATGAGTTCGCAGCCTTCCCTTATTACGCCGACCACCGCACCCGTCTGAATAGTCTCGCTTCCACCAGCAGAGACCCTATACTCGATCTCCGCAAGACCGTCGAGCCACCTGATCATCACTTCAGGCTTGACCTCCATATTCGACAACTGCTCTGATAGGGCAGTGATGATGTCCGCCAAGGCAAGGCCGTTAGCCACTTTTAGAGTGTTGATGGTCGAGAGGCAGGTTGTTACATCACTAGTCGTGAGTAGGGTATTGGCGATCTTCATGATCGCATCCGGGGGAGGGGCTGCTATGCAGTTGTAAATTGTCTCCGTCGTGATAGTCTCCCTTACAATGTCCTTTTCGGGAATCTTCGGTCCATCTTTAGGCTGCATGGGTGTGCCTATTTGAAGCAGTCAAGGTTTAGTCTAACGACCATCAGATTAGGAGTGACGCGAATGGGACTCACTAGATGCATGGCAAGCCTGGAGGACGTTTAGAGCTCGTCGCATGTCGCCTTTGCTCAGCTTGACTAGAGCTTGTGCGGCCTCACCCGAAATCTTGACTCCCTCCTCGAAGATGACCTTGTCCACCAAAACCCGAATGTCGTTCTCCTTCAGCGGGCTAAATCGGAACCGCGTGCATCGAGACAACAGCGCAGGGGATAGCTTGTGCGTGTAGTTGGCGATGATGCAGAATCGCGTGTTTGCCGTGTACTTCTCCATGATCCTCCGCAAGGCCATCTGGGCTGTGTTGGTCATGGCATCGGCCTCGTCCAGGATGATAAGCTTGTAACTTGCCATTCCGCCATGGCGAGACGCGCCTCCCATTGTAAAGATCTGTTTTGTTGATGCGAATGTCTTGATCTGCTCGCGCACGACGTCGATACCTCGATCGTCCGAAGCATTCAGCTCTAGGACCATCTGGCGCATGTTCTCCGTCCCATATATGCGTCTTGCGAGTGCCAAGACAGTTGATGTCTTGCCGGTTCCCGGGGGGCCGTAGAGAAGGAGATGAGGAAGGCGGTTCGAATCGACGAACTTATTGATAGTAGCTAGTATATCTTGGTGGCCCGAGACGTCGGATAGTGATACGGGTCGATATTTCTCAACCCTGACGCCTATTTAGTATATTGGGAAAATATGAATCCTAGTTCGAATAATCCTTACCATGGTAACGAGTCCTCGGCTTCGACAGGCAGATTAGCAGCACTGCGTTTTCCCTTGGCTGTGTTGTCGGAGGAGAATGTAATGTCGTTAGATTTCGAAGGGACATCGACGTCCATCTCGTCCTCGAAGTCGGACATCTTGACCTCTAGGTTTTGAAAGTGAGCTTGTCGCGGCTCTCAAGGCAAACACTTGGGGAATATGAGGTCCGTTAGGTGGCGATAATGGCCCTGCAACGTAGGCAAATTTAAGTCGAATGGAGCTTTACACAGCTGTAGATGCGCACAAATTTATAGGAGTGGCAGTGAAGTTTCTCACTTTCACAATTTCATATCGATGATGCAAAAAGCTTCCAAGGGCAGCTGTCGAGAGACGCGTAAATTGAATTTCTGGACGCGTCTCGGCCCGGCGGGCGGGTCCTCCACAAATGAGCCGAAGCTTTTACAGTGGCTGGTGGGGCCCGTGGCGCATCAACTTTTCTCATGTTTTAAACCTCGCGTCTTCTAAACCGTAACAGAAGTCCCAAGTGCATTTCTACCTCATAATTCATTAACGAAAGTCGCGATATGCTATTTCTAGTCCAATTCCATCTACCTAGTACTCGAGATGAGTTTCACATATATTCCGCCATATTACCAAGCGGTACCTAACCAGCATATACCTACGAACTAAATTCCCACGTGCCATTTTATGCGATACATTAGAATCGCAGTTCATCTCATAAGATAAAGTCATTAATCCCAACACCATATCCATATTCTTAATCCCGCAAGAATGATTTCTCTGCTGCTACCAATGCATCCAACTCTTCATCTGTTTCATCATCGCTTTCCCCCCTATTAGCCCGAGTACTACTATCTTCAGAGGCGGACGTCAATTCGCTAGCTGAGAGCCATTCGCCGTCAGAGCATGAGGATGATGTTGGTGACAATGACGACGAGGTGTCCGAGTCACTGTCTGATGAGTCGTCCCACTCGTCCTCTTTATCCGCGTCGGTGAGGTTCCGAACAGTAAGTTTCCCGCTATGCTTAGGATGTTCTCGGTTCGACATCCTTGATCGGCATCGTGCAACCACATTAGCTTCGACGAACTCAAGTGGCATCATCTTCTCGTCCTCCTCTATAAGACGCTGCAGCGTCATATCATTGATATCGACAGCAGAATGGTCGGCTTCGTCCTGTTCACCCATAGACCGCTGGTTCTTTGGAGTTTTCGTCTTTCTTTTTTTCCGTCCCTCGTTGTCAACCTGTGGCTTCTCTTCTTCGTCTGGCACGTCTACTTCATCCGGGTCGTCAAATAAGAAGAAACTTGTTTGTCTAAGCGGGCTCTTGGGACTGGTCGGACTCTTCTGTTCATCACCCACGTCCTCGTACTCTCGCACCTCGATTGCCTCATTCAACAGCAATTCGTCGTCGGGGTTCATTGGCACGCTTGCAACAATTGGTGGGGACTGCGGCTTTTCTGTAACTGCCTCGAGCAGCTTCTTCTCGACTGCCTCCGTGTGAAGCCTATACCGTTCGTGATGACACTGCGAGGGATAGTCGCAGTCCACCATGCAATTATGCATCCTCGTAGCGAAGGCCTGCTCTCGCTGTATCCTCTCCGAGCGGCCCGCCGCTTCCAACCCCATGACCTTGCGGCGCCACGCTCCCCAGTCGGCCCACCCGTTGTAGTCGAATTCAGATGCACATGTTCCGCTAGAGCGGCGGCGGCGTTTCGTCCCACGCCGTGGCGGGGGTGGAGAGACGCAATATTCGTGGGAACAGACCAGACATCGACGGGTGCAGCCGATCTGGTAGACAGTGCTACACGAGTGACACTGCCACAGCCAGGGATATGGCACACGAGGCGGGGGCGGAGGCGTGGGCATACCATCCGGGCACGTGGGTAGGATATTGCGGAGGTGAAGGCGAGCAGGCGGTGTGACAGGTGCTGAAAAGGATTGAGTAGATGACGGCGAAGAAGTAGAAGACGCGGGTGCTGAGCGTCGTGAAAATATGTTAAGCGTCGGCAGTGACCTGCGCGAAGGCATGGCGGCTTTTTCTGCGGATTATGTTACGTGTATATGCCACGTATATTTGAGTGACTGTTGTTTGAGACCTAGAACAAGAAATATGTTTGCCAACGGCCAAGACAATCCCTTACTAGCTGTTCGATCCGATGACTCAAAGACGACTCCGTTGCTATTACTCTCGGGAACATATGGATAAACAGTGACAGGGTTTCTAACGTCTGCGATATGGAAATCGAGAAAAGGAGAGAATTTCGGTTTAACTTCTGACTAGCTTCTAGTAAGTAAGGAATGTTGAATATCTCAGTAGGAGAGATGAGTAGGTAAAATTACAATTAAGGAGTGACTCCAAGGAAAAGAAACATAAGGAAAGACTTTCAAGGATAAGAAAGGCGTTATTCGGTTTGAAGCCGAGCATATACAGTCAACGCTCGTGCAGAGATTGTTTTTCTATTGGCTTACTGGCACTTATACAGCGTATGACTACTTTGTCCCAGTCTGCCGGGACAAAGCGTCTATTAACATACACGTGTGGAGTTGGCTTCTCAGCGCCAACCTTCGAGACGGAGCAAGCTCCCAGGATCTCATCACCGATGACTCGTGCCTCTCTCTTTGTAGAATTGCGGCTTTCTGTTAAGGCCATTGACGAGGAGCGCGCATGACGCGGTTGAGCCAATTACTCGACACCTCCTTCCATTGACCAATGACAAAGAGGCCGACTGATTGTCGATGGTAAAGCGACGATGCCCCGGACTACAAAGCGGGCGAGAAAGGAAATCAACGTGGTCTTGTCGAGACAAAATTATGGAAACAAAACCTAGTTAAGGTCTTGTCGGGAGACTATAATGACTTAAGGGGTCTTGCGACAGTTGTAGTTCTAACTTGAAAATTAGTAAGACCTTGGGCCAGGAGAGCCTTCGTCGTCGTAGATATACGTGGATATATGTTACACTACCTAAATTTTGGTTCTATTTCAACGTACCATTCTTTTCAATCAATGTTAAAAATAGCTAAGTAGGTATATTAAAATATATCTAACTTAGTGGCTTTGTCTGATACGCCGTGACTATTGACATAGTAAGAGTTACCGAGTGCTTCAAAATAGAACAACTAACGGGTATGTTAATGGGACAGATCAGAAGGTTAGAAAAATCGGAAAATCTTAAAATACCATTTGTACAAAATACATTAGAGATCTATTTATGTCGAGAATACTCTGTCCAGTAAACTATTGAAAGGCAGGATTTGCCTCCTAGCCTCACCCCCCTTTTTAGCTATTTACTTGTAGGAACAGAAGTATCCTTAATAGCTTGCATAGTTATTAATATTAAGGGTATCAGTGCGCAGATGTAGTCCAAAGAGTCCCTTCGACAACCAGTTGTTTCCAAGAATACGGCCTGTTAGTTTCAGGGAAGTGTGCTTTGATGCGTTGAATCCACAACTACGATATACCGATGAACTGATCGCGAGAATAGTCTAGGTGCCTAAATAATGTAACACCTGCTGATGCGGATGATGCGGTTCGTCTCGATGATCTGCAGCAGCTCAATTTCACTTATTTACCTTAACCTAGGCCGTAGATAGCAGTAGGGAAAGAAGTCTTGAGTGTTGAAAACGATGCTCTCATATTGCCAAATGTCTACCTAGGTACCTAGACAATATGGAGTTCAAAGCAATCGACCTTAGCGGCAAGTTTTCACAGCACCTCTGGGGGTACAACGCTTAGCACTTATCTATTTCGAAGATCTGATATACAAACATGGCTCGATAGTTTTCGAAGGGAACTGGATTAAAAGTGCATTGGAAGATTCAGGTCTCAATTCTTCAAGCTAGCGACAACTATCTCTACATCCCTTGACCCAAAGTGGTTCCACCCGTTTATCGTGGCTTTATACTAAATACCCAGCGCCGCCTACAACTTTTGTTAGATGGCAAATTTCGGATAGAGTTGAGGATCAGATATAATAATACCTTCACCGCAGCAACAGTTGCGACAACGACGCCTCCAATTAGAAACATGCCGTTAGCAATGGTAACGCCCAAGCCTCCCATTCCGAAGCTCTGTAGCATCGCGAATAGACTTCCGGCCGTCACGTTCCCGATACAGCTTTGGATACAGGCTGCCAGGGATCCTGTCCGACATGAAGTTTAGATTAACTGAATTTACAAACACATACAAACAGTCTAAAGTATGAAACGAAAGAAGGTAATTGGGGTAGATACCTACCTCCTACGATTCCTCCTGCACCAAATCCCAGTGTAGACAGGATCAAGCGGGGGATAGCAGCAGGCAAGGACATTGTGGGATGTAGGTGGATCCTCGCTCGTGAAATAGAGGATGAGACTTGTTAAGGGCTTAGATACTGCCTCTGATGAAAAAGGTAGGTAGATATAGATGAAGGTATATGCGAATAATGTGCTAGGGAGAGTATTGTATTTGACTAGCGTTTGTTTTGAGAGTCTTGAGAGAGGAAGAATGATCTGCTCTGGAAGGAAGAGAGTCGAGCCTTTATATCATATAAATACCAAGGTAGAGAGGAGCAGATATCACTTCTCAGTCCTCCTAAAGGACAGGCTGACGAGAAATGTCCCAGGTCCTGCAGTTAACCGTGACGGGGAGCCTCATCGTCTGGATCTTATTGGCTCCCGAGTCCTCGCCTTGAAAGTTGGAATTCTGTTTGCAACGATCAATATTCTTTTAATCTCGAGAAAGCTTATGAGACTTGCACATTTGCGCCGTTTGTAGTCGAGACAGGGCTCGAGTTATGACTCCCGTCATTTTACTGCATGTACCTAGGTAGGCAAGTATGAATGTAGCTACTGCCCGCTGCACCTATCCGGGTAGGCTACCAAACGGGCACCTGGATTCAAGGCTCACCCTGGTGATGGGGCTTGGCCCTTGTTCAGGTACACTCGATAGCTACCACGGTTGAACCGACATTTAAATGAGAGTTCGACATAAGTGTCGATTCTTTCGAAAGGCGGCAGTGAGAAAGGGGCAGAACTGGCGAGCTGGGTTGACTATAAAGGACGGAAAACCTTGCGCAGCCAATTAACACGATTTCAATTATTTCATAGGTACCTATAGTTGTTTAAAATACACATATATTTCTGAAAGATGCATGTAGAAGATTGCGGAATATGTAAAGTGGCAAAAGGTGGCTGAGAGACGGTTGTTTGCAGTATCAACACATGCAGATGCCCCTATCCGTCTATTACAAGGAGATACATCTACTATCTGCGGATCACATAGCAGATATCACTTCTCAACTGCCTCAAATTTTCAAGTAATGCAAGCTGGTACCATGAGTTAATATTTTCAAAGACATCCGGTCATCACATAATATAGCACACTGTGGCCCCTATTGAGGACTACCATGGCTGCACTGCTTCATTGTGTCTGTTTCCTTTCGAGCTGTAGACAGTCATAGCAGAGGGATATAGCTCATGCTGAATTTAGAAAAGGGACTACTTAAGGTACATTGCTCGTGCCTTATTACAATGCCACTTTACTCATCAAGTTGTTAAGAGGAATTAATGTAGAAACGAAGCAGCGAGGTATTATTTAGTTGCCTCTATCAAGGCGTGGAAAGGCTAGTAAGACAGTTTTCACCACCCCTCTTCCCTAAGAACATAGCGATCATCAGCTGGCCCGTCTGTGTGCTTTCTTTGCTAATACCACCACCCCCCTTCGAGAATTCATGACCCGACCGGAGTTTGTTATGAGATGTTTCAATGTCCAGGCCAACTCACAAAGCTGAAAATCTAGCGCGACCGTAATAATTCCGTAGTCAAAACGTACAATGCGTCACCATCATCAACCATCCGAAGTCGCGAGACCGTCCCCTTCACTCCCAGAAGCAGAGTCTCGACCAATGTGGTAAGAGCTAGATATAAAGAGCGCGAACACGAGCTTCCTAACATAATAAGTGAAAGTAGCTTATGCTTCGATTGCCTTGTTCTTCTTCTTCTGTTCGACCTTGAGTAGCAGGGCGCGGTTGATGTGGGGTAGAACACCACCGAAGGCAATGGTGGCACGGATCAGCGTATCCAGTTCTTCGTCACCACGGATGGCAAGCTGGAGGTGACGAGGGGTGATACGTTTGACCTTGAGATCCTTGGCCGCGTTCTAGACAAGAAGAGTCAGCCTCCAAGTCCATGTGTAACCAAGTTATCAGTTATCATGCGAGCTAGACAAAGGCACGGGCCCGTGAAAGTGGCAACGTGGCGTGGCAATGGGAGGGCACGGGAAAGGATGACTCACGCCTGCAAGCTCGAGGACTTCGGCAGTTAGATATTCGAGAACGGCGGTAACATAGACGGCTGCCTTGGCACCGACGCGCATCTTGTTCTGGGTGTTTTGCTTGAGGAAACGCTTGACACGACCGCAGGGGAACTATGAGTGATGAACTATTAGCAACTTCACACAGCGTCAATTGTAATATTGTAATCAACATCGATTGGGATGTTGAAAGGCAATTCCATATCGCACTGAACCATTGATATACTGGGACTTGAGATCAAGAGCGTCATTATCGCATGCTATCGCATATGCACTTTGGTGAGTCTGATGTGCGTATATATATCGGCGACGAAGGGAACGACCGTGCTAGCATCTGCGCAAATGCGTAATCCGTCAAAGTCGAAGTCTGCTAGGAATAGCTCGAGGTCGCGGACTGGTACGTGTCGTGCGAAGTGATGTTGCGCGTCATTCTATGAACCGAGGGGTACGACAGCGATATCGACGGGGAGCTCGAAGATACGGATACGGTGACGTCTCGATCGATAAAAAAATCATGATGCATCGTGATAAATACCAAATTAGTAGCTTACCTGAAGTCCGGCGCGAGCAGAATGGCTCTGTTGCTTCTTGGGGCCTTCAGCAACAGCCGCCGACGTCTTTCCACCTGAGCTCTTGCCGCCAGCTGATTTGCCTTTTCCGCCAGCCATTGTTTATATTGATGCGCGCAAAGTTGATATTCGATTTGTTATAAAGAATTTCGATGGAAATGGGATGCGGCGAGGAAAATCGATGTCGTTCTTGGATCGGAATAAATAGCTAAGTTTGCGCGTCGAGATTGCTTGTCGGTGAAAATTGTTTTTTTTGGATGTTTGTGTTTTGATTCCACAGTCGGACGGCGTCAAAAAAATCAAGAGGCGCGGTGTCTGAGTTGGGTCGATGGGCAGGCAGGCAGGCTGGCTGGACAAGTGCGGGACTGGGGGATCGGAGCTGTGACTTGGACTTTTGGACTTGGGACTTGGGACCTGGGACCTGGAAGGCCTGAAAGGGAAAGCTGAGACAGGCTACAGGTGTACATTTTCGTCCCACTGTAGGTACCTACAGGCTGAGGCTGCTCTGCTGTTGCTTGCCTATCAGCCTATCCGTCCAGGTATCGAATTAGTGTCATGACCGCTATTACCTGTTGGTTAGGCTGCTAGATCAAGCATGGGGTCTTGCTTCCAGAAGCCCCCGGCCGAGCTATGATCGCTAGAACTAGACCCCGCCCCATGGCGTTTTACTCCCGCGCAACAGCTAAGACCGCTAATCCGTAACTAGTTAGTCTTGTTTTCGCATCGGTAGAATTCCGGCGATAGCTGTGAGCCGCTTTGCCTTGAGGAGACACAGCTGGCTTGATGGGCAGCCAAAGGGGCTATGATATCAGAGGCTCACTGCTGCAAAATAGAAGGAAAAGGGACGTGTAAGTGTTCTTGGATGACGTACTTACAACAATCTGATGGAAATAAACCAAGTATAGGCGAAAAGGCTGACTGGTAAGGCAGTTAATCACCGGGCATGGACCAACAGGTTAATAAGGAGGGATGGCAGCATGACGTTTGACCAAGTGGTCACGGCAGCATACATACTGCCTAGCAAACGGCCATGGCATCATGAAGATACTCGTCGCAAGAGCAGAAGATCAAGCTGCTAACCATTAGGCGAGGACTAATAGTACGCGGAAGAGTTGTAGCGAAATGATGCCATACCAAAGGATAAACTGACATCAAAACCAGAGATTAGATGTGGTCGCTCGAATGGGAATCCGACGTCAAGGGGCTGAAAACCGAACAACCGAGCCATTGTGGCTTGCATAAACGCCCAGCCACATCTGTCATCTCCATCTCACCCAATGCTACACGACAGATTATTAACTAGAGGGCACCCCAGCTCTGGCGTGCCACAATAACCCGAGTTTAGGAGCAGCTTTGGTCATCGGATATATACCCTTAGATTATTAATAAAATATACCTTATTTTCATATTTTTATTTCTATTTCTTTAATGCCGCGTTCAGGGGCCGCGCCTCCGGATTCTTGCTCCTCGGCTCGCTCCGCGAGCCTCGTTGCAAGAATCCTCCGGCGCACCCCCCTCTTGCGCATAACCATGTACGTTAATTGGCTGACGTAATTATGCCCCCCTACCGCCTTCCATTTGTGGTTAATCCATGTGATATAGATGTGGCTTAACCACGTGGTGCAGATGTGGCTTAACTACGTGGTGCAGATGTACCTTTGTACCTGATGTGGCTTAACCATGTGATGTAGATGTGGCTCAACCACGTGGTGCAGATGTACCTTTGTACCTGATGTGGCTGCTGAGCCACCTCCACCCCACCACACCCTGCTGCTGACTAAGTGTGGTGCAGATGTACCTATGTACCTATGGCTTGACCTCAGCCACACCACCACCCCCGCACCATATGTACCTATGTACCTGCTGACTAAGAAGTGTGGCTGGAGAAAGGCCCCCCCCACCTCAACTCGGCTGCGCACAAATAACCCTCCTAAACTCGGGCATAGTAACCTTTATCTATCTAATTTGTACGAATTATCTGACAACGTTATCAAGACAACTTTCCCTTTCCTACCTTATGTAGCTATTCATATCATTTACCTTTTCTCCTTCTTTATCGAACACTATTTATGATGTATATCTCATTTATGTAAAGCAAGTCCTAAAATTATCCAACTGATGATTTGGAATAACGACAGCCAAGACCCAGCAGAAGCGACAACATCCTGAGAGCTCTCATTGGTATGTAAATAAACCACAAACATCTTCGACGATTCGGCAACGTACCGCCCAGCTCATGGCATAACTCCGAGTAGAGACTTGCCGCTCGAAAGTTGGAAACTGAAGCCACAAAGATATGAAACACGGCTCCGTCGCCGGATCCGTATCGGACCCGATATCACAGAGCCGATCCATCGCCGGCACGGTCGAGAAAGACAGGTCGTAATCGTAAGCCGGCGGCTTCCCGCGCGCCTGTCTGTAGTTCAACTCCAGATTGATTGCGACCATTCCGTTCGCATTGACAAGAGTGAGGCGCGTGTAGTCGTTCTCTAATGCCTCTTTGAGCGTGAGCGTGGGGTCGTATACCGCGATCCAGAGGCTCGGCGATAGGAGACGTGAGGAATCGTCGATGGTCTTGCTAGAATCGGCTAGTATCCATTAGCATACATATGACCATCTAGGTACCTAGAGGACGACAGCGCGAGTGTCATACACCAGAGAAATGCTTGTGCCAGCATTAGTGTCGTCGAGACTGTGCATAAGAGGGCCTCTGAAGAAACCAATGTCAACGTCCGATACTTGGTCCCTTGCCAAGTATAGTTCCCGACGCTGTCTCCCCTGCGATCATTGCAGCGACATGGTAAGCTTTGTGATTCACTCAGTCCACAGTTCGGTGCTTCCTCTTCAACCCATCCGACGAAGCACTTCGGCTTAGCTCGAGAGACGTCCAAGGACCCCTGCGAAGTCCAGTCGTCACGTTGAAAGAGGGTAATCGAAGGAAAATACGCGTGGTCTTATGGTCAACGCCATATAAGTTATATCTCCGTTGGTGAGTACGAGAGTCGGCGACAGACATACCACGGTGTCTTTCTCGAATGTGGTGACATCTTGGTTCAGGCTAGGGTATCAGACATACCGGTACAACAGCGGTACCGCAAGAAGTGTGATAATCGAAGCCGTGACGGTGTTTCCGAGATTTTTAGCATACACTGGTAGGACGACCAGGCCTTTAGCATAGGCTCTTCGACGTTTCAACCAGCCCGCGAAGTAAAGGAACGCAACAGCGATGGCCAATATGCTCAAGACGAAGATTAGGACATTCGGCTCGGTTTTATGTACGGCGAACACGGTACCAAGAAGCAGTGAAAGTACGGAGCTAATCAAGGCGAGGGCTAATGTTCGCGTTGAAGGCAGACCGTAATCCCCGGTGCCTACGAGGCTGAGGAGGAAACAACACCAGTTTCTATAAGCCCCCATAGGTCTACTTGGCCGTATTGTGGCAGTCTAATAAATGGACTTCATGGTCAGATTCTTCCTGTATTCGACTATAGAACTCAACTGCATCATCTTATTAGTGTCTACCCCTGGAAGCTGAACGGGAATTGGGCCTAAGTTGCATTGTCAATTGGCTACTCTTCGCCGCCGATTCTAGAAACCTTCAGCCCTACCTACCCCCAGCATTCCCACCGGCAAATCCGACAGAGGCTTCCCCTTAATTAGCCCGCCCTTGTAATAAATTTTCGAATCGGCAGTCGTAGCGAAACCGTAGCTTGCGGGTTTATATTTCGACCTCGCACCTGCCAAAGCTTGGTCAACTTGGACGCCCCGTTTTACTATCACTTAGTAACGACCAGCACATCTCTTCTCATTATCACAATTTCATAGGTAATCTCTCTTCCTCCTTTTCTTTTTCTCTTTCTTCTTCCTTTTTTCTTCTTTTTTTCTTCTTCTTCTGCTTTTCTTTTTCTCCTCCTTTTCTTCCTTTTTCTTTTTCTCCTTCTTTTCCTCCTTCTTCTTTTCCTCCCTTTCTTCCTTCTCCTCCCTCTCCTCCTTTTCTTCCTTTTTCTCCTTTTCCCCCTCCCCCTCCCTATCCTACTTATCTCTGCTGCAGCCTAACGCCTCTTCATCAACAAGGTGCCAGCCTACGCCTCGCTCCCCCGCTGCGCCGAGGTCCCGCTGAGCTTCATCGTCCGAGACATGGCTTCCAGGTGCGCCAACAGGAGGCAGGACGACGTCCCACTCATGCTTCTGCACGGACAGCTCGTCCAAGATAGGCAGCGTCATCAGCACGCGCCGGGCCTGCTAGAGGTGCCGCTACCGAGGCGGTTGACGTCTTTGCTTCGTACTGCGGCCTCGGGAGTGCTGGCAAATTCGGTGAGTAAAGGTGTTCCGCTGGCAAGAGATATTAGGTTATGTTGTTTGGAAGAGCTTTGCTGAATATAGGTATCTGGATGTTTAGTAGGCGAGGAATTTCTTGAGGCTCCATATCGAGTTTGTAGTTGTACAGTTCTCTTGTAATATAACGGGATTGTCAAATTCGATGTCACTGGTCCTGAAGTACTTGATTTAAGTAGGTAGTTAGTTACCAGGAGAGATAGTTTACTTCTTAGAGTAGTCGATTCATGTTAATCTTTGAGAAAGCATAGGTATCTTTGCTTGGAAAGCTTGACCCCGCTACCTAACATATAGATAGGTACCTTCACAAGACGACCGGTGTTTCTTTATATTTTTCGTGGGCTCTATTAACACGATACTCCAAGTTCGGCCTAGCAGCCCCAATCCCTAATCCTGCTCTCCCCTTCTAGCATTTATTTCTCCCATAATTCCTTCCTAGCGGAGGGTCGACCAGCAATGGCCTCCCTGGAGGGGTGCCCTCACCTAGGCCAAAGAAAGGGGCTCGAACACTGAACGCAGCGATTCTCAATGGAATGGTGGTATATACAGATTCTAGCATATATCAATCTTTCTTGGTGATTAAATGATTAGAATTATGGCCAGATATCTGTTTAGAATCGATGAGTATTAGTGCCGCATGTTCGATTTCGCAAAGTACAGTCTCCAACCATACGACAATGGTCTACTCAGGGCGTTGGGGCAGATCATGTAATTGGGTGCGGCAACTTTATACGGCTCTGTTGGAATTGGATGCAAGGCCTTGGCTAATGTGAGATGACAGTCTCATCGTCTCTGGGACTAATAGTAGTACTCCTGACAACTAACTTGTATAATAACTACAATACCTAATACCTAAGCACTTTCCCTTCTGTTACGATAAGCTTTCTAGATGGCTATGGCAACAAGCATTTGGTGTCTCACGAAAACCTCGCAGATTGCCTACATCCCCCCTAGGTATAAGCTACATTGTTTAGATAAGCGTACCGCATCGAGTTGTTCTGCAGGTCGCGGATGCTTGCTGCAAGAAGCCTATCTAGATCCTGCAACGTCTGTCTATCTACTAAAATAGCTCGCTTTTAAGCCACCAAGTAATACAGTATCAAGGAAGCATACATGCAGCCTGAAGAAAAGAAAAAAAAAAACCGCAAACATAATGTTTTCTTGCCAGTCGTTGGATGGCTGCCAGGAAACATGCCTACCTAGATACATATAGGTGCGTACTAGCGAATCCTTGTTCTACGCGAGCCTTTGCCTCTCGGTACTGCAACAGACCATTTTGGTTGCTCGAGGCCTTTAAACCTATCGACGTATGATTGAATAGTCTAAGTTCTCGACCTCATTATATTCGTACCATGGAATCGTAGAATCGTGGAGCAGCAGTTCCCCCTTCGCGTATATTCGCTGCTGGGGGCTTATTTGTTTGCCCTGTGGAGGTATTTGTGAATGTTCGTGGTAGAAATCTAGGAACAGTTTGCTGTTGCGCTGCTGGGACGTACGCTCTCATTTCCTAGGTGGTTCGTGCGGCGACTCGGTGGGTAAGTCGAGGGAATTCTTAAGTTTGGTGGCAAGCCATGTCGCAAGTATGCGAAGCTTCGATTCGGCTGACTGTGTACCTATACGGGACGTGCAATTCGGAAGTCAGCGATCCCTTGAGGTCGATATAGGCATTGTTGCATAGGGGTTGAATTATTGGGAACGGGAGGTCTCAATACGTCGTGAGGCGATCGCTTCATGGAAGCTATGGATAGTATTTAGTCCCAGCGTAAAGCTTGTCATCCGCAGTTACGCGTATTTATTTTATCAAATTTTCTGATTAGTATTATTAGTGAATGGATTTATAATGCTATCTGACGCTAGTCACCGTTGCCACGAGGTAAGAGGGATCTGACATCACCCATGGCCTATATATTCTCCTATCAGCTGGTACCTGGGTGGTGATCAGTGTCACTGAAAAGGGTGGCTTAGCATATTCCTGTGAGATCGATCCGGGGTTATGGCGGAAACAAGCGAATGGTGAGACGGACGCAGTATCTAGGACTTCGGTAACCGGCATGCAGTCTCCAGACTTGTCACGGGCGCCTGCATTGCGGCACGCCTGCTGCCCCTTGCGCGTCTACGTAGAAGCCGCTCAAACGGACCGTTGAAGGTGACAACTCGGGTGGGAGGATATGCGAGACCGATGATGGCGAAGGTAGGTAGCGGGTACCAAACATTGTGACATCGAGATGTATTCATAACAATAGTCTAACGTTCTAGATCATGATAATGAAGTTCCAAAGTCGGCAACAGTATGGTATTCACATGTTGATATGGTGACACAGTTGATTTACCCCAGCGGAGCAACCCGTCCCCCCTTTTGGACTTGAGAAAATCTGATCTGATATTCCTGCTTCATACGAGAAAAGGGGGTCTCAGCTTGAGAGACCGCTGACCAACCACGAGCACTAGCGATGTTCTGAGATGATATATTGCCTTGGCAAGAACCCTTTTTTATAAATTTACTCTGAACGTGTGCCTCTATCTTGACGCTCGCGTTTCGCTCATCCGGGCGAGTTCGGTCCGAGGTGAGGACGCTGGAAGTAAACCATGCAGCGTGACAAGCTGGGATTTCTCTGGGCGATGGCGATGTTCCAGTCTTGAACATTTATGAATGTAGGTAGCTTATGCAGTCCGTTTCTTCGCCTCATACATATCGAGAAGCTCGTTACCTAGAAGCGAGATGAGAGAAGGTCGAGAAGCGCGGGGGCTTGCCGATTGGATCAGTGATTCAGACGTCTCGGCCACTCAGACAACACTGCCAGCTCCCGAGACAAAAAGCTTGGTGTCTTCACCCCACTGGGAGTAGGTCGCCTAAGAAATGTCACTGCCGAGGAAATATCACAATTAAAGTTGATAGCATCCTAACCATGCGTGGTATCCTTGCTGGCGCTGTCGTGTTGATAGCTAGGGTCTATATGTTGAACTGCATCTCTGTTGGCACCTAATTATCATTATCATTTAGCAGTCCCACTGCTCAGCGTGTCCAGGGGTGGCCCGGCAAAGCCATTCAACTGTGCAAGTTGACCAGACCAACATGACATGTGGTGGCTACGCGTTGAAGGCGAAAAAGACCTTAATCGATATGGTGGACTTTTGACTCGATGACGAGCATTTCACCTCGAGTCTTGGATCGGGTAGTCGAGTGTCTTTGCGATAATTCCCCTTCTACGCAGTTGTAAAATTGTCTCAGCTGTCTAATCTTCCGTAGGACAAACGGAATAGGATAGACGGAGCCAAGGCGGAGTTGTTGATCGGTCGTTGGGGGGTGGGCATGGATGCTTCCACCTCGTGGCTAGCCTTACTAACCTAGGTAGCAGCCGGGAACTCATATTGGAGAATGTCGTGTCATTAGCAAACCTGGCGACTTTGATAGGAATAGGACGTCATCGATGTGACACTGGAAAGGGACGAAAGGGACTAGATTGTAACGATGGGGTGAGAAAGGAAATAACGTAGACCTGGTAAAGGAGAAAAGCTACGTAATGTACGAATCTACTGATGGACGAAGATGAGTTCCAGAATATGCCAAGATTCTGAGACCCATGGACGGCTGCCTCGATTTTCTCAAAACAAAACTCTGGACGACCTCTGATTTGCTGGTTGCCCCTTGAATGATTTTCGAACCCTTAGGGGTTTGACCGGGTACGTTGGGACCATTTTGCGATCTGATCTTAAGAACTGGACCCTTGGAACTGGGTACCGACGCACAGACGGGTTGGTTGACAGGCTGAAAGATTGATAGGCTGAGGGAATTCCGTGGATTTGGAAATCTGTATAACACCGTACCGGACGAACGGCATCTTGAAGTTGTTGCCTTTGCAATGGTTCTCTCGCGAGCAGGATAACGAGAGGAAGTAAGTCGTCTATTTGAGAATGAGAAGACAACCAAGTCCTGCGGCTCAGCATCTGAGGTTGGGTTGGGTATCGATCTTGCGTTAGGTTGGACCGAAATGATGGACATGCCTGGGCCAATTGTACGATGGCATGTACATTAGATTAAAGAACTCGCAGCCACGGTGACATTCGCTGCATGTTGCGCTTCAACGCTTTAACGCGTTAGGGAGGTACCTAGATTAGCGGGTCTACAAATGCAAAGCGCTCGTGATCTACACGAAATAGGTGCATTGGCTGATTGGGTACATATCGTTACTCGGGTATGGCACTAGAAACTGTCAGGTTTATCATTTGCCGGACCTAACATTCCAAAGCTCGGGTTGTTACACTGATCGGATCCGATTGGCGTTTCTCGAACCATTCTACACTAACTTAGCAGGCTAGAGAAACCTGGGGGATTCTTCAAGATAGCCGGCAGGACCGGTACTTGGAAGCAGGCCTGCTTGGAAGAAAGGAGGTTCGTGATGGATTATGATCCCTGGGAAACCTGATATGGCTGATATGTAGCACGTAAGTGAAGATAACAAAGATAACACTCCAGCGTGAGTCTCGTAGAGGGACAGATATGGTCCAGGGGAGGTCACGATACGTGTGACACGGGGCTCGAATAAAGGAGAGTTATGGGCGTATCTTGGTTTACCATCCCTGCGACGAGACCACCAGAATCGTCTATTGCTCATCTGGTCGACTGTTTGGGGTCTGTATGATCGAAACGCTATGCATGCATGTTTCACATCTTAGTGATGCTATATGTATGTAGGTACGCATGTATGTAAGAGGAGGCAGGTAAGGTATGTAGCATGGCCACCATAGGTTACAGCAAAAGCTCCACAGCAACCCTTTCGCCAAGAGAGTATGGGCTCTGGGGTTAATAGTTGACTCAGGTCGTCTAGACCAAGGTGATTGGCGATGGCTGTCACATCGGTTTTCCCCAGTCGGCATATTCGATTTGACACTGACGATCATGGTTCTGTAGAAAAAAAGAAAAGAGAGAAAAAAAAGTAGCAGAATTTCGTGTTCGATGTTTCGTACGGATGCTACATGAAGTGCGTGTCGGATGGTAGGAGAGGTCACTTGACGTTGCGCTGAAAAGCGGAGAGCAGTTGAGGAAGAGGGTGTGATGCGAATGCTCACGAGGTTTCCGATGAGATGGTTGGTAGCCTTGTCCCGTGACATATCTTATAGTAACCGTTGAACGAGTACTCTCGAGCTGGCCGAACTGTACGATCTACGTTCCATGTTATAGGCTGCGATGTGAGGTACGAAGTAGGTAGAGAAACAGGAACAAGAAGTGATGGGTGATGCGTGATAGATGATCTGTAAATCTGTAAATATACACAGGTATATGTGGGGGATACTGCATTGACGTATTGTACGCCTTTAATATCAAATTTCGAATGCTTTTAGACTCTTTTGGATATAGTCGTCGTCGGTCATTGACGTCTGTCTTTGGACTCTTGGATCTCTTGGATATACTGCTGACTGCTCAATAGTCTTTGGGTTTTAGTATTTGGATAGGAGAACTTAGCTGGTTGCCCTGTGCACCGTAACCATATTTTGTGACGCTCATCTGCCTAATACCTACCGGGGTGGTTGTAAGTTTAGATATTATGTACAGCGGGTATAACTCTATCAATGCGCCACACTGTGTCCTCCGACAGGGTTAAGGGGTTCAAGGGTCCTAAAAGTTGGCCTCCCTGCTCCCTGGCAAGGCCTGGCCCTAAAAGAATAGGCCAATCAACGATCCGTGCACAGTGCAGATTTAATCTAACTCTTGCCAGCCTGGGCCGTTACATACACCATTGCGACTATTGTAATTGCCCATTTGCCCCAGTTCAATATTGCTGTACCTCCTTATCACCACAGCACCAATTATTTTTTTTCTCTATTGTTTTTGTTACAGTTATCCTCCGTCGTTTCTCATCTACCATTCTCGAACCCACGAATTTCGAATCCACTACCTAACCCAAATCAAGACCCCCTCTCTCCCACCCTACACCCCCTGGAAAGAATTCCAAGTGCCAAGTTTCTATACTTGCTCTCGAAGAAAAATCTCAGTTCGACATAGGGATTTTCTATCTTCTCGAAATTCTACGATACTACCTACTTAATAACATATCACAATATCTATCTGATGCTTCTCCTCATTTCTGAAGCCATATCCTCATAATCTCTTCTCTCTTCCTCTTCCCTTCTTCTTTCTCCTCTCTCCTGGCTCTTGCAGCATTCACTTTGCGGCCTTCTCCGAGTTACGCCTATTAGATTTTTGGATCTATTAGGTACTTAATTCTCCTCACTCTCTACGCGGTCGCTGATTGGCTCTCTCGTCTTCGCCCTGTGTCTCGCGCTGTAGCACCAAGACTTCTACAACAGGTTCAGGTTCAGGGCTCAGCGCACCCATTGGATTCGAGTGGTTAGGGCTTCTGCTCCGCTCCGCCTGCTGACCACTTGTGAACTCCTGGCTGTAGGACGCTGGTCCATACGGGTCCTGATAGGAGGCCAATTACCCAATCTTACCTTTCACTCACTCAATTTCTGCCGAAGCCTCAAGCTACTTGTTACTACCTACCACCTATCCCAACCAGCATAGCGAGAGGCTCCCCGGTTTGACCCATCACCACCTTACGTATTGTTTATACCCTTGCCAACTGCCCCCCCTTCTGCCCCCTACGACCTTACCTGAGCAGTTGGCTTATTGGACCCAAACGTTTCGCGCGTCGCGTACGAACACAGCCTCCATTTCTCCCTACCAGTCCAACCAGTCACCACGAAACTTCCATCAAGTACCTTTAGCTAGTTTGCTCGAAGGACCCTTTAGCTTTTTCTCCGACGAAGTTTAGTGGACGCCGAACGAAATCTGAGTTTCGGAGGGTTCTGTCAGTTTAGACCCAGCAATCAGGTAAGCCTTTTTCGATTTATCTTATTTTGGATGGGAATGGGAGAAAGAAAAAAAAAAAGAATAAAGTCAAAGAAAAGAAAATCCTAACTTAACCTAGGTTGGGGGGTCCCTGCGGTCGAGCCCGCAATTCTACGCCGCCTTTTTTTTTCTCTCCTTCCACGGCCCTCTCTTGCTGCAGGCCAAATTTTTCTCCACCGCATTCCTTCTCTGATCAGGTTCAAGTTCCCCTTTCCAGAGGTTTAGGACCTATCATATATACCTCGACCCTTGGAAGATCTGGCGACCTTTTCCCTTGGTACACGAGTAGTCTTACTATTTGATATTTCCAGTCCGTGACGGGCGTGCTACCCGACCTTTAATCCTCTCGGCTTCCTGCATCCTACTGCGCAAGCCAATCCTGCCTGACTTCTCGGCCAACCAGCGGTCATCGCTATCGCCAGTGCTGTCTCATCGACCGACTCTGCCTATTTGCCTATCTACCTGTCCACCTAACCCACCTTACCCCCTTTACGTACGAGTGCTGCTCGCCTCCGTATAATACTAGAGCTCTTCCCGACGACGCTTTGTCTTCTGCTCAATCTTCCGCAGACGGTAAAAGGTAGCGCGGTCTTGTGCTCTGACGCAGACGTCGCCTTGACGTTTCCGCTCATCTATATAAGCATAGAAAGGGAGCTGCAGTCTGCTGGCTCCCCACAGCAGCTGCAACACTCTTCGAAATAGCAGTGTGGTAGCCATGAATCCGCAACACGATATGTATTACGATTATTCGACGGCAAACCGGTCGCCAGGTTCGACGAGGCAGGGTTATGCCACGGTTGGCCTGCCATCAGGTCTGGGAAATCGAGGTCAGAGGCCGCTCGAACCTCTCGGCCAACACGTCGGGTCTCCTTCCATGTACGGACACGACGACCGACTCGGCGGTGCAGGTTATGAATCAATGTCTAGGTTTGATCGATTGGCTCCGAACAATATGCAGTCTGGATACATGTTGGATAATAACCAGACATGGGGATATAATGGCGGAGTAGCCACGATGAACGGCCCTATGAATGGGAACGGCAGGTTGGCGGTGAGGGCCGTAAATCGGCGCGCCGCTCTACCCTCGGTAAGTGTTACCCGGACGCTTCGTGGGCTGTGAGACATGATTGCTAATGAGGATATTCTCGAATCTTAGACGTGGACTGATCAATCTGGAATGGGTGTCCATTCTATGAACCCGCTCTATGACCCGAACATATCTATGAACGGCAATGACCACCACGACCTCTCGAACATGGCCGCAGACGCTCGAGGGATGATGGCGACCCCGGGAGCCGATTCCGAACAACTTATCCCCACGGCCATCGTCATCAAGAACATACAATTTCAATGTCGAAAAGAAATCCTGCAAGGCCTCATGGTCTCGATGCAGCTTCCTCAGCCATATGCGTTCAACTACCATTTCGACAAAGGTGTCTTTAGAGGACTTGCCTTCGCTAATTTCTCGACCGCCGAGGACACAGCTCTCGTGATTCAAAAGATGAATGGACTGGAGGTGATGGGCCGCAAGCTGCGTGTCGAGTACAAGAAGATGCTGCCGCAAGACGAGCGCGACCGGATCGACCGGGAGAAACGTGAGAAGCGAGGGCAGCTTGAAGAGCAACACCGGGCGCCGCTCCCCATGCATCAACAGAGTGCGTTGCAGGCCCTGGGCGTTGGTGTCAACAAGCAGCCAGGCGGTTCGCCCTTGCGTGAGTGGCCAAGTATGTTTTCTAGTCATCGCTACTCGATTATATCATTAACTGATTTGTAGGCGACGTCGACCTGAATGACCCGACTACCCTCGAATTCTACACGCAGCTTACGATATTTAAGAACGATCCAGCTCGCGAAGTCCACATATTCTCTCCTGACATTGCCCCTGAGCAGCGCAGACTGATACATATCCTTGCCCATAACATGGGCCTGGAGCACAAATCTGTCGGCGAAGCTGATCGTAGACAGATCCAGATCATGAAGCGACCGCAGAACTCTCCTCCGGTCCATGCGCAAAGCCAGCTGCCCAACGTGTCTTGGGAAGACCACAGACGCGGACTTAGTCGCGCTGCTACTTTCGATTTTGCGGAATCTCGAATGGGATCTAGCGCCTACCATGCGCTCGGCAGGCAAAATCCTACATTGGAACTGCCAGGTAGTCCTGATACCGGTATCCCCAATAACCTCCGAGCTGCCAAGAGCTTCGCAGACTTGCGCACGCACAGCCCGAGCCCTGCGCCGTCTGGTTCAAGCTATGCTGGCCTTGGAAATGGCCTTGGAGCCCGCTATGGTGATTTCTCCCAGACCTCACTGACTACGCCACCCAATTTAACACCGACCTCAGGTCAGAACGCCGCACTGAGCACCGAAGCTTTATTAGCGACCAATATGAGCTCCATGAGCCTAGGCTTTGATCCGAACGCCTCGCACATTCGCGCCCGAGAGACGCCGGGAGCTATAGGAAGTCAGAGACCCGGCGCAAACGGGGCGGCGAACCGCAACGCACCCGAAAGACAGCCGCGTGGTCCGGAATGGGGAGAATCCAATCAAGGATTCGGTGGTCGCAGCCGCGGTCACATGCAAAGAGGTAGCGGTCAGTATCAAACGTAAGCCTTCTACGATAGTATCTGTATGCTAACGTGGCCCATGGACAGATTCGTCAGATGCCGGTCGAAATTCGGGCACTGCCCGTTTCCATTAATCTGTCAAATCCACCTCTACAACGAGCCTTAGATCTCCGTCATCATAGGCATCCCCCACCACGAGAGACGAGTTACGACATAGATTTATCTCCTTCATTGACCTGACGCCACGGTTCGACCTGTCGCAGCATGATTCTCATACCCGGGTCTATGAATCTATCGACATGCATTACTACTTTCGAGTTTTCCTCGGCTTGTCCTAATAATATTTTGTAATACGAGATTTGGTTTCAGGAGTACTGTTTTTATTCTTTTTTTCAACTACGTTTCTCTGGCCGTCCTGGATTTGGAAAGAACTACACATCATGGAGTTTGTGATGGTGAAAGGGTGCAAGTGTTGCATGGAAAAAAAATTCAAGGGGAACAATGGTGCTCGTCGTTCCAATTTTACAATACCCTCTTCACGATGATCGACAGACGAGAACCATCTCTGGATACACCATACATCAGTTTTATGGGCGACCATTCACGGCATCACGACTCAAACTCCTATACCCTCTGAGGTATCCGAGGTCTTGACGGCTTCCGAGGGGGGGTCTGTCAAGCCTGGGAACCTCTTTACGATGGTTACGCTGTTATGACGGACATGCACATCACTAGATGGCAAGGCAAAATGCTAGCTGGCTGACCGGCCTAGGCGGGTTTCCCTACTAATTCTGTTCGAAGGAGCACCCACAGGGTACTCCCTAGGCGGTCAGGGTTAGCATAACTTCGGAGCAATTGGAAACGAAGAACGAAGCGACGAAGACGAAGAAAGCAAGATAAATTTCATTGCTGAGCAAAGAGATTTCTTTTCTTGCGCTGGAGGACAGAACAGAGAACGAAGGCAGAGGGGGAACACAAGATCGGATGAAAAATTATTTGCATTTGTATATGGTTTTACCTGCATCGACCAGGGCTGCGTTGATGTTTTCTCGACCTTTTCTCATACAGCGACCATCACATCGCGTAGTTTTAACTGTTTTCCCGTTTTATGAGTTAGAAGCATCAATAGCAAAGAGTTCGGTGTCAGTGTTTAGGAGGCAGCCCAAGATCCCCTAGGGTCTTGTGCGGGAGCGGGGGATAAACCATCAGAAACGGATGGGGAGAAACACTCGCTATAGGCGCTCTTGCAATACAAAAAGTATTTGATCGTTTTGAACTGCTGTTTGACTTCGTTTCATGACTAGCTGAATGGCATGCTAATGTATGTTGACTCTAGTAAGGTGAAGATGGCTTTCAGATATCTTAGATGGGCATCAGATTTACCAATGTCTGTAAGACCATGTCAGTCTGCTCAGCTCCATAGCTCTGCTTTTTTTTCTTTCTTTTTTTTTCCCCTTTTATTTATAAAACACGATCTTTCATATAGGCACAACTCGCCACCGCACAATCCCAGGTGAGCACGTCATAGAGCCCTCAATGCCTTTCCCTCCGGCCTGCCGGCTGCGATCGATGGCCGACCCCAAGATGTCCACCACGTCGGTCCCGCCCACGTAGATCTGCTCGCTGGACGGCGGCGTCGCAGGTTGAACTTGGAACGCACAGTTCCCGGACGTCAGCAGCGTGTTGTACCCGCCGGTCGCGTAGTCCGCCAGGAAGAAGTCGCGCGGCGAGGCGGCCTGCGCGCTGCGGAGGGAAGTGCACGAGTCTAGCCACGACGACGAGGCGGCATTGGTCGAGGCGATGGAAGAAAATGTGCTGCCGCCGCAGTAGTCGGCCGGCTCGGATGTCGGGGCGTACCATGCCCAACACGCCGGAGGGTTGATGGGAGTTTCGGCGTATTTGTAGAGACCGCAATTTTGGGTTGTGTCTCGTGCTGCTGGTGATGATGCCGGAGCTTCTATGGGGCTCCTGGGACTTGCCGGGCTTAGCGGGCTCGTCGGGAGGCTGAGTGCCGTCGAGGGCACGATGAGGGATGTGAGGATCTGGCGAGGTCTCATTTTGAAAGTATAAGAATCGGTCTTGAGCTTGACTATAGTGTTACAGGTTTCTTCGGGTGCGGTGAAGCTAGCTAGATCCTGAGATAAAGAGTGACCCGTGGCCATATGTCCGTGAAGGTACTGCAGGTATTTATGCAAATATACTAGGTGACTCTCCCAGACACCTTACCTATATACTCTCATCTTATACGACAAGCCAAGTAACCCGCGAAGCGAATCACCGCCTAAATACCAACTATTGACCACGGTAACGTGGTCACGTTCACATCGCTACTATGGCCCTTCGGGCTTCACCTCCTCTTCATTCCCAATCTCGAATCCTTCCACCCCATCCGTCTTAGCCCCCTCGTTCGCGTCCATGCACGACCTCGTCACACAAGCCACAAATCTTAGGAAAAGAAAGCAAAAAAAGAATTGGCATCCAACCGTAAAACCTGGGAGCCGGATCAATTTCTACTCTATAGGGGGGATCCGTCCAATGGCGACGCAGATGTGCCTGTCGAGAGTCGAAGAGCGAGGAAGAACGTGCCCCGCGAGCTACCCAATCAGAGGACCGGCCCGAGGATCGTCGTCGCCGGGTTCTCCATTCGCACAATCGTTGGGCGGCTAACAGAAGACAAGCTCGCAGGTCGGACTGCCATTCGATCGACGCCGTTGGTCATATGCAAAGTGAAAACGGGGTATCCCCTCTCCCCAATAGCAGACGTCGACCGAAGACCGGCATCCGGTTATGGGTTAGGTTTTCTCTTGTGCCTGCCAATGCTGGGAGAGGAGAGAAAAATTGCGGCACATCTTGCTGCTTGCTGCTGCTGTAGCACACAGCACATGCGGTGGTAGCAGTGCCGAGCTCGAATACCTACCCCTGAACACCCCCTAGAGCTTAATGGGGATTTTCGGTTTCCCGTTTAGGGCTAAGGAGTGTGACTTGCATAGAGAGTCTGCATGACCTCACACCGATTTGAACCTCTACTCATTCTTGGTTCCGTCTGTTCTCGAGTTTCTGTCCATTCCAAAGTTGGGCAATCGAACGCCATGAATTCCCTTTTCACCTGAGTACGGCTCAGTATACCCTCATAATATGTAGCACATTCAATATTCAGGTGAGACGGGAAATGATTTATGCCTCTAATATTGGGGCAAGAACTGGCCAGCGTCACAATGAGAGTGCAATAGATACAACAGCTTTCCTGATGTAGAGGCATCGTGCCACATTTATTATTATTTGTAGTAGTAGTTTTTTTGAGACATGTTCTCATTACACATTACATAAGTCAGACGGTAAGCTCACAATGCCCAATCCACGCCCCCGGAGGACGACGACGCATCGACGCCGATCCGCACGACGCCCGAAGCGCCCCTGATCTCGCCGAACTCGTACTTCAGCCCCATCTCGTTGACCCGCCAGTCCCTGTCCCGGCGCGCCATCGTGCTCAGCCCCTCGAGGCGGGCCAGCATCCAGGAGTCGCACACGTAGTACATGGCGCCGGCCACGGTGCTCGGGTCGGCGGGCATGTGGGGCCAGGCGACGAAGAAGGAGCCCGCGACGACGAGGACCATGACGCAGAGGATGCCGACGGCGGCCCACGTGCAGACGCCGTGCACGAGGAAGGTCTGCGTCACGCGGAAGGGGACGTTGCCGAGGAAGACGGTCAGGAGCTCGGACAGGATGGACGTCACGGCCACGGCGGCCAGGAAGCCGTGCCGCCGCCGCGCCGCGGACCAGAGCCCCGAGAAGGCGTTGGTCGGCGGCGCGAGCAGGATGGAGCGGCGCGCGTGCTGGGGCGACTTGGCTAGGAGCTGGTACGGGCTTAGGATCGCGATACCTTTGCGGGTCGTTAGACGGGACACTAAAAGGTAACGAACGAGGGGAGGGGAGGGGAGGGGAGAGGGAACTTACTGCTGAAGAAGGATGCCCAGAAGAAGCTGATGATGACACCGACGCCGGTAAACAGGAACCGCACACCAAACGACTCGCTGTCCATAAAGTTCTCAAACGGAGTATCGCCACCAGTGTTGTTATAGTATAATATCAAAGCCAGCAGTCCGCATAGAACAAACAGGAAGACCGACCGCCCCACGTATCCCAGCATCAGGAAAGGGAGGTGATGACTTGGTTTTGTGGGCGCGGCGTGGTGGTCCTGGGGCTCCTTTACGTCCTCGGCAACCAGACCGTTTAGCGCGTGGCCGTCCCCGTGCTCGTCGTGGAGCATGATCCCGTACTCGACCGTCCCGTTCGGGCCGCAGAAGTACCCGAGCCGGAACCGGCGGTCCCGCAGGATGGACCGCAGCAGGCCCCTAGGCATCTCGGCCGCGTCGGCGCCGGCGGGCAGGCCGGCGGTGAACAGGCGCCGCACGTCGGCGCTCATGGACAGCGAGGCGACGCCGCACATGCTCCAGGGGTTGGTGCCCACGCCGGACCGCCAGCGCGCGAGGAGGACGAGGACCATGAGGACGGCGGCGGCCATGAGCGCGAGCAGGGCGAGCGTGGCGCCGGCGGCCTGGCGGAACACGCTCAGCACGTAGGCGCAGTTCTGGGCGCTGCCGGAGCCCCGCGCGCACCCGATGCCGCGCAGGTCGAAGGCGACGGCCTCGGCCGACAGCGGGATCAGCAGCGCGGACGCGAGGACCAGGGCCGACGTCAGGAACACGAGGGCCTGGCCGCCGGCGAGCGACCGGAAGCTCGCGGCTACGGACTGCCAGCCGGAGGTGTCGAGGCACAGGGACTCGCGGCCGGAGGCGCCGCGCTCGTGCGTCAGCTCGTGCCACGGCTGCAGGATCTTGGCGTTCAGGTCGAGGATGCGGACGGGGATGGCGAGGAGGATGGCTAGGAGGGTCGGGAGGAACATGCCGATTACGTACGAGCCGTAGCTTATGAAGTACGTGTTCGTAACGACGTTGCTGTTGTTGTTATTGTTGTCGCTGTTTTTATTGCCGCTGTCGCTGCCTTCCGGGATCACGGGGTAGAGTGTCGCCGTCGCCGTCGGGATACCCTTTGAATCCGTCTGGGTCGTAACGGACGGCGTGACGAGAACGGAAGTTTCCTGCGTGGCCGTGGGCCGGCCCTGCGAGTCCGTTAGCGTAGTCGTCCGGGGCGTCGATACCGGAGCCGGGATGCTGGTCAGCGTTGTGAGTACTCCCTCTGGGTTCGTCATGACGGTGACCTCGGCCGTCACAAAGGTTGGCGTCTGAGGCGCCGTTTCCGAGACCGACACGGGACCGGCGCTCCCGTAATTCGAAGACAGGGGTGACGGTGTGGGTGGAACCGTAGCGGTTTCCGACACCTTTCTCGTCCCGCCATTCCCATAAACGTAAGTTGCTGGTAGTGAAGAAACGTCTTCTGACACCTCCGTCGGCCCAGCATGCCCGTAATCCGAATTCGCGGGTGTCTCCGTCACCTCCGCCGTGCCGGCGTCGCCGTAGTCGCTCTGCGGCTTCGTAGGCAGCGTCGGAGGCGTGGTTTCCGAGACGGTCACCAGCCCGCCGGCGTTGCCGAAGTTAGACTTGGCTAAGGAGCTAGCTATCGAAGGCAGCGACCTCGTTGTCGTCGTTGACGGTCCTGGGGTCTCAGTGACGGTCTGATCGCCAACGTGCCCAAAATCGCCTCCGCTAGGCGTCATGGGGATCGTGGGTTTTGGATCGGGGTCGGACGAGGTATTGGCACGGACCGCGAGGGAAGCGGGCGTAAACACGGACTCAACATCCGGGGCGCCGATTGGGCTCGCGTAGGCTGCCACTTCTCTCAGGCGAAGGCTTTCGGTGAATATATTGACCTTGTTGTCGAGGACCGGCAGTACGTGTAGAGCCCAGGCTAGTAGACCCACAAGCGCCAGGATGACAGCTAATAAACAGGTGAGGAACGGCCATCTCAATGCGGACGGCTTATAATTGGGACGCTCCCGGTCCATTACCGGCGCAATGTTTGTTGCAACGGCCTCGCTGTAGGTGATCATATCGGGTTTGTAGCCGGTGGAAACCCGAGTGTAGTCCGACGTCGCCCTGGACCATGGCCGGCCACTACCATACTCTGACAGCGTTCTATCGTCGTGACTCGCTTCGGTCTGGCTATCATAATGTCTCTCGTAACGCTGTTCATTTTCCAGACTTGTGTGGTCGTCGTATCCATGCCGGCTTTCGTAATCCCCCAAGTCCCCATTCGAATCATGCAACTGAGGAAGAGCATTGAACCCCTCTCTCCCTGCGTGCCTCCCCGCGTGCGGCGTCGTTGTGATATGTGACATGACACCGTCGTTGATTAGGTATTAGGCTACTCCTAAACCATTGCTGGGAAGCCAATATTGTATCCCGACAGAACTTCAAAGGATCAAAAGTAAAGAGAAGAATAGAGCCGCAGCTCCGTCGCACGTAGGGGACATGGAATTTTCATACATGTGGCGGAGTGAGCGATGTTGCACCTGTACTGGGTAGTTGTACTCGAACTGGGTATGTTAGGTAGTACTAATAATACCAATACCCGGCATGGGGTTCGTAGGCTATCTGCCATTCCCCCTTTCGCCTATCTCAGTAGGCAGAAAGTTGGTTCGGGCGTCCTTGGCGCATTTCAGCTCTCCTTGCTAGAGCCCCGGGATGGCCTTGCCGCCGGTAGCCCTATGCTGCGATGTCTGGCTTGCGAACCTGGTAAAGAGGGACCTCTAGTACGGATTTACCGCAAGCGTGCATAGGGTCTGCCGATCAGTGCAACATCATGCTGACAGGCTGACAGGCTGGTCTTTTCCGGCATGGTCCCATGTAACGATGCCCTAGCTTTTACCTAAGCCACGTAAATATGGAGGAGTGTTTCGAAGTTGAGATGGATGAGTGTATGAAGCTGGATTTATTGGTCGGTTCGTAAATATACCTAAATGAATACTTTTGTCCTAGAGTGATATGGATAGTCTTAGCAAATGCCACTACGGTAAGGTACCTACATTCTGGCCCTATAGGCAGACCTCTTGGCCCTGTAGATCATGTACGAATAGTCTTTAAAGTCTCTAGAATTAAGATTAATGAATCCTACTTCTCGCTGAGCGACTTGACACCTGCACCTTATCCAAACTATGGAGGTTGAGATGATATGAAATCGTTATGAATTTGGGCACATCTAGCGAGAAATGAGTTGTGCGGCTGAAGTTACACAAGTTGGAGATTGATCATGAGATATGAGATCGTTTGGGGGCGAAGTTGGTGAAGTCTAGAAGGGCCGCGGGCTTAGCGGCGACCCGGCGTTATGGGATGCCCTAATAATAGCCATCCTTCGGACTAGGCTTCAGACTAGGAGGTACTGACTAAGTCGAGCTGAAGATCCCATCACATTTGTCATCTATTGAACTTCAACTGACCCGTTCTAACATCGACCATGTTGCAGAACCAAATAATATCTTTAACATTTCTTGTCACGATCAACTACGCTGACGGTCTGAAGGGACTGGCAGATTAGAATAATAGGGCTCGGCGCGTTCGGGACTAGAAAAGAGAAAGGAAGCCCGCCTCTGGCCTCAGCAAAAACACAATGTCTTCCAAACACGCTTCCCCGTTAAGGACCCTATTCCTAACCGAAGGCCTCATGAAGCTCGCCGGGGGGATGATGTTTATCATCTCACCGCAAACCCCTCTATCCGGCGCGGTGGCGCTCCCAATGCCGCCTGCAACCCTACTGCTAACCCGACTTCTGGGCACCCAGACTTTCACACTCGGCATCTCGATGCTGCTCGCATCCGCAAAGACGCCCACGGCCGTGTCGAGTAGACGGGTCGTATACTGGACCGTTTTCGCTAGGGATGCTACACTAGTAACTGTTCTTGCGCTGCAGTATTGGTTCGGCGACAATGTTGATGCTTTGGGGTTCTCGCCGAAGGGCCTGCTCGGGTGGCTCGCGGAATTGACGCCTTTCTGCCTCGGGCATTTATGGATTCTGACCGCGAAGCCACATTGGTTCTAATGGCGAGGAATTACTCAACCAAACGGTACGATGGATTGATTACTGTATTACCTATTTAGCAGGCGAGCATGGTTTTTGAATGCATATCTCATCCTCTCAAGCTAGATTCTTTGGTATCGATTGGTATGTGAGGTCTATCAAAACAAGACAACCATCATGTTCCGAATCATCTCTGACAGGCACGCGCCATTACCCCATTACCGCGGCATGAGAAATATCGCGATTGCACCAGCTCGGTCGATGCCAGTGCACACAATCACGGCCGCCAGCTCGCTATCATTCAAGTTGATCGTGTATGAACCGCTTTTCCACGGCAGAAGCATCACCAAAAGAGACGCCGTGAAGCCAAAGTCATATTTATATCTAGCAGGAAATGTGAATGAAAAACAGAAGAAAACAATCACATGCTGATGGCAATACAGGAAAAACCTGCGCTACTAAAGAGCTTAGATGCCATAGACTGTTGCCGTACTCTAGACAGCTCGAGATCTCTCCACAACGAGCGTGGACTCAATACCCTTCCAGGGAAAGCGAATAACGACCTTTCCTCGAGCTTCTGGTCGAAGCGACGGTATGCTTCAGGTGCCTCCTCGATACCCACCTCGCCGGTCACGACGAAACCGGGCTTCGCCCTGCCACTGTTCACGAGCTGCAGGAGAGTGGGATTCAGGCCCAACACATCCTCTATCCCTCCCTTAATAGACAGATTCTTAGAGAAGAAGGTGGAAATGGAGAAGGTGATGGTCGCCAGGGTCAGGTCTGCACTTGGTGTACCTTTCGAAACCGGCACATGCATATAGAGCCCGACCAGACCTATTCCACCCCCAATAGCCGCCATGTTGACTGCCTCCGTGATCACGTAGTTTTCCTGCCGCTTCAGGTCCGCGTTCAGGCGGCTATAGTTCTTCTAGTCTAGCATAGAGGCTGCTATTTCCGGATTTCAAAACCTCCAGTCTTGGAGCCTTCTACGCCCCGTACCTAGGTAGGCATACTTTATATGCAGAAATACATCATATGGGAGTTCCACGTGGCGTTTGGGGAAATAAGAGAGAACACAGTAGTTGTTACACACAGTGGGCCTGGGCATATCACAGTTTCACTATAATGATGAGATAGAATACTGTAGCAAGGACCTGGTATGTAGATTTAACCTGTGGGAGTAAGATAGTATCTATCAGGAGCTTAGTAGTTGTATCGCATCGAGAACATTTGTTAAGCGTTGTCGAGCACGGTTTTCTCGCGAGGACTTGAGGATTCAGGGGCAATCCATTCCTAATTCAACGACATAACCCAAATAATTTTGAATAAATTCCAGAATCAATGGACGTTAGGATATGCTGTGCTGATAATTAAATTCTTGCGTGGCCGACACTGGCACGTATTCGCTGTATAAACTGTGTGGTATTTCGGCGTAAGTTCGGCTACCCCTGAGGCAGCCCTGAGGAGAAGCGCGCTGTAGTCGTGATAGGCCAAGTCAGCTGGCAGGCGTTTATGCGGATTGGGCTGACTAGAAATGCAAGTATCGCCCGAAGCAAAAGACCCCGCATCTCCTTATCCATTCTTGAAGCATTCACGTTATACGGGGAACTGTAGAACGACATACGGCATGGCTAATCGAACATTTTACTTCTTTTTTGCCCCTACGTGGGACTACCCGCCCGATGGTCCTATCAAAATAGGGAACGTGCTCACGTCGCTCAAAAAGCCTGAACAACCCTTGTATACGGCTGCTCCCCAGGCAGATACCGATGTCTTCTCGTCGGAGAAGAGGCAGGTCGAGTTTTCGAGAGAGAAGCTCCGATCGGGGCAATTTTCTATCTTGACCAAGTTTCTGAGCTTTTTGGGTGTCGGTGTCGACGTGGGTATGAATTGGGATAACAGGTGAGATAACGCTTCATGTTCTCCATCACGAATGTAACATGATGGAGGCTGGAAGTAATTAGTGCTCTAAGCTACGCTTAATATATACCATAAGGATAGGGGGTAGTAATTTCTAGCTACAGGGTACTAGGTGTTTACAATCTACTCAAGTATTGCTCTAGTGATCAAGTCTGCCAACTCTTGGGCTAGTGTCACGAGGATAGCAATCATTGTAGTGGTTATCCCGAGTCACTTGTTTCGTGCTTTCCTTTATAATGAGTCATACAATACAACTCGAACAGCACTAATTTGCGTTTCTACCACAGCGAAGGGGATGTGTACAGTTTCGACCGGATCGAAACAGTCCAATTCTTCCCGAAGCAGGATTATCTCCAGAGATGTATTGAAGCGGAGCCGGTTCGTCGGTATCTCGACAAATCTCGATACAGAAAACCGGTGTATATCATCACCGGGCTCAAGACTGTGACGGGGGCCAAGGCCAAGTCGTACAAGTCCCGAGCCGTCGGCGGCAACCTTGGCGTCGAAGTTGACGGCACAGTGTGGAGCGGCGGCGGCGTGCCCGTCAGTGTCGGCCCGGTAGCCGAGGGGAACATGGAGCGGAAGGATGGTGTATCGTGGGAAGGCAGCAGCGACTTTGTCTTTGCTTTCAGGGTTCGGAAGGTATTCGTGGAGAAACCAGGAAAGTTGAGAAGTGACGAGGATTACAAGAGTGGTGCTATGTTCGAGAGGGAGCGCGCGACGAATGTTGATCCGCAACTATCGATATTGGCAGTAGAGGATCCAGATGCGGAACAAGAAGGCTTCGTGAAGGAGTTGTTAACAGAAGACAACTTCATTGTCCATTGTGCAGCTCCGTATGTGGTGAAATCTGTGGAGGATGAGGAATAAACTGGGTTTGATATAGCCATAGACAGATCATTAAGGGTAGGCGATGTAGATTTCGGAATCTACCTCTTAGGTATGTTCAAAGTATGGAAATAAAGGACGAAAGGTGTGTGCGGTCTCGTGCTTAATCGATGCCAGTTGGATTCGGCTTATAGTATGTTTTTCTCGAGACCATACCGCCTTTAACTGCTCAGAAGATCGCCAATGATGTGGTCGACGAAGCTCTTGCCCTTACCAAACAGGCCGTCAGCGTACAAGCTAAGGTCGATAAAGTGGTACCCGTCTCGAGGGTTGTAAGCCGGGCCCTTTTCTGCAACGCGCCGAAGCACGGCTTTCATCCGCTTCTGCCGTTTCAACATGTCTGCCTTCCCTGGCAAATACTGCCTCGCGTACTGTAGAAGGAATGCTGCGACACCGACCGCTATCTGCGTCGCGCACGACGTGCCAGACTTGTACTTGATGTATGAGGGATTGTCCACGTCGTCGCAGAGATAGAACGGCCAGGCAGACTCCACAGCTTCACCCACCGTTGCCAGATTTATGTCGTCCGAGACGGCAGTAGGGCTGAAACTTGACCTGTTTCCATTTGCATCTGTGGAATGAATACAGATCACATTCTGTTCCCGTGCCGGACTTAAAAATTGGAGTTAGCGCTTCCTTCTCCTGGATGGTAGAGCAATGAAAGGCAAGAAGAAGTGCTTCGTGGACAGTCTCGGAAGTAGGGCTGGGAACTCTCGCATGTACAGATGCTTAAGCTGTCCATATGGAATAATATGCTGTGGAGGTTACTTACTATGCTCGACCTCGTTGGCCACCGCTGTTGGAAGCCGCCGCAAATAGGAGGACGTGGTTCGAATATGCGTTCATAATAGCCTCCTCTAGCTTGTCATAGCCGTCAATGTCGCGGGTTGGAAACCCAAAGGACATAGAGATGATATCGACTTTCCATGTATCGACAGCGAAATTTATCGCCTGTGAATGTTAGCGCAATCACTATAGCCAGTGAATGAGATGCTGCGGTCCCTTACTTGTGCGATAATTCTAGGGTTAGAAGGTTTGTCCTCGGCAATCTTGGCGATGTATAGGTGAGCATCGGGCGCATAGTCGAGAAGAATACCCGAACAAAATGTGCCATGGCCGATCCGATCGTACACCCTGTTTCTAAACTTTTCGTTGAGCCAATTGTACTTGCCCTTAATGTTCTCGCTGCGTGCTTCCACGTCCGGATGACTGAAGTCGATGCCTGTGTCGAGAATCGCAATTTTGACTGGAACAAGTGCGGATAGCGGAGCAAGGGATGTAATAAACTTGTCATAAACTGCTTGATAGCTTGATTTCCATGTTTTGTAGCCCTCGCAACTAGAAAGGAACAGGGTTAGTGATTTTTTATCATCTTAACTATGCGACGGCAGTGAGAAGAGTAAGGGATGGTGTGCTTACGCCTCAGGGGAGTGCACCTGAGAAATGGCCTCGTCATCAAAGAACCTAGATTCCTTGTAGTCGACATCACGGCCCTTTGAAGGATGCATCTGTAGGATTTGTGGAAGATGTGAGTAAAGCCCAACTTGGTGAGCCAACGAAGCTTCATCTACGTGTTGGAAATTTGCTCGAGTATTGATGTATTGGGAACAGTAAGGCCGCGTAGGCTCTGACGGTGGACTGGGTAGTTGGTGGTTCTTTGCAATCTCTCCGTCATCAAGTGTGTGAATTTGCTCCAGGATTGTCTGATCCCAGCTACCAAAGTCTAGCGTTTGGGCAAATTGATCAAGGTCTTCAATCGATATGGAGCTGTAAGCTTGAATCAACTCATTCTCGAGCGGTCGGACAACCTCTTCGTATATCCTAGTCCTCAAAATCTGATCGTCTAACTTATTGCCATCTTCATCTTCCCACATTACCGGATCTAGACACTTTTCTACGGCACAATGGAACTGAAAATTCTCGGGGATTTCGTCTCTGCAAGCGCGGAACACCAGGTCTACGTCGAGGTATGTCGTGCGGCTCGATGCGGCGTCCCCTATTTCGACGCCATATTTATCAGCTAGCATCTCAAACGGGGTGACGAAGTAGACCTCCATCAACATCACCGCCAACATGATTAGACTCGGACACTGGTGTCGTATTAGATCGTCAGGGTCGATGTCATCGGGGTCTATTTCGCCATAATCACTGTCTTCTTGCCCGCGCCCTCCGTCTATGTAGTATTTGGAGGGATCTGAATTAACACCCGGGCTCTGCGAGTCGAGGCCGGAAAGATGGGTCTGGATAAAAGGCCTCAGAGGGATTGCGGAAGTAGTGGTACGGAAGAATATGATGTCTGAAGAGTTCCACGTGGGCGGTAGCCACGGAGTGTCGTTCAGATGTAGAGCCGCATAACTCAGAAGCACTGCAAGAATCCGTCTTGTCCTTTCTGTAAGCGAACGTGATCCTCGTCTGAGGAATTCTTTAAGGGAAACGGCGCCTCTCGTTTTGTTGATGGAGAACTGGCTTCGCTCTGACTGCAGTTTGAATAACTGACCCCTCATAACTCTGAACTCCAGTCGGCGTGCTGTCAACTTCTTGGCCTTCTGGATCGGTTCGCAAAGTTGCTTCACCTTCATCGCCTGGACTTGCGGCTTCTTTCTCTTGACTTGAAGACCCTGCGCCTCATTATCAGCTGCCCAGCGGACAATACTTTCTTTCATAGTGTGGACTCGGGCTTCATGCCAATCTTGCTTCATGGACAGAAATATGTCGAAATCGACCTCCTCGCTGGTGTCGTCTTCTAGTACGGGTTTCCGATATGTGCCTAAGGAAAGCCTGGCTCCAAAATCATGCATAGGCGAACATGGGCAGTTTTGGCAAGCTGCAAGCGCCTTGAAGATGGACTTCGCGGCGCTCCAGACGGCATACGACGGCTCGTTGATCTTCTTCTGTGGCGCAAAATCCTCGGCTGTCCATTGGGAAGGGTGATCGGGGTATTGTGCTCTGAAGTCATCCTCCCATAGTGCCAGCACCTGTACAAACTCGTTGCGTTCCTCTACAGAGACGCCGAAACTGACAGACTGTCTGATGAATTGAAGCTTTGCGCCGTCGTCGTTTTTCCGCACTCGTTCCCAACGCTGATTGAGGGTACGCAGGCTTGAATAAGATGGTAGTCCGCAAGGAGGATACCCTTGCAGGCCGTAAGGCGATACTATTGAGTTAAGATGAGCTAATATTCGATGGAGGTGCTTTTCATCTATTGCAATGCCAGCTCGATTGATACGGTTGGCGTGATCCCGTATTATGGCACAGTACGCCGTCAAATCGGCATAGAAGACTATGCATTCTCCATCCTTTTCATCGGCTCTCAGGACTTTCACAACCTCCTGAATTGTCCTCGAGCTGGTCACTAGTAGGCCGGTAGTGCTCTCTGTGAAGGCAATAGCTTTCGGTAACATTTCGCCGTCTAACCTGAGTTGGAGCTCGCTGCTGGACGTAAGAATTTGGGATTATCGGAGATAATGACGTGTACGTCTGAATGTGTCGATTATCTACTGGCATCGTCCTGGAATCGACGCAGTGACCTGGTCTTGGGGCCCGGTGCCAGTGGATTTCCTGCCAGTGCACAGTGATGATAATTAAACTGATTCGCCCTTACTTCTATGCGTACTACAGTTAGTTTTTCGTCTGCTCATGGGATTGAAAATAACTAGAGGGTCTCTATACAGCCTTGGGGTAAGACATGAGGGGATTGCAGCTGGAAATGATAGGCACCACGTGATATTGGCAAGGGTTCCAGCTTCAGCCGCTTTATGGTCTAATAGTCCACCGCACGTAGGCTTACCAATGTATATCTCAGTACCTTGTCATTCTATCAGGTCACAATGGATCAAACAAGTCACCATTCTAACACGCAAGTATAAGTCGCGTAGGTGACTAGGTAGGCACATGTCAGGTATCCAAGTAATCTTAAGCAGAATATTTATATAAGAATGAACTCTACCTTTCATTATATATTGAACGGTTCGAACCATTCATTTTCGGCGATCAATTTTACTCCTTTAGAACGATTCTATACCCCCATGTTTTCCCGCTAAGGTACATACCTAGGTACCTACCTGGGCATATGTACATGAGCAACTGAGAGCCTTACTTACGACACCCCGCTTCATTATATTCCAACTATTATATCGGTCAACGGCGGTCGTGGATGGGCGAGATGCTATACACAGTTTGGTCTACGTGACAGTTGACGAAATGGCGGCGGTGGCCGCTGATCCGAATTATCAATCGCATGCGACAGCGGCCGAAAGCGCTGGATCCTGCCTGCGCTCTTTCCAGGAATGTGTTCAGCGCGCAGCATCCATTCACCCACGAGAGCTCTCACTAGTCGAAGACCAGCTTGCCAGGTTCTCTATCTGGATAGCCAATATTAGAGTCTTTGCTTCGGGACGAGCATCATTAGATCATCGCTTGCGCGAGGCGCCCGATGTTCAAGACATCGTCATCGGCCTTTTTGAGGCACTGGCCTTTCGCATTCAGAGTTGTTAGTGCCAATGGTTTTTATTTTTAACTTTATATGAGAAGACCTGGCATCCTTTTGAATGTGATATTAGCCGGTTTATGGCCGCCACAGGACTAAAGCAGAACTAAGTATGATGCAGGTTCACGTTGTCTCGAATCTCTGGATTCAAAGGAGTCGCAGAAGCTTGATGAGCCTTTGTTGGAAATAGACCCGAAGTTCGACCAGTCTATTAGAGGCATCGCCAGCGAAATAAGCCTGCTCCATAAATTCTCAAACACGATTCGTCGAGCAAGTAAGGAGTCTCAGAACCACAAAGCAGCAGAATCATACCACATTCGTGATGACGAAGGCAACGACGCAGAAGCTCTTTTGACAGAGTTATTTTCCTATCACATACGAGACCAATTTCCCGGGGTCGCGGAGGACATCTGTCAACGCCTCGCTGCCACCATGGTCTTACGACGAAAACGGATCCTGTATAGAAGATCCCGTTATGGCGACACGGCTATACGAACACCGCAGATTCCGTCTCAGCCGCAGGTTACAATACCCAAAGTCCGGCCTATGGTCGGCGTTCCAGAACAACCACAGGAGTCTGAACAACCCCAAGCGACTGTAGCTACATCGAAAAGTGCTATACGTTCTCTAGCACAGAGTGCCACCACCTTGGCCCTGGACGACTTTCACAAGGCTTCGGCCCCGTCGGTGATTTCTGCGTCGAAGACAGTGGCGTTGAGTAGTCATGAAGATCTTGTATTCCCTCGGGCTCCACTTGGCCGTATCGAACGGAAGTATAAGGAGCTAAAGAAATTGCGAAAAGAACTGCTTGAGAAAGCGGGTATCTTAGTAGCGGATGAGGAAGCGAAGGCCCAGCTCGATAGAATACAGGAGTACGATTGGAACAAGAGTGTTAAGGCAATAGGAGAAGTAACCTGTCCATTTTGCTTTTACGCTCTTCCGGCCCAGGATGTGGTTGATGATAAGAAGTGGAAGTAAGTCTCTGTTGCTATTTGTTGCTTTCGGTTTCTAAGGATAGATGCTAAAAGACATTTCGCAGACTCCACGTTAAGGACGACCTTGATGCATACGTATGCATGTTCAAGGATTGTAATTCGCCTCACGAATTATACGGTCACAGCAGTTCCTGGCTCAAACACATGCGCGAACATGCTATGCACTGGCGCTGCACATCTAAGGCTCACGGCGAAGTCGTATGCAAGTCCAGGAGCGATTATCTTTCACACATGAAAGCCGCGCATCAAGGCAAATTCTCAGACGCACAGTTTGGGATTCTAGCTGACAAAAATGGCCGGGTTATGGATCCCTTGTTTAAGTCCTGCCCTCTTTGTGGAAAGGAAGAGGTCGATGGCACTATGGAAGACCACATCGTGGGACACCTGCGCTTCCTCGCCCTTAAATCCCTGCCTACCTTTTATGACGATGAATCCGAAGAAGATGCAGGCAGCGAGAATGGCAGCTCGTTTGCTTCAAAGCCACGGAGTAGGAGTACGATTAGAAATGACCCAGAGAGGCATACCCCATCTACATTTGAGGATATCGGCGATGTTGAAGAAATATTGAAAACATTTACACGGACGAGAACTGAAACAAATAACAAACACGCCAATCCGGGGGGGTACCATAGCCATATCAAACTGCCGTATCCAACAATTCCGCTTCTGCCTCCGCCCGAGAAAGATCAGGTTGAATGGTTCAGCGACCCTTCTATAGAGTTTGTGGAGGATTCTGTGTTCGATGGCATACCATATGTGAAAAGGCGGCAATTTGAATGGGGATTTATCCCTGTCTGTCTGCCTGAAGAATCTGGAAGCCTGAAGGATGATCCAATACTACAGGCCTTTCTCCCTGAGACGAAGCCTGACATTTCGGATCCTGTCGTAATAACGGTACCGCAATTACGGCATGTAATTACGCCTTATAAACGTAACACACCCCCCAGATTCTTAGGTATCTGAACCTAAGAACTGAATCGATCACGTCCCTATCTAGCTCACTCACTCTCGTAGCTATCGAATCTAATAAAGATCGGGCTAACTCTTTATAATAGGCTTCTTGCGCTAAGTCTAAAAGGCTGTTTCTACGTGCGTGTAATTCGTCGTGGTTTCGAACCCTCGCCTTACTGTCAGATCTGGTCTGGCTCTGGGGCCTCCGGGGTTTCGCTCTAGGAGTCTTAGCGTAATTACATTTATCGAATGCAGTGAAATGCGTATATCCGCTGCGCTAACCGGGACTCATAACTATCGTAATAACGGTACCGCAATTACGGCATGTAATTGCGCCTTATAAACGTAACAGATCCTATCTACAGCGATGAGGAGCATTCATCAGGCGAGGAAGTACCAAAGCCGATACATGCGAACCAGGCAGAGCAACCAACTACGGCTTCGTTCCGAGAGCTCGTTGGAAAAACCATTGCGCGGAGCAGCGCGGGGGAGCGAGCGTCGGTAGCTGAGGGAGGTCTCAAACACCAACATCAGGACTCGAACGCGGATGATCATGATCGCCGACAACAAACGCATACTGCTTGCGATTTCTGCAGAACGAGAAAGGTGAGAATAAGTACTCTAAACGGATATTTTTAAGTGGCTGTCTAACAAGAGCTTAGATGCGTTGTAGGAAAGCTTCGTCTGAGAGAAGATGCACAAACTGCATTGATTATGACGTAGAATGCATCTTTCGACCACGTGCTCCTTCTCTCTCTGGTATCCCGCCAATCCCCCCACCGCCGCAGGCAGACTCATCGAATATTACCACAGGTATTAGTTATCAGCTTGACGAATTTAAGCATAATCAAGGTAATTATAGAAGCCCATCATTTGAACCACCTCGGAGTACAAGTCTACAAAGGCAGGATACCCGGGGCGGGGGCGGAGGCTGGGGCGGGGGCCGTCGCGAGGACGGAGGACACCAGTCAATTTGGAGATGGGACTGTGTATGTGAACCCCCAAAAGAAAACCACACGTTGCATGTTTTCCACTAACTAGTTCAAGTGTGCTTGTCCACGAGGGGCTGGTATGAATAACTCATACCAATACCATGCTAGCTGTGTAAAATGTTATCATCAGCGATGCGGCGGCTGCAAAGTGTGGCGTACAGGTCAGGTATAATATAGGCTAAAGGCCCTTCAAAGGTATATTATTTAGGTCGACAATGAGTTTCTGAGAATTAGATAGGGATAATATACTGCTCTGCGCGGTCCGTAGGGAGTCAGCATCCATAACGTCCCTTTTAGCGTCATAGTTATATTTGTTGCTATTATATTTAACGCCGGGAAGCGCGAGAATGGCCCTAACGCTTGACCTCCCTGGCGGTGTAGAGCTATGCGTTTCTACATATATTATCCTGTACATTTGCGCCCAATGTCACACTTGTTGATATCCGTTGGCTTTGGCGTCATAGTTTATATTCCCCTGAACATGGTCCCCGATTAATGCCAGTCTATTATCGATCAATTAGATATGAAAATCTGGAAAAATAAGTATAAATCGATTGTTTGTGTATAACAGCTTAGGGACGATGTTATTGTATTATCTGGTATGCAACTTACCTAGGGCTTAGGGGTAATAATACATGCATACCTGTTCAAGTGAATTTTCTGGCTATGTTAAGCCTACAAAAAGTACCTAGGTGTTCGCCGCTCAACACCCTAAGCAGCACAAGAAAAGATGCTCAACCAGCTTCAATGCTTACGAAGTGCCCCATCTAGGCTGAGACAACTGCTATCATTAGAGAGGAGGTTTGGTTTAAAGATAGGTAGCCCTAAACGCGACTGTTAACTTGAAGTACCTATACTATGATAACTATTCATAGCACTTCGTTCCCCAATTAGTTGTAGTCTGGCGGGTACCTCTGCTCAACGCACTGAGGATAAGTCCAGTAGATGAGTCCTGCCATAAGCATGTTGAGAAGCCGCCTCTTCAGAGACTGCTGCGGTGCGTAATGTTTCGTCACATCGTACTCACACGCGAGTATAATATTGCCGATGAAATTGAGTAAACGGAATATTCTATGTGTATGGTTAGCGACTTTACTTCGTTTCTATCGAGATTTCCACTCTACTAGAAAGCATCAAAAGACCATCTAGACAGGTAGGAGTATATAAGAAGACGTACACGTTTAAACCATAAAATACCAGCGCCGCAACAGCACTCTTCTCCACCGAACCCGCCGTCACACTCTCAGCGACCGCGTAAATGGGCGGGATCCAAAGCCCGAGTATAACCAGCTCCAGGCAGCCGACCCAGCCGTACGTCCTCACGCGGTTGCCCCGGAAGGCCAGGAACGCCATGCACAGCCAGAGCAGGACGAACGAGGCAACCGCGGGCGGAAAAACCCGCGGGTCGCCGCGGAAGTACAGCAGCGACAGCGCGGCGGCCGCGACGCCGACGGCGAACTGCGCGAGGCCCAGCAGCAGGAACCCCCACAGCACGCGGTGGTACCGGTCGTAGCACCCGACGTGGAACTGCTCGCTCGCCCAGCTCGGCGGCGGCGCGCCCCCCGCCGCGATCGGCCACCCGCACCACCGGCACACCCACGCGGACCGCGCGCTCGCCAGCGGCACCTTGTTCCCGACGCGCAGCTCGCGCGCCGCCGCCGCGCAACGGAAGCACTTGGAGCTCGGCGGGTCGACGACGGGCTGCTGCTGCTGCTGCTGCTGCAGGATTAAGCCGTGGCGACCCGGCCGCTCGAGGCACGACTGGCAGTGCGAGGTCAGCTGGCGAACGAATAGCTCGTCGCCGCCGAAGTGGGCGCGGACGAACTCGGCGTGTAGTAGTAGGCGGAAGTGGCGGCACGTGCGGCGCAGCCGCTGCATGTCGCCGAAGCCTAGGTGCGCGGCGACCATGTACTGCAGCTCGCCTGGGAGCTCTAGGAGCCGGGGGCGTGCGGTCTCGGCTATCGAAGAGTCATCTTCGGAGAGGTCGAGCTGGAAGCACGAGTAGTCGCCGCTGCGGGGCTTGGACCGGTGGGATCGCGGCGATGTGGGTCCCGGTTCGTCGTCCGTGCCCCGGGTCCGGTCCCGGTCCGGACTTGTCGTCTTTTCTCGGAGGTGGTCGATTCCGAGGTGGACTAGGAGCTCGATCCCGCTTGTTGGAGTAATTGTGTTCATACCCGTAGCGAGAGATTCGTTGAACTTTTGTTGTAGAATCGCACCGCAATACTAGGGCCAATTAGGCCGAAACGAGATTCGTTTTAAGCTTGGAATGGAGCGTGGGAATAGGCGACGGCCAACGCTCGAATCGATTATAATAAGCATGCAACGATGACCTGCAGCTTTAAATGAGTTCAAAGCCGTTCGTGGATATATTTTAACCCAACTGGCCAATAGCTAAGTTAGTAACTTGAACGTAGAAGCAATATAGAGTCCTTGAGTTGATGACTAGAAATGGCCCTGACGAGATGAGCACAATGATATACGAATAGTGCCCGAGTTCTAGAGGAGCGAGAGTGTTTACCTCCTGATTAGAACTGCGACCGCGCAGTCTGCTATGTTTATTTGATTTCCTTACTCGTCCTATTATTGCATCTCATATCAATCGTGCTTGCGCTCAGACACTACTGCTTCAGGTATTGAAACGAGGGGAAACAAAGAGTTACGGCCAAGCCTTGGCGGCGAATTCGAAAGTCTGAGCGGCTGGGATAAAATCAATAACACATGTTGCAATGGTTCGCGCAATACAAGGAAAAAAACTGGGTGATCCCAATGCGATCCTTGTAAAGGCAGATTGGCGACTCTTCCACTAGAATGGTAATAGCCCAAACGAAACAGAACCACGTCAGACGCATATCCGCCAGTGAAAACACTCGTGATGTGATATCTTGGACTACTAAGCCGGATCGTTAGAGTCTAGAAATATCAATAAAGTGGTGGGAAGCATAGACAAGAGATATTGATCTTTTTTTGGCATGGCTTGAAATCTGCTGGCTTAACTCCTTTCAATACACATTGCGCTTTTGCACTTCTTTTCCATCTATATGATATCGTACTCAATCCCGCCGACTTCTCTTTACGAACCGCCAGGCCCACCGAGAAGAGCAAATCTTCGCACGATTCCGGGTCCGTATTCTTGATACTATAGCCAGTTAGCACCTGCATGCATAGACATTGAGTCAAACCAAAACTTACCTCCGCCTTAGTATGGCAGTATGATCGGAACTCGGGCGTCTGTCCCAATAAGCTGCCTCCAAACCAAGGGCCATGCCGTTGTCGCTTGTGCGAGATGACTTGAACTTCTAAGCCTCCGCTCCTGGCGCCCCCACTGCGCACCTCGCTGGCTCGGATTCTCGCATCTACCAAGTGCTTGATATCTCGTTGTAGTCTTCGTCCAAAGTCTTTATACAATGTGCTACCTCCGGACAGCACAATATTCTTGTATAGTCCTCGTCGGACGTCGATCGGACTTGACTGAATAACACCATCAACGACAACAGGGAGGGGCGTGAGGAAGTCGGAAGAGTAGATTTCCGGGTTGAAAAATATCTCCGGCGCGAGGAATCGTTCGTATCCCACATCGACGGTAACTTGGCGCCCACCCGGTTGCGAGACCACATGCTTAGCGAACCGACTACGGTCTCGGTCGAATCTCGAAAACTCCTTGACAATGTCGGGGCACACGTAACAATACTCCTCCTTAATTTCCTGGGCTGTTTTCAGCGAGCTATCGGGCTCGCCTCGGTCACGGAGCAGGGACTGGACGAAATAGGTAATGTCTCGACCGGCAATCGGGATGGACTTGATCGAAGATCCAATCACATATCCTTCAGCGACGGGAATAACGTGCGTCACACCGTCACCCGAGTCGATAACCGTACCAGTGAGGGAGCGATCCGATACTTTCGCCGACGTCCAGGATGCGGCAAGAGCAAGGACGGCTTGAACGGCGATATAAAGACCGGCACAGTTGAATGATTCGAAGAAAATCTCGGCGGTGTTCTCTCTGTTCTCGGGAGGATTTAGGGGCTGCTAAATGTCAGTGGGGGTTCGTGGTGCTGGTCTGATGATGGCTGCATACAGGCTCGGTTAGGAGGAAGTAGTGATCTTCGGGTTCGACACGCAAGTACTTGAAGATGGAGTTTGACCAGAATCTTTCCATATGATCCTAAGAAAGGTCGTTAGTAATAGCCTCAGGAACGGCACTCCGTAGCTCATACCCAGTTCTCTATTTGTCCATGTCGAATCGGGTAATGTAGTCCGTAACCTATTCCGATATCAATACTTGGACCCATTTCAATATACCATCGTCAATGACTGACCTGGACCATTCGCGGCGGCGAGAGCCTCGTCACCGATGAAGAAATCCAAGTCTTCGGTGCCTCGTTTTGTCGATAAATGGCCTCCGGGACCAGCACCTCCTGTGAGAAAAGACGGCTTGTTTGCCACGGCAGGTCTACCGGATCCGGTTCCTCCGCTACCACCAGCAGGGCCTTTCGTTGCTATCGCGGTCGGGAAGACGAAGGAGGGAGAATCGTTACCGGCGAAACCTATTGTCGCGAAAGGGCGGTGGGTTAGTGATACGGTAGGCGACGGGGTACGCGGCTATAGAGCTGAGTTTAGGCAAGATGGTGCTCTTACCAAGCTTCGAGAATCCCGTGCCGCTGTTTTTATTCAGGTTAGCATCACCTCATCTGCTGTTTCTAGGTCAAGCCAGCTCATAAGAGCAGTTGATTGCGGGGTCAAGACGACGTACTTGTCCATGACAACGGCAGGGGTTTGGTTTGCCATTTTGAAGTCGTAGGGGCTGCGCAAACTTCCTAGAGTACTGATGTGCAGCTAGAGTAGCTGAGGGAGGAAAATTGAGAGTGTGGTGTTGAGAAGTTGAGAAATTGACAGAGAGCAATACCCGCGGGGTAGCTTACGGTTGGCGATGATGCAGGCTGGGAAGTTGAAATTACGTGCCTATCGTGAGGTTTAGGTTAGGTATCATAGGTAGAGTGTGGCTGTGTGGGCAAGTGGGCTATCCGCCAGGCCGCTAACTGGTGGGGCAATGGCCGCCGAAACTCTGTGGCTTGTTACTTGTTACGTAGGCGTAGGGCTGGTGGACCCCTTGCAGACAAGAAGGCCTGCAGCTGTCAGCCAACTGCGTCGCTCTCATCTCATAAATCTATAACCACGACTCCTTCTCTACCCTGAAGTCTCGACTTATATGCCCCTTTCCTTCCACCTTGCCTTGAGCCACTCGTGCTTTAGCCTTTATTACTTTTTCAATAGATATAGGCCTATAAGAAGTTACGATACGTAATAGATTCTGGTCTAATCGGGCTGTAGCTTACTGCATGTTGCTACCAATGTGAAGGGACGTACAGAAGCTACGAATTATACCGAAAAGAACCCCCCTAAGAGTCAGGCACAGGCACGTGTATCGTCATGGATCTAGCTTCGACTCTTAGAGGCAAGAGGATTCATTCATTCTTTACATAATATCACCATCAAATTACCATTCTATCCGATGTACATGGACAGGTTGACAGGTCTTCTTAACTCAACTGGTCTCCGTCAAGGTGTCAACTTCCAGTTTTAAACCACCATCTTGATATTCCCAAACATCAGCTATTCATTAGTGCCTTGCCGCGAAGGTATTTACTTCTTGAATATTTCCACCATCCGTCTACCTCGTTTCATTTCCCTTGACATCTCCCTACTTATACTTTATCTCTCTACCGACGTTGAGTGAATGTTACTATACGTATCACTCTAACATGAAATATACCTTTCTTTACTCTCTTTAACACTGATTGCTCCGTATTCATGCTTCGAAAGCTATCTACAGCCAGGCTAAGCATCGGAAACGATATCTCACCGACCCCAAGTCCATCGTAGTGCCTAACTCCAATCTTCGACTCTGCCTCTCATTCTAATAGCCCAGCCCTCGGGCATACCGTCATAACTACCAAGTATCGGCTCCGGTTGCTGTCCGAATTCCTCAATTTCCCCATCCGAGCCGGTAATCAGAGAGCCCATATTTCCGTCCAGCTGCCGTAAGTTAAGAGTACGTCGAGCACTCTGAGGATATTACGGGCATCCTTGATTCTATTGCAATTTCAGAGAAACGGCAGCTGTCAAACGTGCCATACAAACCCCTTGGTTTGCTTTATCAAGCAAGCATCTGGGTCGGAGTAATAGGCAACATATCTCCATTTCTAAAGACACATGTTGACCAAGCCCATCTAGAGGTGAGGGAAAATCGAGAAACGGCAATCCAGGTCTTCTTATAGAAGGCAACCTCTCCACGGCACTCGTACTTCCATACTTCAACATGGACTCCGGTAGTCTACAAGGCGCGGATGACACGAGTCGATGCGAAAAGAACATTGAAAACGACGATGTCATTGACGGTTTACCCCGGGTCGCTAAACGTCCGAGGTCACCTGCTCCACTAGGCAGCGATAATATTCCTTCGGTAGATGGAGCGGCGGATCGTTGGGGGAAGCGTAGGAAATGGCCGGTGTCAGCCATCTTCATCCATGCTGGAGCCGGATACCACAGCACCGCAAATGAGAGCATACACCTAGAAGCTTGTAACGAGTAAGACGGAAAACTCTCGCCCAATCCCAGGTCGCTTTGGTCCACATTCTAACTCCAAACAGGGCCGCTCGTATAAGCATGAAACTCCTCCGATCAGGTCATTCAGCTGTTGATGCTGTCGAGGCAGCTATCAAGTCCCTCGAGGACAAAGAGATCACCAATGCCGGCTACGGGAGCAACCTAGCAATTGATGGAACAGTGGAATGCGATGCTACCGTTGTTGACCATCTGGGCCGAAGCGGAGCATGTGGTGCAGTTCCCAGTGAGTCGGTCTGGAAGTTTCAGGATAATTTTTCGGCTTGCTTACAATTGCGCTTTGCAGATATCAAGAACCCCATAACTCTAGCGAAGGCGATACTTATCGGCAGTGGTAAACCCCTCTCTTTGCGCCGTGTTCCCCCGAACCTGCTCATTGGAGACGGCGCAAAGGAGTTCGCTCGAGAATCGGGTATGCTACTAATTCCCAACGATAGCCTTGTGTCAAGAAATGCCAGAGACCGTTATATCAGATGGCGAGAAGATCTGAAGCGCGCCGAGGGCAAAGCAACTTTAACTCCAGTACCTGGTGCCTATGACCGAGCTGCTAGTAATGATTACATCAACGAAGCTCACCACGCTGCACACCGAGATCACACGAATGCGATATTAACCGGCACATGGAACGAAGGACAGCCAGATTCGCCAGTCTCGGTGTGGGAGGGTGCGCCATCTATACACGCTTCTCTAAGCTCTCCTTTACATCCAGCAAGTTCTATGACACCACATGCCTCGCCCAAAAGCCCGCTTGAGCGTAGCGGGCCACTGAACTTTCTCGGATCATCTCTTTCAAGATGCAAAAGCCCAGCTACGCCAAAGCCCTCACCATATATTGCAGGATTGAGTAGCGAATTCCTCAAATCTGACTCAACGACATCTGCACCTAGCAGCGCGACTGGCGCACCTCTTCATGATGGCACTTTTTCAAATGTCTTTCCCGGTGATTCGACATTCTCTGACAACCAGGCCAGCACGATGTGCACGCCGCCATCACTGCCCAAGGCCGTCGACGATCCTAAGGTCGAAGATGGCGCCGATAACATTACAGATACAGTAGGTGCGATCGCAATCGATCTATCCGGAAAGATCGCAGCGGGATCATCATCAGGGGGCATTGGTATGAAACATCGAGGACGAATCGGACCGGCAGCTCTAGTGGGAATCGGAACAGCTGTCATCCCTGCCGACAGAGAAGACACCGAAGGTGTCACCGTCGCCGCCGTAACAAGCGGCACAGGTGAACACATGGCCACGACGATGGCGTCCCAGAAATGTGCAGAGCGCCTGTACCACGGAACCCGTCGCGGGCCGGGCGGGAAAGACATTGCCGAAGACGACGAGGCCCTCATCCTCCAGGGCTTCATCGTCGACGACTTCCAGGAGCACCCCGGCGTCCGATACTCGTCCTCGACCGGGGCCATCGGCGTCATGGTGGTAAAGAAGAGCCCGAAGGGGTACTATCTCTACTTCGCGCACAACACCGACTCTTTCGCCCTGGCCTCGATGAGCTCCAACGATCGCGAGCCGGCCTGCGTGATGTCCCGCGTCGGCGAAGGGAGCTCTGGCGTTGCCCAAGGCGCTAGAAAGATTCCCATTTAAACAATAAACAAATCATGGCAGCACCCATATTCAAGGCTCAGCTCTTGCGCCATCCAACCCCGCGAAACTAATTTTCGCATACTCGCTTCTTTTCTCTCCGCTACTGTCCTCTACATGGCCTATTCTATCACTTGATTCGCCCCTGGAGATTATTATAACCTTTCAATATACTTACCTAGACTCGAATGAATTGCGTAGCATCGGGATTGGCGTTTTTTCTCTCGTCAAAATACCTTTGGGTGGTTGCTCTACATAAACTGTTGGTGCTTTCTCTTCAACTTAGTCTGTTCATCATCGAAACACGGCCGATGCTATAAGAATGAAGGTGGCCCGCGGCAAAAACGAGATTTTCTAGAGTCAATCCACAAGCTTGGCCGCTAAATCGCGACGTCAAATTGCTTACTTGGTGTCGACGGTGGCATCAGGATCGCCTAGATAGCTGAGATAGAATAGACATAATGCGAATATTTAAACAACCCCGAAATGTTAGGTATGCCGGCTTGAAGCTCAGCTAAATGCCTTTATATTCATAAAGTTCTCGTGACCGTACCAGATCATTTGGTTCTAACGCCTCCCTTTACCATGCAAGCCCTAGGTGAAGCCAATGCCTATGGTATAAACTCCAGCCAGCCCAAATGATTATCAGTTTTTTTTTTTATCTTGGTACAATTCATACATCATACGAAACGCCCAGCTGCTCATCAACTATCAACTAATAGGAACAGGCGTCCCCGTAGCGCTACCCGTCTCCTCTCTTCCGGTCGCCCCGTTCACGCGCGCCTTCTTCTTCTTCTTCCTGGCCCGGGGTATGACGGCGGGCTTGGCGCCGTAGTTGCCGAGGGCCAGCTTGGTGCCGCAGGTGAGGCACTCGGCGCCGTCGGGCACCTCGCAGAAGATGCTGAGGCAGATGCTGCAGACGAAGCCGGCGTCGACGACGCGGCGGTGGCAGAAGCAGGCGGCGCGGAAGTCGACGACGTCCTGGGTGGGGGCGACGAGGGACCGGCGGGCCTCGGCGTCGGCGAGGAAGCCGAAGAGGAGATAGGAGAGCAGGGCCCGGGGGTTGGCGGCGGCGGAGAGGTAGGTGCCGCCGGTGATGAAGGCGGCCTGCTGGAGGAACGTAGGGGTGCCGCGGAGGGCGAGGGTGTCGACGGGGATGCGGGCGTGGGAGGCGGCGAAGACGGCGTTCATGGTCGGGATGTACTGCGCGGGCTCCGAGTCCGAGACGGACAGGACGAGGATGCGCGAGTGCAGCGTGGCGGCCGAGGCGTCGGCGGGCGTCGTCGTCGAGGTCGAGGTCGGGTTCGCCGGGTCCGACGAGGACGCCTTGGGCACCTCGAACGTGTGCGCTATCTTGTTCGTGTAGGACAGCGCGAGGGATAGGGCGCCCGAGATCAGGGTCGTGGGGTGGAGGTCCGAGGGCGCGGTGCCGTTGATGAGAGATCGGAGCGAAGTCAAGATCGACGACTCGACCTGGGTGAACTGCGGGAACTTGTTTGCGGACGTGCGGTGGCCTGTTGCTTCTCCGTCTAGTTGGCCGTCGACGTCTGTCATCTCGACATCCTCCTGGCCGTTATTGGTGCTGCCGTTGCTGCCGCCATTCGTACCGGGAGGGTGACGATCGGGATTAGGCGATTTAGGATACAACCACACGGCGCGATTCGTATGCGCGGCGAGGATGGCGACGTGGTTGTCATTGCCGAAGGCGAGGTGGGAGTTGACAAAGACCAGCAAGTTGGCGACGGCTTTGGAGATGGGCAAGAGGTCGCCGAGAGCAGCCCAGGCGCGCGGGTTCGTGTCGATGATTATTGTTAGGAGAGAAGGGACCTGACTCGTCTTAGAGGCGGACTCGTTGTAGTGGTCCGAAGCGTCGATTCGATTCATTGTGCCGGATTTCTAATTAGAAAGGGCTCAAAGGCCGCTTTCTCTGCTGGGTAGGTCCTGCTCCTATTTGTGAATTGTTGCTATCTCGTGGGGTTACCGAGTAGGAGTAAAAGGTAGCAGTTCATTTAAGGATATCGACAATGACACTGTAGATATGTATTATCGAGTATTGTTAAAGTCAAGAATGAAGGTTGACTTTGTGAGTTGGAATGTATAGGATGGACGAAAATGATAACGATAAGAGCTGACTATATTCACCGAGCTAGACCGAATAAAAGCGAGCTCAGGTAGTACAGTATAATTGCCTTAGAACCCTGTAGCTTTCTTTATCAGTGCCATCAGTGCCACGCGACTACACCTGGGCAGTGAATGCCGCGCCGAGCTAGTAGGTCATCTTGGTCCTTTTAGCGCATGTAGTGGCAGGTCATCCACTAATAAAGACGCCAGCTCACATGACTAACAGCTAGACGTCATCCTGTAGTAGTAGATTTTATGGAACGCCCCTGCAGCTACTTTATCGGCGCCAATGCTTGCCAATGCTGCACATGGATGCGATCTCTTGATAACCTTATTGGCGCCTACAATTTTACTTAGTACGGACTTTTAGAAGACACTTAGTGGGGGGAAATCAGTTGAAGGGGACAAGCTACTTTTGACAAATGAAGGCTTAGGTGGACTTTTCAACCTCACATCTTTTTTCCCTATTCCTATTCCTATCGTCTTCGTCTAGTCTTCGCTAAGTCGTGCCTCTTTAAGGTATGTTATTACTTGAAGCTTGTCGTCTCATCACAGTGGACCTAACACATGTGATAGATTACCTAGGCCCCTAGACACCTACTAGGCACATAAACCTACAGCAACACACAACACAAACCGAAATAGCCCACTACTTATATGTACGTTGAGCCGTCCCCCCACATTCTTTCATGTAATATTCCCTTGCTGCTTGCTGCTTGCGACTCGCGACTTGCGACTTGCGACTTTCGACTTGCGACTTGCGAATTAATGGGCTTGCGGAGTGTTACACGCTCTACTTCTATTGCTAGTCCAACCAAGTCCAGCCCGCTTGCTTCCCTCCGTACCTTTGAATAAGTTCCAGTGGCTGATACCCGGTCGACTTAGTCCGCGTGAGTGAATTTACTAGCGAACCAAATCATTCCTCCTTACCTCGAAATGGGTGTCGTCGGGCTTATATACCTACCAGAGCAACCCATGGGTAGGAATAGGTAATCCTTCGTGATTATTCTTGCAGCTAACCAGGGTCACCATTCTGCCCAGTGAGACCACAGGCTTACACCAGGTAAGGAGTGTCTTTGTATCCCCGGCTTCTTTCATCTTTACATGTATGTCTGTCACGCGTCCGGCAGCAATCTATTACTCATGTCGTCTCCATGCCCGTTCCCATTCCCACTCACATCCCTATCCCCATGATAAAAGCGCCCCCCGAGAACCCGCGAGAGAATTGGCTTATTAATTTCAACTCGACTTCTTTCCGAGATGATGATTTCAACGTACATCTTCATTTTTACTTTCCTCAGTCTCTTGAATCATACGTAACCTAATCCTATCACTTATAATACCCGTGGACCAATCTAACCACGAGGCATTCTTTTACAGACGAAGCGTATAAGCTTATTTAATATCCTACCATACTTCACTTAATCATTCATTACCTCCAAAGGTCACAGCTACCTCTTACGCATTTCATTAGTCTAACACCATTAACCAGATATTCCATAAGGCCTTGCCGCCCCTTCGTGGTCCACGATGGATGAGTCGCCTATTGACCTTACCTCCAACCGGGAGGAGATGGCCAAGCTAAACAGCGTCGACCAAACTCAGCTCATACTTGCGCGATTAATGGAAGGTGGCCAGGAAGATGTCGACACCTGTCGGGAACTCGACAGTCTCACTAAACTCCTGGACGATGAATTCCAGCGTAAGAACAAGGGCCAGCCTATTTGCGACGTGATCGATGATGTATGTGTCGATACCATACTCGGCTACCTCGACATGAGACAGGCTGATTCGGTCCGTGGCCATGCGGCCTTGACCGCTTCGGCATACCTAAAAGCTGCCGGAGACAAGGCTGCCGACTCTTTACGGACATTCTTCTTTGATCGAGTCAAGAGGGGCACCTACGACGACTATATCGTTGCGTTCTGTGTTGCTGCCGCCATCTTCCCCATCGCTCCGGACATGACGGCAGATATATTCCTTAGCGAGGGGTTTCTGCCGAGCTTGGACCCGCTGATGCGGCGGAAGTGGAAGAGTAGAAAAGTCGAGACGGCTTGCCTGGAAATGCTCAACGCCGCCTCCATGAACGCGCAGTGCCGCGAGGCTATCCAGAAGTACTGCATCGACTGGCTAGAGGAAGTCGTCGACCAAGACCCGCACGAGCTATCCAAGGCCATCCACTCGGCGGATCCCGGAGTTCATCTTACCGAAGGTTCAATTGCCATGAGGAGACACTCTGAGACCGTTCAGAACTTGGCCGCGGTCATTCTAGCAAAATTAAGGGTAGGCACCTTGAAGCTTCCGCTCGCATCACCGCCCGCATTCGAAAATCTTCAGTGGCAGTGATGAGGCGCGGTGAGGAAAGGAGCTGGGCTGACCTGAAGGCTTCAGGCAGTGCCGTCGGCGCAACCGACGACGGAAGGAACCGAACCTAGAATACAACAAGCGACCACCAGCATCGAGGATCTATCCAAGATGTTCAGCACGATGCTGCTAAGAGATCCGGAGAGTGGCAAGCGGCATTCGGTAGAGGGTCTAGCTTACGCAACGATACAGCCCGTAGTCAAGGAGGAGGTAGCGCGTAACGCGGAGCTTTTGACAACTTTGATTAAAATTCTGGCTGACGCTCCTGCAAAGTCACCTCTCACGTACGGAGCTCTAAGCATATTTATGAATCTTACTCGCTACCAACCAGCACAGTCCGAGGAACAGAAGAAGATGACCCAACTTAAGGCTTATGCCAATGCTGCTGGAAAACTCGCGGCGCCTAACCCGCTAAACGACGACGATCACGTCTCGGAAAGGTGTAAACGAGTTTTCGAAGCTAGTATCGTGCCGGTTTTAGTAACTCACAGCAGACACGGTTCCGTTGCCTCGCTAAATCTCATCGTATCGATCATCTCGGCATTGTCGGCCACAACTAGCTTACGAGGTCAACTCGCACAGCAAGGAGCCATCAACCTTCTCATCGCCGCCTTCACGGCCTTGCCTGACTCAGAATCACAGGGTAAACGCACGGCAGCCCAGGCACTCGCTCGCATACTAATTAGCACAAACCCGGCTCTTGTATTTGGTGGCACCCGTGCCCGTCCGCAGAATGCCGCCATACGACCCCTTATATACATTCTTCCATCCGACCCAGCAGCTGAAACTCGAGACCTCTTACCGACTTTTGAGGCATTGATGGCTCTCACCAACCTCGCGTCGACGGATGATGACACGCGAGCGACTATCATTCGCAACGCGTGGCCAGAGATCGAGGAGCAGCTGCTATCCTCTAACCCTATGGTTTCCAAGGCTGCCGTGGAGTTGATATGTAACCTGACGCAGTGTCTCGAAGGCATTGCCCTGTATGCGGCCGATAACCCGCAAGCCGCCAATCGGCTACACATCCTCCTCGCGCTTGCGGATGCCGAAGACGAGGGGACCAGGAGTGCAGCGGGTGGCGCGTTAGCGTCACTCACAGGCTATGAAGCTATCGTAACCGGCATCATCAAGAGAAAGCGGGGAATCGAGGTAGTACTGGGTCTATGCGCCGAGGAAAGCGAAGACTTGCGCCACCGGGGCGTGTTTATTGTCTACAATATGGTTGCGTGCGAAGGCGACGTAGGCAAGAACGCGCGGAAGGAGATCCGGGAGAATAACGGGATCGAGGTGCTGAAAGAATGCGCGAAGAAGAGCAGGAGGGCGGAGGTGGTCGAAGTCACCATCCAGGCATTAAAGGTTCTACTAGAGCAAGATTAGGACTAGATAAGGAAGAGGAACACGATTCAATTGGTACAGCTCGTGAGAATTAGCGTATGTAGGAAGCAGTTATAGGAGGCGATTTTAATGGTCATTTTGAATGAAGTGCGTATCTGACCAGCTGTCTTGAAAACCCATTTTTAAACTCCGTTCAGTGACCTGCGTATGCTATGTACTGCTTAACACCTCGATTTTACATGGTAAACGGTGTAGTTCTGGCAATGGCAGTGCTCTTCTATCGTAGGCCATAAAAATCCGAAACGCCCGTTGTATATGCTGCGGACCCAGAACGCAAAGCCCCCTTTTTACTCATCGACCCGGTTCAAGACAGCAACGCCCTCGACGTGTCCTGTCTGCGGGAAGAAGTCGAAACCTCGTATGCTCTCGATGGCGTACCTCGTCTTCTCTTTCTCCTCCTTCTTCTTTCCACCCGCATCATCCCCTCCCTTCTCCTCCGCACCGTCATCCTCCTGGAGCCCGCTGCCGGCGGTCTCGCCGCGGACCAGGACGCCGACGTCGCGGGCCTGGGTGTGCACGTTGCAGCTGACGTAGACGACGCGGCGGGGCGCGAAGGCGAGGAGCTGGCGCAGGAAGCCGGCGTCGCAGCCCTTGCGGGGCGGGTCGAGGACGACGGCGGTCTCGTCGGGGGGGTACCGCCCCAGCACCTCGGGGCCGGTGAATAGGGCGTTGGCGTCGGCGGCTAGGAAGCGGACGCCGCCGTCGGGGGACAGGGAGTTAGGGGATGGGGATGAGGATAGTAGGGAGTTGGAGGCGGCGTTGCGGGAGGCGTAGGTTATGGAGGCGTCGGATATGTCGATGCCGACGCTGCCGCCGGGGAAGAGGGACGAGAGGGTTATGGTGAAGAGGCCGGAGCCTGAGTACGCGTCTATCAAGTACTTGATTTGCGGAGGAGGAGAAGGACTGGTAGTGGTGGTGGTGATATCGGGAGAGGAAGAGGAAGAAGGGGAAGGGGGAAGGATGTGCTGCCGGATGTAATCTGTAAAGACGGGCAGGATCGAGTTGTTGTTCTGGAAGAAGGAGCCGGCCGGGTTGTGGAAGACGTACGGCCCGACGTACTCGGTCGATGTGCCGTTGTTGTCCGTCACGCACGTCTTCAGGTCCGTGTACTCGTCCGTCTCGACGCGGATCACCTCGTCTTCTTTCGTTGCGGCTTCTTCTTCTGACGGTGGCTGGGATAGAGATGACGAGCTATCTTCTGCTGCTGCTGCTGCTGTTGTCGTCTTCTTCGGAACCCGTTTCGTGCTCTCGCGCAGCAGGATCGTGGCCCCGCGGGTGTACTTGCCGTACTCGACGGCCATGCGCGCGCGCTCGCGCTTCATGCCGAGGCGGACGGCGTCCGTGCCGATGGGGCAGTCCTCGATGTCGAGCGTGCTGCGCTTGCCCTTGAGCATGAAGCCGATGGGCGGGCGGCTCCCGAAGGGCTGCTTGTTGTTGCCCCTGCGCCCGCCCGGGGGCCCGTCAAAATGCGGCGTCAGCTTGGTGCGGTAGCCGTACTGCAGCGGGCTGCCGATGGTGTCCTGGATGGCCGGGACGAGCTCGGGCGGCAGCTGCGAGAAGTGGCGGAACGCCTTCTCGACGATGCGCTTCTTGAGCCGCAGCTGGTGGGCGTAGTCCAGCATCTGGAACTGGCAGCCCGAGCACGCGGAGAAGTACTTGCACTCGACGCGGCTGTCGTCGCGCTCCGGAGAAGGGGTAACGACCGAGATGAAGTCGGCGACCGTGTAGTTTTCGTCCCGCAGGTGGCGGTATATCTTTGCCTTGACGGTATCCCCTGGCACTGCGAACGGTACGACGTAGACTCGCTTGGATCCCTTATGCAAAGCCAAGCCTTCTCCGGTCGAGGCAAGCTCGACGACGTCGAGATCAACCTCGGACCCTTCTTCCGGCAGGTTATCGGGCATTGACTCTTCTACCCTGTTTTCTGCTGTCTCTGCCCCGCTATCATCTGCTTGGTTGAGCGACTCGATGAGATTCTGCACGTCAATAGCCAAAACCTCTTCCGACGAGCCCGTAGCCATGTCGCGCTCCCTCTTACGAGCCTTCTTCCCGTTTTTCTTGTTGTTTCTCTTCGTGCCGCTCTTAGACTTGTCGTGAGAAAAGGGTCTTTTCCCGTTATTTTGTCTTGGCGGCTGCTGCTGCTGGTCCCCCATAGTGACCTGTCCCTCCGATGCCATTTTCGGTGATTTTATTGGCTCTTTGAGTATACGAGTGAAATCCTCGGGACTCAACAGACCATAGGGTTCTTTGCTGAATTTACCCTTGCCTTGCCTACCAGAATGATGTTGGTGGCGGATGCCTCTTACCTCGAGATGATGATGGTGGCGGTGGTTGATGAAGATGAGGGATTCGGGTGGAAAATGGGATGAGCAGCTTGACAGAAGAAGACTGCTTCCGGATCTGCTTCTGAGAAATAAACGCGGAGCCAATGCTGCACAGAACCGCATTGATTGAAATCGGGTTGTTCAAGTCTGTTCGCCTTCACTTGAGAATGGAGTTTGATACTAAAAATTGCAAATGAATCAGATTTTATTGGAGGTACACTAGCGTTGCACTGTCTGTAATTGGAGTAGGCACTGTACGATCCCTTCCGCTGGTAGAGATACTTACCCCCCTAAGATAACTTCAACTCCTAGATTACGCTTCAATAGGGAACAGACGGAGTCATAACACGAACCAATTCCCTCTCTATTTAAACTTTTAATCTCTATATTACCTCATACATCTAGATTATAACCAAGGTATTTCAGAAAAAGATTGGATTGACCTCTAACCCCAGAGAGAAAAAAACGAAAAAGGCTTTTCAATCCTAACTAAGAATACCCCTCCCCCTTTTTTAATGGAAGCACCTAGGTAAGCATATAATATCTACATCGAATATGAATAATCAGTTTTCGTCATGAGAGATAAAAAAATAAAAAAAAATAAAAATTTTAAGACCAAACCACCCTGCCTCTTTTCCACACGCAGTCTTGAACACGGGTCAGTCCTGTAGGAGTGCTGTTTATCCCATACCCACCGCCCATAAGATCCGCCATGTCATTCCTGGTGGTCCCCGTTACGGAGACCTTCCTCATGATGCTCTCCGTTAAGGTGGCCACCATCCTGATGTCCTGCATCGTGATATCCTCCGTTTTGGTAACTTTCGTTCTGGGATACTCCGTTGTGGTGTTTCCTGTCATATCCACCATGGCCCCGGGTAGGATGCTTAGTATGGTGTCCGTCATTCGCACCATAACTCGAGAGGTTCCCTGCGTCACGAGAGGCTTTCCTTGCCGGTACCTTGATAGCACGTTTAGGGGCTTCCTTGGGCCTTTCCTTAGTGGTTGTTTGCTTGGGAGACGCGTCTTCAGGCTTATCCTTGGAATCTTCCTTGGGATATCCCTTAGAGACGACCTTCAGGATTTCCTTGGGCAATTCGTTGGACACCATCCTAGACGTCTTCTCGGACGCTTGCTTGGATTCTTCCTCGGATTTTCCTTCTGCCTGTTTATCGTCCATCCTCTTTTCCAAGACTTCATGTGTCTTTCCTTCTGCCTGACCTTCGTTCTCCTTTCCGATTTCCTTCATTTTTCCTTCATCACCTTTGTCGACTTTCTCATGCCCCTTGAGTTGATGATTGAGGTTGAAGTGACGCGCTTGATCCTTTCTCACTTTGTCATTGCTTGGTCGGTTTCCGCGAGAGCCCGCTGCAGGCAACTCATGCATCCCGGGAATGTTATTGATCCTCACTTGTTCATCCTTGGCATGGTTGTTAGACTTGATGCCGGTCCCCGATAGCTCATGTACCAAGGGTGAGTGGTGAATATTCGCGGGCGTGGCTTGCTCTTCCCTCTCGTTGCTGTTGCGTGGGTACTCGGAGTGGAACTTTGGATGTGTTGACCCTGCTTGTGGTGATTCTTGTCTCTTAGGTTTCGGAAGATGGTTATTGGATGCTGTTTTCTCTCTCATGTTACTCTTGTTTGGCCGGGTGCCTCGATACTGCTGTGGTGATCCACGTCTCCCTGGCTCCTGAGGGAATTTAACGGGCCTTGGAGGCTCCTCCCTTGGATAGGTCTTGACCGTGTTAAAGCACTAAAATTTTGTCAGATTTGGCTCGTTTCGGCATTGGCACCATGATAGATATGATAGATAGGTGACCCGATTCGTGAAAGCCGAACGAGCTTGGAAATACTTACCCCGAAACACATGGTTCTAGATATTCGATTCAACTTGCGCTTGTTACATTTCTACTGTTTTTAAAATCAAATATTGTATTCGGCTGCCCTTGGGACGTTGGGACATATTTATCAAGAGGTCAGCCATCTATTGTCTGTCATCATGTAAGCAGACTGAAAATAATCGGCAACCCCCACGATCCCCAAATGACACATCAAGTTAGGTACCTACACACGGCCTGACATAGTGAAGCAGAGCCGCATTGCATTATTTATTACCGTATATGGATATTCAGCTCGGATGTCGTCGAAATCTCACGGAGTGATAGGCGGCATAGGGTTGGCTACAGCTGCGATTTTATGCACGATGGTGGTATTACAGCACACAGAGTAGGATCAGCCTCGTTTTTCGGTGAGATGGCACGCAAACGGTGGGTACCCATTTGTACGGACGCCTGGTCTCGATCATTCGGAGCGGAATTCGCACCTCCATTATCCGTCTCTTTCACTGGCCACATCGCCGATCGTCCATTCCGGATTGCCGAGTCTTGGGCTTGTAGGATTCTACGTGATATGTGTCGGCGCCTAGGATAACCAAGCGACACATGAGAATATGTGGCTGCTGGCTTATGGTGGTGATCTTTTGGAGGTTAGAATGTATTGATGCCCGAGAATGGACTTGTCGACGGTAGGATTTGAAAGCGAAAACGCATGCGCATACGTATAGGCAGTGATGGAGGTAGATGTGATATGGTTCTACACGTGTGACAAAGGCCTCGAAAGGAAGGCCGGGTGACTTTTATTCCCGTTGAACGAGACCCGAAAGGGATGAGTCATCAACGGACGAGATATCTGAAGAGTTTAGCACATTCCGACGCCATGTCCGTCCCCGCCGCCGTCTCCATGTCCGCCCCCAAATCCACCTCCACTCCCGTTAATAGTTCTCCTCCGCCCCCTTCAACGGTGATGGCTACTGTGATGGCTGTGGCTAGTATGGTGGCTGGTGCTGTGATGGGCGCCGTGATGAATGCTATCATGGAGGCCGCTTCCATGGCCGCTTCCATAGCCTCCGTAAGTTACTCCGCCGCCACTAGATACCCCATAGGTGACTCTGCTCCTCTTGGGCGTCTTATTGTTCCCCACGGGCCTCGCAGCTCCATCGCCGGTATGATCTTTGCTTGACTAGGTACCCCGAAGCTTTGTTAGTTGATAGCCCGAATTGGGCGGCTCCTATGGGAGACAAGACACGGAATGCTTACGCCGAAACACATGATTTAGATATTCGTCTCGATTCGTGAGTTACACAAGATTCTCTCCTTTCAAGTTAAGCCCATGACTGTTCGAGAACTATCGATATATTTATATTGAATCTACTGTAGGCATCTCATCCTGCCGTCCGCTGGCAGGTTGTACTGCCATCTCACTGTATACCTAGGGACGTATACTTGGTGGTGACTATGACGTACATGTATTATGGTAGGACATATACACCCTATACTGGTGCCTTTGGTCATTGTAATTGGAATCGCGTCTTAACACTTGTTTGAATTGAGGCTGGTGTATGGCGCAAGGCAAACCAAACCACGCGCACGTCTTAGCGATGATGCGTACGGCTGGCACCTTTAGCCTACATTTTGAATGAGCGAGTCTGAGAACGATCAGCATCAGCTTATGCTCATTTGATCACTTGAACATATTCAAATAGCTTCTTTTATCACGTGTCTTAACTACCAGGTAGGGAGGTCGGTAATCTCTGACGGAATGTGAGATGAGAATCTCGCAGGATAACAGCTTACAAATAGACTCTCAGTCTTATATTAGGTTAGGTAGAGAGAAGAATGAAAGAAACCGATAGAGATTTGGGTGGGGTAAACCCTCCTATCAGACATGACTATTAGAGAAATGCTTATCAAGCTCTATATCACCCCGATGTTAAGATAACCAGCCAGTCGGGACACTAATTAAAGTCCGAAATGTATTCCTTTTCTACCATTGTCATTCTTAACTCTCTCAATTGAACATGGAGTATCGAGCATAAATAAACACTGAAATACCTTTGTATATCAATGTATCTATAAGACCACCAACGCGCAAGTGATCAGGAGGACATCTCCTTTAGGTACGCCTAGGAGAGAGATACCGGGTAGGATACTAAGGAGGTACTGTTAGGTAAAGGCACCGAACGCCGACGGATCACAACATCTTAAACCCGGATCGCAACATTCTGTGCGACATACCACACACAGCCAACGAAAGAAATGAGTGAGTGTTGCCAGCCAGCTGTTCCGTGGCCCTATTAACAACAAATCCCTTTTCGCCGTCATCCCCACTAAACCCGACCGTTAGGAACCATCGTGACACTGCCGCAGAGCCTCCTGCTGCTCCTTTTCTCCGTCGCGCCATCCGTGGCACTCCCGCCGGAATGGGAACCAATCGGGCAATCAGTCCTGCACCAGCAGTCTAGTTCCACTGGTTCTGACCCGGGGAGGCGAGGTGCCGTCGCCTCCGAGAGCAGAGTGTGCAGTGAGATCGGCATCAATCTTCTCGCTCAGGGTGTGAGTGGTTTTCCCGTATTTTTGTAGATCATATAATCACGATACCTACACCATGTTTTGTCGCATTGCTTATCATCACCATCATCATATTAGGGAAATGCCGTCGACGCCTGGGTTGGCACTCAGCTATGCGTAGGCGTAATTGGCATGTACCATTCCGGCATAGGCGGCGGGGGCTTCGCTCTCATCCGGGACAGCGAGGGGAACTACACCGTGATCGATTATCGCGAGTCTGCACCCGGTGCCGCCTTTCAGGATATGTACAAGGACAACATAATGGGTAGCGTCTTCGGCGGTCTCTCCGTAGGTGTACCGGGCGAGCTGCGAGGTCTCGAGTACGCGCATACGAATTTTGGCGTGTTACCTTGGAAAACTGTCGTCCAACCCGCCGCGTCCGTAGCCCGTCGCGGGTTTCCTGTAACTGAGGATCTAGTGCGCTATATGGAGTTTGGCCTCATGATAGCCGACCGGAACTTTCTCGTCGAAGATCCGTCGTGGGCGGAAGACTTTGCCCCGAATGGTGAGAATTGCCCGACCTTCGGTTGACGAATGCCTCTTGTAAGACCAACAAATGACTAATCTCATAATCTAGGGACACTGGTCAAGTTAGGCGACATCATGACCAGGAAGCGATATGCAGAGTGAGTTGGTAACTCATTAAGAGATATTAAGTCAAGCCAATTTTATTAATTTGTCTACCTAGGACTCTCGAAAAGATAGCCGAGTACGGCCCCGATGTATTCTATACTGGTCCCATGGGTTCGTGATTTTTTTCTCTATTCCAACTTAAACACTTAGATACACTTCTAAACATCCCCAAGCCGAGGCGACAATCCGCTGTATCCAGCAGCACAACGGCACCATGACCTCGGAAGACATGTCCAGCTACGAGGCCGTCATCCGCGAGCCCGTCAGCATCTCGTACCGCGGCTACAAGCTGTACTCGTCGGGCGTCCCGAGCAGCGGCGCCGTCTGCCTCAGCACGCTCAAGACGATGGAGGGCTACGACGCCGCCGACACGTCTACCGACGCGAACCTGACGCTGCACCGGTTCGACGAGTCGATGCGGTTCGCCTACGGCGCGCACCAGGCCCTCGGGGACCCGGCCTTCGTGCGGGACGTCCCGCGCCTCGAGGCGTCCATGCTCGACGACGCGCACGCGGCCGACGTCCGGGCCCGCATCCGCGACGACGCGACCCAGCCCGTCGAGAACTACGACCCGCGCCGCGTCTACGCGCCCGAGCACCACGGCACCTCGCACGTCTCGGCCGCCGACGCGCGCGGCGTGGCCGTGTCGTCCACCACCACCGTCAACCTGCTCTTCGGCAGCCTGCTCGTGGTGCCCGAGACGGGCGTCGTGCTCAACGACGAGATGAACGACTTCTCCATCCCCGGCGTCCGCAACGAGTTCGGCTACGCCCCGTCCCCGGCCAACTACGTCCGCGCCGGCAAGCGCCCGCTCTCCTCCATCACCCCCGTCATCGTCGAGCGGCCCCCTTCCTCCTCCTCCTCCACCAGCATCCTCGCCGCCGTCGTCGGAGCCGCGGGCGGATCCCGGATCATCAGCGCCACGACGCAAGTTCTATGGCACATGCTCGAGCGCGGGGCCTCGGCCGCCGCCGCCGTCGCCGAGCCGCGGTTCCACGACCAGCTGATGCCGAACGTGGTCGCGTTCGAGTATAACTTCGACAACGCGACGATCGACAGCATGAAGGACAAGGGCCACAACGTGACCTGGGTGCGCGAGGGGTTCAGCGCCGTCCAGGCCGTCCGCGTGCGCGACGACGGCGTGTTCGAGGCCGCGGGGGAGACGAGGCAGAAGAATAGCGCTGGCCTGACCCTGTAGATACTTGTTAGAATATTAGAATGTGTAGACTGTAGATGAGATACGTGTTTTATAAATATGTAATCGAGCTTAGACTGGAATTGTGCTTTGGCTTTATTTTTTATTTTTATTTTTTTACTCGTAGAGTCAGACAATTCAATAATCACCATGTACATTGAAAACTATCCAGTTGTGTTTTTTTACCAAATATTTATTTTCCTGATGTAGGAGAGTCTCATGTGTCTGGACATGCCTGGTATCGATCCAGTTGCGCCTCAGCACAAACATAAGCAAAGCAAGGCAAAGCAAAGCAAATGCAAACTCCGAGCACTCCTCCGACCGTACAATGCTGGGGTATCGGATGTAAATCTATATCTCTCTATGTAGGGATAGTAGGCGAATAGAACTTGCTATTCACATCTTCATCGCAACGAGCTTCTCTATCTCAGCCAACCACTTCTTAGCAAACTCCTCCTCGCTAAATCGCTCGGAAGAGAGACGGGCTCTGCGTCTGACGGTAAGCGGGTCGGGATGCGAGAGGGCTTTCTCGAAGCCCTCGGCGAATTCCGACGTCGTAGTAGCATGGTAGCCTGATTATAATGTTAGTAACGTACTGCTTCAGGGGACAACGGTTCACATACCCGTCGGTTCGCCATCGACATCTGTCACGATGTCCAGCTTCGGGCCACCGCTGTTATGGACAACACATATCAGGCCGGCCGCAAGATATTCGACCACGCCGATTCCGAAATGTTCATTCCACATCCCGTTCACTCCTACGAACGCCTTGCTGAGCCACTGAAGAATCTCGGACCACGGTGCATCTAGTTGGAAAACCACCTGATCCTTGATGTGGAGCTCATTGACCAATAGGCGAAGCTTGTAAACACGCCTGGAATCGTTGTCATCTCGGACACTGCCTAGAAGAACCAACTTAGCTTCCTTCGCCGAAGGAGTACCGGTCTTGACGAATTCCGCAAAAGACTGTAAAATAAGCTGATGGTTCTTCTCGGGGCGGAACTGAGCAATGTACACGATGTACTTCTGTCGCTTCTTTTCACTCTCTTCAGATAGCTCGATCTGACTCTCAATCTCGCTGACGGCACACGGCGGGTACACAACAGCGATGGCATTTTCTCTGCCTCTTTGCTTTCGACGTGGTCCCCATATAGACTGGATATGGCCCTGCGTCCAGGTAGAATTTGTCATGACGACATCAACCGAAGCACCCATCCACGAGTAAATGGCGGCGAAGACTTTCCAGTAGTACTTCTTGATAGCACCTTTGAAGCCAACTCCCTTGCCGGCATTGACACCCTGGCTTCCAACTGAAGTCTTAGGATCCAGCGACTGAAGCATATCAGTAGAAATTGTCGGATAGTGCACATAAGCGGCCGTTGGCATATCTGGGAAGAGGATCTTGCTTAAACCAAGGGTGAAGGCGTATCCCACAGTATCCACGAATATATCAGGTACTAGCAGAGAGAAAGCATCCCATCCCACGATCAAAGACCCAAGAGATTGGCCTAACAGAGTCATGTGTGGCCACGTAGAAGAAAGGACCCAGTGTCGCGTCGATAGGTAGAGGAAGTGGATCGTTGGTGGATGAAGGTCAATACTAAAGGTGTTCTACACGTCGGTTAGCAGTCCTGACTTGAAATTTGTTAGTAGAATTGCTGCTGACCTTGACCCTTGCAATCATGTTATCTTTGGACACGTCGTGATCGCCTGTATAGACGACGATCTTCGCGTTAGGCCATCTCTTCTGAGTGGCTCGAATAGCAGCCCATAGGACTCGCTCACCACCGCCTCCGGCATTGCAGAAGGGATGAAAGAAGCCGACAATACCATCCCAATCTCGGTCTCCCTTCTCTCCATTGCCAGAGGTTCCAAGTATAGAACCGTCAATGTTCTCCCAACCTTCGTCGTCACTACTGTTGTTGCTACCGCTGCTGCTGTCTTTTGCTAACGATTTACTCTCTCGAAACTTGGCCTCGTTCTCGGTAGTGGCGCGGATAATCAAAGAGCGACGGCCGTCGGTTAACTTCCTCAGATACCAGCCCAAGGTCGATCCAACTGTGCGGGAGAAGATGCGGAAGAGGAATGGGAGGAAGAAATTCCAGCATATCAGTAGGGCGAAGGGGGTGGATGCGATGGCGATAGCCGTGATGGCCAGAGTCTTGGGCTCCATGCCGAAGGAGAAGGGTGTATGCTGGGAGGGGACTGCGCAGCTTGATCTGGAGGAGTCTGACATTTGGCTAAAGACTACTAGGCAGAGAAGGAGGATCGGTTCAAGTCGTGCTCGGACCTATACCTTTGGAATATGTAGTTAATCTAGGTATACGTGTTAGGAATTGAATATTGTTTTGCCGTCAGGCTTCGCCAAAGCCAGACCAGTTGACCCATTGATGTGACCTAGTGATGGTTGCGGCAGGTCAAGTGTAAGGACAGGAATAAATAGGAATCTGGGGCGTGTGATCATTGACGAGGAACAGTAACAAGAACAAGGTGTTCCAAATGTCCCACCTCCCGTTAAAGCGATAAATTGCCAAGCCCCACTACAGCAGCTGCAATATCACCCACCCTGCCGCCTACTACGACGTACCTAGTACCTAACACTTAAGGGACTACATGCTACGCCACAATCATATCCCACCTTACCCATATGCCCCACAGCTGCATACACCTCTTCTCAATACGAGCTAAACTTCTATCCAGACTTCGAATTCTATTAGAAGCCATATCGTCAGATCGTTCATGTCTTTATAACCCAGGAAGAAATATCATGGCCATGAGAATCTTCCAGGATATGTTTATACTCATATAAACAGGTTTCTCCCCTGATCTGAACATCCATTCATTGGAGCGATTGTAACTCAGCATGTTTTATCATGAGCTCAATCCATCAACACTACCTTCGGCTGGCTAGGCCCCTCGGCCTGATATCGAGAACTAGAATTCAGCATCATCCACATTCTAGCATCATCTCATCATGTCAATACAAGCGCCGGCATGGTGTGAGGTCATTCCATATCGCACCAGCTGCTCACGCAGTTCTGGAAGCAACCCAAGATGCGATACTCAGTCTCCACACTGCTACACACATGCCATGGTTTCTGTTGATTCCCCTCTTAGCGGCCGGCGTCAACGTCGTCTTCCGGCTGCCGTTTGACACATACAACAAAAAGATCTACCAGCGCAGATCCAAGCTGGGTCCAATCTTGCAGGCGTGGGCCTGGCGCGTTACGCGGGACGTCGAGAAGGAAGGTGTCCCGCCGGTCCTCCGGGAGAAAGAGGCAACGGAGAGGTTTGAGAGGGCTAAGTCGAGAATCTTCCGTGGCTTAGGCTTGCAGAGCTGGAGAACTTATGGCGGCATCCTTGGTCTTCCATTCTGGCTTTTCGGCATCGAGTCCATCCGTCGACTATGTGGCGGCCCTAGAGGCATTATAGGGTCCTCGTTTGCTGGGCGTGCTGAAGCTGCTCCTACAACCTCGAGTATCCAGGGGGCCACCGAGGCGACGGCTCTGCCAGCGGATACTGCGACTTCAGCCGCTAGCCATGTCTCTACCGTTGATCCTTCCACAATATCCACCGTAGCCGAGCACGCGAGATACCTTCCGGACCCTAGCATTGCTCTCGAAGGCTGTCTCTGGTTTCCCGATCTGAGTGTTGCCGACCCCTACCATATTCTTCCCTTTGCCTTATCGGCTGTCCTGGTCGCAAACGCGATCCCGAAGACCAGCGCGGGAAAGCGAGAGCTATTTGGACTGAAACCCGAGGACGGGTCTGCAGCACCGACAGCGACGCCGGCGTGGCGGCTCAGACTCAGTCGAGCCGCCATGTTACTAGCAGGCGTTGTTGGTCCTGTCACTATGGACCTCCCAGTTGCAATACACCTATATTGGTTGTGCTCGGCCGCTACTCGCTTGATCACGGATCGGGTACTTTCGTACTTTATGCCGGCTAAGTTGAAGCTTGTTAAAAAGTGTACTGGTACCGAGGGCTATATCATCTGGCCCCGACAAGGCGAGAGACCGACACCACGACCTGGGACGCAGAAGAAAACAAAAGAATGAAGAAGTCGGCTGGAAAGGTTGGGTTGTCATACAACTTTAGTCGTAAATTATGTGACAGTAGCACAGCGATGCCTGTAAAATTATTACCGTGGAATATATCTACCTGGGAGGTAGGTAGGCAGTCTTCACGATTAGACTCAACCTCATCATTTGAAACCAGGAAATCCTTGGTGAATTTTGACGCAGGACTTTTCTACTTGGGATTCGGTTACCTATCACCTCATGAGACCGTAAACGAGGAAAATAACAAGCTTGAATTCCTAAGATATAGAGCAACCAACTCTTATCAATCATGGACAGCGGAATCCTGATATACCGAACTACATGTAATAATAGGAACATGTGAATTGTCCGCGCTAACTCCAGAACGCCCCAAATGCCTGCTCGTACACTCTATTGGAGGATGACTCGAAGACCAAAGCTCATCCCAAAAAGACAGCTAGCAATACGATAGCCATGATAACGGCCAGAACAAGCAACAGGCAGCAGGCCTTGCTCCGCGCGTTCTTCTGATATCTAGCCGCGCTCCTCAACTCATAGTCGGCACCGCGGGTATCATCGCGCACGTTCACGGCGTTGTTCTCGATAGTCTGAAGCTGCTCGCCCTGTTCGCTAACAATCTGGGCCACCTGCTGGAAGAGCACGTTGAGGTCGCCGACGCCCTCCTCGATCTGGCGGATCTCCGCCTCCCGCTCGGTAATCAAAGTATCTTGGAAGTCTACCTCGTCTTGCGGCGCCAGGTGGACCTGTTCCTGCTGCTGGAGCTGTAGCTGCTCTCCGTCGTGGCCGGACGGGCCGCCCTCGGCACCCGTCTCCTGATCGTGCGCGGCCTTGGCTGCGGTGACGGATGCCCGTTGCTTTTCGATCGCGGTTCTTTGGACGGATTGGAATTCGCCGAGTGCTGCTTTGAATTCGCGCGACAGCTTCTGCTGCGAGTACTTCTGGGTAGGCTTTTACACGGAAGGATAGAATTAGATATATACCATACTATAATAGACGTAACAAACTGGTATGGTACTAGACTTACCGTAGCATCTTCCCACGTCTGTATCTTCTTTACACCCTCGCCAACCTCCTTGAACTGCTCCGTGGATTCTTCGATAGTGACATGTACCCGCTCTCGCAATCGAGGATTGTCCCGTCGTGTGCCGAGAAGGCCGATGTCCGACTTAAGCTTTGATATGTTGCCCTGTAGATGGAATAGCTTATTCATGAGGCCTTGCGACAGCCTTGAGAACTCCGGATCATCCGAATATGCGCCATTGTTCTGGCGACGACCGCCTCCGCTGCCGGACTCTATCGAGGATAACTGATCGAAAGACATGACTAGACAATTCGAAATGGAGCGAACGACGGGGACGAGATACGAGAAGGTCGAATGGATGTATTATGGACGATAGACGATGGACGAAAGGAGAGCGACGGCTATTCGAAAGATTGAACGATGAAATGATGCGGTTTCGAAACAGTAAGGAAGGACATTCAGGTGACGACTCTAAGCATCGGCAAGGCAACCGAATTGGGGAGGTTTAGAAGTTGCACATGCAGCTTACCTAACGTCATTTGGCGAAAAGCTGCATAGTTTCTGCCAATAATTGCATATCAGGGGTATATATCCATGCCTTATCCACTTAATCACTGCACTTTCAGGTACAAGTACCACCGATTGTCTTGTGGCTGATGAATTAGTGAATCAAGCTACCAGCACCCAGGCACCCCAGCGCCAACTTTTAGTGGAAGCCCTTCTAAAGTTTTTTATTTACATTCGCCATCTGATATGAGGTAGGTAACCGTCTCTGCAGAGCAACCACACAGAGCTTGCCATTCCTTTCTTTTTCAAGCTCAACTCTACTCCGTATCCGCATCGCGCACACCTTACATCTTACATTCGCATTGCATGCGCCCAACCTACACGCCCGACTTACACGCCATAGCCTCAAGACCCCGACGATGCGTTAGTCTAAACATTGGATTTGTTTACAATTGCGAATATGCCTCCAGCAGTTGTGCGCCGAGCGCCGTACAAAGATTTCCTGCAGCCCGCCCTGCAGAGACGGTTTGCCTCTACCACGGGAGTTTTGCTGGCAATCGCCTACGTTGAGGCTCTTACTCTATCTAGATGGAATCACTGTACTTGATGTGTCCTTCACCTTTTCAGGCATCATCGACCACTGACGTTTTGCCCTAGTGTTCTTGCCATGGCTCCCGATTGGTTTGCCTGGCCTACGTACCCTCGCCATATTCGGCAGCATTCTACCCATCATCATATTACGGATTGCTCACTCTCACATGGGCATCCGCACCTCTAATTCGCCCTTCGATACTTTCTGCCGGACCGCTATCTCGTTTGCTACTCTCGAGACGATCATCACATTTACCGCGTCTGCTTGGCTGTTCAGCCAAACGTACCTGTTCTCAGCCCCAGCTGATAGCAACCTCGGCTGGATTACGTACTATAGCGGAGATCGCGCGCGGCTGAACGAACGAGCCCTATTCTATACTGTCAACCTTATAATCCTCGGGGTCGTCCAAGGTGTTCTACACATGTCTATGGATTATGACCGAATGCTCTTAGGTACGGTAAAGCCGAGACGCGAAGGAGACGCGAACGTTCGTTCAACGGCGGGTTGGGAAAGCTTGGGCGAGTGGGCACCTGTTATTGTCGTGCGTGCCTTTATGCTTTCCATGGCCGTGGCTCTTGTCAACTACGTCGTGCTCTACCACTTCTTGAGACGCTATGCTTGGAGCTGGGCACTGTCGTTTTTCCGCATATTCTACAGCCTGCCGAAGTCCAACATTCCGCCCAGCCAAGCTCCATGGAGTGTTTGGATGCTCGGTCGATCGATCTGGGCAGGCTTCTTACTGTGTCTCCTGTGGTATTTCGGGGACATGGCTTTTAGGCTACAGCTTGGTAAGGAACCTTTGAAGAACAACCAACCGCTTAGCGCCGAGTCCAAGGATCCCAACTGGAGTTTATTAAACGGACTAAAGAGCAAAAAGACGCGCGTAGCAGTAAGTTGTTTCCCCAGTCCTCATCGTTCCATTCCATGCTAACAGTGTAGGCTTTTGCTATGTGGGAGTTGGCCCTAATCGCGCGAGATTTCGATGTCAGGAGGCAAGCCATCTTTCAGGACATTGATCGTAAGGAGGGTCCAGTGTGGTCACAGCTTTACGTCATATGTTTGAGTGTGATCAAGGCAATCGAGGAGAGGATTGATAACTACGGCAAGCCACCCACTCCGCCTCCTGCACAACCAGAGGTCACCCCCCAGCAACCGCCGCCTCGAATTGTCCAGCCTCCGAGGAACGATAATGTCTGGGCCCCAGCGCCAGCCCCGAAGGGTCTCCGTAATTCGGTGGGAAAGCTGATTAACGACGTGGTCACATCTCCAGGGAAGACGCCCGTCGATGTCTATCTGCCTGAAGCTAAGAAGAGAGCGCTCGAGGCAACCGATCGTTTACTGACGAAGGAACAAAAAGAGGGGCTTATGTCTACAAATGTCAACGGCCTATTTCAGATTTTGGCGTTCAAGGTTATAAGCGCGCCAATTATCGGCCCGATGTTTCAGCAGCTCTTCAGTCGCCGATTGACAACTGCTGTGCTTGGCCAGCCATATGGCGAGCTTAGCATATACACTAACGCAGCATACGCCTTATCGAAGCTAGCAGTTTCCAGCCTGACAGAGGACCGGTACGGCAATGTGCAACGAGACGTACCAGCTCTCATACGGACGTTTACCGTCGTTATTAAAAAACTAGAGAGGTTCCATGATACGCTTCCGATACACTGGACAGATTTAAACAAGAGCCGAGAGTGTGCTGAGGTGGATGAGCTGCTAGACGCGCTAAAAGATGGGTTAGGCGAGCTTATCGCAGCGTTTGAGCAGTACAGCTCCGATCTACGACTCACCCGGGCCGATATGCGGCTAGCAAAGGAGGCCGCGGTGAAGAAACCGAAGCCGGCGGAGGCGCCGGTCGAGCAGCCTAGACCTGTGGATGAAGCTGGGCCTGTGCCTAGGCCTGTGGCAGCAGCAGGAGTGGCAACAGGGGTGGCAGCAGAGGCGAACGCACAACCCGAGATGCAGCAACTGCGCTAGTGGCAGCAGGTGCTGAAGTCGAGCCTTACTGACGAACGCAAAAGTTCCGAGATTGGCTCGCCTCTACGATAGTTGTACTTGTAGCTCATGCATGCTATAGTAAAAAGTAGACATAATGAACACGGTTTTTTAATTTAATAAGTTAGCCTCTGTTATATTTGTAAGCTGTTGCGTTTGCGAATAGTTGTTTACCGACGTAACGTAAGCATTGAATCGTACCGAGTGATTCGCGAATCTGTGTGGAGAATTATTGATGGGTGGATGACAGAGGATGAGGCTGAATTTAAAGATGACGAGGCGGTCCAATCGGGTGTTAGTAAGCGGCAAGTGGGGTAGGTCGTATCCGAACCTGGTTTTACCCCTGTCAAATGCTAAATCTTATTATTACGGAGGATAAACACGCGAAGCCTCAAACAACTTCAACTCACCTTTTCCCGTTTCTCCTTTGTCATCTCCCATTCCCTTCAGATGTCCTCCTTTAACCCTCTGTGGCTCTTGGAATTAATAAACCATAATTCAATTGTTTAACCTATGGAACGGCAATGAATATTCACCTCTTAATATGAGCTTCAATCCTCCCTTTCCACTTCGCGGTTACGCAATAGCCGCAGCCTTACCACGCCGTGCCGTAAAAGAATGCCACACCCGCTCTTCGTCCTAATACGCAATTCCATACCATGAAGAATACCAACCTTGTGTCTCGCATAGTCTATACTGCTATTTATGTTTTACTATGTCTTCTCCTTGCCGCTCTGCTCCTCGTCGTCCCTGGCGACTTTGTCCGCCAGGTTCTGGCCAAGACTAATCGTCAATACATCAATCTCATCGTCACCGCCATCGTTTATGTCCTTACTGTTATTATCGTCTTTTTCGTCTATGCCCTAAGGCTCTACGTCACGCGGACGGTGTTAGCCTCGATACCTAAAACCTGGGTTCCTATTGAGAAGGGAGATGTCACTAAGGAGGTCCGCAAGATGATCGCCACCAACCTCAGCAGAAGTGCTGCCATCGCCTGGGAGGCCCACCCGAAGGTCATAGCTCCAGCAAACGGCGCGGCGTCCTTGGATGGTACAGCCGAAGCAGCAACGGTAGCCGATGGCGGAGCAAAGGAGCAACGAAGATCTCTTCAGCTATTTAGGCCAAAGCCGCCCGCAACAGTTGAGGAGAAAATGGGCATCTCTTTCCCGCCCTTGCGGCCTGTCTGGGGCGAGATCGAACACGACGGCTGGGGCTCGCCGAGCTCACCAGATCTTGCCAATCTTCAATACAGCACCGTCCTCTCCGAATTGCCAAATCTCATTGAAGCAAAGGCTGTCTCCCAAGCACCCCCGGATCCATACTCCGTTGGAGACGCACAGACGCTAGATGCTGACGCCGTCGCGCTTCTTCGGCGTGCTCCGAATATGACGATGAGAGATTATGTCGTCCATCTCGTAAGCGTCAATGTGCTGCCAAACACCCAAGAAATTGTTCAATTTCTCGACTGCTACGAGCGCGCCCGTTTCTCCACCCACCCCCTGTCCAACGCAAGCTTCCGGCAGCTCATGCACCTCTTCGCAGGGCTACTACGCGCCATGCAGCCGTTGGACTCGGCTTCATTATACGGGTCAGAGGATCCCGACGGCGCATATTCCGAGAGCGACGGGCACATCGACGATGATGCTCCGCGGGATACTACACCCACGACGCCTGCGCGAAGCGGGTCTAGTTCCCTCAGCCTTTCCAGCAGCACACGATCGCGCGTGCGCAAGTCAGATCTTCCCGCGCAGAACTCTTCGGTCTATACATGGCACCAGTACCGCACTGCGCCGACTACTCCGCGGAGCAAGACCGGCGGCGGAAGGGCTCCCAGCACCAACAGTGCTAGCGAAGCCGGAAGCGGTGGCAGCTTTGCGCAGACGCGGCGGCCGTATCCCGTCAGCCAAGCCTCGAGCTCCAGTCTACGGTCAGCTTCGCAGGCCTCTGTCATCCGGCTCGCGACGAGAGAAGACTTTGGCGACTTGCCCTATGTGCTTAGGATTGGGGAGTCTCCTTGACAATATAGGGCGCACTAGCCTCAACGGTAGAGAAGAGATGTTGCCTTGAGGAGAAAGAGAAATGCAACAAACGAAACGAATGCTTGCGCCGGGGAAATAGCATAAGCAGTGCCTCGAGGCAATACGAGCAACTATACTGGGTGGCCTGAAAAGGAAATGCGGATCTCGCAATGGTCGAATCGAAGTACACTGCGGCCGGCAAAGCTCGATCGTCTCATGACCAGGCTCGGCAAACTTAGATATAAGGAACGGTTTGTATACCAATTTTTGATAATCTTTAATGTAATTTTTATTTCCAGCATACCCGCATCCATTAACCCCTTTATATACGCTAGGACACTTGTCCGAGTTGTGAACCGACTCTTTCGAGATCCCAACATAGCATAATTCAACTACCGAAATATAGGACCGCAACAATCGACGCCACGCTTCCATTGCCGCTAAGTCGGCTTTGAACCCGGTCAAAGACATTCACCTACAATTATGTTAGCGTTATCGCGTATCGGTTATAAGTCGAAGCCCATTGCCCATATAGGTATGTGGCATTCAATGTTGACCCTTCATGCTACCCAACAACTATGTTGGGCTGGGAGGTTGTGTCACCACGCACCTCCAGAGTGTAGTCACGGCCCAACAAGGAGATGAGGCGTAGCATAACGTCTCCCCCGAGAATATGTTACGAAACGGAACGTACTGTGGTGCGGCTTGGTTATATCTCGCCATGGCCTCATCGATCTCACGCTGGACATTGGCTCGACGAGCTGCTACGCTTGACTGGGTGTCATGGTGCTGCTGGAGGAGGGTTGTGACCGGAGCGTCGCCCTGAGCCACGACAGTCGTATAGGCAGTGATGGTCGAAGGTGGGGCCCGGTTGGTCTGGTTGGGAGTGGTGTCGGCGTGGGAGTTGGTGGTTCTGGGTCACAAAGGTAAATGTCAGCCGAGGTCATGTTGCTCCGACGAACGGGCTAGGAATAGGAGAGAGGACTAATAGCCTTGATGCGTGAAGACATAAGACGACTAGTCATGTCCTCAACCACAACTAGGAAGCGGATGGATATGGTGAACAGTGGAAGACCTGAGTACTAACCGGTTCGCGGTATCCATAGCTACTGGGGTTTGGGAAGGAGAACGGATGGACCGTGAGTAACGGAATGAACAGCAAGTACGGATTGCTAGGCCTAGGAAGACAGACGGTGACGGAGGATCTTTGAAGAGCTTGATCTTTAGTCTACATCCAGATTGAACTTCGAAGGGGGGAAGTATAGTCTTCTTATAGGAATAAATAAATCTACGTACGATGCTTGCCCATAGCGCACCATCCTACACTCAGTCCGCGGCCATACCCAGACCACCTTTTTTCCGTAATGTCCAAGCCGACGCATCTCGTTGATATCCTGCACTCCTAATCCTTGGCACTAGGGTCAACGCCAATTGGCTGCAGAAAATGACGGCTCCACCCGAAATTCTGCGTATGCCGCAGGTACCTCGCCTGCTATGTGCGTGCACCTGGGGTTTACGTGGCACCGTGAGGTACAAATGGTTCGCGTCTATTTTGAGGCTCTGATCATTTAAACTGTTATCGTCCCGACGTCAAACTACTTCAGCAGTGCCCTTTTCAGCGTATGGATCAATCCAAATCAATCAATCAAATCACCTTTATTTGAACTAGCTGCGTGACCCGTCCTTCGGCCGGGAAAGGGGGGGGGGGGGGGGGGGGTTAGTAATATCGCGAGCTTTTTTTACGCCACAGGGGTCCGGCTCTGATTGGCTAGCCACACCTCAGCGCACGTCCTTTGAATTCTTCGTAGAATCAATTAATCTCAACCATGACGCCTTAAAAAGATTAATAATTAATATAATTTAATAGAGCTTGTTTTGCGTGACCTTTATATACCATTTGCACCTTTATAGACCCTGTTGTGACAGAATTGCAAAGGAAAAGGTCGAAAAGTGCGGGGCGATTCTAAGTATCTGATTGGCCGGTGAAATTGTGGCAGTACTAATGAAATAAAGAGAAGTTGATTTTCATATTTTTATTTCTATTTCTTTAATACCGCGTTCAGGGGCCGCGCCTCCAGATTCTTACTCCTCAACTCGCTTCGCGAGCCTCATCGCAAGAATCCTCTGGCGCACCCCCCTCTTACGCATAATTACGTACGTACGTTAATTAGCTGACATGCTACTGACATCCGTAAGCCTCGTCATAAAAATCCTCTGGCGCATCCCCCTCTCACACATAACCATGTACGTTAATTGGCTAACATACTACTAATATAATTATGCACTCCTTACCACCTTCGAAGTATGGTGCAGATATATTTAAATACCTATAACTAATGACCTTAGTTACACCATCACCCCCCGTATTATATGTATTTATGTATTTGTTGATTAATATATGTGGCTGGAGAAAGGTCCCCCCCCCTAGCCCAGCCTTACCTTAACTTGGCTGCGCATAAATAACCCTCCTAAACTCGGGCAAAGCGAAGGAGAAATCTTAGATACATTCAGTGGTATTATACGCTTTGAGTCCCAACTCGACTTAGTCACAACGATACAGACCTAGCATTTAACCTAACGGTCGATAGAGACAACCTTGGCACCGGCAACCGCCTTCATAATGGCTTGCGTTTCACTTGCGTATATAGATAGGTACTACTTTCACCCTTGTATGTGTTCATAGGAACCCGAGGCCGGGCCAATCACATACGCCAACCCACGGAATAAGTTAAACACGTCTTATTCAAATAACCAGCATCGACTACAGTCTGTTGGTTTCTACAAGCATGACGCCCTTTTATATAAAGAAGCTGACATCAAGTTTCAACCTCTAATATTTCCGTATTCAAATTCATCATTTCCATTGGCTCGTGTTGTTTGACTTTCCAATGATGCCACACAACTCATCCCCATGATGGGCATCCTAGCACACCTCAATTCAACGCATCCGCGGAATGATCGCATTGCACCGTATGGGAACACAATATCTGGATGTTCGATATTGTCAACCCCATAGCTTGCCAGGGGATTCTAACTTGAATATGCATACATACCTAGGTACGTAGTTGAGATAGACCCAGTCCAATTTCTCATCATTAGGAGGTACTTAATGCTGCATGCATATCTTTTACATCTTTCACCCAGACCTTCACTTTCGGATACACCAAAGCATCTTGATCTGCTGCCCTCACCATGGCTAAATTACGCTGTGCAACCACCGACAGGCTATAATAGAAGCGGTGTATAGGATAGTGTCCTTTGCGGAGGTAGGCATGAACTATGTAAGTATTTACCGGCTAACTACGTATATCAAAGCCAACTTCCATGATTCCGGTGGCCCTAGTCCTTTCTATTGGCCAATTGAACAATCCATCTGGCAACTTCGTCGGTATGGCTCAGCGCTGCAACATGGCTAGCCTTGATGCTCGTGACAGCAACCTTTCTGCCGGTTTCTCGCTCTATCATATCTATGCCTGACTTCTGAATGCTGGCCGGAATGGTGAGATCGTCGAGGCAAAGTAAATAGGAGACCGGAACGTCGTTAAACCCAGCATACGTCAAAGGACTAGCAAAGCTGGCTGCGGAGTGGTGAGCCAGCTTCCTCGCCCAATGTTCCCCTTCTTTCGGAGGCATATCGGAGAAAGATATAGCAGCCAATTTGGGTATATCAGGGTAGTAGAACCATCCGCTGTCCTGCTTTGTTCCGGATTAGCATCCCTTACTTTAGCAAAAGTGGGTGTAAAGGTGAGGTGGAAACACACATCCATCGCAGTTGGGACTTTGCTTTCTTCGGGCATCGGTGCCTGCACGCTTGCAGCTGGCTCCCCTATATTCGGAACGAGCGATGTCATATAGGCTATGCCGATGATTCCTCCCTGTAGACCTTGTGCCTCTCTCTCTTTCTTGCTCAATCCTTGCACACTTTGAGTAGCAGGCACCCCTCCGTATGAATGCGTGATGAGGATTACGTCGTTGCCAGCGTCGGCGAGGCTTTTCACATGTGTAGCTATGAACGCGGCATCGTCATACATTGTCGGCGGTGCCCCTTCCCTAGGACCGGGTATTCCGACGCTCGGGATGTGCAACGCTCTGATGTCAAAGCCATGTGCTCTGACGGACTCGATGACTGGGAAGTAAAATAGCGGAAGCGCAGAGGCTCCGGGGATAATAAGCATAGAGAGCCGATCCATGATAAACGGGCTTCGAGGTCAGTGCCAGCGTCTGTGCGATTTAAAAATGAAATAAAACTCGAAATCCTAAGATTTAAGTAAGATGAAAAGATGGATGAGGGGAAGGACTCTTATAACATTCGTTGGTTACACAACCTCCATACCACAGGGATAGTATCCCTTTATATGTACTTGGGTACCTATACAAGTTATCTACGATAAAGAGGCTAGGCACTGTACGTGTAAAAAGGGGTTGGTACACTTGAATCAGAAGTCCATCTGATTCTATTTTCAGCTGTTTACTCCGTCGGGACTATCATCGCGGCAAGTTTGTGCAAGAATCAACACATACCTCCCTTATATCTGGAAAAGCCCTCCAAATTGCCTGGTTTGTGCTGATAATGTAGGGTCAACCTAATGACCGAGACTGGGACAGCCTATATGGTCTCTAAGTACTTGTAGGAATCAGCTTGGGCTTCGTTATCGGAACAGCTACTCTACCTACACCGGCAACTGTGGAGAGAAGAAATCTTGATGTGCCTCGCCACAGTACCTAGCTATAGGATATATGCCACAACGAGAAGATACAGCTGAAGGATGTAAATCAGGCAGGCACCCTAGGGGAGTATTATATAACAGACACCTCCTTATTGCATCTCGTCTCTTAGTTGGGCCTAAACACCGACCCCAAGCCTTTGAGCCTGAGACTCCTCACTAAACGATAAATATATATATATATATATATGTAAAGTAGCCCCATAGTGCATAGCGTACGACGAGCTTATATGTTATTATGCTGGCGACTGGTGGTATTTGGCCATGGCATGGTTAACCTCTCGCTGAATCTTGGCTTGGCGGGCAGCCTGGCTCGACTGGGTACTTTGGCTTTGTTGAAGAAGGGTCGTAATAGGAGCTTCACCTTCGGTGACTCGGGTAGTGTACTCCTGGAGTCTCTGGGTGCTGAGTAGGGCTTGACTAGTCTGGCTGCCGGTGTGAGGTAAAGCGGAGCTATATTAGAGAAAGGAGCATGTCAGTTGGAACTTGCGTCGACCTAAGGAATAGAAGCTCATATAAAAAAAATAAACTGAGAATCAACGTGCTAATTTTAGTCCGTATACTTTTGAGTGTCCTTCGACCGCCCGAATAGAGGTTGAAGGGTATGGTAAAGAATGTGTAGGAAACTTGGTAGGTACATACTTATCCCCGACTGACATTTGGGACTGGCGGTCCATGACTGGATAAAGTGAAAGCTTGTAATGGAAAATGAACCACAAGAATGGAAGCTCTCGAATTGAAGAACACGAGGTCATATGCGGAACTGGAGACATCACCTTTCCTGTAGCGAGAAGCTTGGTACTTATAGGGACGTGACAGAAGAAGGCAAGTCTTATGGAAAACGTGATCGACACCATCGATGGAAGATATACCGAACCACTAGCGCTGCTCACTATTACACCAAGTACTTGACATATACCCTTCAACAAGCTGACCATGTACGTACTGTATAGTTTCGTTACACAAGACCACTTTGGCTGTCGTGTCAGCGTAGCATGCATGCTTGCCGCGCTGCCGATGCCGCAATCTAGGCGCGCTTAAGTCGGTGAATAGGTAGCTCCCCGTTTGTTGCGCTTAGGATATAGGGCTGTGGTACTCACCTATCTAGGTAGGTGAGCTTACACCGACCTGGAATGCTTATTACCGGCGTTCAAGTCTCCGTTGGATCTGCTTTAATGTGGGTTAATTATCTCCAAATTTACATGAATACCTGGGCTAATTCCCCGTGTGATAGAACGCAGCGTGTTATTAAATTTACACAGCAATTAAGGCTAGGCCTACTGGAAATCATCTACGTACCTAAGGTATATAGTAAGATAATGTAACTTTGACTAAGCTAGGAATATATATAGGAGTAAACGTAATCATCCCCTTTAGACACCTCTAAAAGTTGTTATAAGGCAGGTAAATATTTACCCAAATATCTATCATTTAACCCGATTATAACTTACAAGCCGGGTGTAACCTCAGTGCTCCGAGGGCGTCAGACACGGCCGTCCTCGTGTGACCAGGTACGGAAGCAATCCTACAAGGGAGCTTTTGCCCATTCGACCAACCTGGCTGCCTGATCGACTTGTGCATTGCACATTTACATGTAGCGCCCCTAACACGCAGATACGCTTATTTCCGCGCATTTGAGGCTCTGCTCCGGGTCACGCAACTACTGCAGAAATGTCTCGCCCGACCTTTTGGTCACGCAGCATTTATCATTTATGTTCCCACGTATCACAATAATCGGAACTTTCATGTACTTAAACACCGAGCCAACAGATACCAGCCCAAAGGGTTGCCTGACGCAAACATTACATATGGAATCTTTCAGGCAGTCAACTTCCAAATAGAGAAAGGCATACATAAACCAAAGTGCAAAATTGGTACAGCCGAACACTCCGGGTTACCGAGCCAAGTAAGAATCTTGGTGCTACATGAGCATCGCATGCCCTATGCAGTTACGTCAGTTTATCTTGTATCTGCAGGTAATATATGTATGTCTCGCCACTCCCATTCCTGGACTCTCTTATCGACTGAACCCTGGCTTCCTGTCTATCACCTAGCTGTGCCACAGAAACAGGGCGTTAAGTACGCATTGAAGCAGGTGTATTGAAATTCGCTCATACATACGCATTACAATAGCAGAATATCTTCCGAAAACCCGGATTTTCAATCCCCGACGCCTCGCTTTCCATGGCTAGCTCCTCGTAGAAGACAGCTGCCAAGCTTATGCCCCAATTCCCTCAAGCCAGAAGCATAGGGCCAAATTGACAGAACATTGAAATCCCACTAGCTCCATGACACTGTGCTTGAATACCTCCTTAGCGACCCTGTCTATAGCTGTGTTAGTAAACTCTTCGCTTACTGAAAATAGGAAATTTATATCCATCCCACTTGGAGACGGGAATTGAGCCCCAGCCATATTCGAGTATCGTGTGCTAGTCATACTAGTACTCGTTTACAGAGGGACCAAGTCGCCATAAGGAAATTTGGCTATGCTCCGCCACCTCTCACCAACAAGAGGCCAGCCGGCGATCAAGCCGTAAAGTCTCAGGCTAATTCATGGAAATGAACCTACTTTATCGCCTGATCAAACTTTGCCACCGCACCATTAATTTCGCATTGAACTTTGGCTTGACGAGCAGCGAGGCTCGATTCGGTGCCCTGTTGCTGGAGAAGAGTCGTGATGGGAGCATCACCTCGAGCCACAGCGGTTACGTATTCTTGAATGCTTCTAGCTGAATATGAGGTCTGGCTAGCCGACACGCCCTCATTCGCTGCGGCGCCGTGCTGTTCATGTGATAGGCTCGCTCTAAGCCAAGGAGAGACGGGAATTAGTTGGGATCCGCGTCAAGTCAAAGCTGAGATGCATAATATGCTTCCGAAAAAGAACAGTCCCACACGATCGATCATAACCTCAACATACACTTACACACACCAATCCCCTGCTACCGATTCTCTAGCCCGTAAAGCACGAGAACGAGAGATGGATGACTAAAAGAAGAAAACGTGATAAGACTTACCTGGTCGTAACACACCCTTGGGTTGAGTAACTCATGGCTGTCTAGAATCGCTAAGGGCAAGATTGCTTATGGTATGTGCGTTGACCAAGGTGATCAGACTGTAACGAGGTCGGAAGTGGCCCGCTGATATGGAAGTCGTTGTCTATAGGTAGGTATCACATCAAAATGAGGAGAGAAGCGTAGTTCTTATAGGAGTCTCAGCCAGCGGATCACTTCGGTATCCATGCCATATCACATCTCAGATCATGACATCTACTCTTCACCCTACGTCTCAAAACACAGTGCCCACGGATTTCGAGGCGGGGAGGTGGAGGTCCACTCCCTCATGAGTGAGGAGGAGAGTCGACCTTGTCTGCCGCCGCCGCCGCATCGTGATTGGTTTACTTGGTTGGCAGTCGCCGAATATTCCCGGTGCCCATGGGGAATACTAAATACTATGAGCACGTCAGCTAGGTTATTGTTATCTTGTCATGATGAAGGTCATGGTGCGACTTCTGTTATCGTATACAATGCCCTCCGATGATTCGACATTCGTCTCTCCGATAGGGTAGAGAAGTACACTGTGTAGGCGACGAAGTGCAATATTCCACCTCCGCGGCACAAATACGCCGAATGCACAAAAGCGCCTCCTATGAAAGTACTTGGGTAGGTGAGTATGCAGTATAAATGTGTGTTGAAAATTAGAAGTCACGACTCATGACAGTCATGCCACACGCCCAAGCGAATGAGATTCCAACGGGGAGATAGCCAACGGGAGTTAGCGCAGGACCAGGGTATACGCGGTAGTACCGTCGATATAGTTTCTCTGAGGCAGTGTTTAAACGTAGGTACGTATGCATACACAAGCCCACATTTCCAATGCGGCTCTGTAAGGCAACGTGAACTACTTTGGTAGGTCACGTTGCCTTATTTGGTGACGTTGCCTTATTTTCTCAGATACGTACCTCCCAATGGTTCGCCGGATAGTTCGCAATGTGAAATTGAGCCGCAGCAAGAGAGAATACGATTTTGCGCCCCTTCCCCTAACAGCCAAAGACATCCCTACTGTCACATACTGAACGGCTTATATCCACGAGCTCGTTAATCACATCAAGCATAGGCATGTTCATATAAAAGTACCTACGTGAGATTATACTCCAATGAAGCTAAATGGGTCTGTCCTAATAGGTGAAAGCGAATAGTTATAGTATATGGTAGCCGTATCATCTAAATACCTAAGCGAATATTTGACTTTGGTCTACGCATACATTTGACCCAACAGAAATGTTAGAATCAGGTTGCAGCTGAGCTATAGTAACCTCCATTGACCTAAGGTTGTATAATGTCTACCCCTATGAGCACCAGGTCGGAGATCTGTCACATTCCATACGTCGCCAATTTTATGAACATATGCGCATTGAAAGAAATCCCTGCGAGTATGAGAGACATACCTGTATATTTTCTTGTCTTGTGCATGTCGAGGCGGCGCAGGGACGGGCGAGAAAAAAAGGATTTTCAGAATTTGAGGCTTATTTTAGGATGCGAACCACTTCAAGGCAACCAAGCCAGGTGCCTATTGCCACTTTACACTTACCGTACCCTAATCTCCCCGTATCTAAAATTATCTAGATTTTGCTGGTCATAGACATTAATACATGTTCGATCATCGATTACGTTGGGTACCAATCTGGCCTGAGACTGGCCTGGTGACATCGAATCTGCTTTCTCCATGTACTTTGGCATCGCTACCGGAAATGCTATCGGCGGCAGGCCACGCCAAATACTACGTATAAGCTCTCTCGCTGCAAGCATTCCTTCGGCCGAGAGGACTCGAGCCAAGCTAGACGATAAGCTTGGGTACTAGGTATACTATTTCTATTTGATAGGTTCATCCTACGAGCAATAAATGACAAAGAAAAAAAACATATGTCCCATGCGAGGCATCATGTATGATTAGATGTGATACATGATAGAATAAAAGTATCAGACGGAAAATCATGCGGAGAAGTGTGGGGTGGAATCAAGCTGTGGGATGGCGACACGACAGCCAGGGGCTAACTCAACAAAACGAAGCCAGATAACAAGATGTCTCTACTGCCTAGGCTGATTTGACTTGCTCTGGTGAATGAGGCTGACAATGTGTAGGTAAGTGGTAGGTAAACAAGATATAAATAAATGCACTTTGGTAATATAGGCAACTGTTTTTAAAATACCGCATATAAAGGGGCCTTACATAGCATGCATATCGCCGCGTGGCCTCCCGCAGATTGTCACCCCCTCGTAACCCTCCAGTTTCTATACGACTCCCCAGTCGTACTCGCTGATGAAAGTCATAACTTCCCGGCCGGCGGATCGGTGCTAGCTTTTCCATGTTCGCACACCGCCAGCAAGGCGCCTTCGCGGCCGTCCTCGGTTACGGCTCTCATCTCGCCCCGCAAGGCGCACAGCGTCCGTCCGGCCTGGAGGACCTCGCACTTGATGTCGACCGAGGTGCCGACCGGGATAGGCCGTAGATACGTGACGTTGAGCGTTCGGCTGACGCCCGTGTACTGCCAGAAGCCGGGCTTCGATATGAGGTGCAGCGGCAGGGTGGTGCACGCGTCGAAGATGGTCGACGCACACCCGCCGTGTAGGTTGCCGAGCCCGTTGCTGTGGATAGGCTGCACGTTGAACCGGAAGACGATGTTGGGATGTGGCGGAGAGGATGAGTGAGAGACGATGGATAGGTATGGTACTATGCTGGTCATCCATTCCTAATCTATCATTAGTATTCAAATACACGATATGAACATTATTGTCTCATTCTCCGAGTATATGCTGGTCTATATAGAGACATAATCTGCTTGTTTGCATCTTACTCTCTTAGTTGGCCATTGAGAGAGTTGGTTCATGTTGCCAAGGGATTAGAGAGCAACTTAGTTAGAATGAGCATCGCGAGAATGAGCTTACATGTTTTTTAGGGTCCTTATACGTCTCTGATGATATTTCTAGAAAAGCCTCGGCCTTCCTTATGCCTTCATACTGCATCAATGCTTCCAATAAGACTACTCCAGGTACACTCTTGTTTTGGGGGGTACCGGGCATTTTGTGCGGCTGACTGATTGGTTCCTGGTAGGCAATGTACCTAATAAAATGAAACCTCGGACTCGGGTATTGAAGCAGCGGGAGACTGATATAAGGCGAATAGGCCTACTTATAGGAACAGTGTAATAGGAGATAAGTTAGACGGCGTACGAGGTACTACCTACATGTAGGTAAGGCAATGGAGACAATGGCTGAATGGGTAGCCACATAGCGGATCAAATATGGGGAAGTAGATAAGTCTAATTGAACCTCGGCTGTGGCGCCTGTAGTTTGGTAAGTTTGGTAGCCTGTTGGTACCTTGTAAGATGTCATGCAAGATGTAAGATATAAGCCTGTAACCGGCATCCTTACACGTGTTTACCTACATAACGGGGTCCTTTAACCTGTTAGAGATTGCTGCAGAACTGAATATGTGGCATGTACACGCCGAAGTTTCCAACAAGACACTAGCTCCAACTCGGATGTGCATTAGGACATCAGGTATGCATGTCTACTACCGCGATGGAGGGGTGAATCGCGTCGCACCTAAAAAGGGGGGAGGATTACCACCCCAGATTTAGCGGCATGTTCTACGCAAGGGGGGACCGTTGGGAACAAGAAACAAGTGGAATGAAGGGAATAAAAAAATAACGATGTATTAGGTAAGCAGAAATAAGTTTACTATGTACATATGTATGTAGATCTAACACCTCGAGATATGTGGTCCGAGCGCAAAGATAACGAATAGAAGGGGGGAAAATTAGCAGTAGGATGCACTGAATGCACAGCTTCAGGGGAAATTTCTCCTTGCCTAACTCCTAGGTACCTTAGATACCCTAGATATCTCCTAGCCTTGCGTGGCGTATTCATCTGATTGGCTGGCTCAGGAGTAGTTCGGGGCGCCAATGACCTAATTTGGCACAAGTAAGCTGTACAATACAGAAAGTAGTAGGAGGTACGTACCTAGGTACTGGGACTAGGGGGTTGTGGTTCTGAACCCAGCAACCTTACAGTTTTTACAGCGACCCACGACCCAGTAAACTCAAGTAAACTCAAGTAAACCCAAGCTGGCAAGAACCTAACAGGAACAGCTTTCCAAATTTCCAATCTACCTTAACATCCGCCAACACGTCTCGGAAAATCTCCCAACTTCTCTGGATCTGGACAAGACGCCAGCCAAACGACGAAGACAACCTGTCAACCCATTACGACTCTATTCGAAGCGACACAGCGGGAATTATTCTATTCTGTTGCACGCGTCGCATTTGTCTCCCAGTTCAAGTATTCTTGATTCTTTTCGCTCATTACCCGCCCTGTTTAATCTTTTTTTTATTTAATTTTTTTAATCACCTCCCCCCGAGACGAGAAGCTTTCTTCCCCTATCGCAGCTATCGCAGCTGTCGCGACCTTTTGAATAATTCGTGTCTCGCACGCCGAAAACGATCCTCCCACGTTACCGCTCTTCGGTCCCGTACGCGAGAGCTCGAGCCAATTGATTTTTCCGCCGTCGCATCCTCTACCTCGGATCCAAGATCTCATCTTGCAGAGGTGCTCGCCACCCAAATGCGCATGTCGAGAAGCCCGCCTCAGAATCAACGGTGAAGACGGTAGTGAGGGTTGAATACCGTCAACTTGGTGAACCAGAAAGCAACTACCCATGAGCTGGCAACAGGTCTCCGCCATGGGAGCTGGTGGGAATGGATCCGGTGGTATGGGTGGCGGCCAGGACTTGTCCGGAGGAGGACTCGGCGGTTCGTCAAATCAGCCGCATGCCACTGAATATACTCTACAAGGTACGACTAGATACGCCGACCCGTCCCGCCTTGCGAATTCGGGACCACCCTAAGCTAATTTACCCGTGCCGGATAGGCGTTATGCGCTTCCTGCAGACCGAGTGGCACCGGCACGAACGAGATAGAAACGCCTGGGAGATCGAACGTCAGGAGATGAAAGGTAGGATAGCCGCCCTCGAAGGTTCCGCTAGGAGAGCCGACGCTACGCAGAAGGCGCTCAAGAGATACGTCAGTATCTTGGAAAAGAAGGTCAAAGATCAAGCTGCCCAGTTGAAGGTCGCTTCTTCCACTCCTTCCGCCGCAGACCATTCCGTAAAGCAGCCTCAAAAGATCGACAGGGCCGCCCTGATTCAAGAGAAGCTTAAAGGTACGTTCGAAACCGTATTCCATATCGAAGTATAACGGCCTTGTAGTATTGACTCTGCGTGTAGCGTCCGATGACAAACCAAAAGAGTCGTTGCCTGGTCTCGAGGGTCTCGTAGGCGAGCGTGTGCAAGAGGACGAGGAACGCGAGAACCTCAGGGTCTTCTTGGATCAGTGCCAAGCCGAATTCACCTATCTAATGATCACGCCTGCTAACCCCATGCCCCCTCGAGAATCTCCGCCCTTACCTCTGATGGACGATCTTAGAGAAGGGGACTTTGGAATGCCGATGGCCCAGCAGCCTCTCGACGCAGCTTTTCAGGCGATGAGGCTCAACCAGAATCATGTAAAGGATCCCGCTTCCCGCTCGGCCTCGGCAAATACGAATAATCACCACGCGCCAATGATGCAGCAGTCAAATTCCGGGGGGAACGTGGCTCAGAAAAATGCGGATTTACAATCCGCACCTATGATTCGCTCGGGGGAGAATGCTGCTTCGATGTACTCGCACCCCGGCGAATGGAACGCTTCTGGGCAACCGGTGACTCGCATGCAGGAAGATGCAAACGCGAAGCCGAACCACTCGAACGAGTTGGCCCGCACCGAATTGTCCGAAGGTCCAATGGAAAAGCGAGGTCCGGGCGACGGAGACGGTTGGGATTTTGGCGAAGGCACCTTTCCCGACCCGGCATCTGCGCAGCAGTTACAGCCCGTCACGCATCGTCCGGACACAGACGCTTTTCCAAATGCAGAAAATCTTCCCAAGTCACCCAACCGCGGCCCAACCGCCCACAGGCGGAAGACTTCCATGTCTCGCAGGAAAAGTGCCGAGCAAGAGCTTTCCCTCAACGGAATGGCACAGAAAGCAGAAAGCGGCAATTTCAAGTTGCGATACGGGCTACGTGGTCATCTCAACGCGGTCCGTACCGTGATATTTTCGGGCGGCGGAAGCCCTGGCGAGCCGGAAATCTGCACCGGAGGCGACGACGGATTGATCAAGCGTTTCCATATTCCGCGAGAGAATCCCGGCCATCTCGGTAGCATATCGTCCGACCTCGATGTACCAGCCGACTTCACGCACCGCGGACACACCGGTGCCGTTTTGTCGCTGACGTCTTGGTCTCCATCTCCTAACTTTTCTACGGGCGGTCGCGCCCAAGGTGACGGTTGGATCTTCTCGGGTGGTCAAGATGCGACTATCCGGGTATGGGAACGTGGTAGGGTAGATCCCAAGGCGACACTCGACGGCCATACGGATGCCGTCTGGGCTATCTGTGTACTACCAGCGACACTTGGCGCCGTCTTCGGCCAATCAAATCCTTACGGCCCGCCCGACCGAATCCTAGTTGCTTCCGGAGCGGCGGATGGCGCCGTGAAGATCTGGGCTGTCAGCGCGCCGCCTCAGCTTACTTCGCCGCAACCAGGACCACCACGTCGCGGCACGGCAAGCGGTCGGGTCCGGGGCAATTCTATGAGTTCCGGGTCGCAATTCCCGAACTCTCCTCAGCCTAGCATGGCTTCAAACTCACCCTTCCACCACAGCCTAGTCCATGATATACGCCGCTCGAACGGTTCGCAGGCCTCGCCGACGTGCATTACTCCGCTATCAGCCAGTGGCGAAACTTTCGTCGTTAGTTATTCGGACGCTGCTATCATCGTGTTCAACACGAGAACCGGCGAAGAGATTGGGTCCATGGCGAGCCTCGAGACGTATGACAACACGATCAGCACGAGCGTCAATGCTATCGTGGCGACGACGGCAGGCCTCGACCAGAGCCCCGGTCTAGGGCTGGGTGACGAGGAAACGAGTGGTCCGACTGGCGGTAGCGGTACGGCCGCAAGCGGTATAGAGGGTGTTATCATCTCGGGGCACGAAGACAGATTCATAAGGTTCTTCGATGCCAACAGTGGTATGTTTGGGATGCTCGTATTTATTCCGCTATATTGGTTACTAATCTCGTCTAAAGGTCAATGTACATATAACATGCTCGCTCATCCGGCATCCATATCGTCCCTGTCTCTTAGCCCCGACGGCCTCGAGCTTGTATCTGCTGGCCACGACGCCAGCCTTCGATTCTGGTCCTTAGAAAAGCGAACCTGTACTCAAGAGATCACCAGCCACCGGATCATGAGGGGAGAGGGCGTCTGTGCTGTGGTCTGGAGCCAAGATGGCCGATGGGTCGTCAGTGGTGGAGGGGACGGGATTGTAAAAGTCTTCGCACGTTAAACCTAATTGCCTAAAGACGTTTACGGGAAAATCACGCGGAGGGGGAATATCGGTAATGATGAATACCTAGCGGAGTTTGGTGGAAGGTATCTTTTTCTTCTTTCTTCTTGGTTAGCAGGATGTAACTCACAAGACAGACGATGATGAGTCGTCGTGGGTGTTTCTCGGCTAACTTACCTGGAACGGATCTGCGATTTCCGAAGAGGCGACAAACCAATGCATGGCAAGAGGGGTTCATACATAGTCGGAGTTATGATCGAGTCTTTAAGTTCGGGGAGACTCGTGTATAAACAAGAAAAAAAAAATGATACGAAACTCGAAAATAATGGGAGAACGAAACGGAGATGTTTTTGCTTGGCGCTACCAAATCAATCCCGGGCATTTATAAACGTCGTCTCTATGATCAGGTCTATGATCAGGTCTATGATCAGGATAGAAAGCAATCTTCCTTTCCCCTACGATTGATGGGCAGAGATTTTTATTACTTATTATCATTCAAGCCCGGCATTGAGCGGATGCGAAAGAAGAGAAAAAAGACAGAGAGGAGAGGCGATGAGATTCTAACGTGTAGATATGATGAGCATTGCTTGCCACTTACGAAAGAGCAGCACTTTGTGTAAAAAGAAAGAAATCCAAGAGAACCAGTTGCATTCTAATCAGATCTAAGAGTCTTGCGAGATGCTTTCTTTACCTACATCTCTAGTATGTATCTTGTGTGTTAGTATTGTACATTTGACTGAATATACTCCTCAACTGCACTGCTTCTTTTCATCTACGATACGTCAAAACTCGTATATTTAAAGGATTTGATTTTACTATGTGCCTGATTTACCAGAATTTTAACTTGTCGAGTATTTCATATCTGTCTTTAGTCCTCGCGATCAAGTTTTGGCGTGATGTTAAGTGGCCGGCCGCACGGACCACCAGAGTATAGGCCTCTTATATAAAGCTACATTGCGACAACTAAGACATGTTAAATCATATCTTATCCGAATTGGTGTAGTGGCTAACATTTGACGCTCTCAAGAAATTGCGATCCGTCAAGCCCGGGGTTCGATTCCCCGATTCGGAGTTATCATTTTCATTTTTATCTTTTCGTATAGCTGAGTTTTTCAGAAGCGGTTTACGAAGTATATAGTAATTCTTTTTTTGGTTAATGAAACTACTCCTTATCTGCGTAGAGTCCGTGATGTACTTGCGCGGGTTGAATTATGTACGCATCTCTAGTCGCATCTAGACGTACCTTACCAGAGCCATTGGATGAAAAGATATGTAAAGAGGCATTCTTATCGTTGACATTTTCGAGTTTGAATAAATTGCACTGGTCAAAATACAACAATCAGATGCACCAGATGCTAGACACTAAGTAGCTATTCTCTCCAAAAAGTAGACGATATGCAAACTGGACAACGTCTTTGGATTGTCCTTAATCCAGCTCTAGTCCGTCTCGTCACCTTATGTATCTATCTACCTTACTCAACTCGTCACGTTGATAGAGGTCTTTTAATTTACGATACCGTACAACACAAGCGCCACTTAGGGGGAGCTCTTAGTAGCTAAGGTATCGACTCCGCAACACGAGCGAGACGCCGCCTCCTATCTACGGGGGGTGAGGATGGCGATTCTACCAGTTATCTCTAGACCAAACGCCCCATCCGTCCACCTACCCCGTCCTGCCCGTTCCCATCTAGGTAGGACTCGCTCGACTAACTACAGTGGGTAATGTAAGGAAATTTTGCAATTGGGGGGGTATCATGACATGTGTATGCATGGTGTTTCCAGTCTCTAATAAGAAAAACAAGAAAAGCCGACTATGCCGCCGCTTTGGATGTCTTCTGTTACCATAATGAAACAAAAGGGAATGTGTCCGGGCTTGGTTGATCCCCGCACCGCAATAATCACCCAAGCCCGAATGCCGTCTCTTCCTGCGTCGGCGTCGGCGTTCGCACGCTCAGTATTACCCTCGGAACCGCGCCGCCGTCGTTTTCTGCTTCTTCTTCGACGTTGTCATCGTCCAGAGTACCGAGGCTGGCAACGCTATTGCCCAAGCTGTCGCTACCTTGTACGGAAATCCGGGGCGTAGGGCACGGGCTGGGGACCGCCGAGGCGCTAGCTTCCGTCACGAGCGCCGGCGCCGACGTCCCCTTCTGATGGCTCCGCTGCCGCTGCAGGTTGCGTGCCTCGCGCTCCTTGATCATCTGCCTGTCTGCCTCGATAGCCTTGGCCCGCCTCTCCTCCACCTCCTCCCGTCGCACCACCCTCCTGAGCCCCTCGGACGCGTGGATTAGGCCGTCGATGCTGATCGCGTGGTTGGTCATCTGGTGGTTGATATACGTGTAGACGGATGCCGGCGTGTCGCATTGCAGCAGTTGCCGCTCGTTGAGTTTTAGGAGCGCTAGTGCCACCTGGAACAAGAACGTGCTCCCGTCATTTATACAGAGTACCACGTCCCAGACCCGGAATAGGGCTTCGGCCGAGAGGCAGTCGGTGAAAACACTGAGGAACCATTGGAACGTCAAGGCCTCGAGCTCGATACTGAGCTCGTCGAGGTGCTGTGATAGCTTCGGAAGGACTTCCCTCACATATTGTCGCAAGACCTGCTGGTCGGCGCGGGATGCCTGTAAACTATGATCGTAATATCCCTTGGGTAGAATACGTTCGATGATAGAAACAAAGACCCAGAAAGCATCCTCAGCAGACGGCATGATAAGTAGTAAATTCGCCGCAATCAGGTTCATGCCTTGGCAATATCCGACCTCGGGGTTATGTCTCGCGTACGCACGGAGAACTTCGTTAAGCTTGGTGACGCCGGGCCCCTTACGGAAGAATATGTTGTCGGTCAGCGTTCGGTTGATATCCATCTCGATCTGGGAGATAATGACGCTGTCGTCCATCTCGCTAGGCTGCGATATAAGATCTCTGTAGAAGCCCGGAATTCGCTTAGAAAGTGCACCAGAGCATTCGGCCCAGATCTTGGGGCGGTGCACCACGGGAATACCACCGAGCACGAGGTTTCTGAACTCGTTCCATTTCGCCCGCCCAACTTTTCCTTTAACCCCGAGATCCGCTATGCCAATCGTCTCGCCGTCCGTCAGCTTGGCCTCCGGAATCATGACGGGCGCCGACTGGAATCGCGCTTCGGCGGCGGCGACGGCAGTAGCAGCTGCGGCCTCGCCCTCGCGACGGCGCTCGGCGCGCACCTTTCGTAGAAACTCGTTCCAACGGACGGACCTTTCTCGCTGCAGAGCGTCGTGAACGTCAGTTAGCTGCTTGAGGAGCAGCTTCACCGGCTCGGCATCTTCGTGCACGAGTGTCGCAGCGGGCGACTCTTCCTCCGGCTTCGGACTCGCTTCTCTATCCAGAGCCGAAGTGGTAGTGCTTGCGGACGGGACGAACCCACGGTCATCCGAATTGATCAGGCTTGGGGATTTGGGGTCGTTACCCTCGTGTACTTGTATGCTCGGGGCTGTGATGGAGGGGGTGTGCGAGAGGAGTTCTGTCGGGAAAGCAGCTATCTTGAGGTAGTCTTGCCATCGTTTAGGCTTGCCTTGGTCGGTAGACTCCTCAATCGACGTCGGGCTCTCCGGGCGAGAATTACTCCTAGCGTCTCGAACTGTGCTCGTGTCATCGTCTACCAGGTTAGGGGAGAGATTCGATCTTCCGCTAGAAAGCATTTCGTGCCCCCTCTTCATCTGCTGGGCGACGTGGGCTGCGTCGCGTTGCCTTTTCTTCCGACGTTGATCGTAGATGAAGCCGTAGCGATCAACCAAATACTCGCTACTGTTGTAATTATTGTAGAGCTGTGACAGTACGGGCGGCTGACCTTCGGGTGAGAAGATAGTATCCATCTCGACTGGTCCGTTGTTATCCGACCTCGCCCCCGACGGACTCTCCGGGTTTGCCGCCGCGCCCTCGAATCGCCCACGGGGGCGCGAGTGCTGCACCAGGTTTGCGGGTTTTGAGGCTGCCCGTCGCATCGACATGAGCGCTTTAGGTCCTCCTTGCGTCGATACGGCGCGGTTTGAGGCGCCTGTATTGGTACTAGCATTCGATGAAGATCGCACAGACCCGCCCTGACCGGCAGAATTCGATCTTCCCCTTACAGAATCAGAATCACGGCCAGAGGTCTTCCCAGCAACGAGTTGTAGTGCCATGCTAGCAAAGGATCCCGAAGGTTTCCTATTTGCATGTGTAGAGTAGATACTGGAAGCGCGACTGGAGTTTTGGCCAGACTCGGCTTCGAGCGGCATGAAGAGATCTTCCTGAATAGTAGGCCGGCGGTCGGCGGGTGTCGACGCGCGGATGACGGTCTTTGCGACATCTTCGTTGATGCTGCCTGCCCTACTGGCCTTCCTGCTCGCACCACCGCCCCAGAGATAGTCTTTCCACGCTTTCATGGTACCTCTGCCCGGGGCGTTGTCCTTGGGCGTCGACAGGCCGCTGGCTCTAACGGTGCCATCGTTTACCTCGCCAAGGCCTAGTGCGTCGTATGGCATAGAGTCGTGCATCGCGCTACTTATCATCCCAGAAACATCTCCGTGCTGGGCACGTTTTATCTTGTTTTGTGTCTGGAGCTCTGCCTCGACCGACCGCAACTTCGTCTCGAGGTCCAAGCTCGACAGTCCGCACCCGAGTATTATTTTTCGCAGCGCCCTTTCTCTTTCGTCGGCCCTCCGTTTTAATCTGACGATATGCTGGTCGCGATGTGCTAGGTCTTCGGCGATCTGGCGCACGAGGTTGACCGCGCCGTTCTTCGCGATTAGACGTTCGATATGTTCGTCGTCGGCAAGATGAAGAGCACCCGGGATTTTCTGCATGGCTAACGGAGCATCGTCAAATAGCGCATTGCGCGGCGTCTTCTGGGCTTCGGACGAGGTTAGATTATCGACTATGGTTGTCGACGTCGTACTCGTACTCGCTGTCGCGGGTGTGGTTGAGACCCCAGTCGATCTGCCATGTAGGGCGGCGGCGGCGGCATCGGACTCGGACGTGGTGAGCGACAAGTCACGTCGCGACGGAGATTGGGGAGAGAAGGACGGGAACGAGGTGAGGGACTTGTCAGACGTGGCTATAGAGGAAGCCGAACTAGAAGGTTGCGAAATTAATTTCCTAGGCTTGGATTTTGCCCTCGTCGAGTGGCCTCGTCCTTTTCCCGAGGCCGAGGCTGCGGAGAGCTGTGACGTCGATCGCTCCAGGGGCGCAGATGACTCGGGATCCATGTTGTCTCTTTCTAGGAATCATCGTCTATCCGGCCTTTTCCTCCCTCCTATCTTTTTATTCTCTACCAGAGCCTATACCTAATGAGTAGTCTTGTGGCAATGACATGTGAGCGTGGGCAAGAAGTGAGTGAGTGATATTGTAAAAGCTAAAGAAATTCAAAAGTGAAAGTTGAAAAGTGACAAGGACGAGACAAGGGCGAGTGGTGATGTGTTCGTGATGATGGATACAAGTATGATTTATGCAAGATTCGCCGTATGGAGCCGATGGAGACAATGAGGGACGCAGACGACATGCCCATACAAATCGATGACATTGTTTAGTACGGGGTAGACATGGTAGACATGGTAGACATGGCAAACTCGACTAAAAATTAATAAAATCAATATTATTTATTATTTATGGATTCCATCCTTCCCCATTTTCCATTCCTCACATGCGCTCTTCCCTATTTCGATCACTCCCTTGCTCTTCCCTAGCTGCCTAGGCTCTGGTTTGCCGCGTTTCTTATCGTTATCAGTTGTCATCGCTCACCGGCTCTCAATAGGTACACGTACCTGGCACCTGGTAACATAAATCAGCCCTAGCTGTTTGCCCCTAAATTAAGACCAAACTTTACCCCCCTTTTCATTAATAGGGATGAAGGAGAAACAGATAAAACCCCAACACCAAATATAATAAACAAAAAGTAACAAAAGGTATCCTATTCGCTAAGGTACTAAATTATCCACGCTTTCAAATTGTATCATACAATGGATGTACCTTTTAGAATCCATCCGCTATAATCCAATGCTTAGAAGTGTACCTGGGCAGGTAATTACTCCTTCAGATGCTAACCCTCCTCTCGCCTCTAGACAGTCCAAAAACGTACGACTTGCGCAGATTCTCATCATCATCTTCATCTTCTTCTTCTTTTTCCTTCACAACAGCGAGGGGGCTTACGGCACGCTTTCCCTTGGACGTTCCCCCGGACGTTCCCTCAGACGTTCCCTCGGACTCTTTGGACTTTCCTTTGGGCTCCTGGTACTTTCCTTTGTACTTTCCCATGCGCCTCGCCGGCTCCCGGGTAGCTTGTGCGTAAGTTTGGCGAGTTGGGCGAAGCTGATTACTATAGCCACTATAAGTTGCGTGAGGTGGAAGACGCTCTGTATATCCTCCTTGCGAAGGCGCAGACGAATTCAATACCGCTAATGTAGAAGGCGGCTTCTAACTGGGCGCTCCAGCATTCAATCCCATCCCCATCTGGCTAGCTAGGTTCGGGTTGCCCTGCATCGGGGGGTTCGTCGAGCCGTGATGGTACGGTAAGCCGTGCGAGTAAACCACGCCCGGGGGGTTCGGATTCCTGTTTACACCGCCAAGCCCTTGCATTTCCGTCTGCTGCCACTGCTGGTCGTACAAAAGACGTTGGTACGTGTCATAGAGAGTATCGTATTCGCTTCGGATATGTAGATTATGACTTTCGAGCTGATGGATTACGATTAGGGAATCCTTATCTTGATTGGATAGCTGTACGTTTCGAGTATAAAGGTCCTTATTCTGGTCATGAAGGTCTTTATTTTGGTCATGGAGGTCTTTATTCTGAGTGGAGAGGTTGCGATAACTGTCTTCGAGACGTCGGTAGTCATTTTGAAGATTTTGGTACAGCTCGTGGGAGACATCGCGTGTGTTTGTCATGGGCCCCTTTCCCCCTTCTTGTGCAGGGGACTTTCCCCCTTCTAGTACAGGGGGTTTTGGTGACACCTCTTGCAGTGAACCACCTGGTGGCAGTGGAGATGTTGATGAATCCCCGGGCTTTGATACTGGAAGGCTTTGTGCTTGATACTCCGGCTGAGATACTACCTCCGGCTGAGATACTGCCTCAGGCTGAGGAGGAAGTTTAACTCGGAATTTAGATTTTGGGGGGCTTGGCTCAGTTTCGGGATGTGATGGTTGAGGAACAGCTTGTTGCTTAATACTAGGCTGTGGCTGAGATGGTAGTATCTCGGAATCTGATGGTTGATCAACAACTTGTTCCTGACAACTCGGCTGTGGGTCGGTTGGCCGAATTTCTGGATGCGATGGTTGACAATCAGCTTGCCCTTGAAGACTGGGCTGCGGGTGTGTTGGTTGAACCTCGGAATGCGATGGTTGGCGAGCAGCCTGCCCCTGACTATTAGGCTGCGGCTGGGTTGGCTGAATCTCGGAGCGCGATAGTTGAGGAACGGCTTCTCGCTTGGAACTCGGCTGCGGCTGAGATGGTGGTACCCCGGGATGTAGCAGCTGACGAATAGCCTCCACCTGACGATTTGGCTGTGGCTTGGTTGGTTGAATCTCGGAATGTGAGGGTTGACGAACAGCTTGCCCCTGACTAGGCTGTCTCCGGGCTGTCTGAATCTTACGGACCCGTAGCTCATTGCCAGATTGAACTTTGGAATTAGATTGAGGTCCGGGTCGAGGCTTAGAGTCGAGCGACTTTTGCCGCCATTGGAAATCAGGCTTTGGAGGTCGATGAACCTGTAGATGCTTCCGAATATTTAACACCTCTGTAGGCTTAATAATTTTCCATTTAGTTGGTATGGCCTCCTTCTTTCCCGGATGCTGAACTTGGCTTTTATCCTCATCGGGGTGTTTCTTTGGGGTCGTAGACTGCATCAGTTGTTCATTATCTCGAGGTACTTTGCCATGGACGCGATTCTCAACGTCCTTGCTAGGGCGGTTCTCGTCTATTCGCTTAGGCTCCTGTTCAAGCAGAGGTCGCTTAACCTCTTTGCCTCTTGCATCGCTATCCGTCTGTTGAGGTGGATCATCAGGCTTCTTCAGGATAGTCTTGGTCTGTGCAGCCTTTTCTTGCTGGATCCTCCTCTGTTCCTTGATGCTCTGCTTGATCTCTTCTGCCTTTTTCTTCTTTTCCCACTCCTCGGCAGCCTTCTTCTTCTTCCTTTCCTTTGCCTTGGCCACTTTCTCTCTCTTTCTGCTAATGTCGGCTGCAGTCTCCTCTTCTACTTCTTGTGTACTCTTGGTTTTACTAGTGGTCTTATTCGGGTGATCTGGACCGCTGTGTCGAGGTGGAACCGGAACGGGTGCGTCTACTTTGGTAGAGAGGTCCTCTAAAGGTTCAGGAGCGTGGGCCGAGTGCTCCTCAGGTAAATCAACTGTCCCTGACTCGGCAGTCACCGTTGGGATACCAACCACGGTGGCGTCTTGTGCCTTGACGCTTTCCGTATTGTTGGGATCTGTATCCAGTTTGCTAGATGAGTCGCAGACCGTAATCTCATTGCCCGCGTTTTGATCCGTCATTTCCACGGATAGATCTTGAGACTCTTCACTAATAGGGATCGTCTGTTCGCCCGAGCTGTCTGTCTTGCTTTTGCCTAACCTTTCGACCATGGTGGCTAAAGTAGCTAGGAGCGGCCAGTCGAGAGGTGGATTATGTGCCAAGCCATGCAGCAACTCTAAGGATATATTCGCCTCCTCGCTACCCGGTTTCGCTTCCGCTATGCACTGTAGAATTTCGTTCCCTAGGTCTAGGTCATCTATTAGGTAGCATAAATCTTTCCATGATTCCCAGAGAATGGGATCGGTAGACTTCGTGAGGCCTGGCTGCATAGCTCTAGCTTCCGTTGGTTTTGAAGAGTCTACCTGGCCAGTTTTGTCCGATTCTTCGCCGCTCGTGGGTTTTATTGTAGAGTCTTTAGCATTCGCTGTATGTTTCGGTGGCGAAGCAACCGAGGTTTTTGTCACCTCTAGTCCCGAAGACCCATTGCTATTCCCTATTTCGTTCGTAGACACATCTTTCGTTGTCTTATCCACAGCCAAGGGATGAATTAGGATAGAGCCGTGATCTTTATTCCTCTGCTCTGCCTTTTTCTTCCTTCTAAGCTCATTAAGCTTCCTTCTTTGCTCTTCCGACATCTTCGCTTTCCGCTGAGGTTGCTTTGAACGGAGTTTTTGATCCGGATCTAGTGATGACGGAGGATCAGGTAGACGCAGTTTTGGCGGAGGTCCGGAGCCTTTCGAACGGACCTTGAGATTTGGATTTGGACCAAGTGAGGTTGAAGGCTCAGGGAGAGGCGGTACAGGCGGAAACCCAGGAAGGGCTGGAGCGTGCAGCAACTTGCGGGGCAATCGGGCTGATGTATATCGTTTGCTTGGTAAAGGTAGTAGACCTCGCGGAGGTAGAGCTTGTGGAAGCTGCATACTTGGTCCGTGGAGGTGTTCCGGCAGTGGAAGTGAAGATCTATCGGACCAAGGGGACGGCGCCGGTATGAGGGGTCCAAGCTCACTCCCAGGAGGCGGGATGCTGATTTCGGGCAGCTTTCGAATCTTTCTTGCTCGTTCCCCCCACGACCCCATTCCTACACCCGAGTCAGAATGTTTTGCTCGCGAGCACCAAAATGTATACTCGATATCCTTGGCTCCATCCTTGACGCCCCCTCCATCTTCCCCAGGTTGGCCATTAGCAGGCAGAGTGTTGCTAGTTTCATCGGCCTCCGGTAGTTCAATCTCAGGTATGACTGGTAGTAATCGTTTGGCTGGTGAGGGAGTGGGTGGGACACGGGGCAGTTGTCGACTAGTATGGTGGGTTTGGTTACTGGACCCCTGCTCTCCGTTGTTTGGCGCATGTTCTTTGCCCTCTGGTGTAGCCATCGTGATAATTTACTGGTGCGCCACCGCCGTAGCGGTAGTATAGGATGAGGACTAGGATATAGAATAGCTAGTAACGAATGTAATAGAGCGATAGAGAGAAAATATCTCCGGCAGAAGATGGATATGGTAAAAGCGAGAGAAAGAATAAGATAAAATGCCAATGTCGATAGTCTTGAGAGAAGAATCAGATGTAAGATTGTAAGCAATGCGAGACGCGAGTAGAAAGGTGGACGGCTAGCCACCCATTGCCTTAGATATGTAACTGCCCGTAGATGGCTAAGTGGAAGGCCGACAGGAAGTCTTGTAGCATAGGAGTCCGTCTAATAACGTCATGTAAGTGTAAATATGGAAAAGGTTGTAAGCAGAAGGCGCTGATTGCAGTTGTGACTTGCGACTTGCGACTGCGGTAATCAATGTCAAGTCCGTCCTGTCCGTGCCTTTATACATCCCTACCTACCTTCATACTTTCGTTTCATACTACCAAGGCTGAGGTTAAGGTTTAGTGCCCGAGAGTCAGGATTAGAGCTTCGAGATTTCAGCTAGGCATCCTAAGATACCTCCAATAGTTTCCTGCTAAATGCCATCCTGATGCTTGAAAGCTACTGCATTCGTTTTGAGAACGAGGATGAGATTAGGATATAACCTGGATGGTATCCCACCTGCAGAGCTAACTGTGGATAATCCATCTGTTGAGGCTGTCTCACTGGAAGCCAATGCAATTTTGAGATACTCAAGTTCATTGACTGGATGAATATGTCTGAGATGAACAGAGCAGAAAACTCGTTGAACTAGCGACTCCTCCCAGGGTCAGAATTTCGCTTTGTGCCTGATGCCATGGACGCATTTGACAAGCTTAACCCTAGGTTTCTGTCTAATATATGGTATGCTATTAGAAAAGCTTCGAACATCGATAAATTAAGGGGGGAAACGTATAAGAAGCCTCACCCGTCATAGCTAGAAACGCCGAGGAGGCTATCGAAAAAGCCTAGCTAAAATCATCCCTCACGCTTGTAGATGGCAGATGAAATCAAACCTTGAAACTCATTTCGAGAAAGAAAAATATTTAGATAGGTTTCACAGAAATCCTCATCCCAAGAGCACACAGCTATAGGGTGAAAATAGGAGAGTGAGACGAGGTGTGAGGTGTGCACTGCAGCAGTTACTAACACCAGATGCGGGCTTTTGGTGCGACGATGCCGTCGAGGTCGAGTTTAGGAGGTAGATCTTGTCCATAAGAAAAGCCACATGCCAAAGGGATTCGAGATGACGTGGATTCCTGTAGGTCGTTTTCCGGTGTAACAGTTTTGATAATTCAAGCTTTTCGGTGTGCCGTATTATAAAAACCAGAAGCGGCGGCAGTTTATGCTGATGCAAGAAATCAAGTTGACGACAACCAGTCGCAGCTCGCAACGGCCCGCCCTTGGTGGAATTTGATCTTCTGTACAGCAGCAGCACACAGCCAGATCTCGATGTGTATTCGTCAGTACATGTGGCACTTACATACATACATGCATCATACATGTGCTAGGTAGGTAGGCATTGGATGTAGAAATCAATGAGAGTTTTATAGCCGAAGCCAGCGATTGGAGATTTAACATGCATAAAAACGCAAAAGCTCAGTCACAGTCACAGGCTTCTCCCCTATTTGCTGACGCAGGTACACACATACGTAGCTGAGCGAGCGACCCGCGCCATCTCTGCCAAGCTTTTTTGCCAACTCTTGGCAACTTGTTTTCGAACTGGGGAAGACCCGAAGATCCCATACTACCCTGATCCCTGTCCTTCCGTCAGCTCGTCAGCTCGATCCTCATCTACCCGCCCAGCCCGACTTCTGCTACATGTACCTAATATCAGCTCTCCCTTGAGAAATGTGACTTAAAAAAACATAAAGAAAACATACAGTAAGGGGTTTTCTCCTAACATTAAATCTAGCGCGCGCCAGAACCCTTTGTCCTATCTGATTGTACCCAGTCACTACAGGTTTTAGAGGGGAAGTGGTTGCGGGATTCGATCTTATTCACCGCCACGCCCCGTTAATATGCATGTCATGCACCTGTACTGTGTCTGATGTCGGTGTGCTGGTTGCCATTCATCAGGGTTCAAGCTCAGGTCCAGAACCGTGTGTGATTCACTAGATCTCCTACGTACCATACCGGATAATTTATGTAGCTACATGTAAGTGAGCTAGCTACCAGCCTACTAGGTACTGTGGGACCATGGGATGCTTCACCAACCAAACCACCAACCACCAACCAGGTGCCAGGTACCTAGTCTAGATACCCCGCGTGATGCATCATCTCATCCTAAACCGCCGTATATCATGACCTGTAGAGAAACGAGCTCTCAAGCAGAACGTGGGGTTATGCAATTGGAGAACTCTCATACTTTGATACCTGCCTACATGTAGGTACCTGGTTGGTATTTAAGAAGACTTACCTACACTATCCCTTCTCTTTCCCTTGGAGCTGCTTCAACTTCGTCTTTCGAGGTTCTCTACTTGTGTAACCAAAATCCACCTCTACTCTGTCTACATTTGCCAATCCTCCCATTAATACAGCACCTACCCTCACAATGGTGCATCTGACCAAGATACCTCACGACAGTGAGGTCAACGATTTGCCTGAGGCTGTCAAGAAGCTCGGTCTGCAGCTCAACAACGATGATGACAGCTTCACAACCAGCGTCTACGGATCCAAGTTCGCCGCCGAGGACCTCCCCAAGCATGAGATGCCTGAGAACGAGATGCCTAAGGAGATCGCCTACCGTATGATCAAGGACGAGCTAAGCTTAGATGGCAATCCCATGCTAAAGTGAGTTGAAATTTGGTATAACCTATTTATATCCTGACGGCGTAACGGTGCTCTCTGCCCGAGTGCTTTCACTTCCTACCTACCTAGGTGCCTATGGATAATGCGGCGGATGTAAGTAACCGAGCTGGCGATTTTATTCTAACCTAGATTACTTCAATAGTCTTGCGTCGTTCGTTACCACCTATATGGTATGTAACATCCCTTGAAGGCAGAGCCTAGCTCTTGATGTGACGTAGTAGCATTACATCTTATAGAGCTGATGTCGTTGATCAGGAAGAAGAGGCCGAGAAACTCATGACGGAGAGCTTCTCCAAGAACTTCATCGACTACGAGGAGTATCCGCAGTCGGCCGACATCCAGAACCGATGCGTCTCCATGATCGGCCGCCTCTTCCACGCGCCGAGCGACGGCGAAGGCGCCGTAGGTACCTCCTGCGTCGGCAGCTCCGAGGCCATCATGCTGGCCGTGCTGGCTATGAAGAGGCGCTGGAAGAACAAGCGCATAGCCGCCGGCAAGTCCGCCGAGCACCCCAACATCATCATGTCCTCGGCCGTCCAGGTGTGCTGGGAGAAGGCGACGCGGTACTTCGAGATCGACGAGAAGCTGGTATACTGCACGCCCGAGCGCTTCGTCATCGACCCGCAGCAGACCGTCGACTTGGTAGACGAGAACACGATTGGCATCTGCGTCATCCTCGGCACGACCTACACCGGCGAATACGAGGATGTAAAGGGTGTCAACGATTTACTGATACAGAGAGGCATCGATGTCCCGATCCATGTCGACGCTGCCAGTGGTGGCTTCGTTGCCCCCTTTGTAGTTCCAGAAATGGAGTGGGACTTTCGTTGCGAGAAAGTCGTCTCGATCAACGTCTCTGGTCATAAGGTGAGTGAACTTATATATAGCCTTAAGCATCCCTTTGTCGTTGAACTAGACTGACAGTTGCAAAATAGTACGGCCTGGTCTACCCTGGTGTTGGATGGGTTATATGGAGAGACGCCAAGTTTCTCCCGCAGGAGCTCGTCTTCAACATCAACTACCTAGGCGCCGACCAGTCCTCCTTCACGCTGAACTTCTCCAAGGGCGCTAGTCAAGTCATTGGTCAATATTATCAGCTCATTAGGCTAGGAAAGAAAGGCTACCGGGCCATCATGTCGAACCTGACCCGCACCGCCGACTACCTGTCGGACGCTCTCACGGCCCTCGGCTTCGTCATCATGAGCAAGAAGTCGGGCGAGGGCCTGCCGCTCGTCGCCTTCCGGCTCGCCGCGCCCGCGGACCCCGACGCGGAGGAGCGCAACTACGACGAGTTCGCACTGGCGCACAGGCTGCGGGCGCGCGGCTGGGTCGTCCCCGCCTACACGATGGCGCCCCACACCGGCGAGCTCAAGATGCTGCGCGTCGTCGTGCGCGAGGACTTCTCCAAGAACCGCTGCGACGCCCTCATCACCGACATCCGCTACTGCCAGCAGCTGCTGGAACAGCTCGACAAGGACTCGATCCACAAGCAGGAGGAGTTCATCCGGAAGCACTCTATGAATAGCGACCAGGCCAAGCATAACCACCCCCGATTCCGCGTAAGTTTTTTTCTTTTTCTTCGCCAGTACTTCCTATGCAAAAAAAAAAAAAACACTTCCAAGATTTATACCCTGACTAATATTCTTGGCCGACAGAAAGAGAAGCATTCTATCCAAGGGAAGCATGGCAAGACACATTCGATTTGTTAGACCAGGCCACGGATACATTCATTCATTCGTATTCTTGGCAGAATGATAGCAAGTCGTTGATAGAATCGGAAAACGCGGCCTGGGCAAAATTAGAGATGCATATATAGAGCTCTTTGCGGCTAGGGTTAGTAACTTCTATGCGTGGTCTTCACGAAAACAGCATTTCTCGATTTCTTCTGGTTTGTGAGGAAGGGGATAGGAAATTAAAATTAAAATAAAAATCACGGATGGACAAGAACAATGTGCGTATTTTCGGTGTCACCTAATGAAGAACATGGAATGTGACATGCTCTAACTAGACTGTCTGTTGCAATCTTAATAGGGGGTTTGATTCGCAATCAGTTCGAGGTTTCTGGCAGAGTTGATCGTAGTTTATTATAGCCTACTCGTCTCTGATCCTACGCCCGATACGTACGAGGCTATCGCCGTGGTTGACAGCAAACTCCTTAGGCGAAATCTAGAGCTACCGCGGAAACCCCACGTGCCTAGGAAATGGATGCTTCATCGAGACACGGCATTTTATTTATTATACTAGAACTCGTCAGACTAGTCATCAAGCCCGCGTTGGCTTGCCGAGCTGCTTAAAGATACCGACCTATCGCGCAATGCCGTTCCTTCTCCTGCCACCCGATTTACTTCTATCGATATGATTCTTTAGAATATTCCTCGTCGTTACCAGACTTCGCTTCTGCTTCGACTTCGCCTTGCCCAACGTCATCATGAAGTTCTTCTTGCGAGCCTTCTCCTTGTTGGTGGTGGATTTGCCCTCGGCCTCCTTCTTAGACTTGCGTATCGCTTGTGTGGACTTGTGCTCCTCGCGATCCGGCTTGCCCTCTCGTGCTAGTGCTATCCGTTCCTCCTTTGTGCTCTTGCGTAGCTTGGCTGGCGCCTCGATCTGTTCGGCTGTTAATCCTTCGTCAACATGTCGTGCTTCCATATCCTGTTTGCGCTTTCGGTTGCCCATGGCCTTGTCGATATTGGCCTCCAATCGCAACTCGCGGAGTTTGGCCAAGTCAGCCGGCGTAAGAATCTGAGTCGTGGCCAGTTTTATGAAATCCATAGTGTCTTCCTCTGCGTTTTCTTTGTCGCTCTCTTTGCGATCCTCCGAGTCGACCTTTTGCCTCTTTACATCCGGTTCAGGCTCCGCTTCGTCTTCCGAATCGCTCACTCTAATCCACTCTCCGGAGTCGCTGCTATCCATGGATGCGACCTCCCACTCGTCCTCCACATCCTCATCTTCATTTTCTCCCTCTTCACCTTCTTCGGGTAAGCCTCGTTCGGCCCGTTTCCGTTTCCTTTCTTCCACCTTCCACTTGGCCAGTAGCTCGAGGCCTTCAATCTCGCCAGCTTCCTCCTCGCCGTATTTGAGCTGCTTCATGTCGCCGCTCTTCAGTCCTATTGTCGCGTCCTTGCCACGGTCTTTCTTTCTCAGCATATCCGCACCCTTTTCACGATACAGCGAGAGTAACCCCTTCGCGGCCATCGTGACCCCCTTGTCCTTACTCTTCCTATACTCGACCAAGTCCTGCAATAATGTCTCGTTCATTGCTAGTGGTTGTCGAGCGCATATCTCGCGGATGGCATTGAGACCCGCGGAGCAGACCTCTGATGCCGATGCTTCAGACACAAACTCATTCGCAATCTTTTGTATCAGCGGCTCGATTACATCCGGTGGAACTAGATTATGAGTTCCTTGAGCGAGCGACGCGAGGAAGGACGAGGCCGATTGTTGTCTCGGAGAGAGGTGCTTGATGAACCAAGAATAGAGTGAGATAATAGTCAACTTGTGTAGTCCAACTAGACGCGTGACGAGCTGTAAGACAAGGAGCTTGCTCTCGAGGCTGAGTTTTGACTTCGAGTTCTGTAGGTGTTTCTCGAATAAGTTCTCACTGAAGCCTTGCGGATCTTGCAGAAGATGTAGAGCCGAGAAATTAAGCGGGTGTGGCGAGTTCTTTTTACGTTCTTGCTTCTTGGTCCGATCGACGGCTCTGTCGAGAGCCTTTTTTGCCTTCTTGGTCTTTTTGTTGATTTCAATCAAATGCTTAACCTTCTTGATGTCAACCGTCTCTTCGTCGCTGCTCTCATCTTCGAACTCTTCGCGCTCCTTATCTCCTCCTAGGAAGAATCTCACGCTTCCTATAACCACCTTCTCGTTGTCTGCCAAACAAGCTTGGCGCATGATGTCGACCGTTTTGGCGTCCGACCAGATCTGGCGCCGCCAAAGTTCTCGTACCAACTTTACAGCCCATAGCGCTTTCGGCGAGGATCGATCCGATGTGACAAGGTTATAAAGAACGGTTTGCATCGTCCGATTGACTCGGTGGTTGGTCGTCTTCGTGTTGGTATTTCGTATGTCGCTCAGGATCTTCTGGTAGAGGACCATCCTTAAGGACTTGGACGGGGTGCTGATGAGGATGGGAAATAGGGTGGTGAGCAGATAGTTGCTATCAATAACATCTTTGCGCCTCAGCAGGGTAAGGCTCGATACTATCTTTTCCCGCAGCGTAGGTTCCAACACTGCGTGGTGTTTGGTGAGGACATCTTTCAGGGCGGCGGGAAAGCTGGCGGTTATCTGAGGGTACAACTCGGCGCAATGGGCGACTATCGATATTATAAGCTACGGAATAGCTACAGGACGTAATGGGACAGGTTGATGGCTTACTCAAGTCTATCTGTTCGCGGAAAGTGATCAATGAGTTAGAGTCGGCGCCTACGGGGGCGGCTAGGAACTTCTCATGGGCGGCGTCGAACTGTTGCCAATTCTCGATGAATTCCTTCTCGTATGCTCTGTAGACCAACTTGTTAGAAAGCGTGCAATCGACGTAGTGAATGCGGATATATATACTCTGGGTCTTTTCGGATCTTGTATTGGAGTCCGGCAAGATCAGCCTCGATCTTCTCGAGGGCTGCGACCTTTCTCTTCCCCATTATACTGCCGATTATTGTGATACGGGAATTGAGAGACGAAAGCTTCACTTTCAACTTGGAAAAAATGTTGTATATTATCGTTATCGATATCTTATCATACAGGCTGTTTTTTTTATCTAGTGGGGGACGTTTATGCAGCTGTGCGGTTATGCACCTAATGAAACTATACTTTAAGCCTAGCAAAATCGCGTTCTCTTCCTTCATCCATCAATCATCAACATCGTCCATCATATGCTAAATGTTATGTTGTTCTGATTCTCGGGTAGTATTAAAATAAGACTACCTACCCAAGTACGACCGGTCACTAATACGGGTTCAAAGTGGTATTCATTTCTTTTTATTACCCGAGAGAGCACGTCATGATCATCACTGAGAACATACGGATTAGAAGCATCTTCTAAGATGGGTAACAATTCTCTCGAGTTCTCTAGATCTATCCCTCTCTATTTCTATCACGCCAATTTGTTTTATCTCTTCCGTCTCTAGCAGTAATTTTTCCTACTCCGTCTAAGCAGAAGATGACGCAGACTTAGCATCTCTCAAGATGTCATCTGTGGCTTTCTCCGCGAGCATGAAAACGGGGCAGACCGGGAACGCGCCGGGCACGGCCGGGAAAGCAGACGCGTCGACGACGCGCAGGTTCTTCACGCCGTGGACCCGGAACTTGGAGTCCAGCACCGCTAGCTTGTCGTGCGCGGGTCCGATCCCGCACGTGCTCGCGGCGTGATGCGAATAGGTCTGCAGCTTCAGGAACTCTTTCTGCGCCGCGTCCGTGCAGTTCTGCTTTACGCCCGGGCAGGGGTGCTTCTCGTTGAAAGGCCCGATCGGCTCGCCGGCCGACGTGATGGCCTTGCGGAACGTCTTCGCCGCGTCCAGCATCTCCGTCAGGTCCTCGTCTCCCCCGTGCTTGAAGAATTCAAAGTTGATCTCGGGCGGCTCCTGCGGGTCGTCGGATCGCAGATGCACGTATCCCGCCTGCGACCGTGGGTTCATGTGAACGAACGCGCATTCGTACTGGGACGGTCCATATTCCGTGGGAAAGCCTGGCCAGAAACCTTCGAAGGAGAAGGACTTGCACCAGCCGTAGATGTTACGGTTCTTCCGCGCCGTCGGCGTCTTTAGCTGCACCGCAAACGGGCCAGATGATCCGTTCAGCGGCTTGCTAGCCAGCGCGAGCAAGCCTCCCTCGTAGTTATCCGCAAGTCTCTCGCCAACGCCCGGGAGGTCCTTGATGACAGGGATATCGAATTTCTTGAGCTCCTTGGCGGGGCCGATTCCGCTAAGCTTGAGAATTTGTGGCGTGTTGAATGTTCCTCCCGAGACGATGACCTCCTTGTTGGCAAATATCTTGACAACCTCTCCTTTGGCGCCATTGTAACGCGGGTCGGCCTTGTAAAGAGATTGACCTCGGAGAACTTCGACCCCGATCGCAGTAGGCGTCTTGGCGTTCTTTGAGAATAGCACCTTGGTAACGAGACTCTGGAGCTGAACGGTCAAGGGGTATTTTGCTGGGTCGTCCAGCGTAGCTCGCACATAAGTATTGCTTCCGGTGCGGTGGCCGTTGGGATCGGCGTGACCGGCAAGGCCGAAGACGCCGGTTTGCTGGTCTCGGTCCGAATCTAGGGAGTTAATGTCTCGGGTTACATCGCCACCGACTGTCTTTATGATGCCGCTCGCGATCTCCTGTATATCAGACGTCTGCTGCATGAAGGTCGGATCGCTAATGGTCACGTTAACATAACCGCTGTATCCGTGTCCAGGAGTTCCAGGCGGCACGTAGTGAGCCGTCTCAATCCTCTCGAAGTATTGTCGCATGTTCTTTGCTAACCAGCTCTTATCTCCGGTGCTCTCGGCGATGGCATCCCAGTCGTCGTCAGACGGTAGCGCGCAGACGCCGCCATTGTGCATCGCGCAGCCTCCTAGAGTAGCCGAGCGAGGATAGTAGATACCTAGCTGTTCCGAACCCTCTGGAGGCTCCAAGCCGACGTAGAAGGAACCGTCGGGCTTGCGCCAGGTCATGTGCTCATATTTGCTCTCGCGCTCTTCGTCCGAAGAGTGCTTCACGAAAAAGTCCCAGCGAGATTTATCATCGTTAGCCGCGAGGTTGAAGTTGGCCATCTCCGAGTAATTCTTGTTGTTGCCCAGGTCGTCGCCCGCCTCGAGGAGCAGTGTCGGATACCCGGCTTTCGCGAGGTTGGCTGCCAGCGGCGCACCGCCAGGGCCTGATCCGACGACGATGTAGTCATAGGTAGCAGCCGTTTCCGCGACGGCTCCCGCGACGAGAAATAACCCTAGCGTTAGCAGCTGGATAGCCATGTCGGATGTTGAAGTCTTGTTCAGTTCTATACCCGAGACACCCTTAGGAGCTTCCTACGAAAACACGGCTAGAGGGAGGGAAGCAGTATATTATACTAGCGATATAAATAGTCCTCAATACCGGCTCTGCTTCTTGGAAGGTCCAGACCCATGTTTACTGTCGCTTCGGATGCGGAGTAGATAGCGGCTTTACACCTAATGGATCCGATTAACATGCGAGAGTTGTGTGAGGAGTTGTGATAGATGCAGCAGCCATGTCTGCTTAGTTATTTGGCTAAATGGGTAGTTGGAGAAGGGCCTTCAGGTGTCGTTGGCCGTAAGATCTAGGGACTTTGACGGCGCATTACATTATTACCCGGCTGGCGAGAGCTGTTGCGGCTGATTTGAGAAGGCGTGAAACAGGCGATACGGAAACCTCATTCTTACCTAGACCGGAGGTTCGTATGATCCCGCATATCGGTTCGGGTTAATATCTGCTGTTATCTGATGTCTTAATAATTTATCATCTAGGCCTAGCCCTTATCGACTTATTCTACGAGGCTTGTTTTGCTTGGTCGTTGTCATTTTGGGTTATCATATGTCGAGAATTGTATCTCTCGTGTTGATATTATAGTATTTAGAAATGGTGATTATATAATTCCGACTATCCTAGCGGTTAATGTCGCCGGTTCAAAGATGGCGCTCGCATTACGTTCGCTGTTGTAATGGACAGTTCCTTTTTTGCTACCATGAAAACCCCCCTTTTCGTGGACTCGAGGAATTGGGCAATAGCAACATTGAAATGGTATTGTTAACTTTGCTGGACGTCTCGGCTCGCGCGATAATGATTTTAGTAGCCGGGGTTTAATTCCTCAAACTCACCGAAGCCGTCGCACTAAGCGGGGCGGCATAAGTAACGCACGCACTCCCGACGATAATGTTAGCTGACTACAGAGCATTGACATTGGCTGAGAGCAAAATAAGATGTAAGCTCGGGGCAGCCGCTAAAGCTCTGTGACGACCGACGACGGGGCCGAGTTTTCAACTGCTTGGCGACGTCTTTGCCAAGGATGGGCACGGATTCCACGTGGAGCAAGGTCGTTCATCTTAGATTGGCATCCAATTTATATACGATCTTGGACTCGATCCTTATTGGGTCTTGTATACGTGCTATGCTATGTTAAGATTGGTTTGGATTGGAATAGATTCATCGTGCAAGCGTCCAAAGAAGTGATATATTGGGATAATAATGCGAACAATTCGATTCATTGATAGACAGCAACCAAACGAGCTTCCTACTAGATACTCAGATACTTCAGCAATAGATCGTACCAGCGTACATACCCAGCACCCGAATATCACGTACATATGTATGATGGTATGGAGTCAGCGGATAGTGGCCATGCGGACCACAGCATGTCTTACTCGAATGCTCTCCATTCTCCATCGCTTTACGATCCGAGTGTTATTCCCAGCCATATACGCCACCTACCCCATCACTGCTCATGAATCGCAGGTTTTCCACGTTGTAACACGAGAACTACTCTGGAATGGCGTAGCGTGGCCAATACCTGCCTTTGTCTTCAAGATTCAATCGTCGATGACTATTATTTTGATGTTGAGCCGTGCAAAACTTGTATCTTATTTGGTATGAAAAGATCTGCGTAGGCAAGGCGTGTTGGGCAGTCCATGCATAATGTAATGCTACCCCCCGCAGTCGTTCCCGGTACCCGAGATGCAAAATCAGATGATGACATTGTACATACTTAGGATCAACAGCACACGAAAAGAGAGAGGAGCAGGATGGAGTGAGAAGAATGGGGGGGTCTGGGGGGGTTTAGGAATGCGGCGTGAGCCACTAATAACGTGAATCAAATGTGGGTGAGGCTTACGTCCGCTTCGGAACGAATTGCCAACAATGGCAGAATGAGCATGAGGGCAAAAAAACTGAAGAGACAGAGGCGAAGAGAGGGCAAATAATCATCAGTATTTCTTATTTTACACAGTATGTCTTATTATATAGTATTACAAACCCGTTAATACAAGCTTCCGTTCTGGTCTCGGCGGTGAGAGGGAGGCGCCGCAAAGTGGAACTTATTAGCAAATAGAATAACAGGGAATGCTCCTTAATCGGCAAAACTAGAAAATCTCTTATTTTTCTAGAAGACGGGTGTGCCAGGACTTGTCAGACCAGTAGAGTTTAAAAAACCAGGGGGCTACCTAGGTATCGTGACGTCTCCATGGTTCGTCCATGATTCCCACGTCGTTAGCGTCGGTAGCTGGCCGAGGATTTCTCTTGGCAACCCAGGGCTAAGCATTAACGTTCCTGGTGATCGAATTGGGAAATTCCCATTTTGGAGAGCCAACCAACATTGTTGCTTTTTTACGGGGAACCATCATCGCAAACTTCGCAGACTCGCCCACGCGGAAACCAAAACTCCACGAGAATGTAAAGAAAACGTGAGACCCATTAACGCCATTCGATCATAGACTTTGAATTCTCGGTCTCCTATTAGGTCGACCGGCGTGGGTACGCCCCCCTTCGCCCCGCCCAAGGCCACCCCGTCGTGTACGTAACGTAATGTAATATCGTCGATCGTTAGAGAGCTTTTCGTGACGAAACGGCGAACGAACGACCGGGGATGCCGGCATGGTTGGCTCAACTTCTTATCCACAATGGGGTGAGATCCATATACGCATGCCGTACGGTTCGTGTGGTCCCTGTGATTCCCTGTGGTTTCTTGTGGTCCCCTACGGTTTATGCGATTTGTATGGTTCGCGTTGCCGGTATAGGTATGGCTCTTCGGTGGGAGTAAATTCTAATCCACCTGACTTATCTAGTGCAGCGCTGCTATGGCCGGACCATTGGTTCATATAATCGTATAATAAAAACATAATAAAACTCTGAAGTCAGCGCGAGCACCAGCACTGCTTTAAAGTTTTCGGACTTGAGTGAATACCCGGCGCTTTGATCTTCTGCACGAAAGCCCCCCCCTTCCCCTTCTCCATCTCTCCGTTGTTAACGTCCCTGTCAACTTGACATCGTCTTTCCCTATCTGTACTTTACGCTTACGAAAAAAAAAGACGGTCGGTCAGCCGGACATCGTGAACAGGATGGCGGACATCAAGAATGAAAAGGCCTTCGACTCGGACTCGCCTTCGGCGCGAGACTTGACGCAAGACTTGGGATCGAGCACTGAGGTTGTAGGTCAGGTCAGAGACATCTCGGGGCTCGAGCAGCAAAAGGCCGCCCTAGGCAGCGCTCACTTTCACAGGTTAGGATGGAAGCGGCTCACGGTGGTGCTCATCGTCGAGGCCATCGCTCTGGGCAGTCTGAGTATGCCCGCAGCATTCGCTACCCTCGGCATGGTAGCTGGCACTATCCTCAGCGTCGGCTTGGGCCTCCTAGCTATCTACACCAGCTACGTCGTCGGACAGGTTAAGCTAAAGTTTCCCGAGGTGCAGCACTACGCGGATGCGGGTCGCTTGATAATGGGCAAGTTCGGGTACGAGTTGATCGGCGCCATGTTCGTTCTGCAGTTGGTCTTCCTCGTCGGCTCGCATTGTCTCACTGGTACCATCGCCTTCCTCAACATCTCCAACAATGGCGCGTGCTCTTTGGTCTTCGGCGTCGTCTCCGCCATTATCCTGCTGCTGCTAGCGATTCCACCCTCGTTCGCCGAAGTCGCCATCCTAGGCTACATCGATTTCGTATCCATCATGGCCGCCATCTTCATCACTATCATCGCGACGGGCGTCCAGCGAACAGATATAGGCGTCTCCTCCGGCTGGTCTGCGTGGCCGCAGGAGGATCTTAGCTTCACCAAGGCTTTCATCGCCATCACCAACATCGTGTTCGCATACAGTTTCGCCATCTGCCAGTTCTCCTTCATGGACGAGATGCATACCCCCAAGCATTTCGTCAAGTCCATCTGGGCGCTCGGCCTGATCGAGATTGTCATCTACACCCTAACAGGAGCGCTGATCTACTGCTTCGTCGGCCCAGACGTCAAGTCTCCGTCGCTGCTGTCCGCCGGCTCGCTGGTCTCCAAGATCGCATTCGGCATCGCCCTGCCCGTCATCTTCATCTCGGGATCTATCAACGGCACGGTCGTAGGGCGATATATCCACGGCCGCGTCTATAGAAATTCGGTCACCCGTTTCATCAACACCACCAAAGGCTGGGCTACTTGGGTAGCGCTTATCTCAGCCATCACGTTAATCGCGTGGGTCATCGCCGAGGCCATCCCGTTCTTCTCCGACCTGCTAGCTATCTCCTCGGCACTGTTCGTCTCGGGCTTCACGTTCTATTTCCCGGCCATCTTTTGGTTCAAGCTCATCCGGGAGGGCAAATGGAATTCCAAGGAGAACCTGCCGAAGAGTGTCCTTAACGGCTTGGTATTTATCATCGGAATGATCGTGTTAGTCGGTGGCACGTATGCCAGTATTGTCGATATCGTAAGTACATCCTTTTTTTGGCTTGCTTTTTACTCTCGATCTCTGTGCTGACATTTTGTAGATGGATGGATATACGCAGGGTAAAGTTCGAGGAGCTTTCACTTGTGCTCCTTTTGAGTAGAGGAAAGGTGTAAAGGGGGGACGAACGCAATAGATCTCGCCGATTGCGCCCTTCAGTGGAGCAAAGCGACAAAAGGGCGCGATATCTCCACTCGACGGCAAGTTGCGGTTGACGTCATCGTCATCCCTCTTGTCGTATCGAAGCATCTTCTACGGGTATGACATTATTACAGCATCGCATTATACACAGCGTTGGAGGACACCCTTCATGTATGATTTCGAATCGCGATGTTTTGCATAGGAGTTCAGGATTCGTCTTTGCCTGGTGAAGAGATATACCTTGTACATTATTCCTGTCCCCGCATTGCTTTCGTACGTACCGATACCTAGTAGGGATCGAGGAGTATAGCGTGCCTCGTGAGCGCACGGTAGTCTAGCGTCTAGTTACATCCCGAAATGTATTTCGCGCTGCAAAATTTTCATCCAATAGCTGTGAAAGTTGTAAAGCTGCCATGGCTAACGAGCTTTGAAAATCTGATTCATACGCCTACCATGTGTGCCACTTCCTTGGCATAGCTAGAATCAAGTTGTATCAGTACTTATCAAAGTCAGAATTGGGAAAAGGTAGTAGGTACCTAAATGTGAGGCTTTATTCACAATGTAGACTTTCCCTTAAAGGGCCAGCACTTGTCATGAATAGATATAATTCTTGTCTATGTACGTATGAAACTTGATGTCTATACAGTATGTCTAGAATTGCAATCGCTTTCGTTACAAGCATCTCGAGTCGACATTAGAAAAGGAGATCCTTCTTTTGATTTTCCCGAACGCCTTGCCAATACATAAAATAAACTGTCACCGTGTTGCCACGATGGCTTCCTCTAGAATGTCCAGACCCTTCCCGATTTCCTCCTCGCTGACCGTGAGCGGCGGAACGAATCGGAGCGTATTGGTCCCGCAAGTGATGACCAGCAGCCCCCTCTCCCTGGCAGCCTTCACGATCGGGGCCGGGTCTTGGGTTAGCTGCAGACCGAGAATCAGACCTTTACCACGAATCTCGGTAATCAGCTCAGGGAACCGCTCCCTCATACGCTCGAATCTCTCTGCGAAAACCTTGGACTTGGAAAGGACACCCTGCTGCAGCTTCGGGTCCGAGAGCTGAGAAACCACGTAATGACCAAGACGACACGCCATCGGATTGCCACCAAAGGTCGTGCCATGATCACCAATCTTGATCTTTTCGCTGACGTGCTTGTTGACTATCGTAGCACCAATGGGAAACCCGTTGCCGAGCGCCTTTGCTGTAGTTATGACGTCGGGGTGTGCCTCCTTGGGCAGATGGCTATGCGCCCAGAGTGTCCCGGTTCTGGACAAGCCGCACTGGATCTCATCGTAGATAAGGACGGCGCCGACTTCACGGCATCGTTTTGCTAGAGCAAGGAGGAACTCGTCACTAGCAACATTCACTCCTCCTTCGCCCTGGATAGGTTCGATTATCACACCGCACGTTTTTTCCGTCACAAGGTCATTGATTGCGCCGATGTCGTTATACGTTCCATATTTAAAACCAGGCAGCATCGGCGCGAAGGGTTCCTGGTATTTCGGGTTCGGAGTCGCCGATAAACTACCCATTGTTCGCCCGTGGAACGAATTACGGAAGGAGACGAATTCGTACTTTGCCCCCGTGGGATCCAAGACTTTGCCAACCTTCCGGGAGAATTTGATAGCAGCTTCGTTTGCCTCGGAGCCCGAATTGCACACGAAAACCGTCGCGGCGTCATGCATCGCACCGGATTCGATAGTCTTCTCGACTAGGAGTTGCGAAAGCGCCCCTGTCCAAGGGTTATAGTAGAGGTTGGACGCATGCCATAGCGTCTGGGCCTGGGAGGAGTACAATCAATATCCGATGCACGTAAAGAGCCGAGAGTTTAGAGGCTATCTCTTACCTGATCAGAGAGGATCTTTGCTAGACCAGGATCACTGTGGCCGAGCCCATTGACGGCAATGCCAGCTGTGAAGTCCAGATACTTGCGGTTTTCCAGATCCCACAAGTACGAACCTTCACCTTTTACGAATACCGGAGGAGGCCTGGCATAGGTTGCTAGCATGTACTTGGAATGCTCCTTCACCAATGCTGCGCTCGGAGAGTCCTCTGACGGATCGGGGTTCGGTAGAGCGGCGTCGCGAGAGATGGACTCTTGTACATTTTGCGATAGATTAGAGGCCGCTGTCGCCTGTGACGAAAGACCTCGCACACTAGCTGGCGTGAGTCGTCGAATGGAGAGCCTGAAAGCCATATCGAACCAAGATTCCAAGGTCAGCCTACTATAGACTACGGTATCGTTTTTTTCGGGCGAGGAGAAGTCGAAGTCGAAAAGTTCCTGTCGACTTGCCTGACCTGATATATGCCGAGGAAGAGTTGGTGTAACCATGCCACTAGAAAATGATTCACAATTGTTTTCCTATCGATAAGAACTAGCCTAAATTTGCTGTTCCGATTTCGCATCGGGCCATTTGCAGTTGGACAGTTGGAGTAAAAAGCTATGAAGCTGCCGTACTGGGTTATCCGTCTGGTTGTCCATCTGGTTATCCGTTTGGTTATTCGTCTGATTATTCGTCTGCGAGCTGTTGGGAAACATTTTCATCCCAACCATCAGCATTTCGTCTTGACGAACCTATCGCATTGTCAATTCCCCATTACAAAAGATTTGTCATGGGAGGATTTTCGTCGTGTTCCGCTAGTTTATTTTTCCCCCTTAAGCTTAAGAATGAGCATCCAAAAGCGTGGGTAGCTAAACCATTCTAATAGCTAGGGCACCGGCCAGAGAACAATCACCATGTCTGTTGTTGTTAATAAACCCGACAATATGGTTTCCAGGTTATCGCTTACTCCAGGTATCTAATATCTTGTCAGCGGCTGTACCAAGGGATGACCTTGTGTAGGATTGTCCACGGGGTCATCTACGCTACGATGCTATTTGCTTACTCTTTTCCAATATGTCTAGCAACACTCGCGGCAAGACACTTTGATTACAGTCGCACCAGGCTGTGCATCATTACATGACCACCTAGGTACTAGGTACCAGGAGACTACCCGGGTATACACGTGTGTATCCGTCGCGATGCCGAGCTACAGGCCCAGCTCTCTGGGAATTTCAGATGGCCCGTAGCATCACAGGCTCGACTGGTCCTTGGTCCTTGGTCTTTTTCTCCAATTCTCCAACTCTCCAACGCGGGGCTCCTATATACGTTCCACATTCCACCCTATTCCACGGCCCTGGCAGCCCCCGGACTACGAAATGTGTGGGGGAATGCCCTGCTGATCACCTGCAGTTAGCGCTTAGATGGGAATGCTGGCATGGCTATTTTCACATGTCAGACTCTTATATCCAAGCCCTCTTGACGAAAACGTCACAGAAGAGCCGACTGGCTCCAGCTTTCCATCGCAAGCCACCATTCACGAGCTTCCAAATCCAATCCAATCTTATGCCATCCCGTCAGCAATCCCTAAAGCCTCTTCTGATCTAAAAGCCCTTATCATCTCAGCCCTCGGGCTTAGGCTAACGGATCCCTTATTTTCTACTACCTGCTTCCGAGTGGGCTTTGGACCTGTCGCCTTGTCATCCGGACTGTCCGCCTCAAGCCGTCTCGGTATTCCTTGGCAATCGCAAGGAACTATGCCGCAATTCACATGTTTTGTCGCCTCTCCAGATCAAATTGGTCTTCTGGTCTAATAAGCCCAGACCCTTTCTATTGTTTCCCTTATCATCTACGAAACTAGTTGCCGTCTCGATTACTATGTTTTGAAATTACGAAAATCCTTTAGATTCCATACCTTATATTTTGCTCTCGTCCCATGTCTACCTGTGGTATCAATATCAATCTAGACGCCTACTGTACAATATGATAGACCACGTTCTCGGTAAACCTTCTGTGAAGTCGCGCAGGCTCCAGGTGCTTGCTGTACTAACATTCTGGTCTTTCTACCTAATCAAGTGAGGACTGATCCGATCTATCGTACCGAGGAATAGCGCAGCTAATAGTACTTAGGGGTCACCGACATGGCCCGCCACTTGTTCGACGCTTATCGAAAATATCATCGAGGGTATTAACAACATGGCAGACTGTCGTCTTCACCATGATGTATCTGTACGCCGCTCGAAACTTTAGCACTCTCGTCGGGCTTGCGAGCCCAGAGCCGATGGCAAATATGTACGACACGAAATACTTCCGCGCGACGTGGGTTCTGACCGCGCTCGACGCGGGATTCTGGACGGCCATGAAAATTAAAAGGAAGTGGATACGGGACATAGCTAGTCTGGTCTTTTCCGTCTTCTATCTGATTGCGGCCGAGCGCGCGGACGAGAAGGTGCGAAAAGTCAGAGCCGCCGTGACGGTAGAACATTTGCGGGTAAGCTGGAACAAAGGGACCACGCCGTATCTGCAAGCTCTGCAGAATCTAGTACGTCCCCGGTTTACGCGATGGCCGCCGCGGGCGATCCGCATCCCACGGCCTAGCACGAGCGACTATAAAGATCCCGTTTCCGCCTGGCTGTATTACGACGGACCCATCTCGGACCTCGAACATATCAGCAAGATGATTCTAGACATTCCGGGAGGCGGGTTCGTGGCTATGGATCCGCGGTGTAACGACGATAAGCTCTTCGCCTGGGCCGGAAAGACGGGTCTTCCGGTGCTTAGTTTAGATTACAAGAAAGCACCCGAGTTCCCGTATCCGTACGCCCTCAACGAGTGCTTCGACGTGTACACTACCATCATCAGGAGCAAGGGACGGTGCATCGGAATGTCGGGGTTGGAAACTCCAAAGGTGGTAGTGACGGGCGATAGTGCTGGTGGTAATCTGGCGACGGCCATGACTCTGATGGTAACCGAGAGCGCCACCAAAAGGCGCCAATCCTCGACCCAGGCAGAGCTAACTATTCCCGTCGGGCTTGTACTACTCTACCCGGCCCTAGATATGAATATTGGAAACTGGATGTCTGACGAGCAGATGTCGCTCATCAAAGATCGGCGCATGCGAGTCACAAACAAGGATTACCTACGCAAGAAAAGCATGCAGTATAACGATCTCGTAGGCACGCCTCACCAGTCGGACGATGAGGACGAAGAGCCTTCTGCTCCGGCACCCGGCGCGAAATCGTCCAAGTCAGATAGCGGCACGGACGATAGTGGGCTTCATAGCCCTCATCCCGAATACTCCCACGCGAATCGTCAGACGTGGGCGAAGTCTCAACCGCCAACGGTGGCATCGACCCCAGACGCTAAATCGATGTCTCATCGGCCCGAACCTATGAAGACACGCCTAGCCATGGCCTCCATGATCTCCTATTTCAACGACCGAGTTCTAACACCTGAGCTGATGCGTGCAATGATCATCTTGTATATCGGACCACACAATCGACCTGATTTCTCTCAGGAATACCTACTGTCTCCTATTTTAGCTCCTGATTATTTGTTGCAGAAGTTCCCAAAGACCTACTTTCTCACTGGCGAACGAGACCCTTTAGTGGACGACACGGTTATTTTCGCAGGCCGACTGCGCCGCGTAAAGCATGCTCTCCACTCACACCGTACCTCCCAGGGAATGAAAGGCCTGGAAGACATTACGGACTTCGACGAGAAAGACGTCGCGGAAGTGGTTCTAATTCCTGGTATCAGTCACGGCTTCACGCAGTTTCCATCCCTATATCCACCTGCGTGGAAACTGATCGACCGGTGCGCACGGTGGGCCGTAGACCTGCTCAATACCGCAGAGGCGCGTCTACAACGCGAACAGCAGATACCACAGCGCCATCATGTGCGCACCGAATCTAGCGGCGATGAAGACCGGCCGCTTGAGATAAATATGACGAAAATGCGGACGAGAACGATCAGCGACGAGGCAAAGGCGACACCAAACAATTCGGAACAAGCAGACAAGGGAAACGAAGCTCGTAGGTCGAACGGGAACACTAAGAGAAGGTCAAATGGTAGGACCGGATTTGGGCAGAAATCCAAAAGTCTTGTCAAACTGGATAGTTCAGATGATTTGCTGGGACGTCGCATGCAGGGCCTTGCCGGTCCATTGACGGGAGCGCATGACGAGGATGATTGATGGTGATGTAAGTGAACAATCAGATACACAGTGCTCCCATTAAGATGGTGGTATCCTATCAGAGGAACGAATATTCGTCTGTCGTGGAGAAAGGGGCATCGTCGCAGGGAATTTCCCTGGTGTACAATATATAGGTCTATATGTCCTCGGCCGATTCAAACCCTATGGGCACGGTTTGGATGTATGGTACTATCAAAATGATTGTACTTCAGTGCTTCACGTGTGGGTGCTGAGTTATGACCGCGACCAAAACTGCGTAGACAGATATTAGCCTTAGCTGTCTAAGGAGAATCTGTAGAGCCGAAACTCATTCTACCCTCGTGTTGAACATATTCATATTCGTTTAGATGACTGCCAACCACGGAATATACCTATCTCATTGCCGATAACAGATCTGGCTGCATAAGGAGCTGAGCGGGGGCATATCTGTAGTCGGCGACCTTGCTTATTGTATGAAGCCCGAACGCCTAGGCAGAGGAAGAGACTCGTCACGTCATTGGTTACCTGCGTTTAGACGCTTTTAGCCAATAAGATCTTCAAGGTCGCGGAATGCGTCTACTCAGTTAAGCTGCGTGGAAGTTCTTGTTCACTGATATTGAGTGAATTGAAGTCACCCAAGACGCATCTCCCGAGGACTCAGCTAGGATCGAGCTGTTCTCTCCGTGGTATCAAAGCGCTTCTACGAGAAGGGCGGAATAGCCCCTCGCTAATTGTGAAGGGATCCTTAGAATAGGAGTTCGTACGAAGTAGTAATGCCCCTGGTGGTCTCTTTTGCGTAGAGCCCGAGGACGACGCCAATGCAACCTCCTCATCTCGATTTGCATCCCACCCAGTTATATATGATGCAATATCATTATACCTGAGTGATACCTGATGTACCTAGGTACCTGGATAGGTAATCAAGCTAAGGAGAGGTAGCTACTGAAATACTTCAAAGTGTCTGGCCACCGCGAAACCTCGCAAGTCGCCAGCGACAGCGACACCGAACATCATAGAGACCATATTAAGTGATGGAAGGGAATGGATACACAAGATTAGACCGTGGAAACCTTTTCAGAACCTTGGAGTCTCGTCTTTCAGCAAGCCACTACTCCTTCAACGGCCCGCAAGTCCAGCTTTTTCGCATCAAAACACCGGCTCCAACAATGCCTAACTTGTTACAAGACGCAGTATCTTCCCGTACGCATTACTCTCAGATGCCACGCTAAAATTAAGACTCCTTGCTCACTTAAAACCCTAGATGAGGAGTCATCAGAGCAATCCTCCCTCATTAGCCCTACCGACGACCTCCTACAAGTGTACAATGAGCGAGTTCAAGCCATGCGAGCTACTATCGACCAGCTCCTAGCAGCCGAAAGGGAACGCCGGCGCTGGGATGAAAAGGCGAGGGCTGCGCAGAAGGAGCTGGAAAAGGCGAGGGTCGATCTCGAGAAGCAAGTGGGGCATAGCGCCGGCGAGTTACGGGAAGCTGGTGAGCAGGGGAACCTCGCGAATACCGAGGAAGAGCAACATCACGAGATAGCCGAGGAGACAGATGATAGATGCCGCTCGCCCCAAAACGCCGACACGAGCGTCGCCGAACAATTAACAGTTCCCACGCCCCCCGCCGGAGAGGCGCAAGAACATCCCAACCAGAACATAATATCCCTTCATCACATCGCTTGGGGATCCCAATCCGTCCACGATACGCTACTCGAAGACCGACTCACGGACTGCGCCGCCCGAGGACATGGTTTTGTCGCCACTCGCGACTTCGTCGGCCATGATACGGGGCCCGGCGAGAGGAGGACGTTGGTCGTTGCGTATTCGAAACCTCCCGATGGTCCGATGCGTTGGCTTGTTGTCGATGAGGGCGGAAAGGGAAGTTTTGGTTTGGAATGATTATCTTGGGGAATCCATTTTCGTGTTGTAAGTCCATACCTAGCTCCTAGGTAGGTACTTTGCCTCCTAAGGTAGGCTGTGGGATTCGAATATCGCCTTGCTTTGGCCTTATGTCTGTTGAACGTTCATGGTAATGAGCTGTTATACCACGAGGTTTTATTTCATACCCATATTCTCTTTTCTTTATTATCTTAGTAGCAGTATGTCCTTGACCATGACTTCAAATAGTGAAAGTTGATAGTTTTACATTACAATCCACACAGTTGTCGATTCGAAGATAAATATCTTCAAGTTTCATCTAGATTTTCTACCTGGCAGTCATTGATCTGTAAGCCTGTCGAAAGTGAAGGTAGCCTATTAATTTTCAAACATCATAGTAAAACTATGGAGTATATACTATTCATACCTTGTTTGTGAGTAGTTGCAGTGGCGTGTTCATAGTTGTCCATGTACCAACTAGCATCACAATAATTTAATTTCACTTTTAACTCAAGGAATAAGTTTTATATCCGTGGTACGGCGCAGTAGTAACAGTGTTAGCTTTCTTGTGCTACGTTTCCATACTTTCATAACTTTTAACTTGTAGACACACTGTTTGTCTCGTGTTTATATTCCGTTCTGTCAGAAATAATATGAAGTTATTCTCGACTTGAGCGCGTTTATAAGTTACTTCGGGGATAAAGAAGCTTGAGCGGCCTAAGCAATTCTTTGCCAGATATCGTAGGTACTGTAGGATACTTGTTCAAGGGCTCAAGTACAAGGTTGCGTAAAAAATATACGTCCAGTCGCTACAATTACTCGAAATAGAGCTTTTTAAAGGTCGCGAATGGCAATAAGATAGCATTGTGAGTGGCAACCATCAAAGAGGCTGCGAACCTGAATTGGAACTGGCGCTCAGGGGTAAGTGTTTGGCCACTTAAATGGAGACTCTCGAATAGATAATGTTTCTGCCATAGTAGTAAATTGCTAAAATCATAGTGCTTTTAAATAGTTCTGATATATTTGGGGTCAAGACAGCTATTGTTCGAAGTTGGAATCTTTGAACGTACCTCATTCCATGATATAAGCCATGTCTAACCTATGTTGTACAAAGTATGGGATTTTTCAGATCATTGGCTCTTATAAGTAGTTAGGATCGATCGTAGTAATTAGCGATGGTTATTATTAGATGGTAAGTCTTTGTGTATGTCATGAATGTGCACAATTCAGATAGGTTGTAGATCAGCGAGGCTTGCTTATTGGTGCAAATACCTTGAACATTTTTAAATTACTCGGCTGAACATGTCGCTTCTATTTTTAAACTGAGGGAGGACATATGTCTGAGTAGAGGGAAGAGTGCTATAGCTTCCAAACATACCGAGGTACCTAATCTAACAGATCATAATTCACATTTTCACCATATGCACAATCGACCCCTTTCTTGTTTTCAATAACACAACACTGCAACCCGTTCACTAATGCAGCCTCCTGGGTATACAAGAGCTATGGATCGTCGAAATTCGGGAGAACATTCCCCGAAGGCGCAATACCTGACTTACTAAGACAGAAAATCACATCGACTATAGTGGTATACCGACAGCTCGATAACGATTCTAATTTGCAGCTAAGAGTTGCCACTTATTACTGGATCGAGTATATACGCCACGGTCTCGAGTTTCTGACAAGATGGAGGTTGTCATATTAGGTACCTATGTATCTACCTCCTTGGACCTCCTTAGTAGTATGCGGAATGCAAAGCTGAACATATGTTTGGAGTATCACTGAGGTATACAACCCAATCCGGACACCCTTGTTGTTTCACGATCCCGCGCCCCGAAAGGTGCGCCAAACTCCTTCCACCCTGCATTTACCAATAGAAGGCTTTCCGAGGGAATTACCGTCCGCTCGCACCCCCCCTAAAGCGTCGTCCAACAGAGGTTCGTTTCAAGTCGATGCGTAACCTGCATAGCGGATCAAACCCCCTCATAGGTTAGGTATTCGGCAACAGTTCTTGTAGTGTACCTATGATATGAAAATCTTACTCAACGAGGCATCTCGGCAGACGATATTGGCCCAGAGGAGCTACTATTAACCGCACCCAGCAGCCCGGGGCTCTAATCACATCCCCCTTGGCGTTCTACCGGACCACCCAAATTATATCTGACAGGGTTGGAGTTTACGCTTGGCAAATGAAAGATCGTGCTAGCCCGTTGATCCCCTATGTGTTTAGCTGAAGCTGAACTGCACTGACTAGAATAGAGGTGAGGATTTGGGCGTCTAAAGGCCTAACCGTGCCTTGCTCAACATGTGTAGAAGAGGCAGACACAGGTCGAGTCTAGTATATGACTACACATCGGGTATATTGCTGTAATTCGCCAAGCTCGCAATAGCTACAACTCAGACGAGCGATTTGCCTGCACACCCTCCACGTAATTACCGATGCATATCACCGTATCAGTTCACAGAAGGACAACGATGGTCAGCGAATGGAGTGCGTTAGCGTTAGTCTTAATTTAATGCGAACGCAAAGTTATGTTCAGATAAAAGGCTGTCATATACACCGAACACGCATCCGCGCCTCGAGCAGAAGAGTCATCATCAGGCATTGATATACCTAAGGCTGTCAAACCCTCTGCAACGAAAGAACTCCCAAGCGTAGCCGCTTCTGCTTCCGACAAATTGCCTTAGCAGCTAGCTTGGGATATTTGACGGAGATAGCAATGCCCCCCCTCCTCCTCGAGGGCTTGCAATAGACGTAGTCCAACTACTCCTGCTTATGCATGCCTTTGGAAAAAAGGGGTGAAGAAAATCCTCAGTAGTGACTGTAAAAAAACAATATGCGGTATCGTCTGCTCGTGTCCTGGGTATGTTGCAAGGAACTCTAGCGTCGATAAGCAGAAAGCAAGCAAGCAAGCCATGTCGCGTAGAAGTAAAAAGAAATTCAAAAGAAACCACCCTCCCCCCCCCCTGTTTGGACATCCGCTTGAATCATATCGGAATTGGGTATTGCCGCAACGATGCGAAGAATGGTATAAAATATAGTCGTACAAATGCGCCACGCTGCCTTCCAAGAGCGCCTTCGTTCGGAAAAAGAAAACGAGAAAGAATAAACGGGGGGTATTCGTTCGTTCGTTCGATCGTTCGTCAAATTCATAGCTTCGTCTGGTTTCGTCCGGCGAATCTCCCCCCTTGCCCTTCGTCTTTCCCTCTCTTAGCAACGGTCCGGTCCCGTCAGGGAGCTGATTATATTATGTTCGCAATGCTGATCCTTTCCGTGCTGCGGCTCCCTGACGCTGCCACTGTAGTTGGGCTATTTCTACTACTCCCAGGTTCGGCCGTGCCGCTCGGCGACATGTTCGCTCCTGGTTCCATTTTGATCGGTGGTAGTGTTTGCGCTCGAGGTGCGTATCCGGGAGCTGGGCTTGCTGTTGTAGACGCGAGATTCCTGGCAAGATCTATTAGGCTGTCCCACCCTCCCCAGTCTTCCCTCTCTTTGGAATTCAGACCCGTTCGGTTATCTGGGTGCGCCAGACCGGCTCCGGTAGTGGATGTCGATATTGCCAGCGGTGCCTCGTGCTCTGCTCCAACCCATACCCACGACGCCTCTGTGCTGGCTTGCATATCTGCACTCACGTAGATCAGAAGCTCCTCGTCTTTCAATAACGCATCCTGGATCGCTCTAGAGTCAGGCATGGTCGCTTGCGGGTGATAACTAGGTGTTGTCGAACGAGAATAGAGCGATAATATATCTCGCCGTCTGCCCCCTAATATCTGCAGGAAAAAGGAGAGGTAGCGGCCACAGGGGATCGCAACGTCGCGCCGCACGTCGATCGACTTGAGAGCCCTCATGCATGTAGACGCCAACTCGTAATAGCCCGTAAAAAGTAGGAATAGGGTGGAACGGAAGACGTGCGTCACGAGAAGGGCCGTGGCAGTATCGGCGAGCGTCGCGTTAGTCTGAGCGATCAGATTCGCCGTCTCTATTGCCGTGACTTTGCACTGCTGGATCGCATCGTTTCGAGCTTCCCAGGGGCAGCCCGGGGCGAGGTTTTGACGGTGTAAATATAGCCGGGCACTAAGGAGATAGGCGAGAGGCATTAGCATATGGGGTGCAATGAGGGAGGCGTTATTTGCTTCACAAGCCTCTGGAAACATCTTCTGGCATGCGATGAAGTGGTTGTCGAACGTTGCTAGCCGCGGCGGTTCGACAACCGGGCTTGAAAAAGCCTTCCTCATGGCGGAGAAAGACCGTACTATGTTGATGATCGCATGCAGAAAGTGAGTCAGGGGTATGACGTTGGGAGGATGCACGGGGCCTTCGGTGTGAAGGAAATGGTCGTCGAACGGCTCCGGAAGCGCCACGTCGCAGTCCGCGTCGTCGATCATGAAAGGGCGCCCGAGCTCCATCGCCAAGCTCCGGTCGAGTATGTAAATTGCCCACCACACCCTCCTCCTCATGTCCGCCTCGACTCTAGAGCGTACCCCGGCCACTTCCAGGTGGAGGTCAAGATCCTGCGCGCTCCTCACGGCGCTACCCAGCGAATTCCAAGCTGCCGACTTCAGGTTTAGTTCGTTCAGGGCGAGCGAGACGAGAAACGAGGCGCGGACGTTGTCCAGGTCAAAGTCGTTATTCCACGGGTCCGTCAGGCTCCTCGACGCCTCCAAAAACTCGCTAGCCTGCAACGTCCGGTCCGGGTAGGGATCGTTGCTGAATAGGCTTCCCACCGCCAGCACCGCGAAGAACATAGAATGCCAGGAGATGGGGACCCGCTGTAGGTTGGTGTTCTGGTAGAGCTCTTCTACTTGGTGCTGCAGCGTTGGCCAATGCAGTATCGGCATCATAATGTGCGCCGCCCCGTAGTACGTGTGAAGGAGCTTGTCCACGGTCGGCTTGGGAGGCAACGGCGGCCTAGGGCGATCGAACATAACGACAGCAACCTGGGGTTGCCTGTACGGCGCCGGGGGTTTTAGAACTCCCCTCGAGAAATCCCGGAAGGCCGCCCTCGCCCGAGAAGGGTCCTGCAGTAGAGAAGTTACCCTTTTCCGCTTTCTAGGCTCGGAGTTCAGGTCTGGGGGATGTTGAAGCAGCTGCTCGGCCCCTTCCGCATCCACATCCATGTGCTCGCCTCGTTCGGCAAGCGTGCGCCGCAGATTGCTGTTATCCCGTCGTACCCTCTCTATCTGCTTCTCAAGATCTTGCACCTGCTTGATGGAAGACATCCGTCTGTTGGTTTCCTTGGTAAACTGACACTTGACGTTGCGGCTCGAGCATTCCGAGCAGCTCGTCGTCTCTGTAGCATCACATTTGACCTTTCTTTCCCGACAGGCATCGCAACTTTATACGTGTACAGAGCCCAGGAAGCCGAACACTGGCATTTTCTGATAAGCGGACGTACCTAAGTGCCCAGCTTACCGAAAAGCCAACGTCCGTCCTCTCGAAAGCCCCGTACCTAGAAGTCAGCATCGAGTTTCTCTTTACCAAGAGATCGGATGGAAGTAAAGAGGTAACGGGAGAAAGACGATGAAACGGAACCCGCTCATTTGCGGAACCTGAACATGCACGAGACGCTCTCATCCAACACGTACCTAGGGTCCTTCCTCCTCTGGCGGTAGGCGCGCTTCTGAGCCGAGACATTCGCTGACAGCTGCGCGCTCGAGAGTCCCGGTGTACTCGCTACCGAGTCGGTCGGCGGTAACGAGTCTCGGCCCATGACGGAAGTTGCTGTCACAGGCGTGTACGGCTGGAACCCGGTCTGGGTTACGGGAGGCAGCGGCGGAATTCCTATGGGCTGCGGTGCCTGCGCCGTGTTCGGCCTCGAGCTGGAGCCCATCAAGTTGCCCAGAAGTTGGATCTGCGGCCGAGGAGAAGTTGCCGACGAGACCGAAGAAGAGTCATACGACCTCGTAGACGGGTTAGGGGAACGCGGAAAAGGATTATGCGACGACGCCGCCATCATGGAAAGACTCTAGGGTCTGGCTCTCCCCCGTTAGACACGTTCCGGGGAGGGTTACCGCCTAAGGGACATGCAAAGAGCTGCGGTGTAGACGTCTTCTCGGGTATGGCCAAGTATTAGAGCAGTATCCAGACACCATTCCAACGTGGTTCAGCCCTAGGATGATGAACATACGGCGGGTGGTGCGCTATTCGAGGAGGGGGGGATTCGACCGAAAATTACAAACCCCGTACCAATACCGCGGAGTCCGAGTCTGGTACAGGTAAAACCCTCGTAGATTTATTTTTCTACCTTCGAGAAACCCCAGGACCAGCTGCTCTTGTTTTTTTTAAACGGTGTTGCAGCAGCGTTGTGCTACTAGGAAAACCGTTCTAGCTCTAGCCTTTTTACTTGTCCCGCCTCCCCTGACGATTTGACGACCCAGCAAACAGCCCTAGCGGGGGCTCCCAGACTACACGGGACGGAGGACCGGCTGGAAACAGAGTCTCGGGAGCGCTATAGCTGTTGCGATCCAGCATTTAACACCGTTGTTCTCTGTTCGGTTGGCGGTTCCCGCTGGCATCAAGAGGGTTGGAGATGAAGTGTTGCCTAAACAGGAAGGGGGAGTCTGCCGGTAGGCGACAACAATCATGTAACTAATATATGTAGGTAGGTATGTATGTAGGTAGGTAGGTAGAGTATAAACACAAATACGGGTTTAATGTGGTGTTACTTGGGGAGGGATTCCCGGTCGACGACGAGATTGGTAGTCTATGGGCCTTCGCGGTCAAAGAAGGGGAACTAGTAACAGGAGAAGGGTAACGAGTTCTGGAAGAGGCAGTGATTTGAGGAGAAAGATGACGGCAAAGCACCATAGGTCAGAGGTCGAAGGCCCGTAGGTCATAGGTCGACAGGCTGCTAATGCTAAGGTCTGGTGTGCTAGGTAGTTCGCATATGTTCAAAAAGCTGGTATCCATCTGGGTCTCCTGCCCCAGTCCGGCGCCAAAGCAAAAGATCGGGAAATATATGTAATCTAGAGGGGTCAAACGGAATCCTTCCACTACCACCCCCCTGCAAATAGCACAGGGAAGGAAACCGAACAGGGCTGCGAGTGATGCTCGTCGACAATAGAGAGTGGTTGCCAGCTACGGTGTTTCGAGCTGTGTAGGTGGGCCACCGGCCTGGGCCTTAGCCTGACCCTAATATAAGCACAGGTCTCCATACTGTAGTAGACCCTAGGACCTTGCCAGATCCAGGGGGCCAGGCCGTGATGGCGAATGGCGAATCGGGCTATCATTCGAAAAGAGCTTAATAAGGGTTCCATGTAGCTATGCCGCGGGTTCTACTCTTTGTACGTACGTGTCTTGTCTGTCTCGTCTCTATGTACGTATGTTAGGTAGGTATATGTAGACTGTATGTGCGTTTAAACTGATGTCTCCTCCTTCGGCCCCTCAGTACCCATGTACCGTAGCGCTTTTCGAACTTGGGGACTTGGAGTCTTGGAGTGAGAGCACTTGGCAGGGAGAATCTTCTTCTCTGCTTGCCCCGGACACCCAATGACCTATCCCAGACTTGATGCTAAATATGAACTAGAGCTACATAGTAGGGTTTTCCCAAGTGCACACTCATGCGACATTGCTCCCCTCCCCTACTACAACAGGATGTCGGCTCGGATGGTCTGCCCTGGCCATGTAGGAATCCTAGACTATGCAACCTCCACACTGGAGAGCTGTATCGTGCTATGTATGTATGTAGGTAAGTAGCTGCGCATTATTTATTAGTGCAGAATATATTTCTACGTAGGACTGGCTGGCGAGTCGGCATTCCTCTCGGTTGTGCCAGGTGGACGAGGCCCGTTCGGGTACATGATGTGCATTCGGAATCTTGGAAGCAGTGTAAAGGTCTCTTTTCTTTTTCTTTTCTTTTTAACCTATACTCCCTCGCCTTTGCGCATCCTTCTCTATGTTTTGCGTCTGTCATTGCTATCCTCTCGCTGCTATTCGTCGTTCCTATCCACCTCAGATATTCCACCATTTCAGCTTGGCGAGAGAGTAATTTGGCAAAAAAAATGATATGTACCTCTTACCTACCTCCTACCGAACCTGACCTATATCTAACGAACGAATATTAAGACCTATGCTACTGGTAAGGGGGGATCAAGTTCCCTGGCCAGCGGCAGTGGCCGGTCCGCCGTTTTAGTAGCTTCTGACGAGCATGGATGGCTTGGGCCAGACGATTGTACTTATGTACCAATGTATGTAGTACCAACATAGCATCTGTGAGCCCGTGACCCGATCGCGGTTTTTATTTTTTATTTTTTTTATAATTCTTCTTTAATAAAACCTGGCATATGAAAAGAGGAGCGTCCCACTGGCTACTGGCGGACGACGGCTCACGACAGGGTAGAATATGGTCACCAAGGAAAACTAGCTTGAAACGTACCAAAGATCGAGTGCACTCCGTACTCATGCCGATGTAACCTGATCGCTTGGTTAAGCTAACTAATAAACTCCGAGGCATTGGCACGCAGGTCGCTGGGTGCTGCCGGTTCCGACAGCTTGTTTCTAGATATGCTTCTTTTCATTACCTTGTAGAGATATCTACATTTTTGGAGAAAAAAGAAAAAAAAAGGGTCGAAGGACGGGGGGTGATCGGGGCCTTTCACAAGCTCGTAGCATTCCTTCAGGCTTGTGGCGTTATAATGGGCGGTCCTAGCCCGAGAGCACCGACCTGTTGGCTAGCTTGCTAGCTTTGCCCCTCAATCTTTCTCGAACGAGTTAGTGATCCCGGGACGATCTCTTCATTTTCAAGGTACGTTTTTTTTGTCCTGGTGATAGCCCTAGCACTTTTCGCAAGGAATGCCTTGAACCTCTGGACCTCTATCATGTACGTTAGGAGGTGGTTACATAGCTACTGTAGTAATCCAAGTAATCTACCTAGGTAGCTGGGGTCTAGAGGAGCATGGGGAACATGCAAGGTGCCGCAAAGAGATCATACTACAATCCGTAGCCTGCATAGCAGTCTGTTAGCTTCGGTCCCCTGCCCACGCCCGTGAGGGACTATTTTGGATAGACAGGGGACGATGGAATTTCCCGTCGACGAGGTCAGAACAAGCAGATGAAGGGGTTGAATAATGCGTCGTCCTTTCATATAATGTGATATGTTATTCTATGACGGCACGTGATATTTTTTATATTTCTATTATTCTTCCCCGTCATTTCTCCTATATTTGTCTCCGGCCAAGGTCGGCACTTGACGAGCCTCCGAATCCAAACGTTCGAGAAATCGATAGACACTAAGATCTAATAGATGGCATTGCCAAAACGAGGAGACGACTAGCTGCCGGGTTTCCTACCTGAGAGCTGTGCCGCCCGGCAGCATGGTAGCGTAGAACGACATCCAGAGATCTAAGGAATGCCATCGGCCACTGAAGCTAATCTAATCTCAAATGCTACCCCAGCCGTGAGCGACAAAGTACAATTAGGTACGTGCGAACGATGTTACCTAAGAGCATCGAACATCACCGTTTAGACATAGATCGAGACAAGGCCACGACGGGTAGTGGATATGCCAAATATAACTCTAGAAACACGGTAACAAGCGTAGCCGGTATTCCCAAGGAGAAACAATTATGTCGAGAATCCCCCGTCTCAAGTTTGCGACACTTTCATCGTGCGTCTACATTGTGCGTATACATTTATGAGGTCAAAATAAAGCCGGTTCAAGTGCCATGTGCTCTCAAACGGCTGCAGTTTTAGAATTAAATATAGACACAGCATTAAACATACGATTCAACGGGTTATCAGGTTCATTATAGCCCTTAAGGTATCTATCTTGGTAGGCGTGGGGCTCGGAAAATTCAACCTCCTTATATCAAGGGGAACAATAGATGCAATATCTTGACCGAATTCCATTTCCATCAAGGGCACGAGGCCACGCGAATAGGTAGTAGCAAATTATCAAGCTAAAGGCAAGGGTCAGGGGTACGAAGTGACATTAGGGTGCAAAACTTGTGGAGGATCTTCAAGCAATCATATAATAAGAGCACAACTAATCAGATCATGGAAGATCTGGCTCGACACTGGCATATACTAGCTCGTGATCATAGGTAAATAGGAAACATTCCGAGTCAGGCTGCCTTTGTACGGATGTTATGTTTTGGTGGTCATAGTCAAGTGATTGATTTCCCGGGTCTACCTATCCTATCGAACCACGTAGGAACTTCGCAGTCAGTTATGGAGTGATTGGCAATTGCCAACACCAATATGTGCCGGGTGACTACAATATCGCTTGTCAAGGCTTAAGGTTGAACGAGAATCAGCAGACAGCCGCATATTGAATATCGAGATCGTCAGGGGACATGAGGCTTTTAGTCTTCTCGTGGCCAAAACGCAAGGATACAATGTTACTCATCTCACCGAGTTCCGAATCCTGACGACCAGAAGCACGCACAAGACGGCAGGCTCGCCAGCTAGGTGGTGCTATACACAGGCATTAACTTGCACAGTACGAAGAGTAGGCACCGTAATAACCAGGAATGTCTTCGTCTTATTGGTATGACCACGGCCTATGCAATTACCTACCTAAGGTAAGGAGACGCCTTCGCGGGACGGCGGTGTAGATGTAATAGGGAACTTGTATTCTCAGGCGGAGAGCCGTAGGTAATCTATTGGGAAGGAAGCTATCTTGGCCATTTAGCGGGATTATGAATTCTGGGGTTCTCGGTTTCATCCTTGCGCCGCACTCATTCTGTGTTGTCAATCCATGTAATAGAAGCTTCTCATATAGGTACCTGATACAAGACCTCGCACATGCTCAACAAGAAAACGCCAACCTATTGCTATGAACGTTAGGAAGAGGGGAAGGTTGGAAGAAAGATTTGGTACTTGGATTAGAGGTTGAATCTCTCAACCAGGGGCAGAATCTTTTAATCAGGGAGAGCCTATAATAAATACCTACTACCTAAGGTAAGTAGACATATAGACATGTAGACCTATAAAAATGTTTATATCATGCATAATGTAGCAACTTAGCACGTGTACGTTGAGAGGTAAGTGGCCTATTATTACTCATAATACAAGGTGCATAAGGAACGTTGTAACAACGGCATGAAATGAATTTAGGGGGCGGAATGCGTCCGACCGGACGAGGTTATTACAATGAAATCATTGTTGATCATCTAGCCTCTCAAATCTTCTAGAAGTATTCTTCAATTCTCACCTTCTTAAATAAGGCGAGCAAGGTGTACATTTTTAATCTATCTGCCACAAGGTCAAGATAGGGAAAGATGTCTATGCTGACAACCTGCATGACATGTCTCACCATTTCTTTAGACCTCGCATTTACGTAAGCTTCATCCATCTGGTGAGGAGAGACGACTACACTCATCCCCTATAACCAAGATGTAGGGAGGCTAGTGTATAATTTTGGAGAATATCCCGTCTAGGCCTACCGCCATATTCAAGAATCCAGTAGTAGAGACCCTATTGTTAAGATTTCGACACTCTCTCGGTGGTGACATACCAGATAGAGACCTAGGTAGGTATACAACTACGTCGCGGCCCGCTCTCGTATCCTATACGAAAAAGGGGGGAGCCGATGAAGACGGAACGGGTAGGGTAGATCGGGAATCAACTACTATCTGGAGCTAGCGGCTATCCAGCCTGCCGATCTGACCTAGATTCCCTAGGCCGATAACTCTATAGCATCGCCCACCGAGACGCCGCCCCCTCGGACCACGACGCTGATACTAGGCTAAATTCGTTGGTGTGTATACTACCTAGGTATGTAGTAGCTATATGCACCGGACTGGAGCACCTTCAATCTCGCAGAGGAACTAAAATCTAGCGTCCCCCATCCCTGGGTTCGCGTGCGGCTGGCGCGTTAACTATCTTCGGCTTCCTCCGGACGCCTCGAATAGCCCGTTTCTTGGACGCGCGTCGGTCCCACGATGAGTGAAGATCTTGTTATCGCTCGTTTGCCTCATCGTGCACCGAGCCGTAGGGGTATACACTTAATTGACCCTACTTACATACCTAGCTTACATATCTAGCGCAGCTATAAACGGGGTTGAAAATGGGACGGGGTATCAGGTATTGGGTATTCCACACGATAGGAGACCTAGGAGACCAAGAAGTGCTATGGGTATGTATTCAATCTCATGTCGATTTCCATCGCGAGCCGCTTCTGCTGGTTGCCATCCTGCCTACCATGAATTATGACAGGTCATGACTAGTCTGTTCCACAGCAGCCAAACCTGACCCTTCTCCCCGGTTTCACTATGCCCGGAACCGGATAGCTAAATTATCAAGGTCAGTAGGAGCCCAGGGCCGAGAGCGCCAATACTGCGAGAGGACGCGCCCGGTATCCAGGCAGCTAGAGAATTTCAACTCCTTCGCGGGCGGCCATTTGCATCATCTCTGCACTTGTCCACGCCGCCCATCTCCAACTAGGGGGGACCTGCTTTCATGTACTGGGTCTGCAATGCGACCAATCTGTAAGACCGCCACCTGCAAGTAGCACGGCAGCTATACGGGGGGGCCATCTTTCGTACAATACTTTCAAAACGTGTGAAATTAGATTGGCGTCTAGCAATCGTCTACCAGGCACCAGGTAGGTAGTAAGCAAGCAAGCAATCAGAACCGGAGCGTTTCGAGTAAAAGAACTGGTAGGATTGAAAGCCACGATACCGCAGCAAGCCGTGTCTTCTCCATTTTTTAAGTCTTGGCCTCTACATTCTTTGGTCTAGAAATGAGAGTGCACACGAGTGGTACTCTGTGAGATAATTACCATCGCCCGCACTAAGGTAGGTGACCTCTCGGACGTCGAGGCATAAACTTGCTATACGACTATGGCATTCGGTACACTTTCTCTCCCCCCCAAGCGGGTGAACAGGTGGATTAGGTACACCGGCAATCTCCCGACGCGGAGGAACACGCCACCAGGATTCCCAGGTCCAAGGATTCATGCTCGTTAGCGACAACGGCTTGTTAGCAGTCGGCCGGTTGCCCGTAGTCTATACCAGGTTATATCAGCGGTGTTGGTGTCACGAGACATGAAAGATATAGCAGATGATGTATAGCCCGACCGTAAATGGTGTCGAGTACCGTACATATCAAGCAGACAACACAAATGGACATCGAACGATTGTGCTCTCGCCGGCATCGTTCCTTGCCCTGCGCCGGACGTACGTGCACACGTTCCATCAATGAGCATGCTCCTATCCATGCCGGCCGGCACTTTATCGAGTACGCACGGTAAGGAACTCTGGTACCGAAGCCGCACGATACCAAGTACCATGTATAAGGACATAAGGGGAAACTTGCCCAATGGAGCTAAGAGGCCGCGTGCCAGTTAGGTAGCGGCCGATTGCCGAACTTGCGGGACGAATCCACGAGACGAGATCGGCTCCGCACTCACTCGAAACACGGACGTTGCCTCTTTCGACAACCAAGGGTCTCCCCGTAGGAGATTCGAAAGGGGAGGGGGGTGTCCAAGGTCCAAGGTCCAAAGTGGTTGGAGGTGGTTCTCTTTTACATGTGTACACGCGAAATCGTCCCAGCGAAGGCATCTTTGCTTGCTGCTACTACCCTGATTCGTTCCACCCTGCTTTTCCCTCCTGGTTGTCCTGGGTGTCCTGGGTGGAGGCGTGCGGTGGGCGGGGGCCCCAAAATCCATTCTCTGGACGTTTCTTGAAGTAGCATCCCATCCCGTGCGACATGGAAAACATGCCGTCCGTGTAACGCATTACAAGTCGAGTGGGTTAGTACGCCAGCAACGTTAAGATCTCGACGGAAGCCCGTCACCCTGGACAGCCTGGACAGCCTGGACAGCCTGGACAGCCTGGAGCATTGACGTACCATACGATTACATGGCATGCTGGCGTACCTACCTACGTTCATACATACGCCACCAGGGCGACCTTTGCAAAAGAAGAAAGATGTCCGCCTCTAGTCTACCCAAGGTGAGAATCCAAAACTGGACTGCGTTTCTGGGGTTTTCTTGTTGTTTCTGAGCCAAGAGAATCGAATACCACCGCGGCACTTCAAATCCATTCACCCCCGCACCGGCATGACCTCGAGCGAAGAACTTTCGAAGGCGACCTCGAGAGAAGGAGAGGGAGAGAGAGCAGAGGAGGCAATCCACCTACCGACCAATTGGAGATGTAGGCAACCGAGTTAGATGCGCTTTTGCAATCGCATGCGTCGACGTGATACCAAGGCCGTTCACCCCATGCGCACAAGCTACGCGAGACAGGATACGGTCTCGGAGATGGAAGTAGTACAGTCCAAGACAAGACGATGCGGTGGAACGAACGACTTTGTGCCACCGTCATCGCAACGACCGACAATCCAACAAGTGTTGTTGCTCCTCCTCTCTTTCTATCCTCTTGTTTTTCCCTCCCTGTCCCAGTCCCAGAATGGGGGGGTTTTTTTTTTTTGCAGCCCTAGAGGCAGCTTTCCATGTTATAAACTCCCCTTCCAGCGTCCTACATACATACCTAGGTACCTACCTAAGGTAAAGATAGCTACAGGGAAGGTCATTAATGCGTTGTTCCGGATCCTCTTATGCAGCGCGGGTAGGTAATAAGATGGACGAGACCCAGCAGTGGCATCAACTACACGGTAGGGAAGTTGAAGGAAATCAAAAAGCCTCACAGATTGCACAAGATTTACACCTTTTCTTTTTCCTTGCTAGCCCGGCTGGGTACTTCTTGCATCCGTTGCGGCTGATGGGTGCACGTGTGCTAGGATTCGGTCCAGGGGTATCGAAGGGGATCATTATGTAGGTGGGCAGGCAATGCAGGCATGCCACGAGGTTTTCTCTAACGCCCCTAATAAAAGATAACAGGGCTCGTGGCTGATAAACTCCGATTTGGATGGACGACGACCAAGAAACGTGGCCCTAGAGGATCAAAAAAGTCCTTTGCAGTCGATCTCTGATGTGTTCTGTACAAGAAAAGAATCCTTCCCGCCTATCATACAGCAACAATAACGCGCGCGCATGTACGTACGTATGGGCGAGTCTCAATTTCATGATAAAATAACAAAACGACTACCGCTATGTAGTAACCTGTAGTACATTTTTGCTTCTCTTTTCTCTCAAATTTTTAAGATTTTCTAATATTGAAGGCTCTCTTGAAAAGGGGGGAGGGGAGAGAGACAGAGAGCTTCATAGGTACCTAGGCTCCAATACCAACACAATAAAAGAACCAAACAAAAAATTGCGCTTTTCGTCCCGAATCCTCATAGCCCAATGGGCAAATTTCCACTTCTGCCCTTGACACATGGAGTCATGTAATCGGTGACTTTCTTCCCACTTGGCCATGCTGCCATGGTGTATAACCTACTACAATTGGTTTGGTCGTTGTTACATGACAAGCCTCGCCAGGCCGGGGTGTTCCGAAGTGGCTCTTTTATTTCTCTCCTCTTTTTTTTCTTCTTCACGGGGCGGGACTGCGCAATGCGTAATGCGGTTCGGGATCCCTAGTCAAGTAGTCCCTTCGGTCCTTGGTGAAAATACACTATCTTTCTCAACTCCCCAATGGCCAACGTTCCCCTTGCAGCACAACCGAACGGGATTTGCTATCAGCTGGGACCATCCTAGGCATCGCAGCCGAGGAGTCCCAGCTCCAAAAAAGACGAGCATCGCAGCATTTGTACATACCCAGTAGTTACGCGTGTTGTTACAAGCCGGACCGTAACCGCTGATCTCCTGTCTGTCATCGTTGGTTTGCTGCGATCTTCCAGCGTTCCAGTCAGCCCAGGCGAACCCAGGCAAAGTCCAGGGTCTAGTTTTACCTCGTCTTGATCGACGGCAACAAGTAGCTATTTATATCTTCCTTTCCCCACTTCCAACCCTTTTCTCATTCCCGTCGGAACGGAGCCGAATGAAGCTCTTCTTTTGTCTTCGCGAACGACGATCACCGGGCTCCCGGCAGTGACGCGCGCAACCCCCCTTGGTCGTCCTGTCGCCTCGACTTAACGGATTGAGAATGAAAAAGTCCAAGCCAGTCCAATCTTCGAGTGTGATCGTTTCGATAGGCGTCGAGGATATCCTTGAGCCTATCGTTGCGCTTGTTCTCATGTTCTTATGTTCTCATACTGCAGCCCACTAGACGCTCGTAACAACTAGACGCCAGTAACGTTTCGCTGAGTCCCGACACTTTTCTTGGCGGCACTCGCCGACACTCGCCGACAATGGTATCGCGTAGAATATTTTGCTCGTTAGTGGCTTCTTGTAAGGAGCATGACCAATTGCGATAGCATCATTTGTAACGAGAAAGAAGGCTTCTCGATGAATAGTTGATGCGCTACTATCAGGTAGGTAGGTATCTAATTTTCAAACTAAGGCTTAGGTACCTCGAGGTCGATTGAAGAATTTTCACAGATCCAAAGTTCCTGTCGCAGCTACGTCCAAAATATCATCTCGAGGATATAATCAAGGGGTGGGTTTCATTGTTTCTCAAAGGTGGCATTTCTCCCCTTGACCCTTACTCCAAGCCGACCGTCGTCAGCGTCAGATATGTGCAACACGTCGCTGCACCCGTTTCTCGCGGCTCTGCCCAAAGCCGAACACCACATGCATCTTGAGGGGTCACTCGAGCCGGAACTCCTTTTCCAGCTTGCAGCCAAGAACAATGTGACCCTTCCCTCCTCCACCGATCCAGCCTTCGCTTCGGCAGAGTCTCTACACCAGCGCTACGAGACCTTCCAGAACCTAGATGACTTTCTTGGCTACTACTACATCGGCATGTCAGTCTTGGTAGACGGCCCCGATTTCGAGGCTTTAGCATATGCCTACTTCACCAAGGCCGCATCGCAGAATGTCCGACATGCCGAGGTGTTTTTCGATCCGCAGGCTCATACGAGCCGCGGCGTGGAGCTCTCGACGATTGTAGAGAGTTTCAAAAGAGCGCAGGCGAGGGCAGAGACCGATTTCGGTATGACTACACAATTAATCATGTGTCTCTTGCGGCATCTGCCCCTTTCCGGAGCCGTGGAGACGTTTACGCAGGCGAAAGACGACGGCTATTTTGCGGACGGCACTCTCGCTGCTATGGGTATGGACTCTTCCGAGGTCCCGTTCCCGCCTCCGATGTGGAAGGACCTCTACGACGCGGCGAAGGAGTCGGGGATCCGAAGGACAATACACGCCGGCGAGGAAGGTCCCCCGCTCTACGTTAGCCAAGCTCTCGACGTGCTAGACGTGGAACGGATAGATCACGGAGTCCGGGCTCTGACGGAAGGAGACGACATATTGATCTCACGTCTTGCTTCCGCGAATACCCTGTTGACCATGTGTCCGATTTCCAATGTGAAGCTGAACTGCATTCCCTCGATAGCGTCGTTTCCATTGAGGAAGCTCATCGCGGCCGGGGTGAGGTTCAGTATCAATAGTGACGATCCGGCTTATTTTGGAGGGTACATACTCGAGAATTATTGCGCGCTTCAGGAATCGTTCGACCTGAGTGTTCGGGACTGGGAGAAGATCGCAAAGGGTTCCATTATGGGGAGCTGGTGTACCGAAGAGAGAAAGACCCAATTGCTGATGGAAATCGAAGATGTCGTCAATGAACACATTTCCTAAGTGCCTACGTGTAGGTAGTTACTCAAGATACTCGTATGCAATACTCGTATGCAGACGCTACTCAATCCTTTTCGAGAGATTAGTTTAGCATCACGGCCAAATTAAAACTATTGCAGCCTCCGTAACCCAATCGTATCGGTTCAATTTGCTCTAGCTTCTCCTTCACAAACCCTCTTTCGCACAGCCTTCGTCTCTCACCCTATTTATTACGCCTGGTCATTGTTTGGTTAAAGAACAGATTTTATAGGCTAAGGCTCTCCCTTTGATAATACCCCCCTAGGTGTAGGTGTTGTGATAGGTACTTAGTTCATGTAGGTTAGGTACAGAAATAGGGAGCTAGAAATGACGTCAGTGACAAAGAACGATGAACTAAGTCTGGGTTGCACAATGGCAATGCACAAGAAGGTTTTATCGATATATGAATAGTTTAATAGTCTACCTTCTAAAAAATTTAAGATAGGCACATGAGGTATTCTCCAACTCTGTTAACAATTTTTCCTTTTTGTGATTTATGAAGAGATCCAAATATCCAAAGTGTCATGACGGTGATTGCTGCTATGTATGTTGGTGATGGGGGGGCAATGGCAAGGTTGGCCTGGCAACGTCTATCAACAACATTAGGAACCAAATCTCGCCGACCCGCATCCCTTTCAATCTTGCCCAACCAATTCGTCCAATTGCAATAATTAGACCTGCAGATCTACCACCAGTCGACACTGCCAACGCAACCCTTTTCCAAAACAAACCGTCGACGTTGCGCCCCAGCATCTCCTAACGGCGAATCCCAATTAATACGTTCGGGTCCATCCTCTTCTGATCCCCTCTTCTATTCGAATGCCTCTACCAAACCCCAAACCCGACTTCGACATCTACGTTGACCAATCTTGCCTAAATACCCCGATGGGCGAAGAGCCTCCCCAATCCCAAAACGCTGAATCGGTAGACGCCTCCATTTTGTCAGAACAAGGACCTGAAGCCAACGACCAAGCAAACACAGGGACGAATAGATCTCGACCGCCGCAACCGTCCGTGGAGACTGAGAGCGACGACGGAGTAAACATGGCAGAGGAAAATAGCCAGGAGTCAGCGGTACGCCCGAGCATAGAGGACGACCACGTAAATGAGGCGGATGGCGAAGAAGCAGAACGGCCACAAGACTACGAACACGTTGCACACCATGGCAGCGACAAGGGTGATGACGTAGGAGACAGCTCGATATTGAGCGGAGGAACGACGGATATCCACGATCAAACCAAAGCAGAGCACTCGTACCCCGACTTTTCCGAATCTCATATTCATCATGCCGACGACGGTGGGGATTGTAGCTCCCACCACGAAGCCACAGACGAAGATGTGTTCAGCGATAAGAGCCCGCGAAGCTCAATGGGATCCTACGACAGCATTCCCGAGCACAGTAAAGCGCATAAGGACTTGGATAACATGACGACCATCACCACCAGATCGCCTCGCATCTCGGATATCTCCCAGTACGAGAAGGAATACGAGAAAGAAGAGTTCATCCCTACGGCTAGAGGCACGCCACGCCCACCCTTCCGCACCCCTTCGGATGTTCGCGCAATGCAGATGTCCTCGCCGCCCTCTTCCGTCCTCGGCTCTCCTCGGGCGACCAAGAGACACTTGCCTACCGTTTCTCGTCTAGGGACACCGACTGCCTCCGCGCAATATTCCCCAAAGAGGATGTCTACACCGCCACGTTTCAAGTCGCGTAAGGAGGCACCTCTTGTGCTACTTCACGTTACTCTCCTACCTCTGCGATGGGTGTGGGGTGACTTGCTCAACAACTTGGACACGGACGAGCTGAGCGACCAAGCAAAGACACTTCGAGAGTCCTGGAGAATCCTGCAAGATCGTATCGGAGACACCGTCATCGAGAGAGGTATACTGCTAGGCCATCCTCAGAATGACTATGAGGTTCTAGAGGAGCGCCTACTAGAAGCCCTAGAGCTTCCTTTCCGTCGACGTGCTCGGATCTTAGAGTGCGGCCACTATATCGGCCCGTCCAACGAGGGATGCTTAACCGAAGATGAGGAGAGTGAGGATGAATGGGGTTCGGTACGATCTAGGAATTCGAGCAGACGCCACTGGTGCGGGACCTGCAAGAGCGAGATCCGGTATGATTCTCTCGGTACGGACAAGATCTTCCGAGTCAAAGTCTATGCTAGTAACGGACTTATGAAGGCCGGAGCCTGGGGTGCTTGCTGGAAAGAGATGGAGCGTGTAGATGCCGAACTGGAACCCATAGTTGAGCTCGACGTGCAAGAGGAGCTGGTCCGCCTCGCCGCAACTCAACAGGAGCGCGAGTTTACGCATCACGAGGAGGCGGAAATTGCCAAAGAGGTTGCACAGCAGCTGGAAGAAGAACACCAGAAGGAACAAGCCGATTTTATTAATTCCCGCACCCACACCCACGTCGATGATCCGCTCCAACCGGACCAGGAGCCTATCCGATCGCCTATATCCGAGGAAGAGCGTCGTTGGCGGGATGAGGAACGGCTTCGCGAGATCTACGGAGAGTCACCGCCTCCGCCTTCTCCGCGGCAGCCCCCATCTAGGGAGCCGTCAGTTCATCCGCACCAAGACTCGTACGTGCCGCCGTCATCTCCGTCTTCACCTCCGCCCCGACAGTCATCTCCCGAGAAGACCTACGAGCAGGAGTCTCCCAAACGCACATACCAAAACGCTTCACTCCCGGAACTACTACTACAATCCGTGCGGGTTCTGATGCAGGACCGCAAAAACATCGTCATATTCGCTCTTAGCATATTCGTTCTCATGCTTGCTCTGCGTAATACGCCTACTCCCAATGAGCCCATATACGAGCCCGTTATTCATAGGATGAGAGACGTCCCTACCGTACGCCGTGCCCAAGTCGTCGAGGCTCCCCAGGCTCCTCCCGTTCAGGTAAATGCTCCATCGGCAGAGCCTTTCGTGGTGGCATCTAGCTGCGGTCAGCCTACGGACGTAACGCCTCAATATTATACCCTGTCGGCCGAACCTATCGCAGCCACATCGGATTTCGAAGAAGCCCCAAGAGAAGTTCACGAGCAGCACTCGCCTGTTGACACGCCTGGAGAAAGTGCACCAGAAACTGATCAGCGCTCCTCGCCTGAGGAAATTGCGCCCCAGCCTGAATCTTTGGCTCCAGAAGAGCCAGAAGAGCCGCATGTAGTGCCGTCTCAGCAGCATCTAGAGGAGCCCGACTCCACGCTTGCCGAGCCCGATTACGAAAAATCTCCCGGGGCTGAATTACAGCAGGATACACCCGAGAGCGAGTTGAACGAGGCTACACTAAGCCACGAGGAGCCTGTAGACTCTTTGTCGCATCCCATCATCGACCACGAGAGCTCCATCGCTACTAGTTGTTCCACTGTGTACGAGCCGTGCAACACAGTCGCGGCCTCGGAATGCGAGCCCCAAAGCCCCACCGCCTCTCAGTCGGAGGAAACTGAGACCGAAGTCGTCACGGAGAAGAAAGTTGTCAGAGTTGTTCATACAGTTACGCAAACAGAGGTAGAGACTGCCACCGAAACGGTCAAGGTCACCGCCGCCGAAGCCGAAGCCACGAAGCAATGCGCACCACTACTGGCTGCGGAAGAGCTTACCGAGCTTTTCGCCGAAGAATCAGTCCCATCCGCATCGCCAGAGGCCGAAAGCCTAACCGATGCTAAGAGTACGGAGGGAGAAGTCCCTCAATAGTGTAGATGTGATGTGGAAGCTTACGCCGGGTATGATTGGGATTCTTCATTTTCAACGGATACACATACATGTACGTAATGTAAACAGGGCGGATGATGGTGACGCTTTCTTTTTCACTCTTTTCCATAATACCGAGTTTTTGATCATTGTTTTGCGCGGTGGGACGGATATGGCCTGCCAATCAAGATTGTAATAGATCGACGATACCAATATAGCGTCCATGATTGGGAATGTGTCTTTGAGTTCACTCTTGTGATATGAATATAGATAATAATTCATTTCGACCCAGCCGTTTAATCCTAGCTAATTTTCTAGCATCGCCCTGTAGCATAATAGTATCATCCCGTGTGATTTGTGCTAGACTGTATTCGTTAGTAGATAGTTGGTCACCCAGAGAGCACACAACACAGCATAGAACGATGTTAATCAACGAATACCTCGGGATAGCTAAAATCATGTAGATGGGAGCTCAGTCATTAGGTCTGGTTATGATAAAACCACAATTCCGATTTCAAGCTTAAAAATTGATTGCCATATTATATTTATTAATATCTAGGGTACCAAATTGTAGAGCTCATTATTATCTGTCAAAATCGAATCGTCTCGAGCTTGTCCAAAAACCTAAGTTTTTCAATGCACCAATCCAAGATCGATCCTCTTCTTGACTTCTCGCCAATAGCTAACCCGCTTCCTCTCTCTAAACGTCTTGCCCCATTTAATCATCACCAAGTAGACGGAGCATATGCCTAAACCTACGAAAGCGACGCTGATGAAGCAATTCTGATATCCCAAGTTTTCTAGCCAGGGGGTGATGCCGTAGCCGATGGCGAAGCTCATGGTATTGCGGATGATAATACACGTGGTTAGCGCATCGCCCGATATGTCTCGATACGTGTCGATCAGGTACGAGACGCTGAGGGTGACGCCCATGGTGTTGGCGAACGCGGTGGTGCCCATGGCGAAGACGAGGCCGAACCAGTGCACCTCGTGCGCGGCGCCGACCCCCCACAGGATCAGCGACGCGGGGATGACGAGCGTCGAGACGGTGAAGAGCCACAGCCTGTGCTCCGGCTCCGAGACGCCGCTGTTCTTGCGGGCGAGGCGGATGATGAACCGGTCCGAGAACACGCCGGTGAAGGCCGACGCCGCGGCGACGCCTATCACGCAGGAGATGTAGCTCAGGCCGACGAGGGAAGGGCCGAAGTTGTACGGAGGGGCGCCCAGGATGATGGAGGCGGTGGCGTTGAGGATGTTGAAGTAGATGAGATACGTCCCGTAGCTGAAGCCCGAGTAGAACACGCACGGCCACGAGAGGAGCTTCAGAGACTGCCATGCCCGGTAGTGCATCATGAACGGCCGCGGCCTGTCCAGGATGGTCATTTTCTGTAAAAACGTCTTGGTCGAGACCGCCGGCGGGGGCTCCGGAGAGGAGAGCCGCTCGGCGGGATCGGTCGTGTCGGCGGAGGCCTCCTTGTTCTTTTCCGAGTCCGGACCCGTCTCGATTACGCGGTCGCCGGTCTCGGCGACGATACCCACCGTGCGGCGATCGTAGTTGGTCTCCTCCATGAACAGAAATAAGAAGATCCAGGTCGCGGCGCAGAATATGGCCTGGAAGTAAAACACCCACCGGTAGCCCACGCCGTCGTTGATGAAGCCGCAGATGACGGGGGCGAAGAAGTTGCTCCCGGCCAGCGTGAAGGCGTACCAGCCCATGTACGTGGCCCGCTCGTGGGCGAAGAACAGGTCCGCGATCGAGGTCTCGGGCAGCGCCTCGATGGGCGCCGCGAAGAAGCCGGTCAGGACGCGGTTGGCGATCCACTGGCTGTTGCCCCGCGCGTAGGGGCCCCAGACCGTGACGGCCACGAGGGCGAGAAGCGAGGCCAGGTAGGTCAGGCGCTTGCCGTACTGGAGGGCGAAGGGCTGCCAGAAGAGGAGGCCCCAGCCGAGCAGGAGGAACATGTAGCCGGTGCCGGCGTTCAGGTCGCCCTCCGTCACGGCGAGGGCGTCGGAGAGCGGGACGAGCACGGAGTAGACGACCGACAGGGCCATGCCGTTGAACCAGGTGTAGAGGAGGGCGCAGGTCAGGGCCATGTACTTCCGCCTGGGGGTCCAGTTCAGCGGGTCGTCGGGGTCGGCCGAGGGGGTCGGCACGAGCACGATGTCCCTCTGGTCTTTGGCGTGTCGCGTCGCCATCGTGTGCTCCAGGTCGACCAGGTGGACGGTCCCGGGCACCAGCGACTCGTCGATGTCGCCATGGTTTGATGCTACTGGCGGTGCCATTTTGATCTCATAACGACTAACCTACGTCTTTTAACTAGTCTGATATACCGTCTCGACAGTGTTGCTGGACTATAGACAAGAACTTTGCTGGAGACTCTTCTAAAAAAGGAGAGGGATAAAAGAAAAAAAAAGTTAAATGCGGTTTTCCGTGTCATGATTCGTCCCCCCGCACGCATACCTATTTCTTACCGAATACACACCGAACCAGAACGTGGGATTTCCCATTGTCCTGGGCGAGCCATTCATGTCTCGGGAATTGTAAGACAAGGAATAGGTAAGGAAGGGGGGAAAAAAACACGGTTATCTGAACCCCTGTGCGATCTGCAGCGAGGCGTTGCAGCCAGCCGTTAGATATCTCCGAAGAGATAAGGACAATCTTAACGATGTCACCATGTCGTTGTAGAACGTACCCGCGACGTAGATAAGGTGCCGAATAAAATTGTTAGCCGGTCCGTCGAATGGCTTGCCGGTATCGATAGGTGAGACGACACTTCTTTTCGTCGGGTTATTTTGGCTACGAGCTGACAGTACGTTGGAGCCGATAGGTCTCATTATAGGTACCTAAGACAAAATATTCAAGTAGCATTCTTTAAATTCAAGGCTCTCACGGTTCTATCGCTGTAATCGTATTATCACATCGGACCAACTCGGCGCGGATCCCCTCTTCCTACTCCCCCTGCTCCTCAATCATATCCTCAAAAGATCGGTAGCCAATATTTCTCTCCTTGCAACTAGTACAGATAATAACCGTCTTCTCCGCAGCTTCGAGAAGGAAATTCTTCACGGCTAGAACGTCACCAGCATAGGACCAGACATTCAGTAATCCGTTGTGAGGTCCGGACTGCGCGCCGAGTCTCGACTTTAGGAAGGCGACCTGATGTCTGTTGCCGTTAGACGAGCAGCTCGGAGTTTGGTGTCCCAGGGAACAGACTCTAAACTCTTCCAGATTGAGGGATTCCGACATCTCTCGAAAGATGGAAGTCCAAGCGTTGGGGCTTCGAGGATTGTTGTCAAGCTCATCATCATCCCGGGCAACTGACACCACCACAACATCCAAATGCATGTGTCGTAGAGATCCCGCCAAGTTTAGCAGAGCCTTGGATATAGATGCGGTTGGCGCAGTCATATTTCCAAGCCCCAGTTCGCGAAGGGCTCCAAGTCTTTGAGTCGGCGTTATATCGTTAGGATTTGCGTGCAAAGGGCCGTGCAGGCGTGAGCCCAACACCTGTTTCCCGCTGGACAAGTCTGCCAAGCAAGCAAGCCACCCTATTATCCCGTCTTCTAAGAAGCTCTGGCCCTTGGATCTTACTCGAAGGATGACGAGGTTGGGCGTGTGCTCGAGAAGCGAAAATAGGTGATGGTGCTGCCAGTGTAGAAACCCCAGAGAGCCGTTTACGAGGCTGCCGACTGCGCTATGGGTAAAGCTGACAGAAAGGTCGAGTGAATGCAGGGCCTGCAACGCGGGTCTAAAAGATTCGACGTAGGATTTTGGGAGCAAGAAGGCCGAGCTGGAGAGACCCATGTTCTGCTTCTGCATGTTGACAGTGACGGCCCTCAACTGCTTGCCAGTCCTCGCTGCAGCTAGCAGAGCCGCCGAGAAGACGACGTCGGCGAACCTGTCTTGCGAGTGAAGACGAGCCTCGTCCCCAAGAAGGTCGATCCCCGTCTGACGGTACGCGGCAGCGGTACCATAGCTTACGAGCAGTTCGCGCGACCCGGGACGACTAGATTTTCTTGTCTCGCTAGCATCCTGCAAGCTAATCTCAACCACGTTGGGCAATTTATCCAGTGCCTCGCCAAGCAGCAGTTGCACCTGTCCACTGCTGACCAGCCAATTTTGTTCTCCTGCAAATTCTTCCAGTTTATGCGGCTCGACTCCCCTCTTTACATGAGGGCGGTTACGATGCCCGTCTCGAAGCCCGGCGCCCTGTAAGGCATCGCTGCTCAGTAGTCGATCGAGCCCGATAGTGAGCTTCGACAAGCATTTTGACAGGTGGGCATGCCTTGATATGTTAAGAAGGCATCGTAGGCTATCTACGGCACGTACGTATCCGTTAGCGAAAGAGAGGGTGGAAGGGATACTCAGGAGGCTATAAAGAAAGCGAGATGACCTAGGCGAACAATCTAGGTATCAAATAGCATATAAGGAGGTATACATACTACAGTCTAGTCAGCATGTGTGCTGAGCACGTCTTTTAGCCAACCGAATAGGATTCCATGACTACATACCACTCGGTTACCATAAAACGTCTATTCGAAAAGAACTCTTCCGAAAAGCTCGCAAATAAGAAGGTTTCGACACGGCGACAGGTCAAGCGCAGCCTAAACAAGTCGTCCGGAGAGATATATGATGCCGTATGCACGAGCAGCTCGCAAGGAAGCCACAAAAGCGGAGATGCGTATATTTTGGGTGTAACGTGCGTATTATGTGTATCACCCATGTCTGTGGGCACCCCGGATCGTTCCAGCTTGTCGGAATATGCAGCCTCGATGCGATCTGCCATGCCTGGGATGGGAGCAAGTATCGGTATATGGAGAATTCGAGGGAAGAAAAGATAGGAGATTCAGAACAAGGACACGGTAGTACAACAATGGCAAATACCAAGCTGATGGAGAATTTATACGTTAGATGTTTCCCCTTCTCTTTTACCACCTCCCTACCGAGCCCCAGTCTTTGGTGTTGGTTGAAATTTAGCCACTTTTTTTGCGCAGCTGTGCATTTTAAAAGGCCAGCTAAGGTCCCAGCTCTAAGGAGTTAGGTGGTAGATGTTGGTTCCAAGTCCATTCACTTCTTTAGGATGCTATATATGCAACCAATGCTTCGCCATTGCTACCGAGTACTAAAACCCGGTGAGTAAAACGCAAGGCAGACGTCGCCCCTAATTATAAGCGGACGTAGTGCAACATTCATTTATTCGAGTCAACTCGTACGTTGCCTTGGGGGCTGTTGAATTCCCCTATTCTAGCCTGCAGCCAAACATATAACATACCGTACGTATATTTGATGTTACTCCTGAGTCCTAACTGTGCCAGTGACACCTACCAAAGGTACCCAATCCCACTTACTATACACGTGTATCAAGGGCAACGAAGCCTGACAGCAACTTTTAGCCATACAATCAGGATTTCCGGGCCGGGTTGCTTCGTAACTATTGGATCTATATACGTGGATCGATGGTATTATATGTGTACTAGTAAGGTACATGTGATTTCGTCCTGACAAAGCTGAGACAGCCTGCCGTTATTTCCTTGCAGCTTTTCACAGATGGTACCATGCCATTTAAAGGCACAATTAAGGCCAACCTCTAGAAAAGAGCTGCCCCTGATTGGTCACCAGGAGATGCAGTGCGAACCAACATTGACAACCGGAACGGGGCTTGACAGGTTAAGACAGGTCACACAGGCGAGTCAATCCAACCCAAGCAGGTCCAATGTACGACCTTATAAAGCCAGCGGTAAATTTGGCTAAACTCATACTTACCTACCTCCTATTTGCCTACCCAGGTATACAATTCTGATATTTATAGTATACTTAGGTACCTAGGACTTAGTAATAGGGGGCGTTGATATAACCCGGTCTACTACCTCTAGTGCCTGCTTACCCGCATGAGGTTAGTTACATCTGTAAAAGTATTGACGTCATATCTTTTTTTCACCTCCACTTACCAACAACCTGCATTAGAGCATTAGATATATATGTATCTTCATCGCCTAGTCCTACATGTACTTCACATGTCCATTCAGGTACATAGGCGTAGGTAGCTTGATGGATTAGTACGCAGCATCCAGCCCTCAAGCATGCTACATGCCTCTACCAGGAACAAGTACATAGTACAATGCGTCCGAGATACATCATGACAAGCGTGCATAGCGTATGGGCCTGCATGTTACCAAGAACCAGGCTTTCCTACTTTTCGGCCCATTCCGAATCGACATGGTGTGACAGATCATATCAATATACGCCTTATAGCTCAGCCTGATATTACTATTCCGTCACTTGTTACCCGCTTAGCTAATGATGGCCGTAGCCGTGATCGCGGCGGCATCTTGTCCTCGTTTTCTTATCTTGTCGTAACTAGCGTCCTCTTTCGTACATTTTTGCAAATTTCGACGATTTCTCTCGCCGATATAGCAATCACCATGGCGGACGAGCAAAAGCCTACCCCGGAAAATACCACCATGCTCCAGGGCTTCGAGTGGTATGTTCCTGCCGATCAGAAGCACTGGGTCCGGCTAGAGAAGCAAGTCTCTCAGCTGAAGGCCTGGGGAGTGGATAACATCTGGATCCCTCCAGCGTCAGTACCTCTCCGTTCCGTCGCGATCAGATCGCGCACGCCCTTCCATCTAATACTTCGGGGTACAGCTGTAAAGCCTCGTCTAGCCAAGGAAACGGCTACGACATCTATGACCTGTACGACCTAGGCGAGTTCGATCAGAAGGGGTCGGTAGCGACCAAATGGGGTACCAAAGACGAGCTGATAAAGCTATGCGAAACGGCTAGCAACAATTCCGTCGGGCTCTATTTCGACGCCGTGTTGAACCACAAGTTCGCCGCCGACCGTAAGGAAAAGTGCCAGGCTATAGAAGTCGACCCTGACGACCGCAACGAGGAGGTCAGCGACCAGTACGAGATCGAAGCTTGGGTCGGCTTTGATTTCCCCGGGCGCCGTGGCAAGTACAGCGCAATGAAATACCATTGGTACCACTTCAGCGGCGTCGATTACAACGCCAAAAACGACAAGACGGCCATCTACAAGATCGTGGGCGACAAGTCGCAGGGCTGGGCCGAGGACGGCGACGTGGACAGCGAAAAAGGCAATTAGTACTTATATCTACCCTTCGGTCAAGCGAAAACCTAGCTGATACAAGTAAATAGCGATTTTCTCATGGGTTCGGACCTGGATTACTCGCATCCCGAGGTGGAAGAGGACGTTCTCGCGTGGGGCAAGTGGCTGGCGCAAAACGTCCCTCTCAAGGGTATCCGGTTCGACGCCATTAAGCACTACAGCGAGGATTTCCTCCGTAAATTCATCACCATGCTCGACGAAAACTATGGCCACGGCTGGTTCTTCGTTGGCGAGTTTTGGAAGGACAGCCTTCAGGACATGACTAGATATCTCGACCGGATGGGCAGGAAGTTCTCCCTTTTCGATGCGCCGCTGGTGTACAACTTTAGCCAGATCAGCAAGGCTTCCGGTGCCGATCTTCGCAAAGTGTTTGACGAAACCCTAGTGTCGGTCATGCCGGTGAACGCCGTGGTAAGTTATGCTTGTGCGCTTCGTGTTTGCGGTATTGCTGACGGTCATGACTAGACTCTGGTAATGAATCACGACACCCAACCTTACCAGGCGCTCGAGGCTCCCGTTGAGGGTTGGTTCAAACCTCTAGCCCACGCTTTGATACTCCTACGCAGCGAAGGTTATCCTTGCCTCTGGTACGGAGATCTGTACGGCATCAAGGGGGAGCACCCGTTCCCGCCATCTTGCGGGGGTAGTCTACCCAAATTGACTCTAGCTCGCAAGCTTTACGCGTATGGAGAACAAGCCGACTATTTCGACTACGCGACGTGCATAGGATGGGTGCGGTACGGCACATGGGATAGAACGTATGGTAGCGCCGTCGTCATGAGCAATGCCGGCCCTGGGGAGAAGCGCATGCATGTTGGCGAGATGCACGCCGGCGAGGTATGGACGGACGTCCTTGGCTGGAGCGACCGTCAAGTCACGATTGATCAAGACGGATTCGGCATCTTCGTATGTGGCCAGACGAGCGTCAGCGTGTTCGTAAATCAGGATGCTGATGGAAGGGACAAGTTTACCGAGAAGTTGTAAGTGACACCCGGAATACGACCGGGATGAGAACAATCACCTTCAGACACCTGCTGACACTTTTAGCGACGATAATATCTACGAGGAATAGGCTATTCCAAGCCAAGCTCAGGCTGAGCCATACCCAGTCCGACAACAGTCCGACCGACACCCAGTACCTACCAGTATACGTACCTACTAGATTATAACAGAGCATCAGTCTTCCCTATCACAACACTCATCCAAGCAACATGTCTTTCCCGACAGGCGCCACAGGTGCAATTCGAGCATGGCTTTCTTTCGTGAGGCAGCGCGCCAATTTGTAGCTAGGGATGGAGCTCTTTTCTCTTCCACTTCTTCTTCTCCTCGTACATGTCTTGTGTGTAGCTGGAAGGATGAACAAATACAGTACCTAGGTAGATTATGATTCTCTTACCTCAATATATATCTTGCTAGCCATGGCGATTAGAGACCCGCTTCAGTCTATGCTGGTGCCTTGGTTGAGCTGTCGAATTTCTTTAATATTAGCTGAATGCCTTCTTGTCGCGGATACCACCGCTAAAAGTATTAACGATGCATCGTTCTGTATGCTGATGCCTATTTCTTATTTCTAGACCCTGCCTAGAGGTTAGTAGATACCGTGAGTACGTTGCCACGCGCTTGGGCCGTTGGGAATATTTTTACTCGACGGATGAAACCAAACTAGCCTCTTCGCCCTTCATATCTAACCCCTTTTCCGTTTACTGGATGAATGAAAGCTGTTATAATAATTTTCCGTATCCTCCATTGCCTCACCGGTCTGACCTCCGATAGCACTTAGCTTTGAGGTGCGTTTGGGGTCTGTTCGTCATCTACCACACGACAGGATCGTCTCGAGGCCTAAGCTCAACCGCCTACCTGCTTACCCAACTGGCGTCGTCTTTCACCGATTTGATTCCTGTGTTCATTTGTCAACCAGTAAGAGAGCTCATCACGGCTGGAGTTCATCACCCAAACCTCCTCTTCGTACTTTTAATGTGTTCATTGAGTAGACGACAAGGACAATAGGAGGGTTAGCCCCTAGAATTTGCCCTCGGTCGCTGCTATTTTTCATATACGTACCCTGTGATCGATCTGTCCGTTCTCCGAGGGCTCCTTGTATATTTCTCAACCCGCCAAACGTCAACGCACGCTTCCTTGCCTTAAATGCAAGATATATATAGGGGCTGAGGCCCATCAGCCAGGGCCGCCATTAACGTATGTATATCCATATCCCTTTCCCTGACATTTGCGCCGTCTATGATGTCCGCCCATCCCATTTGTGTCTATAGGGTCAAAGAAACATGCGATGCCATGCGATTCCATTCCATTCCGTTTCCGTTTCATTTCATTTCATCTCAAGTATCGCACCGGGAATCCTCAAGTCAACTGCCGGGATCTGGATACGACTGCATCATGTCCGCGTACGGCGCGGAAGCGCAATCGGGGCAAACGCGTTCCTGGGTGCAACGGTTGTGCTTGTCGCAGTGCCATTCGGAGCTAGGTTTGCAGACGCGGCACTCCTGGCAGTGGTACCACGAGTCGGCAGGCACCCAACCACCTCTGCAAAAGCTATACCAGTATCCGTAGAAATCGTTCTGGTTACAGTTGCCTAGCCCGCCACGGAGCAGCTCGAACTCGAGGCGCTCGCGTTCTTCTTTCGCCTTCTTGCGTTTTCCGACCCGTGCTTTCTTCCAGCTGTCCTCCCATTTCTTGAAGGGCTCCGTGTATTCGCGGATGGTCGCCCACGATTTATCGTCATAGAGCATTATGTCTATCATTAAGTCCATCTCCAGTTCCTCGATAGAGGGCTGGTTACAGAGCCAGGTGGCAAAGCAGGCATTGGCACCGCAGGGCTTAGGAAATGTAGATTTCGGGCCGAAGAACTGCGTCAAGTCGGCGAAGACGTTACCGCACGCGTCACCGCACGAACAAGATGCGGTACAGCCTAGCCCGTACTTGCTACACACGCAGGATTTGCAAGGTTTTTTATTACCACGGCCCGTCTTGCACGAGCATCTATTATTCTCTTGCCCACCTTTACAGGAAGACTCGACCGACGGTGTAGGCATAGACGTGGGTGCGGACGTTCTCGGCGGTTCGGGATTTATGTAGACCTGTGGAAAGAGCAGATGTTAGTATTTTGCTTCGCTTTTATCGGTTTCTATAACGGACCTCTGTTGACTCGTCCGCCGTCTCACCCTGCGCATCCTCTTCCTCGTCGTCCTCTCGCAGCTCATCCTCCGGCGTGTGTCGATTCCCGTTCTGGGGTGCCGGAGTAGGTAGGTGGACCGGGCTCGGTATAGGGGCAGGGCTAGATAGAGGGGCCGGACTGAAGTGGGAGTTCAATACGGAAGCGTCTGGATAGGAGTTGGTATTGGCATGATAGGGCGCGGCATGTGCGGTAGGTTGAGGGTTATACGACTCTGCATATTCTGCCAAAACATGCTGGTGCTGGTGTTGGATGGTAGACGTAGCAGGGTTGGGGCGCGGTTGCTGGTGGAAGTTTGTATTGTGGTACGCCATATGCCCGTTCGAGGGAGATTGAGCGGCGTACTGTGTGGCGAAGCTATTGGCTTGCTGTTGGGGGCTATATGGGCCGGTGCCGTAGCCGGCCGCGGAGGTGTGGTACGGTCCGCCATATCCGCCGGTCGGGGTGGTCACCGCACCAGGAGAGTAGGGATTGTAGTTGACAGTCTGACGGGCGGTAGGCTGGAGGGAGTAGCCTCCATTCTCGTACCCCGGAGACGGATACAGGCTGAGGCCCTGGCTGATGTGGGAGTGTCGGAGAGAGGGAGGTACGGTCTGCGGGGTGCCATTCGCAGACTCACGCGATGTGTTAGATCGCTGTCGCTTGGCCGGTGGGTACGACATTGCATCTTTGCCTTGACCTTTCCCTCTTTTTTCAAAGACTCGTCCTCCTCTGGTACGGTTAGGCCCGGGGGAGAACGGAGAGGGAGAAGGAAAGGAAGCAGGACGAGATAGCGTGAGGGTGTAGCCCCCGGTGGCGTAGAATGCGTATTATGGGATGAAGCAAGTAGCTTGGGACGAGTTTTTCGGTGTCTATACGTACTGATTTGAAAAGCGAGGGAAAAGTTTGAAAAGTTAAGGCCTTTTCCCTTGGTTTTCCTTGGTAAATTTGTCGGTAGTTGAGGTTATTCGGTCGGTTATTCCTAAATTTGTCCAGGATTTGTCCAGGGTTCAGGCCAGAAATTCTTGACGTTTAGATCGGCCAAATTCCGCGTCTTTGCTGTGGCGCATGGGGGACCGGGGGAGATACGCGTTTTTGATAGTGTAATCAGTACCTTGCGGGGCCGAAGGATACCTCGCTGCCCCCTAACGTAATTCCGTGCTAGTGTGGCTAGGTGGGAATAGCGCACCATCGGTGGCGTTCAGGGGTTCTCTCTCGCCCCGCCAGGTGCCAGAGTGCTTTGACAGAATTCTCACATGTTGTCAAGCTTCAGATATGAAAAGTCCACCTTGGAAATTAGGGAGGTATATACACGATTAATTACATAATTACATAATTACATACCTTACTCAATTTAATTCAATTTATCATGACTTACCTAGAGGAATCTTCATTTTGTAGACGTGTACGTGTAGAGTTGGCATGTCAAGGTAACCCCTATCAAAGAATCGCTTGAGCACAAAGCAAAGACGAAGGCAAACCCAGCTCTACATTTGTGACGCAGCAATAAAAATAGAGCATGATCATCTCTCACACTCTGGTTCCTTAAAGGCCAATCATCACAAGTGTTTGCAAATGATACTTGGGCTTTTCAATAAGATGGCAACTCAGCCTTAACTCATGGTACGCAGGGATACCTGAGCCAGATACTCTACAGGATTCATCCACAGGATTCATAGAAAGTGTCTGCGGTATAGTTCATAGACATAGTTCATAGACAAGATGGCTCATTGAATCATTCATGTATCCATGGTTAGGTATCTCATATATGTCAGCCTGAGGTGCCTTGTGTCGACCCCTAGATTGACAATATTGAATTATCTGGTGTTGCACTATCCTCTTGCCTTATTTGTTACCAATATGAACCACTGTTCTGAGATGACTGGGTAGGTAGGCACCCAAGCAACATAGCTAGGTGAACACTAGACCTCGAGATGAGCCTCGTCAGGTAATCGTAGAATGCATGTGTTTCTCAAAGCTACCAGGAGGTAGGCTTCACACCACACATTACCCAACCTTCCCCTTAATCTACGAGAAACGCTGGAACTATGAGTGTGAAGCATCCATTTGAGGAAAGCTGGACAATCATATATAAAGGATGAACAATGCCACCGAAATTTAAACAGGTCCTTGTTGAGTCCACGCTTATTATCACGATTCGAAACAAAGCATCGTGTTATTATCAGTGAAAAAACAATGTCATTCAATGAACCCATTTGGAATCATTGTCGTTGATTGATGAAGAGGCGAGGCTATAAATAAAGCTCGGATAGCCACATCGAGGAATAATATTTTCACTGCATCAGATTCCCTTGCTCCTCAAGTATTATTAGCGTTGGTAAACTCTTGCATCCTCTACTAAGCCAGCAGATATCTCTCTTGAACACGACCACCGACATCCTCCAAATACGAGCCAAAATGTGTACCTCCGAATCGTGGGAGTATAAAAGATGCAAGCAAGCGTCTTCGAACACCCGTCATAAGAAGGTTAACGCCAAATACTGCCTCAAGTATAAGGCCGGCTTCTATGCCAATAGTTACCACCCCATGCGCGTCGTCAACTGCATTTCGGACGAGTCGGGCTTCATGAAGTACCGCGAAATCGATGAGACTTGCCCTGTCTGCTACCCGGAAGAGGCCCAAGCGGAAGAGGAGCAGAAGAAGCAAGAAGAAGAGGAGCGGAAGAAACAAGAAGAAGAGAAGCGAGCAGCTGAGGAAATCGAGAGGCCCGAGTATGCGACGCCAGACGTATCTGAGTGTTTTTATCCGTTTAGTAACTTGAAGTCGTAGGCAATCTTTCGTGGTGGACATGACGAGTCTAGGGGAGGCAAGTAAATGGTATCCATACCCTATGTAGATGTTATTCAGACACAAACCAAGTGATCGTAATTATCAAAAGGGTAGTAAATAGAGAAATATTCAAATAACCTGATTGTCTTGAAATGATGCTCCATGCGTGTCAAAGGCTATTGTTTTGATTGCCAAAGACATCAAAGGGTCACCATTTCGTTTTCAACAATATCTCAATGTACCCTAAAGGTAAGATGATGAATTTTCATGGTTTAATAAAAACTGGTAACATTAAAAGATGGAATCCCTTTGCGCCAAACTCCAGTCGCTCATGTGTTCCAAGGAAATCATTGATACCAGATCAGTAAATCAGCTGGTCGTCATAAGCTCGCACGCTTTCCAAGTACGACTTGACATCGCTCCAATCTCGGCACACTATCAACTAATCAGCATCTCTCTCGACTTGTCACTTAGGTATATGCGAAGGCTTACCATGTTTGGAATCCCAACCATCGGAGCCTCCATTATGGTCGGGGAATGTCGTCTCGAGACCTTCTAAAGCCATGTCGGCACTGCACATTATCGCCTGTCTCATGTAGTCGAAGCAGTGGATCATATGCCAATGGTGATCGTCCGGTATCTCATGGCCAGACGTAAGACCCGAGTAGGTCTGGACGAGAGCGAACTGTAGTCATTGTTAGCTCGATGCTTGGCTCTACACCGTGGATGAATAAGTGGATCGTCTTACAAGGCAATGAAGCTGGTGCGTTGCCGATGTCGTGAAGACAGTCTTCTCCGGCCACATGATGGGTGTAGGGAGGTCGTGATACTTGTGCGTATCATTTACCCACACGAACCCCATTCCCTCTGTTCAATAGTTAGTACCTTTATGCTCAATCTAAGCTGAGATCCACGAAAACCTACTGGGCATCAGGTCGTTCCACTTTCCCATTACCTCATCCGTAAAGAAGTCGGCTGTATTATTCGGTGCGTACGACATATCTGGGTGGAACGTTTTGATGCTCTGAGAAACTAGACTGTTCGTTAGCGTCATGATATAACATCGTTCATGGAATAATAAGCCTACATCTAGGACCGACCCCTGTCATATCTTGGCCAAACTGCCACGGATTGACTTCCTTTTCTTCGGCTGCTGGTTGACGCCATTGGTCTCGTACCAACAGTGCCAGGATGATTACTAGTAGAATAGTGTCGATGAACCATCTTGTCGACTTGATGGCGGCGACGAATCTATTTCTTCTCGTCCTTGTAGTCGGTCTGTTTAGTTCTACATCGTGCCATTGCTTCTCGTCGCCCATCAGCGAATCCTCGACCTCGGTGCTGGATCTCGAGTCGTCGCGGTCATCGACGTGCTGCAGGTTGGCGTACTTGGCATTTTGGGACTCCATCGTGATCTACACAGGGGAGTTGGACAAGAGACTGGGCGTTAAAGTAAAAAAAATGATGTGAGAATAGGAAGTTGAAAATCATGGTGATCAGGGCGAGGGCTCCATTTATGAGACTGCAAATAATTGACAACAGGAATTCCCTGACATGTTCTTTACGATGCGAAGTGCTAACTGTGACCGTAGTTGTTTCGACTCGAGTCTGAGACGGCTCCTTTGGGCCATCGCCGACAGGGGTTCATTCTAGCGCCCTTCATAGGAGACAGAGAGAACAACTGAGTATGTGTTGATCACGATGGTTGGCGTAATTAAAATAAAGATAATTTCACAAATGAGGAATTAACTGCCATTTGTTTTAATGGTATAGAGGTTCTATTTACATCTTTTTAATGTGCCAAGTACATGTGTAATGATGGCTCAGCAAAGGTCATGCTGCATATCTCGACATTCGTTTGCGCAGATCTGGGGAAGCACGTTTCAAGATCCTAGTCTCCGTCACGATGCTACGCCACGTAAAGGGGTCGCTACGATCATATAATACTGCTATTCATTATAGCTAGGTACCTTAGAGACCTACCTTATGTATATATACGAAGTAGTGGCTTAATAATTATCCTATAATCATATACCGTGGCGGAGGGAACTGCCGTGATGGTACGGTACGAGTTTAAATCTTGCCTGTGTACTTGAACATACGCAGTAGCATTCAGCGAGTCGTTCCCGTTGTGGCTACAGCTCTTGTTGGTGTACTAGCAGAGGAACTGGTTGCGGGTGGCAATTCCGATGTCGTCACGGTCTCTTCCGCGCGCCCGGCTTCTCCATCCCTCTCAAGCCCGTTCTCGACCGGCCATCGGAGGTAACCCTTCGTATCTGCCTCCTGTATGCTCTCGGTGAAGATGTGCCCCATCAAGCCGTAGCCGAAATCCGTTGGATGAGTGCCGTCTGGTCCGATATCCGCAGGTTGCGGTCGGTCGGGGAAACCTCCACTGGGATGCATCTCGGCTAACAGGACGGGCTTCGAGTCATACTTCTTGATGAGTTCCCGATACTGCTGATTGACATCTAGAATCTTGGGTTCGCAATCGGGAACGGTGTTGGTTAGACATGTGCTGAATATCACGGTAGACAGGTTTGAGGCTGCCAACAGGTAGTCAATGAAGGCTTCCATGTGTTGGCCCGCCTTGTCGACGTCTCGATTTTGGAGGACGTTGTTCGATCCCACCTGGATTAAGAACACGTTCGGTTGTAATTGCGGTACGATGTGCGTGGCGTGCTCATGGATCTGATCGACGCGATTGCCGCCGTAGGCTTCCAGGTCGTTGTCGAGCATATCGCCGAATCGCTGAGAACCGACCATGTTGACAGGGACGCCGAGAGCAACCAGTTCGTCACGCATAGTCTTGCGAAATCCAACGTCGCCGGTCGAAAATTCGCCTCGGACTAGCGATGCGCCTAAAGACATGATTCGCAGCGGCGTGCCGTCCGCTATACTACTCGAATTCGCTGGTTTCCAATTGCCAGGTGCTGTCGTGATGCCGTCGGTCGTAGTGTTGGTATCGCTCAATTGCTCGTTTGACGGCTCGCTCGATTGCGGGGCATCGTCGTTGTCACCGTCGCTAGAGCCACCAGCGCTAGGTTGAAGTACGTGAGTTGCACCGAGAGCTAGAAACCAAGATTCTTGTCAGTAACTGCGTCATAATGCCAATACCCGGGCGATAGATCTAACTTACCAATTAGCACGACTGATACGACAACCAAGGAGATCAAGGCGACGATTGCTCTCTTGGTGCGTAGGAAAGAGAAGCGCGACGACCATGGCCGCTTTTCGTCGGCATTCTCCACATTCTCGATGAGAGACATGATGGTTACGGGGTTGTGCCTAGAAGCAGCCTCTTGTAAAAGAATCCATGAAAGATAGGACAGGAAATGCGAAATAAATAGCATTCATTCTCCAAGTGATTGTCATCGCCATCGCCAGAACCTCGACACAGCCCCACGGTTACATTGTTGCGATTGGAGGAATTGGGCTGGGCAACAAAGTCAACGCGTTTGAAAGAGCCGGATTGCCGCTCGCACAAGTACCATTCAGCTCTTGGCGTTCATCGCAAACAGACGCCGATCGGAGGATATACATGTGGAGAATTGATTGCATATTTGGGCGCATGCCTGAGCGATTGATGGTTGATTGATGGCTGATTGATGACTCGGCTTATACTCGCATTTGTCCTTTGTCGAGTGACGAACGGAGAATCCAAGTACCAGCACTGTGGATCTAGGTGAGCTGATGGCAGAGACTATGAGATTCTTCAGCCTTGAAGTAATTGAAGTGAAACATGTAGGAATGAATACCTGCCTAGTAAGTAGAAGACTGTTAAGCATGAAAGAATACAATGGCATTTGCGGTGCGTTACTCACTCTACTGGGTTATAGTTCCTGGTCGGACGATCGTCCAATCAATGCTCTCATAGCCTGTGATATCTGCCTAATTTGGTAATAGGTGTTAGTAGTCTAGGCCGGCCATGGGGTCACCGGCTACAGCAGCATGCACTATTATTTCATCAATATAACCATGACCACAACAAATACGAATTATATATGGTAGGCAAGACTCGGAGTACCCTTTGGACTTGGTAGCCAAATAGTAGCGCCATACATACGGATACGAGGCACTATGGGTTAGTTGGTCTGCTGGACCTAGACGAAGAACACTGCGGCGTAGATTTTAGTATTCTCGCTTTAGATGCGTGGACAAATGCACTTGGTACTACGGTTTCGTCTTATTGTCATCTACGTACCTGAATATAAGTAACGAGGGAATGCCCATAACCTGCGCTGGGAAATTATCTGAGTAGCCTGGAGAGAACGGATGGAAGGAGTCGGAAGGGGTACCATGGCTTATTAGCAGAGAGACGCCTGAAAAAGACCCCATGCCTATGTACGAAATGAAGGACGAATTGTTTAATAGACAGTCATGTGAGTGTGCTCTATGGGCCACATATCAATTGTTCGCGATTAACAGAGTCGAGATCTCCAAAATGGCTGTATTCCTAGACTATCAACGTCATGGTGTTGGGCGTGTGCTGCTGTAGATATCGCCGACAGGCTCAAGCTTCCAGTATTGTACTTCGAGGATACAGGAGCTGGACCGCCGTTTTACAAGAATGTGGGAGGCTTCGAGAGATTAACGAATGTAGGAATAGTTCACAAAGCTGAGGTCACCGGTGGAGGACAGAACGTCGAAGTCCCGCTGATGGTCAGGATGCCAGGCAACGCAAAGGGTTCCAAATTCGATGACTGGTATCTAAAGAATACCTAGAGGCTTATGGCCTGCGGAAATAGATCCTGATCGACAAATTAGCAAGCGCATCAAAGTTTGAGGAGCAGTAGACTTATCCCCAGGATGAGGGGGCTGTCCTTCACCCAGTCAAGAGTGTAGGACAGCCTGGGACTGCCTCCCAAATGGCCTGTCCCTTAAACATATTCCCCAAAAAGAGTTTCCCAGAGACAAGGCTCACCGTGTCGATGCCATTCGTTTCGCAGCGACCAAAGCCGGACAAGCACAAAACTTTGACTCCAACTCTAGATGGGTCCCGGCTCTGTTCTTCTACGAAGAATTATCTCCAACAGATCGCCTTGCAGCATAAGACTCTAGAGCGTACCCCATGCCACCTCCTTCCAAACCCATTCGAGCCATCTTCGACCAAGTCTACCGTTGAAACCGGCGAATCGTATCACAACAACCACGCCGATCCTAATCTCAAGAGGGAAGCTCTTTCTGTTGAACGCACTGCCAACGTGGACTAGTTTTTGATTCCTCCCCATCGAGCTCGCGCGAGCGGTAAAGGGGGGCATTTCCGTACGGCCAAAAGACATCCATAAAAGCCGCACTGTCATCTCTCCTCAGCCTATGCCTGGTAGAGGGAGGGAAATCCATCGACTGCCGCGAGAGCATTCAACGGAAAGCGTTTGGCGTCCTCCATCATCGTGGGATGAGACGCACGAGAGGAGGTTAATGCGCCTGGTCGGACCTCACATGACGTGACACATCGATGGCGGGCGCCGGGACGTGGTACCGGGAGTTGGATAGCGCTGGAAGGTGAAGTGGATGGATCCGGGACGGCTCATGGGAACAAGTCAGGTTTTAGACCGACAGCTGCAGATAGCTAGATTGTGACCAGGAATGAAAAGGGTACCGAGAGTGTATGACATGGCAGTAGAGGTCAAGAGCACATAGGTGAATTTCTGTTGTAACCGCATGACCGTCGCTCACCCAGCTTAAGCGTAGGTGATTCTGGCGAACCGGATCAGCGATAGAATCGATTGAAATAGCCATAGTGCCCCGACTGTGTGTAGCCGATGTCACGCCCTTCCCTCTCCATTTTGGAGGCACAGATACGGCCGAAATAAGCCAGTACCACGTCTAGCCAATAGCAGCAAGCTATCAGGAATACCATGTTTCACCTTATGCAGCCCGACAAACATCACCGGTACGGTAACGAAACGACCAGAGTACAAGTTCCAGCGGCGCAAAGCTGACGAGCGACTCCAGACCAGGAGTTCTTACCCAAAACGACTCATAGCAAAGGCCCTCGCACACCCGAAAGGCGACTGGATTGTCCAACTGCCGCCCTTCCACCCCACGAAGCACCGGTCGGCCAAACCTGCTTTTCAGCAGGGCGAGGCGTCACGGAAGCAACTTGAGACTTAGAAGGCGGACCGTAGACGACTATAAGCGCAAGACTGAGAACCAAGGAGATGCTTAGGGTTAAGTTCCGAAACATCGTTCCCTGGCAGCCGGACCGTTGGCCAGACCTAGCTAGCCACCTTCGCACAACTATCCTCACGCGGCACGCTTGATTTCGAGCAGCGACGTGTTATGCGAGGTTTTTCGGAACCGACCGAGGGGTCGCGAAGACATTCCTTTCGGAAAACGAGAATCGGAGGACTGTGGTGGAGGCGTCGTGCGAGTTATGTAGGAATTCGATCTTGCTCAGCTAAGGAGAAGACGAAGAGCGAAAGAGATCCGACTTGAGGGGGATGCGACGTGACGGAAGATGATCCGATTCGTATCTCGGATTGAATTTCAAGGTAGACTTGTCTCCGGCATAGAAACTAGGAAGTTGGTCATTGGGTGTCTGCTAGAGTACGATGATTGGTGAGAGGATGAAAGTAAATTAGGTGCAAGTCGCGTTGCATTTAGAGACCGCGTCTTGTCAGCTGGCAGAGACTCTGACACCTGGTACTTTATTGCCCCGCTACGCCAAAGATGCCCCGCCACAAGTGCCCCGATAAGTACATGTGCTTAAGCAGCCTGGCAGCTTCAATTAATCGGTACCTTAGGTCTTACAAATTGCCCATCTCATTTCCATCTTCTATCAAGAATCTTCTATCAAGAAACAGCCTGTCTACCACAAGATATAATTCTCTATATACCGCTTGTTACTTAATTTGAACTGGCAATATATCAAGTTCCAATTTCGATTACGATTTTTCAAAGGTGGCCACCAAACTATTCGAAATATTTAACACCAAGTCGAAGAACACCAAGTCGAAGAACTTTGTAAACCATACGTCAACGCCACGATGGGCGATCCAGCCGATACAAGAAAGGAAACCCTCTCATCTGCTATCGAGAAGACTGCAACCAAAGCATTTCAACCTTCGGGTGATGATGCATCTCGCTCGGAAGGCCAGCGGGAGTTGGGATCTCTCTTGTCGAGGTAAGTAGGATAGCGGAGGTACAATTTCATTCTCTAAACTATAGCTGTAGGGCCAACACGATGGCGTTGATGTCTGCTCTAAGCAAGTTAACCCAGCCGGAACGCGTTCCGGTATGGCTTCGAGTTCACTTGATGGACATACTCACCTTGCTTCCTCAGCGTCCAGACGGCGTCCGGGCTACACTGGAGTTTGTCTTTTCCGTTCATCCGTCAGGTACCGTGAAATCGTCTGAGGCCGGGGCACCCCAGAAGCAGGGCGCAAATATCACCATGGAGGCGTTAAGGATGGCCACAAATCTACTGTCTGCCCCGCCCGCCACCATCCCTCCCGAGCAGTGGTTCCCGGGTATCGCGCCGCAGCTTTTAGCCCTTCTCGATGGGAAAGATGGCCCAGACCTCGTGAAAGCTGCTGCGTATGTCATCGGATTTGGCGTGTTAGGGAGAAAGCAGTTTGGAGCACCCGGTATGGCGAACCTGAGTGAAAACCTGTGAAGCATTGCACTGCTGACATGCGTATCTAGGGACGCCCGGTTGGAAAGCGTTTGCCGAACCGATGTTGACCAATATAAATCCTACGTTATCAAGGCAGAGACCGGTACGAGACTCTCTTGCACTTGCCGCCGCCGATCTGGGCGATGTTGTCGACTTACGTAGAGAAACCGTCCTTGTCGGAGCGGACGAGTTGTATACCGCGTTAAAGCGTCTCTCCTCCTTGCTAAATTCACATCCAAACCCGGGTTTAACAAAAAGGCTCCTCGCCCCTTTAGTCTCACCATTATGGACGATAAGTACGTGGCCATCTACGAGCAAAGAGTTTGACGAACGATATCGACGTCCGGCAAATACCCTCCTACAGATCTATCTTAAACTAGCGGGATCACCAGACAAATTTCGTGCACTTCTTGGAAAATTGCTTGACAATGGCAACGTCGGAGCCTCTAATATTAGGTGGATGTACGATCAGCTCAGCGATTCTACTCTTCAGGTGAAACGCATGCAAGGAAGCACGAATGTTGTGGATCTAGATTTGGACCTGGGCCTTTTGGAATCAAAGTCGGATGCTTTTGTTCAACTCCTGCAATCGGTGGGAACCGATCTAGACATTTCTACGCTTTTCCTAAATTTACTCGAGAACTCGCTTGGATCCACGGAGCCCACTCATGAGATCAAAATAAAACCCGAGACCGAACAGCAAACGGACTCGGTAGTACGGATAATCGAGGCGAAGATGCTACAGAAGATGATGGAGAAGCTGCCCGACCAGTTGGTATCGAGCTGGAAGCAAATGCTCGAACTGGTCAGTCAAATATTGAGCGGGGCGCAGACATCCCCAGCAAATGACGATGCCATACCTGTAGCACTCAGCTTGCTGAATCTCGTAGTCGCGGCCCCGGGATTTCAAAGATCCAACGCGCCCTCTGGTACCCTCGCATCTATCGAGAGCTCCCTCGAAAGGATAAGCAAGGCACAGGATACCGGCGTGTCGCAAACGGCTCACAACCTCTCCCTCCTTCTCAAATATCGAGATACGATAGACGATCCCTCCGAACGAACTACAGCACCGACAGACCGCCAAGTGGAAGACCGCAAGACCTACAACCTGGCCATATCCTACATCACGCAGGCAGATTCGCCCCCGCCAGTACGTACAGAAGGCCTCAGCTTGCTGTCAGGTCTGGTACGAGCTAGCAGTCCTATCATCGACGTCCAGGCTACGCTAGTTCTGCTCTCGTCCCTGCTAAACGAGGACGACGATTACATCAACTTGACAGTAGTTAGAATGTTCACGCAGCTAGCGAGCAAGCATCCCCGCTCGACTACCAAGGAAATACTAGAGCACTACGTCGACACCGGCGAGAGAGAAACCACAGATGCCCGTCTACGATTTGGCGAAGCGTTGCTCCAGGTGATCCAGCGCCTAGGTGAAACCTTTTCGGGAGATACGGCAAAACAAGTAGGCGAAGCGCTCCTCTCCATCGCCGGTCGGCGCGGACACCGTCCTAAGACGAAGGCTAGACAAGAGCGCGCCGAGGTGCTCGAGAAGAGGAAGAACAAGGCTGCTAATGACGCCTGGCAGGGCGAGATGCCTGACCTGAGCGAGCTCGACGAGGACCAGACGGAGGAAGAGAAAGCGAGGAACGAAATCATCGCCCAGATCGTGTCTGGCTGGGAGAGTAAGCGCGGCGCCGAAGACACGCGCATGCGCGCTTCCGCCCTATCCATATTTTCGGTCGGTATCGAGACCAACGTTGCCGGACTAGGCGCCACCCTTGTCGAGGCTGCTGTTGACCTGTGTATCAATGTGCTCACCCTCGAGTCGGGCCCGGAGACGGGTATCCTGCGCCGCGCCGCCATCGTCCTAGTCTTGCACTTCGTGCGCGCCCTCGCAGATGCCCGCGAACATGGCAGGCGCCTCGGTTTCGGGCTGCCCGACTCCAGCCGCGAGGATATCACAAGGGTACTCGAGTATGTGGCGCACACGGACAACGACGGGCTTGTGCGGGAGCACGCGAATGACGTTGTGGAGAGCCTGCAGAATTGGCAGCTGAGCGCGCTCGTGCCTCCGGAAGCGCTCCATGGCGGAGACTCGGCGCCGTTGACGAGGTTGGCTGGGTTGGATATTGGGACTCATTCGAAACCGAGTTTGCCTCCGCTAGAACCCGGGGTTAGGCCTAGAATCGAAGAGATAGAGTAGCTGATTAGTAGTTAGGACTAGCCAAATAAGAGCTGCGTCACGATCACTGATCACTAATTTGCAGAAATATCTGCTCAGCTTTCTTTCTGCTCATTTCGAAGATTGACCATGTATAGGAATACTAGAAACGCAGTGAAGATCTAACATGCTCTTCGTCCTCTTCCTCTATCTCCTTTCTCGGGTATAATCACTCTCGACATCTGCCTGACGCATATTTCCACTTAGCACATCATACTTGCTACCAAAGTTCTGTTACTTCGATCTAAACTCCCAGTGCTTTTGTACCCTTCTACTCAGTCCGCTGTTCCTTGGGCCAAAGCAACTCTCTATTCCAGAGACAGCGCAACATTTTCACGAGAACGAGGATCCAGACGACGATAAGCAGGCCAGCCATGACGCAGCCAGCTACGCGGAGCCCATTGCTACCAACCGCGGCGGCCAGAGCTAGCGTAGCTGTAACAAGGGCTGTGTTGGGGAACACGAAAGACCACCAGGTCATCTGGAAGGGCATCTTGCACTCGGGGCGCACGTATTTCCACAGCGAGCCAACCGATACCAGAAAAAACCATATGCTGAGACCCCAAAGCCATAGTCCTATCATAGTTGAGAGCAGCCGGAGGATCACAATGCTGTGTGTCGAACCTTGGAAGCTGTCTGGGATGACGATTTGGGATTGCTGGCCAAGGGAGACTAATGCGCGTTAGTAATGGACGTGAGGCACAAACCAGATCAGTTCTATTTGACGTATCGAATGATCAGGTTTATATAGGCGTTTGAGATCAGGAAAGGGGCCAGGGGTCAATGAACAGGTTGTCCTACCTAGTCCAGCAACCGTGAACCCGCTAGGTCCAATGGAGATGAACTAATAAGATGTCAGTTCCATCTCGGATCCCACAAGAGTTATTGACTGCAGCTTACCACACCCGGCCGTTGCATATCTCTAGGTAATTTTTGAGTCATGAGACGATATATGAACGCCGCACATATCATGAAGCTGATAAGAAAGCCGGTTCCTTGCACGGTGACGGCACACATCGCTATCGCTAGCCTGTTTACCGGCGAATTGGTCGAAGTCGCTTCATCCGCAGCTATGAGACTACTAGCGAAAGGTGCGGTTAAGAGTAATGGATAGGCCGGAAACACCCAGACCGGCGTCATCGTGTGAATGGGAAATATCCTGCAGAAGAAGGCTTGTTAGAGTTTGACGAGCGCCGAAGTCGATTTTCACGATTTTGACAAAGTTGCTTACTGAGTCGACCAGAGAACCAAATACATGCCGGCGCTAGCCACTACGCTGACGATGATATAGATCCAAAACAGCCATTCCATCGTGTGACGAAGCCATGGACCTGTCATAGGGATTCCATATTCGCACGTGTTGATGAGGATAGTTGCTACACTGTCTTCCTGGTCAGTGATATAATACGGCCAATGTATGAGCATGACTTACGATACTACCTAATGAGGGACCATTAGTTTCTCGCCAAAAATGATATATCTGGGAAGCTAAACTTACCACGGCAGGAATAAAAAGAGACTCCATCTGGTCCAAGAACGAACTCATGAAGCTCCCAGGGACCATGACGAATCTCATTGTGATCAGGACGCAGTTCATAAAGAAGAGACACAGGTTGAAAAGGAAGAAGACAAGGCCGATGTACCAGAGCCACTCAGCGCGATAGGGGGTCCATACTAATAATTCGCGGTTAGACACTTGTAATTTATTCGATGCGCTAAGGGTGAGAAGCCGAGGATGAAAACTCACCGGAGTGGAGGACGTTGGCGACGCCACCGGTTGCCTGTATAGTTACTCGGTTGAACATGTGTGAAAATGGGCGACATGACCTCATTTGTCAATGGCTTGGCTTACCATAGTCTAGAGTGTCATTAGCAAGCAGGTTCACACAGACTGCGAAATCCGCCAGAAACGAAGTGAAATTCATTTGAAGCATACCATCGTAAACCAAGTCCATTGATGACAACATATCCGATCACGAATCCCAACCTTGCTCCCCCCTTTCGATCTTCTCGCGCCAGAGATCATCCTAGCTAAACTTTCGGCATTGGGTGGACTAGGAAGAGGAACGACAGGCGGCCACTTCTCCCGCTGATCTCGATTTGATATTGAAGTTACCGGCGAAGCAGCACCACCCCGACCGAAATGGTCCTCGCCCGGTGTTACATAGCCGTTGATGGCGACCTCGATGTCGACTTGGGTAGTTAGAGCTCTTGACATTTCAACATGCAAAAGTCGTCGGGGCCTCGAGTAAGGAGTTTGGAGGCTATGTAAATGCCGATGAGAAGGACAGGCTCGACGTGAGACAAGGCTGACTGGAAGTTGACTAGGGTGGTCACAAAAACCACAAAATGTAGGACGATAGAGCCGACGTTAGAAATAGACATAATCTAGCCACGAGTCCTATCGGGAGCGCGATCTAGATGTGATGAGAATAAGGGGGTGAGAGGGGAGAGCGTGTTGCGAAGATGTCGCCAAGAGAGGAGATATATATGTATGTCACCTAGCACCTAGCACCTAGCACTTAGGTACCTAGGCAGGTATAGGCGTAATGAGAGCGTGACGGAGTAGAATAGCGCTAGTCTTTGCCTTTGCGTCGTGCCCGCGTGGAGCCCGCGTAGGGGGGGTTATAAAATACTACTTTAGACTTAGATCTTTGCCGGATCGGCGTCGTCGCCTCCACGTTTCTCGAATGTAACTCGATCTGGTTCGTGTACGTGCAATGTGGAACGTGGAACTGGTCGTACGAATGTGATGCGTGAGCTGGTGAAGTGGTGGTAATGGCGGTAGCTGTAGTCGGGTGTAGGTAGAGGTAGACGTTGGTTAAGAGGTACGGTAGAGTGGTAGGATAGGGTACCAGGTCTAGGGGACATAGCAAAAGCAAGCATCTCATTTTCTCCTGGTTACCCCCCTGCCCCCTACCTGTATACTTTATCTTATCGCCAATAACCTACCAATCATTACTCACCCCTCACTAAAGCCCCGCCTATATTCTTTGAGATTCTCAAACTAGTGCTCGGGTATGACGGCATAGCGCATATTGTTTAAACCCTTCGTACTTCAATTTCTTACGTGCTGTATCTTTGTATGTGTATCTTCTGTTGAGGCACATTCTATTTTGATTTCTAAACCTCACTTGAATCAACCAGCTCAGTCTTGTTATTTCGTGCGCTACATTTTGGCAGTACGTCAATCAATACGCCACTACCTAGCATCCGAAGATACTCAATTGTCCTCGTGGTCCGGCGGTGATGTTTCGGCAACTTGGCCGACATGTAATGATCTAGAGGCCTGGTGTGTGCCCTAAACATTGCTAGAACTACTAGAATACGCTGAAAATAACCAAGACGCCACCAGCGATCTATCTTCCATACAGCCATGCTGACAGCCCTGAGCCAGCCCCGAGCTAGCACCAGGCCAGCACTCTAGACACATAATTTATGTAACACAGCGCTGGACTGTAGCGGGGCTTTCCGGCGTCCAGTGACCCAAGGCATCGGGTTGGGGAACAACAATTCCAGGTCAGCTAGGCCAGGCCACGACAGGGAAGTTCTCATTCACTAATCCACTAATTCACCAAGGTTAGGCCGTCATTCAGGCATTTTACTGTCCTTGTCCAAGCCACATCTCTTACAATCTCGCATGCATCTCACGTCTCTTCCCAACAACTTTTAACTATGTCTACCTTAGGTCTACATATGTATATATAAATTCATACCTACCTCTTTAAGTACATATATAATGAAATATTAAAATTCCCTCCCTAAGCTGAAGTCGGTGGCACATACAGCACGTATCGAGGATATATTCTACACCCATCTACTTGTCCACCCAAGGAACGATTAATGGTTAATTCGCATCTTGGTCATCCCGTGTCTGCCGTATCGCCGCCGTCTTCTGCATTACCCAATCGAAAATCTGGCGCGGGGACTAGATATACCTCTTCATCACTTTGTCCAACAAACCTGCCGGATCTCCCGACCTGATTCAATCTTGACATTCCTACACCTGGTTCGGATATCGGATGGATACAGTGGCGTGTCTTATGAAAACCTAGTACCACAAGTCACATCCTTCTTTGGGAGTACTTTAAGGTGGCGATGGGTCTCAGTCGTGGTCCCCCGAAACGGTGGTCCTTGAACGACACCTACGGTTAGTCAGTCTTGGTTGAGGACCCATTTGCATGACATGTTTAAGACCTACAGACTCTTGCGCCTCGTAGAGCGCCTCGTAGAACTTGGCTAATGAGAGATCGTCTTCGTACAGGCTTCATCGCAACCTTCTTCGAACCACAACATGCGCGACCTTATGTTTTCCGGACAGCTGCAAGGTGTAGAGCAACACGACCGCCGTCTAGATCGTTGTCGGTGACCCGAGACGCTAGCACCGTATCCCATACCGAATCACAGAATTCTCAGACGCAACCTCCAAAGCACAATGTACAGCGCGGTTTTCACACCTACTTCGTCACGCACCTCCCATCTTCGTCGCTGCACCCGGACTCGCGTATCGCAACTGGTCCTCACCACAAGCTCCCACGCTCGGCCGCCGCGCCTCATAACTCGATATCCGGCGCCGCACCCGTATCCCCGCCTCACCTGCCACCCAACCGCGACCTGACCGTCGTTCGTATACCCTTGCGCAGCGCTAAGCATCACTTCGGAGCGGCCGACTCGAGAGGCTCCCGGCCCTACAACGAAGACACGAACCAGGCGGGCACCATCGACATTCCCGCCTTTGCGAAGCGCGCCCCTATCAGCCTCGTTAGAAATGCCATGAACAAGACCGGAGAAGGAACCTCGGCCGATAGCGCGTATGGAGACCCCCAGATCTTCTACTTTGCAGTTTTCGACGGCCACGGGGGCACGCAATGCAGCAACTTCTTGAGAGACGAGCTCCATGGCTATATCGAGGAGACCGCCGTGGAATTCGAACTACAGAGCAGCCTTCGATCGGCGCAGAAAGGCCGGAAACCAGATTCCGGTGCCGCCGGGCCCGCAACCCAGATACTGTCCGACTCGGAGGCTGGCGGGCGGAAGAAGCTTGACCAATTAGACATCAAAGGTTCGGAAGCCGTCGCGGCCAAGGCAGAGATACCCGAAATAAACAAACACGGCGCGATCCAAGAAGTCGAAAATGCCGATGCTACCGAAAGCGCCAAACCCGTACCGGCCGAAGCCTCGCAGTGCAAAGCCCTCCGGCTGCAAAAAGAGTTGGTGCAGGAATACAAAAGCACCATAGGCGGATATTTCCGACGCTTCCACCCACCGCATTTCCGCTTGGAACAGAATCCCGACACTTCGAAATCGCTGGTCAGCATCGAGTCGGTTCTCACCTACGCCTTTCTCCGCGCCGACCTAGACTTTATCACGGCGCAAGCCCGAAAGCCCGACCCCGACGATCCGTACGTAGCCGACGCCGCTCTGAACACCGACGAAGTGCTAGGCAAACCTCACCATCTACCTCCGTCCGGCCAAGGCATAGGCGGGCGAACCCGATTTAAGGGGGGCTCGACAGCTTCGGTTGCTCTCATCTCGACACCTACCCCAGCCCCCTTTTGGCATCCGGCCGCGAGTTCAACATTGCTGGTCGGGCACGTAGGAGATACGCGCGTCCTGTTGTGCGAGACCTCCACAGGACTCTCTCGTCCCTTAACTTCCGACCATCACCCGAGCTCCCCAAGCGAGTCCCATCGACTTCGCCGGTTCGCGGCGTCCTTTGTGACGGACTCATTCGGCGAGGAGCGGATCCAGGGTCTGGCCAACTCGCGGGCCTTTGGCGACATGGCGTCCAAGCGTCTAGGCGTGTCGGCCGAACCCGAGATCACGCGCGTCGAGCTGGGACCCGCCCAGTACAGCTTTCTGGTCCTCATGTCCGACGGCGTGTCGGGCACGCTGAGCGACCAGGAGATCGTGGACGTGGTCAAGGAAGCGAAGACCCCCGAGCAGGGTGCCCGGGATGTCGTTTCGTACGCGACCGAGGTCGGCAGCGACGGCGACAACGCGACCTGCCTCGTGGTTCGGCTCGGCGGGTGGGAGCGCCGGAGTGAAGGCGGGCTGGGTAGTTTGGGGACTAAAGAGATACGCGATTTTAGAAGGGACGAGGCCCTAGATCCGAGACGAGGAATACGATAGGGGCGGATAGAAAAGAGGTAATTTTTTCATTTTTAAAAATCGCATCATACGGCGTAGACGTCTGCCCTAGAATAGAAAAGGGGCTACGTTTCGGGATCATTCAATTTTAGAGGCAACAATAGAAATCATAAGACAAGACTACATAAGATTACACAAAGACTATTAAATCATACCTTTATTATCAACTTTGTCCGTAACTGTAATAGCATGTATACTCTGCTGCGCCAGAGATGCGAAAAGGCTATCACCACATTAGATTGCCGCGTCAGAATTAGGGTAACAAGAAATACGCTCGTATAGAATATTGATCTAGGTTTGGCTAAGCACCTAATGTCAAAAAATAGTACGCAGGACTGGACTGTGCAGGGCCCTACTCTATGCCTATGTGATGGATGCGAATACAAGAGCTTCCACATCAACCGTTCGTCTCCCCACGCCCGAAATGCTATGAATCCCGAATCACGTCCTTAACGCCTGGCATGCCATTCAAAAATACTATCTCCTTCTTCCATCTAACAACCGTGGAGCTCCTTTTAGTTAGGTAGGTTTCATGTGTAGGCCACTTGTGTAGTTTGCTCGCCCACTTGGACTATTGCGCTTCATCCGTCTCTCTCCTTTTATATTTCTAGGTAAACTGGAATATCGGCACCTCACACTCCCTCGGACGACGCCACAACCATGAATGAACAATACAACTATCATATTAAAGTCGGACGGAGCTACCGCGAGATACCTAGGGAGTCCATACGCTGACAAGACTTCATCTCGAACTGGTCGGCGATCTTGAGCTTCTCGGGGTCCGGGAAGAACCAGCCCTGGGCCTTGTCGATCAGGTCGCGCTTGGTCCGCGCCTCGGCCTCGCAGTGGCGCCGCAGCGCGCGCGAGAACATGACCTCGGCCTCCTTGTCCAGCTGCCGCAGCTTGTAGTCGTTCCAGTCGGAAACCATGGCGGGGTCGATGAAGTAGTCGATGTCGAGCTTGGGGGTCACCCGGTGGAGCGTCAGGGGGGGCTGGGCCGCGTCGAAGACCATCGGAGGCACGGCCGGCTGCGAATCGCCGCCGGAAAATATGGACGAGAGCAAGGGGAAGATGAAGAGGAAGAGGATGGGCAAGAGGCTGATGAAGGTGTCCCAACCCGTCTGAGGCCGCTCTTGGCCGTTGGCTGCTGCTTCTCGAGGTCTCCTCCGCGGGCCGGCGCCTCCCATCTGGTGTACGCGGAAGCCTCTGTTACCGCCGAGATTGAATACGAATTGCGGCCCCGTGTCGAAACCTAGCCATGTTAGTTCTTTTCTGTTTTTTTCCACCTTCATCCCTCGTCTCTCTACTTTTCTTTCGATTTCTCGACGTAGGGTTTCAACATGGTATCAAGCAAAGATCAATCTTACCTCCAAAGGGCCCTCCAAAACCACCACCAAACCCACCGCCAAAGAACCGCTGAAACATCTCCTCGGGACTAATCTCATCCTCCCACATGCCCCCGCCGCCAAAGCCCGCCCCCGGACCTCCTCCTCCTCCTCCGGCCCTCGCGCCGCCAAACCCGCTGAAAGGATTGCCGCCGGCCTGGGCCCTGGCGCTCTCGAACCTGCTGTCGGGGTCGGTGCCGAAGCGGTCGTACTTGTCGCGCTTCTCCTTGTCGCCGAGGACCCCGAAGGCGCGGCTCACCATCTTGAAGGCCTCGTCGGCGTGCTCGTGGCCGTTCTTGTCCGGGTGCGTGAGCAGGGACTGCTTGCGGTAGGCCTTCTTGACGTCGCCCTCGGTGCAGGTGGCCCGCACGGCCTCGAGGTCCAGGATGTCGTAGAAGGCCGTCGCCTTGCACCGCCGGATCCGCAGCACGGCCGCCTTCTGCTCCGGCGTGCACTTGCGCTCCTGGTTCCCCTGGTTGTGATCCCGCGATCGCGCCGAGCCGCCCGAGGCATCGGCGCCGGAGGCTGTCGCACTAGGCATGGCCGTGAGACCTTGCTAGGTGCTAGGGACGGGGTCTTTGGATATTTTTATGATTATCGGTTCGCTGTTCTTTTGGATCGTGCGGGATGGAACGTATTGATGATTGAGAAAGTACCTAGGTAGGTGGATATGTAGATAGATAAGCTAGGCGAGTTCGTATACGTTGTCTATTCGCTTCGGAATGAAAGGGTAGTCGAAGGAGAGACGAAAGGACGAAGGAAACTCGAGTGGGTATTATCGTCTAAAGGCCCTTAACAAGAGAGACCTGGCCAAATCGAATTAACGATTGTTAAATTGGAATCGAGGCTGAAGGCGAAGATAAAAGATGCGGATCGTAGGTTCTTTTTTAGTAAGTTCGTTCCGACTGCAAAGTGGCTTCAAGTCTCAAGCCCCCATGCATGCGGATGTTCTAGGCCTAAGACTTTGTGGCTAGTGCACTGATAGTGAATGGATATAACGGGTATTTGAGTATAAGGGTGACAGCCAGGTAGTGAGGCTCCACATACGGGTATTTGCATGTTCATTGCCTCATCGATTACCAGCTTTGAATTTTGGTCAATTCGACTTCCAACGGCCATCCAACTATCGACACAAACCAACTTTTAGAATCTCATGAAAGTCTACTTTATAATAACTTGCATTGAACTTTTTTCTCCTAAATTCTTTATTGTCTGTAATTAACTGTGAAACGTCCATTTTTTAGCAGGCAAGGAGCATACGTTCTCGTCACGTGAGATATAAGAGAATATCAACCTATCCCCAAAACACCATTCACCAAGAGCTGTGATAATTCGACTATGGCGACAACAGAACCACCCAGATCCATAAGCAAGCGTCTTGAGGCCTGGGGCAGTACGTATCCCTATCATATACTTTGCTGCCAGCTATTAGATTTCTCCCAAATACCTACAGTATACATGCTACTTGAAGAGACAGATAACTGACACACCACAGAATCCTCCTTCGCCCCCACGGGCCTCGCAACTTTAGTGACGGCCCTGCACTTTCGCCCGCTGCAAGTCCGGCCCATGCTCTTCGTGCCTATTCTGCTCTTTTCCAGCTACGCAAACCTGCAGGGGTTCAAAATCGACAGCGCGGGCATCACGGCCGCCGCTAGTGGCACCTACGCCCTACTGGCCATGAGGAGGCGGCCGGGCGCTTTCATGAAACGCTTCTCTATCAGAGGCATAGTCAGAGGCACCGCCGTTGGTATAGGTGCCATCAATACTGCAGCCGGCGGCTGGGTGTACGCTACGGGCAACCGTGAGAGGGAGAAGGAAGAGAGAAGAGATAACCCTCGCTGGGTCGAGTAGATACAGTTGTTACAGCTTTTGATGAATTAAGGGTACTCTTACGGCACGGTGAAGCATTCTACAGAGGATTGATAGGCACTGCACATGCAGCGGAACTAAAACGCACATCACGATTCCATATAAAACTGTCAATTGTGTTTTTGGGACGGTCATTCAGCAAACAATGCTTCATCCCTTAAATATTGAGTCAATTGAACCGACCAAGAACTCCCAGTGGTCTAGCCTAGCTCATCTCGAGCAATAATTCTTAACCCCTTTTCTAGCGATAATTACTCGGCGCCGTCGAGAACATCAGAAACAAAAGAAAGGCGCCGTCACAACTCGCCCCCAACAGAACACATAGAACGCCAGGAGACACCTCAGCACTTGATGGTCTCCTAACCGACCGCCTGTATAGTTGTGTTTTTCTTGTATACCGTGAGAATATACGCCAAACCCTTCTTTTCGTGTCATGCAACCCGTGACCTTTGCCCCTTTTCTTTTTTGGTACGATTCATGTAGTCAACATGGTGATGCTGGGTCCTAGCCAACTTTCCTGAAGTTTAGGGTTTCTTCTCCAATTTCCAATCTGCATCCCGTGTGCAAAACGTCGTCTTTGCGTGGTGCTATCCACGTGACAGTGGCAGCGGCAGTAGGCCGTAGGAGAGTAGATAGCGATTACTTCGTCCTCTAGGCCGTGGAGAACAATAGAAGCCTGGTGCTCGAGTATATCCAGACGTATAGAGTAAAGGACGCCAGCATCGCCATACCGTAGATGGTGCGCAGGACATACGGAACCTGACGAGATGTCGGCATGGTGCCTGGGATATCCGACGGCTTAAAATCCGTAAGGTACCTCACATCAGTATCTCTAACCTTTGGCTCGGCAAATTTCGAGTACTCCTGAACGATGCTAGTCGTATCCCATTCATTGATCTTGCGGAGGACGCCGATCACGCAGCCCGTCCGATGCTTGCCTTGATTGCAGTGGACGAGTAGCGGATAGTTTTTGCGGTCGTTGACAATCGAAAGAATAGACTGCATGGTCTTGATTGGGATCACAGCCTTCTTCGTGCCGGCCATGTCGAAGATTTGATGGGTGATCCGGTTGGCGTGGACGAACTGCTGAAATCCATCGGGTAATTCCTTTCCTACTAGGGTAACAATGGTCTTGAGATTGAGAGTCCGCATGAATGGGAAGTCGGACGCCTCCGGATAGGCGCTTCGGTACAGGCCGGGAAGCACCACAGCGAAATTGGTGGGCGGCTTGCTAGCCAAGGGTAGAGGTCTCTCAACGGCGATATCCATAGCCGAGACATATGCTTCTCGGAGCACAACTTCGGGAGATTTAGTTCTTATGTCGACCATACCAAGTGATCGACTCCGCTGTGCCTCCTCATCATCGAGAGTCGCGACGACGTGGTTTGGTGAGGACGCACGGGACCAGCCGCGATGCTGATACTGCCAAGGTAACATCCTTGCCATCCTTCTGGCACGTTCTCAGCCCGGTGACGTATGCAGCAGACGAGATAGAATGCTAATGAGATGGATTCAAAAGCTGTTCAGGTAGAGGATTCTGCTGATCTGACTAGAGTGGTGAACAAGAGCGTGCCGGATTATCAAGGGAAGATCGAGAAGGTACTATATGAGTATCCAGCTGAGGTAAGGTTGGTTGAGTGGTGGCGTAAAGGGAGTGGGAGTGCTAGACAAGATGTGGCTGGCCCGGCGAGCCTCTGGATCAGAGAGAATCGAGAAAGGCCGACATATTGACAGGTTGTGACAAGAAATTCATCATGTACTGCCGATTGAGGATTTGGATTGGAAAATGAGATGATCAAAATGGCTGTTGAAGAAGATCTAGACTGGGAAAACTAAAGTGAATGGGTGAAGGTGAACTGGGTGAACTGGGTGAACTGGGTGAATGGGGATGGTCTTCCTTGACTGGTGCAAGTGAATAACAAGTCAAGTCGGAGAAAGGATTTGTTGGAGCTGGCGAAAGTGAACCGTGCTATTGTACTCGACGGCTCGCCCTTTTAGGGGACTTTCCGGGGCCATTTTTAGTGGGGTAATGATTCTAGCTTTCGTTTTGGTTTTAGTTTAGTGGACTTTTTGAACTGTTTGGGCTGTTGGCCACTAAAGTATGTACCTATTGTACAACGGAACCGCTATTAGAGACGCGAGGAGACAGGCCGTGCCATTTACAAAGATTTTTCGGAATCGAATAGGGAGACTTTAAGAGGTACATGTATGCGACAAGTCTACCAAGTTATAATAACCTCGGTTCCATTGCTTTCTAACCCCATAATACACCCCGACCCCGATACCAACACCAACTTGACACCGTACGATATACGATATGATACATACTTTGTATATCAAGGTAGACCTAATTTTACCCTAGCGTGATGCCGGTGATGTGAGGTCACAGGCTGTACATCTGACTGACTCTTATTTTAGGAAGGCGGTGAAGAAAAGAGAAGCTGGAGATTCAGATACCAATACTTCTAGGTACGACCTCGAGTAAAGCCCGCTAACTATATCTACTATAGTGCGCTGTAGGTACCTAGCCGACCTGCCTAATAAAAGGGGGCCCCCGCTGTCTCGCTATTTTTAATCTCGCCTTTAGCGGCTTTAACAACGGCATTCGTGATTTCTAGTATCCGGGACGACGGTAAGACGGATACCAGTTTACTACGATCTCGTACAATAGAATGACAGAATGATCATCTCATCGCCTGCAATGGATTTGATCAACTAGATCAACTAGATCAGCTACGTCAGCTAGACAGCCTAGATCAGCTAGGAGGTATGGTCTCTCACGCGGATCTTCCCAGATGTTTTAAATCTCTCCACGTACTACGGAATACATGTACGTATGTCTTTTAGGTGGTATCTAACAGTCAAGCCAAGCCGGCTCACAATTCCAGATCTTGAACACAGCGTCGCCGTATCCTACCTTAATTAAGACGACAGTCACTCAGACGATCGATCTTGTAGCACCATCCTATTTTTACTACGGCCTCGTGTCTGTATGGTATATTACTCCAATATGCGTACATTACATTAGGTACACGAATGGTAGATGGACATTGTCCCAACCCTCCTTTCTATCGCGAAAACGCTCGAGATAATAGAATAACGACCTAGATTGAATGTGTACCTATTTCATGGCACCGCTGATGGAAAACGTCAAACGCCACACCTACACATACGTTAGAATCGATTCGGTCATCGGAAACGCCAATTTACATCAAATATCGCATCATTCTCACCATTTAAAGTGTTACTCTCACCGCAAAGCTTACCTCGATTTCCATTTGCCAATTCGTCTCACCTCCCTACGCTCATGTCTTGGTGAGGCGTATCAAAAGTTATACCACTAGTGCTATTTACGACGCTCGAAGCTTTCATGCATACCAACGGCAAGTTTCTGTTTGAGACAGACAGAGACAGAGGTGGATGCCCACGCAGCGTACAAGTACCTATAATACTACAAGTTCACTCTCGCTGCCTACGAGATAGGATAGGCAACTCCACGCTCGTTAGATACGCGTATTCTTGCTTCGACTCTTCCAACCTATTACGAACGATCCTAGCTGCAGTAAGACGATCTTCGCAAATCCTCGCTCATACATATGTGATTATGCAGGTACTGTGTTCATCACATCGGCCAGCCGGTTGAGTACCTTCGCCGCCCGGTACCAGCTCTCTACCGTCGCTTACCCTAGCTTCCATGTTCCGATTCGGGACAAGGGTTATTCAGCCTTACCCGTGTTACTATGTGTGTAATAATTCCACATAATGATACTGGTTTATCAACTATCAACTCGACAGCTCGACTACCATTCTTGGGTATGTAGTCACGCTCACGGTAAGCTTCTCTCTCGTCCCCCATTTGCCTCGTCCGAAATGGTGGTCAGACGAAGGATGTATGTGCAGTCACCGCTAGATTGGATTTTGCTTGTAGGTAATACCTGTTGTGATTCTCTATTTACCTAAGAGATATCTAGTAAGATCTAGTCATACATGCTTCATGTATCCCATGCCTACCTAGCTGGGACGAAACCGAAAACAGAACAAAGGATCCCCCGTCTATCTAGTGTACGCCGAGCTATGACTGTTTTCCCCGTGCCCCCTATCGTGAGATAGGAATTGATATAGAATGAGAGAGAGAAAATAATAATGAAGAAAAAAACCAATTGGCGAATCACATCTAGTAGCGCACTTCTTTGGGTCTTTGGAATCCCGCCGCTTTCCGTTCGAAGACCGTCTCGCTCATTGGCCTGGCCGCGATACCATCTAGGGCCTCATCCACAAGCATGGCAACGTCTTGTGCGCAACCGAACGAAAGACTCCAACCAGCACCTCCGTGCCCGTAAGAATGAACGATGCGGCTCCCCGTCCTGCGGAGCTCGCGCTCAACTCTTACGTTCTGGCCTCTAAAAGGACGTAGGCCTTGGGCTAACGGATACTCGGAGTCGAGGCGAGCGTTCTCTAGACCAGGTAAGAATTTCTCGCATCTTTCTCGCATCCTACGGATGATGGGGGTATCTAGCGTAAGGTCTAGGTCCCACTTGTGCGGCTCGGTTATACCGCCAATCACTACCGATTCGAGTCAGCAACTCCAACTTCTCATCAAATTTTGGAAGAGAGAAAAAGGAAGAAGAGAAAAAGAAAAAAAAGACGACGTTATCCTTTATAAAAACTCTCGAGTCGTCTCGCGAGCTATAACCATTCGGCATATCTTCGAATAGCCGGTCGGCACAGAAAGGGGAAGCCGAGAGAGGAAGGAAATGGCGGGGAGGAGTCATGCTAAGTAAGATACGTACAAAGAATGTTGTCATTTCTCGGCACCAGGAATATGATCTCGTTGGAAGAGCGGGCTGCGTCTGCCGTAATCGTCAGAGCCGCGTCGACTTTTGGGAAATCTGACCCGTCATTGATGACTCGAATAAGCCCACCCCTGATCGGGTAAACGCTCTCGTCGCCCGCGACAACATGCCCTTGCAGACCGGTAGCGTTGACGATGACGTCGGCTCCGAATCGAGCCAGCAGCGAGTCCTCGATCTCGACGAGGTCGTCGTGGATCGTCTCGGTGACGAGGTTGGCTCCTTTGCTCTCGACGAGCTCCATCAACCAGCCCATAGCTTTGTCGGTGTCGATAATCGGCGCCAGAAGCTCGTACGCGTCGACGGCGCCATACGACGGGTCGACTCCCCTCTCGTCTATTATGTCAGCTCCCCGGTAGAAACCCCTCACGCCGCTGGCCATGATCTCGGTCATCTTGGAGACTTGCGCCTTGTCGCCGTCTATGGGCTCGGGGAAGAAGAAGTCGGACGGCATCATGCGCACGCCGGACGCCTCGCTCAGGGCCGGGATGGACGCGATACCGTCCCAGATGTGGTACGACGTCATAGACCAGTGCTTGGAATGGGCAAGCGAGATCTTGTCGGTGTGCTGACCGCATACGGCCGGCGGAAACTCCCAGAGGGCACCGGCGATCTGGGATGTCAGACGCTGCTCGTCGCTAGCCCACGCGCTACTGACGATAGTGACGCGGTAGCCTCGATCGAGGAGCACCCAGGACCTTGGGACCGCAGTCAGCATCTTTCTGCACTTCAAGTTGGGGCGCAAGGGGAAAGATGGCAATGTGGAAGCGGAGTTCCTTTTCGTGTTCTTATCTTGACTTACGATATCAGTCCAGTGACGCCGCCACCAACTACCAAAACATGCGGAGATCTGCTAGTAGGCCTCCGGAGGGGCTGGCCAACAGGCGAGATATCTCTCCAAAGTGTGAGCGGCATCTTGACCAGTGGAATATGTATAGTCTGTTATGGCTTTCACGAGCAAGTGTTATGCAAGAGATTGAAGTTCAAACAAGTATTTGGATCGAGCAGAAGACAAGTGTCTAGGAGAGAGCAGATTGATGATGGATTGATGATGTGATGTGTCTGGTCAAATTCTTTTCCGAAACCATGGAATTCTACCCCTTTAAATGGAAATCTCGTCTTCTCTCTTCAGTCTTCAGGCAACTATTTTGAAAGGCAGTGCTGATTCTTACGCCTCACGCCTACCGAGAATGCAGCCTGTGCATCTTCCGATCTGTGTGGAAGCTCCTTCGAAGGCTGACTCGCCTTGAGATCTATTTTCGTGCAGACCTCTCTTTCTGGCGGAGCACGAATACATTCTCAGCAAAGCGGGACGGACCTACCGCCCGCCACTTTTAGGGTGCTGATGAGATCTATATGACCCGTATGCATCACGAGGGAGTACACACACCGCATGGCGTCTTATTACCGCGGAATTCTAGTCTAGCCAGTTTATCAGCACTACCTACAACTTTCGCCTTATAGGGCTGTGGCTAAGTATCCAAGTGGACTAGTGACAAACCGTCAGCAATGTAACATCCGCCTCGAGAGCCGCCATTTTGAATCACAAGGGCGGGTTTTCATACAATTGTTGCGGTTTTCTGTCTGTCTTGTATTGTCTTACAAGGCTGACCGAAAAAGGACGCGTTTCCTTACCTGTCAATATGTTCTCTGCAATGGAATGGCATCCGCCTTGGAGTTCCCCTAAACGGACCGTCTCCTTTCCCCCCCTGTTCGTATACGAACCAACATTATCTACCTAGTATACATCTCTTTCGAAGGACTCTACCGGCGACGCTCCCCGAGCTAGGCTGATAGGACAAGTTGTTCACTAGCCACTCTACCTAGGTAGGTAGGTACGTAAGTAACTGACATGTCACTAGGAGGTCAAACTCATTGTAGAACATACTGCCGATCCCGGCTCTCAGACTCGACTCCCTCCGACTTTTACCGCTGGTCTACGTATTATATAATGTGTATATTTTGGCGTCATCACTCTTTGTCATCGACGCTATCTCGTACGATCATCGGTGTCTTGCGTAGGCCACGCCGTGCCTTTACGTCTCCCATCATCCTACAACAATCGTGCCATCCTACATGCAGGAAAGAAAAACGCTACCCGAAGCGGTGAATCGACTTTACACAACAGGAAGGATCACGTACCGCAACCTCCATATTATCCCGAAATGGCGGGCCTACCTGCAGAACAGCCTAGCTGTCGTACCCAAGTAGCCGCATAGGGCTGTTCCTCCGAACTGTGGCTGCTGCAAGGGATAAGCTCGTTTAGGCAACGAGCCCCCTCTGCCAGGCACCACCTGTCCAGGGGTAACGGCAGAGGCGGGTGATATTTGGCCTAATTCGCTGTACGATATACCCGTTTCGGTCGATAGTGTCATTTGTTCTTTCATGCTGCCGACGTTACTCTAGCCGAGTGACCTATCGCTGCGTCAATTCTGATCAAGGTAGGGTACCTACCGGGTAGCAACGGGACCAAGAAGGAATTCCGTAGACGTAGTTCGTCGGTGAAAGCTTCACCTTGACTCACGAAAGAGCCGCCGGACGGCTCCGGTCGATGTCGTTATCATGCAAGGCAAGGCTAGCTCGGGATAAGACGAGCAAAGCCACCGCCACTCGACTGATCTAAATCCCAATACCACGGTTCCAACCGTTTCAGATGTGCGCCTCGGTCCGACCAAGTCTTGTCTCTCCGCCTTTTGGTTCGGTGGAGTGAATAGCTGGAATTACGAATCCAAAACCATGCTTCCCCGCGAACACTGCCTCATTCTAGACCGACTGGTAGACTACCGAGACTACGTATCGATATATTGAAGGCTGTACAACTGCTCGTAGGAAGTAGGAACTGACTCAATCTGAAATCCTTCAAGATTCACCGAGAATGAATTTGTTGAATCAAGTCCCTATTAAGAGAACATAAATTATCAACCGTTCCACGACAGCCGCGCGGACAGCTCTTTGCGATTATTACCTCGGTGCCTTGGTTGCCAAGTAAGGTGGCCAAGTATTAATTATCTGGACACCGGTCTTGTAGTTTCTCCAGCCCGGAGTCGCTGATTACCTAGTATCCGCGTTGATTAGGCCGTTCCAATTCCGTCTACCTTATACTTGGTGTTAGTTTAGCCGTACTGCTATGTGCGCTTCCCTCTATAATCTTCCCTCTATAATCTTCCCATTGAATAAGACATTTACCATAGCATGCGTCTACTTGTAATTCAACGGTTTCTCTTGAACAGCATCACCCAGGATATGAACAGGCTGAGGATACAAGTAAACTGGGTACTTATCGGACTACCAAAGGCACCTATACGGCGAAGGTCTCTCAATGGCCGACCTACACGATCGAAGGCTCTTGAGAGGCTGTCTAATACTACCACGTCGCACCAATCTGACAAGATCGACCCCTGTTCCGGTTGGATCTAGATTGGCAAACGGTTTCCACCTAGCGCAAGTACCTCGCCGAGGAAGTTCCTAGTGCTCGTCAATATCACGAAGCTGAAATCTAAATGGGTCGTCGGCTACTAAACCTAGAATGGATGTGGCAACGTTTCCCCGGGAATTATATAAAAGTCGGCATTTCAATAGCCTATGCACGTGCTGGTCAGTTCCAGGCAGCCTTAGGGCTGATTTCTTCAGTCTCCTTGCATACCCGCCACGTACGTACATGGCGTTACCGTGGTAGTTGCTGATCGAGGAGACCTGAAGCAGAGTAGACTCGTATTTGAACTCGCATTTGAACTCGCTACGATAATAACTCGTCGTTTTCGTGGTCTATATCTCATCTCGGGGAACGCAAACATCTATAGGACTATTGTATGGTACTTGTTGATCAACGTCCGGTCTCGTTACTGAATTCGGATCAAAAGGAGCGGAGATATACATTTCGAGGAAGACAGCTGTGCCATCTCTCGTCAGAAAGTCAGAAATCTCCTTTCCCCCCACGTTGGTAGTCAGCAGCTCGAAAACGTGGATGTAAGTGTTCCACGAATAGAACCCATGTGGTGAAGAATCCAAGATCTTATGAGTAACCCTGGGTCTCGGTTTGGTGGTCAGATGCCTTTGCTGAAACATAAATAAATAATGGGGATAATATGATGAAGACGCTGGCAGCTAGACCGAGCTTTCAGGCTTTGAGATGATCTACTTACAGTACCTAATGTGCTGAGGTAGGTATCCGTTCTTGGACTGGTCGGATGTAGGGCATATTAGGGGGCCTAGGGGGCTACGGTAACGCCGAAGCGGTGTCTTAGTATCTTCTAGTACCTCGACTCGCTATGGCTCGCTGTTAAGCATAAGCTTAAACTGAATTGGGGTCTTTGAGGCTGCATCTCCATGCATTCTTTGCTCTTTTGGGCAACTGGTTTACCCTACGATCCTACACGTGCCGGTAACCGAAGGCAACTTGGAACTACGTGTCGTGGGTACGTACCTCATTAAATTTGACGTACTGGATGACTTCATTATGTGGCTGGAGACGGCAAACCGCAGTTAGTGGCGTATTTTTGCACAGCGAAGAACCTTTCGGGCAGTGCATTCGAGCTGCTTGATTGGATGATAACAAGTAAAAGTCAATTCGTAACAAATTTAATAGGTGGGATGTTCGTGTTGCGACTTGTTGCCAAGCTCGAGCTTTGCCCTTGAAGCATCGATTCTTTCAGCTGCGCCGATGACGATACAACCCATTACTTCGTAAGTTGGGCAATAATAAAAAATATTTGGCAGTTTTCTTTTTCACAATTTTTAATTCCGCTTCTTGTAACACCTTAAAACTTGACCATTAGAAGATTAACTTTTATCCTTCTAATTTCATAGACCGACCAGGCTCCAAGTTCCATCTACTTGCCACCCTTTCACAGCTGGGTCGCGTCAGTGGGCAGTTTTTGTCGGTAGAGGTACTAAATTCTTACGTCTGCATTGTACAAACTACCCCGCCATCCGCCATCCGTTCCTTGAGCTCCCTCAGGACTTGCTTCGTACGCCACACACCACCCAACTTCATCTCAAAAGTCTTCAAGAGAGCAAGCGGGTGAAAGAAGAAAATAAATCAAGTTTACTAATTGCTTCAGAAAATCCTAGGGGTGTATCAGTGTATCACCAGGCCGGGTCTACACAATGGCGTCCTCTCGCTTTGGTCCCGGCAGCTTGCTGCTGATCGCTGTTATCATCCTAATTGTCATGCCCCATAAAGCTGCAGCCTTCGGCGCTGGTAACATTCCTTCCATCGCTCAGGTCGAGGGTCACAACTGGCGCCATGGAGACATCGAAGACATGTTGAAGACGATTGCTTTCTTGCACGGCAAGAAATGGACTACGTTGATGGTACAGCGCACGTACTTTGGGAATTGGCTTCGCGATTACTCTCAGGCCGTCGACGTCGGCAGCTTGAAGGGAGTCAACGCAGCTACTATCCGCATCTTGGTCTGGGTTCTTTCTTTTCTCGCCAACGGATATGCCACCGAGGAGTTTGAGGTGACCGAAGAGCGCCTCGGCGTCTACCGACCTGAAGAGCACATCGATAACCCTCTCGGCTACGCCGACGGCGTGGATGCCAGGACATTTGACAAACGCCTTCGGGGACCGGTACTGCCTATCGAAACCGAGATCGACACGAGGACGGGTATGAAGAATTACATCGCCAACGAGCAAGGCAACTGGGCGACCAGCGCCGGCTATCTCCGCTTCAGCATCGGGCGAAGCGTTCACTTCGGTAGGCTTTACTGCCACGGTTCGCACGGTAAGGGAAAGGAAGAGGATCTGTGCGAGGCCTTGAGATGCCTGGGCCAGTCGCTTCACTGCATGGAAGATTTCAGCGCTCACAGCAACTACTGCGAACTTGCTCTGCGCGAAATGGGCTACCACGAGGTCTTCACCCACTGCGGATTAAATTCTCAGATCAACCTGCGCGGCAAGCAGGTATTTCCCCTCGTCACTGGAACCTTTGGCGGAGTCGATTTCCTTCACTCCGTCCTGGGCGAAGCCACCGACCATTTCACGCAGTCCGAGGTCGACCAGCTGGACATCGCCCTCAAAAACTCCGAGTCAGGCGCCGGCGCGGCTGGTGGAGGCGCTACGCGGGGGTTCGGCGGAGGGTTCGGAGGGTTTGGGGGTGGCACGAGTGATTTTATCTCCCTCGTCGGCCAACTTCCGGGCATCGGGGGCGGGATGGCTTCCGAAGCGCGCGATCTAAAGCGGATGGCTGCCGAGCAGGAGAGGCGGAACGAGCAGGCGACGTACTCGGGCACGCGATCTAACGCGAATATCGTGCCAGGCATGAGCGAGAGTTTCGACCCCGTCAGGGTATCGAAGCAGATCTACCCTATACTAGAGTTCCGCGACAAGATTGTGAAGGCGATCAACAGGGGAATTGCCAAGATTCCGGGTCTGGAAAAGCTACTCGAGCACATCAGCGAAACCCTGACCGCGTTCGTCCTCGGCTTGTTAGCCCCGTTCGTGAGACCCATCATCAACGCCGTAACGAAAGTGCTAAAGGACGGCTCTTCCGGCGTCATCAACGCCAGCGCCAACTCGCAGCTGGAGCCGTGGAAGAACCCGAGATGTACGGACCCGACGCACTCCATGCTGTCCAAGGACCACTTCACCAACGTTCTAAACCCGTGCGCCGGCAGAGTTGCCTCGACCATCCTCCAATACGTTGTGCCGTACGTATAGACTTGCGTCTCATAATACATTCGTCTCATATCACATTTGCACCTTGTATTATTATGCTAACATCTCCCTAGGCGAGTTCTTTACGCGTGGGATAATCCAGACGTCCCCGTCGACGAGGTAGTAAACGACGTCATGCGCGCCTTTCACCATCCCGCGATTCGCGACGAACGGGTCGAGATCCAGCGCGACATGTTTAACACTGTACGCAAGTGGGCCGACGAGTATGGGGGACGTCACGAGATCAACCGCGTTTTGGGCTCCGAATCCGTAAAGAACGGCAAGAATCACATCCAAACCGGTCAGAAAAGCCACTCGCACGGCGGCGGCATATTTGACGGCGGTTTCATGGAGCAGCTAGGCCACGGTAGGCCTTCCGGGTCGCTCTGGTCGCAATGTGCTACGAGAGATCTCGACGCTATGGGTGCCGGGGGTCCTCAGCGTCCCGGTTCAGGTTACGTGTCGCCTCGTCCGACGTCTTCGCATTCCCAGGGCCGTCCGACGGCAAGTCCGGGTTACGGTTACACGCCGCACCAACCTCCTTCGTACGGCGGTGATAATCTTGCGCCGTATCCTAGCTACAGCGGTGGACCACCTGCTCAATACCAGGCGTACGGCCAACAAACTTATTCTCAGCAAGGGTACGGAGGAGCACCGCCTCAAGGTGAAGCTGCGTCGTACTACACCGCGACGCAGCCATCTCAGCCTCCACAACCCCAAGGGTACCCCGGTCAAGAGTACGGAGGACAGCCGCCTCACCAGCAAGGGGGATACCCACCACATCAGCAAGGAGGATATCCACCTTACGGGAATCAGCAATGGGGAGGCGGGTACGGCAATCCCCCTTACCCCTAAGAAGTATTGATACGTGAGTGTGACCGAGGTTTATATACTTCTTAGGGTACGGCGTTATGAGCAGTCGGGTGTTAGTCAAGGTGAAGGGATACGGAGATGATTCCCATAGGTATAGGTTTTCATTTTAATGCCTAACCCTTAGCGGCTTTTCTTATGCCTGCGCTCGTGAATATCTCGTGAACTTACAATGCTACAACCTACAAGGATAGGAAAGGTAAGCGTCTCCACCGATCCAGACATGTTTACAGGTATCTCTTAGGCAACTTCGTACGGAATAATACGTCCACTACCTTGGATATTAGCTCCGACAGCCGCTAGATAGATTCCGTTCGGAGCCCTGAGCTACTAAGCCAAGGTGGAAGCACGCGACCGCACTCGGAATGACAACCCGGCACTCTTAGGCCAAGTGTTCATTAGATATATCGCATTCCGACATGCTTCATGTTCGACTTGAGACATTAAATCTAATTCTGATGCTAGGCAAATCTACGACTCTCTTAATAATGGCCCCCTCTTGAATGGCTCAATCACCTTGAATTCCAACGCCGGCGGAAGCTCGTCTTGGTTCCAATACGTCGTCGCATATCTCAACCAGTGCGCATAGGTTCCCGGTACGTCGTCTGAGCCCTCGTTGTCTCTCCATAGCGACCCGAGAGTGCACCCCATTACCCTGATAATCAGCCCATGAGCTAATTTGAACCCGAAGCTCCGCTGCAGACACGCTTCCACAATCTCTCTCGCTTGCTTCTGCTCCGCGCTCTCTACTTCGCCCCGCTTCGGAAGCGGGAGCGACATCAGTTCGAACGCCTTCTTTCCGTCCCAATCCGTGAATTCGTTAATCAGCTGCGATCCGACCATGTATTCGATCGCGTATATGTGCTCGGCAACGTATCTCGGCCCGTCCCAGACCTCCTCTTCGTCGACGAGACCGAGGACCATCGTTATAGCTTGCCCCTGGATGATGTAGTCCGACAGCAGCCTCCCCACCTCTTCAGGTCCGATCGTCCTCCCTTCCTCCTCGATAGTTAACGAACTAGTCATCAGGGGAACGCCCTTTAGCAGCGGGCTGAGGTGCATCCCTTCCGTGCTCGTCTTGCCGCCGTCCGCGCCCCAGAGCGCGAGCAGCAACCGATGGCACCGCTCGAACATCGGGTTGTCCCGCCGCGACGCCAGGAAGTAGTTGGTCAGGCGGCGCCCCTCGACGCCGCCCATGTTGTACGACAGCACCTCGTACGGCGACGCGGGATCCGCGACGGTCTCGCGCCAGAGCCGGTCCAGGTCGCCGATCTGCAGGAACCCCACGTCCGCGTACACGCCGCCGTACCGCAGCAGCAGCGGGAACCGCACGAGGTCCGACACGTGCTGCACCGCGTACCGGCCGGAGAGGGTGCCCTCGATGAAGGCGCGGGGGAACGTGCGCGGGTCCGCGACGTCTAGGAAGTTGGCCACGTCCGAGGCCGAGCCCGGCACGCGGTCGAGCACGCGGACGGCCCAGCCGCGCCGCGACAGGCGGCGGTGCCAGGCGCGCACGTTGCGCTTGGCGTACGCGTGCATGGTCGCGTAGCCCGAGTGCCAGAAGAACCAGACGTTCTTCTCGTCCGAGACGGGTCTGGGGTGTAGCAGGTCGTGGTCGACCTCGGCGTCGGACCTGCCGTCCAAGAGCGCCGGGGGGACGACGTGCATTCCCCGCGGCAGGGGATAGTCCGGCGAGTGGTTCATCTTGTCTCGGATCTGAGCTGCGGTGTTGGTAGACGCGCCTGGAACAGCTGGTAGCATGTGCGGATTGGTGTTGTTTGAGAGTCGTATTTTTTAACGATTCAGGAATTGGCGTATGAGTTTGGGATTGGAAGCGCTGTACACTGCGCGCTGCTATTGCGAAACTGACCGGCCATCTTTCTTAGACCTTGGATGCCAACCTGTATTTATGTTCTTGAGCCGGCTCGAAGTGGTGGAGCGACCGAAGGATGAGACGAGAAAAATGACGACGTCGTAAGCCGGTTCCTTGCTGATTCCGACTGAGCATCGTTGACTCAGTATGAACATCATACACGTGACTTTGCCAATAGGGGCCTAGCGCTCCCGGGTAGATTATCGACCTATCAAGTATTTTAAAGGGTGAAGGATTGGCAGTGTTCCAGCCTGCCAGCCTACCTCCCAGCCCTCCCTCACCGAATGATTATGTTCATTTCTACTGTGCGTAAAATACGTACCCAGGTACGATGATGAAATCGTTTACGTCCGGCTAACTACCTAGAAATACATCTATTGGCACAGCGACGCGTTTCAGTGGCGCTTAGGACGTCTGGAGTACCTCGAAGAGACAGAGCCAGAGTTTCGCCTGGCATAAGAAAAATAAAAGAATAGCCCCTCCACAAAAGAAATCCCATCCTGTATCTCTAGATGACCTGGTCGTCCTTACGCCAGCCTTCTTCTTCCTCCCAACAAAATTCCTAGCCGTGTACGGATGATTGTACCCAGGTACGAGTATGGCACACATACCTCTCTATGAGCGCATGCCCAAGATTGCATAAGAGGCACTGCGATATATCATACCTCTAGCGTAAGGTTATCGTCTATCTTCCACAAGGCAGACTTTCAACTGAAAATGTTGACTGAGGCTTAGTACCTACCTGGTATACGTAAGACACATTAGATGAAAGCCCAACATGGCTGTGTACAAACATCTATCTACCTAGGTATCGGCAGCCAACAATGTAACCATTAAGGGGCAAGGCAAGAAAGCCCTCCGCAAGCCACATAGAACAACTCATAATCCTAAGCCCAATCACCAAATCAACTTCTCTTTATTTCATTAGTACTGCCACAATTTCACCGGCCAATCAGATACTTAGAATCGCCCCGCACTTTTCGACCTTTTCCTTTGCGATTTCATCGCTTTAGGCCTGGGAATAATGCAAATGGAATAGAAAGGTCACGCAAAACGAGCTCTATTAAACTATAAATTATTACTCTTTTTAAGAGGTGGTGGAAATGATTAATTGATTTTACGAAGAATTTATTGGATGTGCGCTGAGGTGTGGCTAGCTAATTAGAGCCCGACTCCTGTGGCGTAAAGGAAGCTGGCGACAGGAACCCCCTTTCCCCGGCCGAAGGACGGGTCACGCAGCTAGTGGCTACCAATAAGCATATTATCCAATAGACTTGCAGCTTACAGCATCATATGACAGCTGGCTGAATCTCTGGCACTACAAATATGCATTCAAATCTCCATCTCAGTTGCTGTCGTAGGGACAAGGACTATATCAGCTATGGATCCCGTCGTAGGACGACTGCAAGCCGCGCTGGCATCCGCGACAAATGAAATTACGGTCGCAGCCGCTAATTTCAATTTCGATTTCAGCATCGTCAAGTACGAAGCGCCCAAGGAGTTCCACCCAGTCGGAAAGCTGCTATCCGCTAAAAGGAAATACGAGGCCGAGGACGGAAGCTGCCATATTATTGCACGCCGTCTGGCAGCCCTGTTTGCCGGTGTCTGTCCAAAATGCCCAGAACTGATAAAGGCTTACGGGCAGCGAGCATCGGAGATTGCCGGAGAAGCTACCCGCAAAGAATCTAAAGAGCATTTTGACTCGGTCTTTTCGCAATACACCGGTGTCGACGCTACGTCAATGTGGGCCGCCGCTACGTCGTCAAAGGATGCGGACGGCAGCGCCATTCAGGTCCATCTGCTTGCCTTCTTGCGTCCATGTGGGAAGCTCCGCAAGCGATATCCATATGGGTCCAGATCATTGCCGAGCGACGCAGCGAGATTGCGCTTCGGTTGGAGCGCGGTGAGCTAATGGACTACGCCACCGCCGCCGCTGCTGCTCAGCAAGAGATACCGCGAAAGCAGCTAGCTGAATGGGACGCAAGCGCTCGATCTTGGCTCGAAACTGCGAACGGGATCAAAAGGAAGGAACGGACACAGTTGAAAGTGATCTTGGAAAATATAGAGTCGCCAGTGCCTCGCCAACCGACCGTTTACAAGAACGTTGTCGAAGTCTGGAAGACGGCTACCGCCACAATGGACAACCTAGTCTCGGGTATAGCTCAGGAAGTTTATGCCGGAACGATGTCCGGAACGATGGCCGGAACGATGATCGGACTTTCTGCATGGCACTTGTATCCCGACATGCATGTGTTTGGAAAAAGGAATGTGCAAATTAAGATGCATGACTCTTTGATTCCGGCGGGCGGTACCCTATCACTCGGATGTTCTCCGTCTGCCACAACGCCCGAGTCGGGTATCACATGGTCACTCTCCTTGGCCAATCTGAAATTTTACGGCGATCCGGTTGAAAGTACTGCTCATATGCAAGGAGACTCCTCTAGGCTCACGATCGAAGGGTTCCGAGTCACCTTGCTCGGATGTGTTCTACGCATATGGAACATCGAACCAACGCAAGAGTCGATAACGATTAGGCTTTTGGCGGCGCTGTCGCTTAGGCTTCTGGGCCAACTGAGAGAATGGGACAACGAGTCCCGGAAAGACAATGGTTGGTATGGTAACTATGTCACCGCGCTCACTCTGCTCGAAAAAGCCGAAGCCCATTACCGAGATGACGAGTTGGGCTCGATTTCCTTCATCAATCTAGGCAAAAATCGTCCAGAGTTTCGACCAAAGGAATACACCAAAGACAACAAAAAGTTTGGTTCCCGACCATTCTTTGGTCTTCTTGACTCGAAAATATTTCTCAAATGCATGAGAAGCCCAGAGGATAGAGTTAGTGCGCTGCGGCGCTGCGGCTCCCGGATTGAGAAGCTTCGCAACTCTCCCGCCATTATCCGATATAAGACGGCCGAGAACGAGGTCCATTATACGACCCTAACTGATAATTCTAGATGGGTGGACCCGGATTTGACCGTACCTGTGGGGTCGGCAATGCAATTCGACGACGCCGATAGCTGTGATGGCAAAACTACCAGCAGCCATGGAGACGACAGGCATGGCACGGCTGGCTCCGACAAGAGAGAAAGTAACGAAGATGGCGATTATGAGGATAACATCCTATATGCTGCTTTCGGTTCCCTAAACCTATCGGTAGAAGATGATGATGGTACCCAAGATGGTAGTGAGGAAAGCTGCGATGACGAATACGATTATGACGAGAGTGACGATGAAAATGATGACAATGACCCTGCTCCCTTCACTACTCTTCTTTTTGTGTCCGAAGGCCAATCGTATCGATTCTATTTTGGCGAGTCCGATATAGCAGCTATTTTTGTCCCTGTCGGATACCATGGTACAAGCTTACCCTTCTTCGAGCCTGAAGACATCTTTTGGGCGTTAGACCAAGACGTATTAACGGGGAATGGGCGCAACTTTATCGCCACCGATGCCATGATTCCTTGGCTATCACAATTCGAATATGCACTGCGATGTCTTCAGGGACTGTCTGGGCCGGTTATCAGCGTACGGACTCTGAAAAACACTTCCTACACTCCTAAGTGGGTAGAAGAACTCCAATCAATCTTCTCTACCAAAAAATGGGATCCTACAACGCCAGAGATACTCTCCGTTCTTGCGTATTTTCTTGGAGGTTGCAATATCGGTCCGTCAGAACTACGCAATAGTACGATGGGCATATCTTATGGAAATTCTATCTACGTGCCCACCGAAGTGGGTTTATATTCTCTACGCTTCTGTCTTATGAATATGCTAACCTCTCCGCAGTTGCTGCATGATCCTCTCCTTTCCAGAACAGAGCATCGTAGCGTCACTCGAATCCTGGGCAATGTCGGCCTGCCGGGGCTGGTGATCTTCTCATCCGTCGGTAATCCCAAGGCTGCGTCAGTGGACGACACCCTTTGGAAGGTAGTCAACCCAAACCAGTTTGATGGTCGACCGGAAAACCATTTCGGTTCAACGTCGATGCATCTCAGCTTTACACAGTGGGAGAGGTCGTTGGACATGGTTAGCTCACAAGGACAGCAGGACGTTCAGTTTACTAGAAAGGAGTCGGTTATTTCCGTTCGCGAATCAGGTTGCTGGATCGGCGACTTTGATGTTATGGCCGCATTGAGGAGTCCTCACATCTACACATTATCACCTCAGGCTCCTTGCGATCACGCAGGAGATAGTCAGCCTCCAAACCAGCGGTTGCGGTCCATCGAGTGCTGGGATGAGCTTCGGGAATGCCAGTCGGGCTTGGTAGTAGTTAGGGTCCACGGGAATTGGTTAGCAAGACTTGCTGTGACGGCCTACCTAGCTCAACGAGCCGATCAATGCGGCGACGGCGGACCGAGAATCACGCTGCTGCCAGCCAAGGTGTGCTGGATTTGCCTCGAGCATGACTTTCATTCTAATATTTATATCTACTGATGGGGATCTATATAGGAGCCGGTCCACTGTCTGTCCTGATGTACCTTGGTGCTGGGTTATTGAATAGGGGCATCTTCCTGTTTCGCTATAAGAAAAATCAGAAATGAAATATCCCTATTAAGATAGTCCCCAGTTGGATCGGCTGCTTGAACGTAACTTGCAAAAAGTATTTTAAGCACACAGGCTCACATATGATGCATGGGTCGGTCGCTGAACCCCAAGATCTCACGAACTACCACCTACCTTATTCGGTCACTACGTTCATCTCCCGCCATTTCCTAAACCGGAAATAGTGAGGCTCCACAGCTCATCCTTTTGGGGAATGACCGGCACGACACACTCCGTTTGACCCTCGTTATTCGAGCGTCATCTCCCACATCCATCTCGAATTCTTACATATTATCATTTAGCAGGATCGTCAAAGGGAAGAATTAAAGTAATTCTGGACTTCAATGTGAGATATACAATAAGTGGACTGATTTTCGATCAACCAGATCCAAATGAATAGGGGGGATAGATCAACGGTCGAAAAAACAGCCTTCCCAGCTCAAAGCTGAAGTATAAAAACAGGGCGACTGTCGCAAGCTTTTCAACTTGGTCTGTCACGGCTTCGCTGGAACCGTGAATACAACATCACCTTATTTCTGCCGAGAAACGGGACAGACAGGGGCACGGGAGCTTCGAGCCGACGTACGCGTAGTCCTGAACACCACCAGCTTTCGACTCCACCATAACTGCCCGATGAACTGGTAGTATTAGTCTCATTGCCATGAGCTTGCTACATCCGGCGTCATGATTCGCTGATTGGCAAACTCCCCCGGCGGAGCGTAACCTCTAGGTGCCGTAGCCCCTGGACAACGTGACAATTGCTACTCGCAAACCACAACGGGCCACATTATAAGAGAAAAAGGTGATGCGTTATGGATATCTATAAAAGGGGCATATAGTCTGCCTTGGAGCAGTTGCATCTAGCGCGAAGAATCTGTAGTACGCACCCATCTTTCTAACTCGCAAATCAGTCTTCCCCTTATCATCGTGATGAAGACCTTCGCCATTCTCGCCCTGCTGGGCGCTGCTCAGGCCCACTGTACGCTCATCATACATCTCCCTTCTAGTGCAACGCTAACAACTCTCAAGACACGTTTCCCGGCCTGGTCTACAACAGCGCGACAGAGGCAGACTGGTCGTACGTTCGGAAAACTACCAACTTCAACTCGCACAGCCCCGTGACGGACGTGCAAGATTCGCAGATCCGCTGCTATGAGCTGGAAGCAGGGTCGAACGGGGCCAAGACCATGGCGGTAAAAGCGGGCGACTCGGTGGGCTTCCGCGTCGACGGGGGTATCCAGCATCCCGGCCCCTTGGCCTTTTACATGGCGAAAGCACCCAACGGACAGACCTCCGAGACCTTCACCGGCGAGGGCGCGGTCTGGTTTAAGATCTATCAGGACGGCCCCACTTTCGGGGAAGAGATCACCTGGCCGTCCGCCGGGCTTAAGGAGGTGTCAGTCGAGATACCCACGTGTCTCGCGGAGGGATACTACCTGCTTCGTGTCGAGCATATCGCGTTGCATAGCGCGGGAAGTGAAGGCGGTGCTCAGGTATGGCTAGACAAGTCTCTTTGCATAGAGGCCTGAAGAATCACTAACGGATCGATAGTTCTACCAAGGATGTGCCCAACTCCACGTTTCCGGCGGAGGATCCAAGACCTTTTCCGGCGTGTCGCTGCCCGGAGCTTACAAGGTAATGCCACTCTAAAGATACTTCGAATTCGTGAAAGGAAGAAAGTTCTAATACTTTACAGGCTACCGACCCAGGTATTCTCTTTCAGCTTTACTGGCCCGTCCCGACTAGCTACACGAACCCTGGCCCAGACGTAGTTAAGTGCTAAAATATCGGCCTATAAACCAAGGGATGGGTGGAACGGGAAGTGCTAGTGGTATTGCATATATTCTTTTGAATTGTTTCAAATATTGACATGCCCTTTCATGTGCTGTGGCCACCAACCTGTCTCTCGAGTGTCTTATTATTCCGTGACATGACTTCCTCAGGCATCAGACAATATTCCACGTAGCGAACCATTAAGAAGAAGCACGCGAGTGAGTGATCTTGAGATTTTACATTTTGGCTTGATATTACGAGGCTGATTCTATCACAAGTCTAGAAGGCTAGGATCTAGTCCCTTTACACACCACCATAGACCAAAAGGCTTTGAATGTTGACCTTGCCAAAACCACGTCGGCGCAACTCTTCCCGGCCTCGGTGAACTGGGAACTCGGCCACGACCATGATGCTGATATCCTCAGCATTGATGCCAGCCTCAACTAATAACTGTAGCATCGCACAAAGCGTTTCCCCCGTGGCAAGCACGTCGTCCACCACGACGACCGACGCGCCTCTAGGCACCACGTCCCGCTCCATCTCGATCCTCTTCCCACTAGAATTACTGGATTTCAAAGAAGAAATATGCGACGAGGACTTGACGACGGAGATGGTAGGCGGGGGAAGCTTTCCCGCTTCGCGGATCAGCGCCAAGGGTATGTTGACTCGGGAGGCTAGTGCCGAAGCGTAGAGGAAGCCGCCGGCCTCGCAAGTCACCACCGCAGCGATACTGGCCCAATCACCGGCGAAGTAGGTTTGCAACAGAGACGCGCACAGCGATAGCCCGCCAGGGTGCTGGCAGATGTCGAGTACGTGGCGGAACATGATGCCTCGGCGTGGAAAGTCGGGTACCGGACGCACCATTTCGGCCAGTCGCTTCAGGTCCTCGTGAAAGAAAGGAAGTAGGTGATTTTCAGCAAATCTTTTTATCTTTTCGTCTCCGGGAGTATTATTGTCGAAGATAAGATCAGGGCGGTAGTTTAAGGTCGTCACATTATTATTGTCATTACTACTCCCATACCTTCCCCCATGAATCCGTCGCGTCTTCTCGGTAGCTTCGACGCGGACATCGAGTAGCCTGCTCTCTGGTACCAAATGCGAAAGGGCGGCGACGGGCGCATCCTCTCTCATCCCGGCGACTAGCAGCACGTCCACATCTTCGGCGCTGTATACTACATCCAGAAAATGCTCCTCTCGCAGCCGAGGTCGCTGTCGTACCTGACCCTTGAAAAATGCCGTCAATGCCGGCCGGTGTTGCTCCTTGTAGGCGCGGTCTAGCAGCAGTCGATTCAAATCGGCACCGCTCGCGGCCGCGTATTCTCTCTTGGTCGCATCGCTAATGCTAACCGCACGCGCTGTGAGGCCCGTATTATCAAATACAGAGACCCAGATGCCGGCGCAATAGTCTTTGCCGGCACAGATATCACCTGTCACAAGAACGATGAGCTTAGGTTCCTTAGGAGCTTTTGCAAACGGACAGGCGTAAGCTAGCACGCGGCATGGGTCCAATCTGTGTTTGAGACGGGCCAGGCGCGGCCCGTTCGGTCCAAATGCCTTAGCGGCGAGGGCGGCGTCTCGTGGGTCCGGTCCAAGATCAGCACCGTAGGCTCCGTTACTCAGGGGCAGCAGGCTCTCGGCGACGTTGTAGACCCACCTCACGACAGCTCGAGCGGCCTCGGTTCCATCTTGATCTCGGGGCCAGACTCCTGTCACCACACAGGCGAAATCCCAGTCTCGACAGCCGAAAGCAGTGGCATCGGCCGCAACGTCGCCGACCGCTCCGCCGCCTTGTAAGAGATGGAAATAGCAATGTGGCGAAGGACGAGTCGTAATAGCTTTCGCCAAGGTATCGGCGATTTCGACTGCTCCAATGTCCTTTAAGAATAAACATCGCTTGAACGAGGAAGTCTTGCCGCCTCCGTGCCCGCCGTGCATCCCAGACATGTACATCTCCGTCTCGAACAGACCAACACTGTCTACGACCTTGGAGTTGTTTTCCGGCCCTAAAATTGTACTTATGGGCGTGGGCGCGGGCGTAGACGCTTCCAAGGAAAGTCTAGTCGTGGAAGATTCGAACATGGTCACGCCGAGATGCAACTGACCGGCATCCCAGTACAGATACGCGTCGGCAGAACAGTTCCGGGGGAGCTCCCTGGCAACGAGTTTATCGAAATCGCTGAGCCTGCGTTGCGTCTCAAGGTTATCGCTTAGTGGGAAAACCCAGTTTCGAGTCAGGTAGGTCGGAGCTCTGTAGGCTTTGAAAGTCACGCTGATAACGATGCCAAAGTTGGTACCGGCGCCTTTCATCGCCCATAGAAGATCAGCTTCATTTTCCGGGCGCACGGCACCGGCTGGCTGGTGTTGGCTAGGGACATGGCCAACGCAAAGAACCTCGCCAGAGTTGACGCTGACCAGCACGGCGCCGATGATGGCGTCACAGGTAAGCCCATGCAACCTCGCTAGGTGCCCGATGCCGCCTTGTAGCCACAGTCCCGCGCCTACGCTTGGGCGAGCCCCTAGAGGTACTGTCAGACCCGCTGTCATGGTCTTGTCGACGATATCCCCCGTCTTGCAGCCGGCCTCGGCGACAACCAAGAAACCGGAATCGGAAGCTTCATCTTTGTTGTCTCCAGCCGCGAGAACATGAACTTGGTTGAAGGCGCTCATATCAACCGAGACCACGCCAGTCCAGACACATTGGCCACTGTGGCCCCCGCCTAGAACTGTTAGGCCGACCCCGTGCTTTAGAGCCCATCGAACGTAGTGCTGGACATGCTGAACCTCTGTCGGTCGGATAATTGAGGCCGGGCGGCGGAGGTAAGCCTCTCTATTTTTAATTGTCCTATGCCCTTTTATCGTTGGCACATGCACCGTCAATTCCGCCAGCGACGTCGCATGTCGGGTAAAGGACATCATGACGCCAGGCGAGCTGAATAGGAGATCGTCTCCGCGGGCTTCCTCGCAATGACCTAAGGCACGGCATACCTTGCGCCACTCGACTCGGACGGTGTTGTCAACGTTCACGTCTTGCATGACAAATCCCGCGATGAAAGCGGCGAAACGGTCTATTGACTCGTCGTCATTTACCACGCTAACAACTCCGGTAGGGAAAGAAGCCGTTTGATGGCACGCCAAGCCAGGGAGGTCCAAGACCCCGTCCCGATGAAAAACCACCACCATACCGCCTTCTAGCTTAACAAGCATCTTCAGCGCCCGTTCAATGAACGCATGCTTGGGACTCATGCCGTACATGCTGTGACAAAAGAGAATGACATCGTATCTTTTGCCGTCGTCGCTCGTGCCGGTGTGAGTACGGCTATCCAGACCAAATGGGACTCGACGGATGTCGGGTAGGCTTCCTAGAGAGGGCAGCGGGGACTCCGTCTCTGCGTGAGAGCCAAGCCATTCCTCTAGATTTGCAGCAAACAAGACGTTGGGCTCAAACGCGTCGTATCTACTGATCTTTCGTCTCATGCGGCTGGGTAAATGTCCAAGTATGCTCTTCGGGCCGGGTCCGATTTCTAGCACGGAGATTTGGGTGCGCGAGTCGAAGAGCGGAGTCAGAAGCTGGGATAATTGAGGGACGATAAAGTCTTGGTACGTCGCCCACCCCGAGCCTTGTACCAAGATGTTAAAGCCAGCACTGTTCTGTATGTCGGATAACGGCTGCGTCGGGCACGACGTCGCTGTAGCTTTCTGCCTGAGTGCACTCTTGAGGAACTCGAGAGTAGCCATTTTGGAATTAAAACCGGTACGATGAAGCCTGTTATTGTGTATCTACCTTGGTAGGCAGATTGGGTAGAAATATGCGAGCTCGCACTCTGATTTCTGGTTTATTGTAGTTGTATTCTATCGCAGTCCGTATGATACTTATGCTAATTCCAGTATCTCGGAAGAAGGACAGTTAGGGGCACGGCATCCAGTTCTCTTGAATGAAATGATCAATGTGATGTCGGGGCACGAGACGGGAAGATCGCTTGGGAAGACGTCGCAAAAGCCGAGGACCCCACACCCTGGGTTGCAGTGTAGGTACCTATGTATATATACTCGGTGACAAGTGGCGTTGAGCGTCCCGTGTCATTGGAAACTGAAGGCTGTGGATTGCTCACCGGTCTTCCTATCGTAGTGATTGCTTACCTACGTATGTGCTACCAATGCCCAAACTTTGAACGCAAGTCATTCACAATCTTTCAGAGATGTTACTCTACCTAGCTGTAATCCAAAGGGTAGGTGCAGAAAAGGTAACTGGTTCTGTCCTCTAGTTTCTCTGGGTTACAAACCAACAGTGGCTTTGTATTTGCCAAATTCCTCTCCTATCTATTACCTAGCACTTACCTAGGCACGCCGGGACCCAAGCAAGCGTATGTGAGTTGGCCCGTGAAGCCAATCCCGAGAGATATACAGAAACGGACCGGTATTGTTCCTGTGGTTAGTTGGCAGAATAGAATGTAGTAGCGGATGTAGTAGCGGCCCGGAGGTCGTGGGTTGAATCTAGTATGATAGACTTGTGATCTATCTCCGTTTACCCTACGTATGTTTCATATGGTAGATGCCTAGTAGGTGGTCAAGATATAGGTCTACACGCCGTATACCGCTGGGGAGATATGCGAGGACTCCCTTGCCACGGTGTTAAATATAACAACTATTTACTTCATCTTATTTGGATGGCTCAATCCGCCAACTTGCATCGAGACATCTTCACATTAGATGGATACTTTCTAATCTGTAGAGTACATATAGGTAACTTGGTACTATTATCAATGGAGTTTCAAATCGCAATCTTTCCAGTCATCCTTGCTGGCACGAATTGGAGTCGACATATTGGCCAAACGATCATAAGGCTTTTTCCCGCTTGCTTTCTATCATGCCAAAGACTTTTAAAATTAATATAGTACAAATGGAAGTGTAACCTAGTCTTTGCCCGCCATAGCTACGTTTCGTCTAAAGGAGCCTCGCAAACTGCGGAAGACTTTGAAGACATGGCTTTAGCCGGACGGCTAGTTACAGAAAACGGATCATATGTTTGAACACAAATAAAAACTTTCAGGTGTTGTTTGGTCCGTTAATATGTTTGCCTCTTGCGATATTCAGAGACGGGGATCACGTCGTCGTCAAACAGCTCCTCGCAACACCATTTCCCGGCCGGTGGTCTGCTCTGATAGTTTTGCCCTTGGCCAGACTAACTACGTACCTAGGTAGGCACTTATATAGCACATGTACGTCTGTTGGACCGTGTTCTTAAAGAACTATCTCTATTCCAAGTGGTCTTTTGATAATCGGCATCTGAATGTACCCACACTGCTCAGTGCCAACGACATAAGACTTGATTCACTGAATTGAAGAGACGTGATAATTTAACTTTGAATACTCTTGCTAATGTTACGTTCATACTATTAGAAATCCATGATACAATCGATAGCAGCATGAAGGGCAGAAATGAGGCAAGAGTCAAGAAGGTGAGTAGGAAAAGGGGACGTGTTAGGGCTCGTGAAATATGCGACGTAAATGCGAACCGGACTTTATCCCATAGACACACCAGCTTGAATACGGCTATCGGAGATTATGGGAGCGAGCTAAATAAGAAGAGGGAGGAAGATAAATCGGAAAGAACAGTGGTATCTCTCAGTCCCGTCGTTGATCTCGATGGTCTAAGCCAACCAAGTGTGTCACCTCCTGACATTCCGTGTCCAGGTATCTAGGGATTCAGACTACTGACTATCTATACAGGTCGAGGTACACGAGAGCGACTTGAAGAAAATACAGAACAAGCCACAGTACGACTTGAAAAGATTCGAGGAGCTGTCTCTACCATCCTTGAATGCATAGGGGAAGACCCCCAGAGAGACGGTATTCTCAACACACCCACGCGGTATGCCAAGGCCATGCTATTTTTCACCTCAGGCTACCAGCAAAACATCAACGATATCGTCAACAATGCTATATTCAATGAAGGTCACAATGAGATGGTGATTGTGAAAGATATTGATGTTTTCAGCATGTGCGAACACCACATGATACCCTTCACTGGGAAGGTAAGGTGCCCGATATGAGTTGGTCTGCTGAAGGAACCGTTGAAAGCTAACCTTTCCAAGATGCACATAGGGTACATCCCCGAGAACAAGGTCATCGGAATCTCAAAGCTGCCACGTATCGCGGAGATGTTCAGCCGCCGGCTGCAAGTACAGGAGCGGCTTACCAGACAAGTTGCGGATGCCATAATGGAGGTGCTCCAGCCTCGAGGGGTGGCCGTAGTGGTGGAATCCAGTCATTTGTGTATGGTCATGCGCGGCGTTGAAAAGACTACAGCCACTACAATCACTACCTGTACCCTCGGGTGCTTTACGCGAAAAAGAACAAGAGAACAGTTCTTTGGCCTTGTCGGTGTAAACAGGACACTTGCCTAGCTGGAGAAGAGAAGGGGTCACGGTAAAAGCTTGACTTGCGTCTCCAGAGCTCTTGGGGTTTTGGGTATGCTTGACTTGTTTGCTCTAGGGACTGGCGATGATACATGTCATTTAAATGAGTACCTTTTGAATAAATGCAATATGCTTCTACCCCTTTATAACCTTTCTTGTAATTCTGGTCATATCTTTTGTACCTCGCCGATGGTGTATTCTTCAAGTTCGGCCTCGGAATAGACGAGCAGTCCAGACATCCCTAAACTACGGCATTGATCGATAGGCCTGTCTCTCCCAACATGTTCCCGGCTGATCTATTCCCTGTGCTGGTGTCGCTCTAAGCACTCGTAGGTGAACGTGGGGGCACGCGAATTAAACATCACAAGAGGGTCCTGCATGAAATATGGACAGGTTAGGCATTCGCTTGAAAGGCCACGTAATTGCAGAAGGAATATATATAAGGCATTGCACGAGGTATTATGAGTCCAGTTGCAAGAAGCTACTTGCATACATGGTCAATGAAGTCTATTCCCTTTGCATCTAGTTTCCTGTCTGGATCAACACCTATCCACGAGTTCGAGAGCCCTTCGGCGAGAGCCATGAGAAGTTGGTCCTGACATATTCCGTACACGTATGCACCATCCAGCCTCTTTGGTGCGTCGATAGGAAAGGATACAGGAAAGAGAAGATAAACGTGCGTTGGCAATCGTGATGACAATGACCAAAGAAGTAGGGGGGGCAACCATGGAAGAACCGTCCATCGACCGATGACACCTCGCGCTTCAAGTGCTCGGGGATGTCGATAAAACACACCATGAGCGTCCTTGTGAAATGGTTATCGTTCGGTCTCGAGATGATATGAGGTATCGGAATGTTCGTGATATCGGCCTTTCTCGTGCTGTTCTTGTTCATAAATAGAACACTGTAGTACCGGTCGGTGACGTGGACGATCTCTGGTCGGAATGTCGTGTAGATGAACTGCGTACCGGCCTCGGACGAGATTGACTGGAAAAGTCTGGCCACGGCTGTTTTTTATTTCCATTTCGAACTTGGCGGCAGTTTGCGAGGATGAAACTTCTTGTCCACGTTTAGCTCCTTGTCTATGTCTACCTTGGGCAGATCGTGGACTCTGGGGTGATTACTTACGACACAATCCCTTGCGTTCGCCTGTGCGAAAAGTGCAAGCCGTTGGCGAAAGACCTGTCGTGTCCTCACAAGTTTGAGGGGGAACCCTGGGATATTGGTATGGTGAACGCCTCAATTTCGAACATCATTGCCGGGCTAGGTCGCCTGCTGCGCTTACGACTCTTAATTGCAAAGAAATTCGGAATTGCAGTCGCTGGAGACTTGACACGTCGTCTCGTCGTCTCGTCGTCTCGTCGTCTCGTCGACCATGGCTGACATTGCTTGCCAATGCTTGGACTCTCCTAAAACAGCCATCGATGCTGCTGCAACTCATAGCTCTACCTTCGGACGCCATATAGTCTATCGCGTTGATGTAGACACAATGGGCTGGTTACCTGAGATCAGAGGTGAAGTCTAACTTAGCTACATGTATTTAACTAGGAGGTAGGTATTGTTTGAAGTTCTCTCAGGTCGGTATGTCATAACTCCGTACCTTCCATCTCATACCATTTCTCTCATATACGTATCAGGTACACTGGCCCCGGCGAAAGCGTTAGATAAAATGCCGACACCCCCAACAGACCTCTATTTTCCGCCACATTTCCGTGCATTCGACGCGTCGTTCTACGATCTCGCCAGAAGTACCCGCGTGCTGAAGCGATGCTGGCAGAATCGACGATCAGTGCTTAGAACAGCTCATTGCCAACTAGATCCTGTGTTAACTAACAAATCAGTCTAGGCAGTTTTCTCCGCGTCGTGCCATTTGGCATAGCTAATAGTATGTATAGGTCCGTTGCGTCTTCTGCCAACCGCGCCGGCGCCAATGCATCTTCCCCGTCTACGATTCAGGTAATATCCTTCCTATTGTGCTTCGCAACATAACTAGGTAGCTGACAGTACTATATGTCCGTCCTGCCGCCTCATCCGATATGACCGCCGCCGCCTCGTCTCGTACCACCCCCAAGCTGTTTCTTTCGTTTGCGCGTGCTAGCCTCCTGTCGGGTCCTGGCCCTTGGCCACCTGGATACAACCGCGGATCTGTTGGGAGATGGGAGATGTGACAGACCACGAATGGAGAGACAAGGGATAGGAGAAGCCCAGCCGTTCCTAGTAGTTATTCAGTGTATATCTCTTCGCGCAGTAATATAGCTGTTACCCCTATGATACGGTCAGCTTTGTGATGTTCCTCTACAGGTAGAAAATGAAGCTATTCTCTATATACAACATGACTGTAGTGTATAATTCTTGGAGATTAGTGGCAGAATAGACATCGAGGCCCCTATAGATGTCCTGTTTAGTGCCTTGGGGGTCTTTGAGTCTTGGTTTAGGGGGGAGTAATGCGCTATAGCTGACCACGTGCAGGTGGGGGATTATACGACTTTACCGATGGCCTGTAATTTAGAGTCAACCCTCATTTTAGCATTCCGTTCCTCTCTCTGTCATCTTTCTCGTACACGGATGTTTTCGCGACATGCCTCAACCTCAACAATCCTCAATATACCCGACAGCCCACACCCTTCCACACTTGATAATAGTTTACCGCTTGTCAACAGCACATACCTTTGGCAGATACTCCATTTCTACTGCACAGTGAACTATTTACCTAGTCATTCATCTACCACGGGGTACGGGGTGGTGAGACGTGCGTTCTACGTCTACCATTTTCGACGTCTACTACATTCGACGCCGACCATCTTTTACACCTCCCAGCATTCTGCACCCCGTCCCCCCGTCTCCTATGCCCCCTGGCAGACCATTCGTACTACACTCGAGAGAACGCGTGCATCTACACCAGCCTGTCGACTGGCTGTGTCTCAATCGAGAAGAGACATACATCTACACCAACTTGAGACAATAACATCCGGTGTCCTCTAATCAGACCACGAAGAAGTACAAAACGAAAGAGCGTGGAAGACGTTTCGATCACTGACAAAAACAATACCTCAAAAACGAGGCTGCTGTAGCCGCCGCAGAAATGTACAGCCTCCTAGATGCAGGAAGAGCAGGTCAGTTAACCCACACACACACACACACACACACACGTCGTATCTACCATACCAACTATAACAGCAAATTGATTGACATAACTCTCAACAGATTGTCTAGTTCAACGCCGGTCCGCAGATCGTCCCCCTTTCGGGCCTTTCCTACCGTTGACGTCTTCTTTCGACCTTTTTAACCCCTTTTCGGCATCTCTCCCCGCCGACCTCTCCTCTGTTCGGGATACCCTCCTAACGACAATCTCCTCCGCTCGCGGTACTTTCCGAATAACCGTGGTTCCTGTCGTGACCAATACATCAATCGACTTTAGCAACATCCTTTGAGACAAAGATGGTCCCCAATCATCATAGGAAACAAGATGGGTTCGTTACAAGTTCGTTGCTACATCGGTGGGGCCTGTGGAGGATACGGCCATGTTGAGGTGAAGCTGTCGAGTCGTGTCGGTCTCTGCTTCGGATAATAGGGTACTGGATTTGTAGATGTCGTCAACCTGCACCGCTTCATGCAACAGAACACTGTAATGGTAGATGTCGTTAATATCCACTACTTCAGGCGATAGGATACTGTAATGGCAGATGCCAACCTGCATTGCGTCGTGAATCAGGATACCTTGCATGTAGATGTCAGTACCCAAATACTCATTCCGTTCCTGCGTCCCGCCCAAGGCAATGTTTTTATCGTCACGTATTGTGCACCGCCTCTACTGCTCCATGTTTGCACGTCGGACCTTGTCTGTCTACGTCGGATTGGCCCCGCTCCTTTTCTAAGGGGGGGCAAGATGGATGAATACACCAGTGGACCATCTACATTCGTCGACATATTTGACAGTACAGCCAGGAGCGTAGGCGACACAGCTACGGATTCGTACGATACAATCATGGGCGTGGCAATACACGCACGAGAATAAATGCTACAGCGACGAGGTGAGCAACGCAGATATCAATTTAGACTAATCATACAAGGCAAGGCATAAGGCAAGGCATAAGGCAAGGCAATACTGAGGTGACAATAAAACCGCGCCGTCTGTCAATCTCTGCTAATCTCCATCCCAGGTACGAAAATCTACTTCCGATAGTCTCTAGGTGGGTATAAGGGGCCTCGCCCGGAGCTCCCCGCCTTGTACGCCGCTTCGTTCTTCTGGACTCGCTTGTCGACATTGTTCTGCTCCTTTGGGGGCTTCCGCTCCTCGAGGTCCTCCTCCACCAGCCAGTAATTTGCCGCGTCTGGCGGCACGAATAGCGTGGCTAGGACACACATCATCGTCAGGAAGGAATCATTGCAGGCCTCGTGGCAAAGGTCGCGGCCGTCGCCGTCGTGGTGCGGTACGCCGAGCTTGTCGCATACGAAGGAGAGCGACTTTCCGTTATTGTCATGGTCCGCGCGCTTGGTGTATGCGGTCCACTTCTGCAAGTCCACAATGGAGTGGGCTCTCGCCCAGAATGCCTTGCCGATGCGCATGTCGGCGGTCCTCTCGGCGTCCCAAGCCCACGCCGCTATAACGATCTTTCGTTTGTAACCCACCGCCTTCTCTTGCTCGGTGAGGTTTCTGTTCTCCAGGCCCGTCCAGAACCCCTCAAGGTAGTTGTTCATGTTCTTGAGTTCGACCTGCTTAGTCTCCACGAACGCCCCTATGTACGGAGCGATCTTCCGCTTCCAGCCGGTGAGGTTGCGGTCTGGGTGGTAGTCCTTCACGACCACATCGTACACACGGACGATCCCGAGTTCCATCCAGCGCCTCCCGAATCGGCCAGGCGGCGTGTTGGCTATCTTGGCCTTGAGGCCCGACTTCTTCGTATCTTTCTTGACCTCCTTCAGAACGTCTCGAGTGTCGAGGACCGTCCAGCCGAATTGGACCGGAAATCTACCCGTCTTCGTGTCTCTGATCGTGCGGTTCGTGACTTGGTCTTTGATTGCTCGGCCGCCCCAGGTCCTTCTCGGCACATCCCAGACCATGCTGTTTCGAGAGCCGACCTCGACATCTTCTACGACGAGGATGTACTGCTCGTCCAGAGGGGGCGGGGTAAAGTTCTTGTTTGACGTCAACTCCTCGTCGGTGAAGGATGCTGGCTTTCTGCCGGGGTACAAGAAGAACTGGCCTATCTGGTCCAGGGATGGTTTATTGTAGGTCCAGTTGTTGGTCTCCCAAGGATTTTTGTACGGGGTTGGAACTGGCGACATCGTAGAGAGCAGCGGTAGGAGGTGGCGGTAGGAAGTGAAGAGATATAGTAGACGAGAGTTGTACGTGGGAGTGAAGGGTCTAATGCGCAGGGGGCTAGTGCTCGAGGGCGCGTTTACAGAGATGTGAAGTTACAGAGACGTGAGGTTATAGAGATGTGAGGTTATAGATGTGAGGTTAGAGATGTGAGGTTAGAGATGCGAGGTTAGAGATGCGAGGCTATAGAGATGCTAGGCTATAGATGCGAGATTGCACAAACGAGGACGAGCAGACGCAGGGGCAGCTAGTCTTTTATATTTATCTTGTGCATGAACTTCGTAGCCCGCGACGGAGATCTCGACGCGCGAATTCTACACAGGCGAGTCCGCCTCTTCTGTCACCCGAACACGCTTTCTGTAATCCAAGTCGCAACTGAGATCTCGAAGCGGTCTACATTTCGGTCTCGACTCACCTGTACACCTCCGATGACCATTTCCTGCTGCGCCGACGGCACTGTGACGTCTCGTAGCGAACCATTCGCCACCCCTCCGATTATTTGCGGCCGCTGCTATTCGCTGGTGTCACAGTGCGAACGTATTCATCTAGCCCCCCACTAGCCCTATAAGTCCTCTAGGTGACTCACAATCGTCTCAATTGTCCCACTTGGCCAGTACCGATTCTCGATTGAAGGCCGAGTCGTCCCATGTCGACCAATGCCGTCCATCGAATTAATAAAGCTCTCGAGGGTGCTTCGAGGTCCCAAGGTCAGATGCCGAGGCCAGGCGGCCGGACCCCTTTCTATTACCAGGCATCAATCAATGCGAATTTTGGTGAAGGCTAGATAATTTCATAATTACAAGTCCCAGTTCTGCGTATGTCGAAAATTAGCATTGCTGTGCTGTGTGTAAAATTTCGCACTCATGTACCCCTTGTCGGGTAGGCGACGAGAATATCGCGAATAGCCTCAAATATCAATTGAATTGCAACGCGTGCGGGGTGCTGTCAGCTGTCCCGCCCCGGCTATCCCCACGAGCGTCTCACTGATACTCCAAAAGACTGTACGTACACATACCACGATTTGTACGGAATGGTGTTGAGGACTATTGATGGAATAAAATAGCTAGTTCAATGTGAAGATGAAATCCGTTCAACCGCTACCCATTTCCATTGGCGATAATTCGCCTGACGTGGAATTGAAAATTTCCATCAAGTTCATACCGGCGTTGGCGGACTGAGTCGTCCATCTTGATGCTCTTCTGATCTCGTGCGCGCGATACTTTGGCCGGATGTTCTCTCGTCTGACGATCCGGTCCGATCTTACATATTATTCGCAAGGTCTTGTCGTCGGCTCCGTCGTGTCTTTCGGGGTTCGGATGTCGTTGATATCATCACGTGATGTTCGCAACCAACGACACATCCCCTGGGCCAATAAGCCCGTCTCATTGGTGGATCTACGAGCTGCCAAAACTACTGATTTGTCCCATTTTTCCTATACGCCGGACGGGATATGAAGCCATCGTCAGTTATAGTGCGCCCTACACCCATTTACCAGCTATTTTTAGCATGTGCGCCCACCCTGGGGCCTGGGCACCGTTTACGAGACCTATGTATATTTCATATCGCGTATCGAGACGTCTTAGGTAATGTCAAGTGTCAAACGCAAATGTCCATCGTCGCCTCGGATCACTTGCACCTACCCACCTGGGCAGGCATACGCCTTTCCCCTCACAAACCTTAATATGAATTCCTGTGCTCTAATCTGCGCAATCTATCCGTAGTTTCCTCGTGTGCCTGGATACATTAGGTAGGTAGAGTCAGGTAGACCTCAACCTTAGCCATGGTGAAATCAATCCCCCCCTCCAGATTTCCCCTTCGTCTATCCTCTCCCCTCTCTCCTCCACACACGCATTTCTCATCTCAGTCACCTCAACACTGCGAGCTCCCATCTTCCATCTCCCATCAGTATCAGTATTGTATTGTTGTAGTTCGCTCATAATACATACGTATCTCTGTTCATTCTAGCCCCTTCATTGTCACGTACGCACTTCAGGTCACGAGCTCATGAGTCCTTACAACCTTGGTCGACCTCTTCTCGAAGCCGAGCTCCGAAGTGCTCAAGAAATGGTTGCACGAACCCAGACAAGGGCCTACAGGTGCACGCGTTGAACGTTCCGGTACCCGATTTTCTTTTTTTCTTGTTATTTCACATGTAAGTCTGGCTAACACTACTTAGTCTATTACTGTCCGCCCTTTCGGTTATAGCGGGACAGCTTCGATCGCGGACTCTGCCGAAGACGACGATTTCCGCTTGATGACATGCTTTCCCAATGTAGACAATGACGACTCGAAGGATGAAGATTACATAGACGACGTTGATGACGACGATGATCGGACAATCGGGTACTCGACTCCAGCGCCGTCGCGCAAACGAGCTCGAGGTCCGGTATGTTCCACTCTTGGTTCCTCATTAGAAGGCGTCAGGAAACCAGTCGAAGAAGAAGCAGGTAAGTCTACTTTCTTCCATTTACCTCCATCTCATAATCATTCCTCTCCATCATACACCTCCTGAAGCTGAAACTGTTGGCGAAGGAGCTCTGCTACCTATAGCGCTGCGAATTTTGAGGAAGAGGTCTGGGAGATTGGTACGGCGAACGTGTCTATTATCGAACGTCGTCCTAAATGAAAATCGCTTCCCAGTGCCAGGACCTTAGCCGTTGCCATCCGGATATTGACACAGGCCTGTCGGTCACCCTTAGAGCCTCGATGGGAGTCACGGGCTTCTCCATGGCATGGATTGGTATATGGAAAGGGATAGTTAGTTTACATTATCAGCAAGCTTGTCGTCGTCTCTCGATTTGACTCATCTTTGTTGACTATCCTCCCTTCGCTTCTGGCATCTTGTGATTGCATCGTCCGCATCCGTAGCTGTGTCGCCTACGCTCGTGGCTGTACTGTCAAGATCAACCTTCATATATCTACCTCTCTTATAATTCGTTAAGCCAATTTCCCATGCGTTCTGCAACAAGTTCGTCCCAATTGATCCAACCCTCTTGTATTACCTAGGTATATGTAGGTATCTGTAATTGAGTACCCACTCAGGAGGTTCCTGTCAACGGATTAGCTATGTAGGTTAGGGGATAGGGCTGGCTATGGGAGCTAAGGGTTGCTAGCTATAGGGGGCTAGGGGATTCTGTTAGTGGGTTAGCCATGTGGGCTAGGGGGTGAGCTAGCTGTGGGGCTACGGGGTGCTAACGAGGAGGTATGGGGCTAGGGGGTTCTTGTTAGTGGGCTAGCTATGGGGCGTGAGGTGCTAACTGGGCCCTCTAAATCTACCAAACTGACTGCCTGGTAACGTACAATACAACGACAAACTCTACGCAAGGCTCGTAATAACCTAACCATCTTGTCAAAAGTCTCATAGATCCTAATCGCATTACATTACTATTCAATCTGCACTATTTTCAGTCCGCTACGATAAGCCTGAAGACGGCGCGGGCTGCGTTGCGATTCCCAATGCCGTACGGAGTCGGAGCGGTCCCAAGGGATACTTGCAGATCCGAAAAGTCACGAAAGCTGCAGGACAAGCTATGACAAGATGAGGCCGATACCAATCAATTCCCCTAATTGAGAGCTGTAGAATCATACTAATTTCGTGTTGGAAGAATCCTGGCGTCGAACCCTATCTTGAGAATCTTCCATTAGCACTGAAGAGCGTCACGCTATAAAACCTCGACGCGCATAGATGAAACCTATACCATTCGATTCCTTCTGACGAGGGCTACATGTACATGTGTATAAACTACAGATACGAGCTCGACTCGTATAGTTTGAGGCGACGGAGATCGAGAGGAATCCCAGGCCCGAGCCGAAACCTAGCACCACCCAAGACGCCTCGTGCTAACATCCGATGCCGTTGCGTGGCCGTGTAATTAATCGATATTCGTTCTGGTGGCAGGAGGACGTGTAGTAGACCCGATGGACGAGTTTGAAACGAATAGTACATTCCTCTACGTCCCTCAGCCACGTCGTATCGAATTGATGGTGTTGGCCGGACTGCGCTTGGACGTGTAAGTGGACACGGAAAATAGGGGTAGACTAACTGACATCAGAAACTCTTGTTACCTTCGAGGCTACGACGAATTAAGGCGTTGCTGGCAAGATGGCTCAGTGGAATGGCAGGTCAGATCGTGAGATGCCCAGCAACATTGGAATACGCACCGCGTGGGATGCGGTACGACGACATTCGATTCGGCAACGCCTAGCAGCCGTACCATCACCGCCGATCCAAGTCTAGAGCCAGACGGTCCCGATGAATTGTAGGACAGGTATTGACCCGAACCCCAAACAGCGCATCGCAGATTCGGCCCGAGTTACACGTCAAGCGATTACTGGCACTCCACGACAGGTCGCCAGCAGCCCGCCCTCGATTTCCCTGCTCTATCCAAGCCAGCGCAAAAGAAGCAAAGAGCGCAGAGTGTCTCTTCTCAACTGTAAGATCTCCTAGCTCTACCGGAAAGGCCTCTATTTTCAACGCGATGGAACGAACCGTCTGGATTAGTTGCGAACCACTTCCCCGACACGCAAGACAGGAGCAAGAAGCCGCCGCGGAAACCATACGAAACGCAGACGCGCATGTGCTCTACATACGTTCATCTAGGGTACTGATTAAATAGGCATCGCCATCCTCGTCCATTCCCGCGTCCCGTTTCTCGCTCGCGATCCTAGCCAGCTACCTCGACCGCCTTCGAAAATTTAGCCACCCGCACGCCGGTCTGGTCGTTATAATAGCGGCGGGCCATCTTCTTTAATCGTACCTAGATATACTATATTGCTATTCATTGCTCTTCATATTAACCTGTCTTCAAGGGGTAGCCCATGGTCACCCAGATATCAACGAGTCTACCAGAAGCCTAACCCCTATTATGAGGACCCCTCATGCGCTGGGGCAGCGCACTTATGCCACGCCCGCTAACCCACAACCCTAAAGAAGCCCCCAAATCGCACGCCCTTAGGGCGCCAGATGCCGAAGCCCCGATTGAAGTATCTAAGCAGACACGGAATCACTATACGGTACGCCCTAAAGACTAGGGGATAGCTTCTAAAGCCGCCGTGCAACTAATATCTTAGCAGCGAACAACTTTCCACGTTTCCTGCCCCTGGGATACCACTTTTACGTACATCCTCAAGACGTTAAACCAGTGCCAATCGATCAATCAATTCGAAAAGCCGGCCAGCGGGCTCATCCTTCCAAATTCCCCGGCTCTTCCAACAATCGCGTCGTTGTCGTCAACTTTCTCCGCTACTTTCGGTGCTTTGATGGCTTCATTCGTCACAAGTAGCCGTCGAACATTGCCTACATCCTTCCGAGTTCGCTCAATCGCCGATGAGAATCCCGGCGACCACGAAGCTGGAAATTCGCCCAATGCGTTCACCGATCGAGTGGCTCTCAAGCCTGGGATGGTACTCGATCCGACGAGCGACCTAAGAGAAGTATTGCGAATAACATACCGAGAGCTAGGAACTCGAAGATTGCATCCGAGACCCCGAGCAAGGCGCCAGACTACCACGAGAAACGTCAATGGGACTAGTCCTCTTGTCACTGGTCGAAATCCTTACAAGCATGGGGTGTATACAAGACCGGTACGAAACTCGGCACCAGCTCCTCGGGTTTCCCCTTTTCTACCTACTCTATCGCAAGTCTGCGTAACAGTTGCATATCTCAACGCCTCTCAATACCACTTCGGGTAAGTCTCCCTTTCGAAACCTCGACGTTTAATATGTCAATCTTCTTCTTGGACAACGGGTCCGTCCGCGTGTCCAGAGGAGTTCTAGGAAATGCTCTTGCCCACGCACCTCCATGGCACGCAGAAACACAGACTGACCGCGTCAAGGCCCTTTTCCAGTCGCAGCAAACTCCTCACATACCTCCGCCAATACCACGCCACCTCGTTCCAGCGCAATCCGCCCACATGATCTTTGTAGATTGACCGCAACAACAGCATCTCGACCAGGTTCAATCTCAGTGTCGGTTGATCCACTGCTTGCCGAGATGCGATCTGCACCACGCCGACGATAGGATGGACTCGTCCTCTCCGCCCAATTCAGAGCACAAGCCTTCCAGCCCAGTCACCTTGCCCCTGCATCCTTTGATTGTTACAGTCAAAACTACAGATTCTTCCATCCGCTGCTAACTCCAAGTCCAGGGTCTGCCGGTGGGATTTGCACCACTATGGAAGCTGAAGGCAGCGAAGTAGAGGTGAGAGGCATCTTTTATCGCCGACGTACCTACATATCGTCCCAAAGTCTGATCTAACGTATCTACCGTCCCCGAGACGTGACAGTTTCGTTCATGGGTTACTGGGAATGGCGAGGGAATGTCCTGGGAGATCGAGAGCGGACCGACGATGGACGTCCACGGTTGATCCCAAGGCTACCAACTTCGAATACCTCTTCATTATGACTACGACGTGGCGAGGTGCCAAGGGTTAGAGCGATTCCCGACCGTTCACGACCTCGTCTTCGCCAACACCCTACTTCTTCGCCAACACCCTACTTCCTCGCAAACGCCTTATTTCCTCGCGAATCCACGCCCGTCGGCGCAAGCCTGTGTCGACAACATTCGTCCTTCGAGTATGAACCCACCAACACCACGTACCGCATATACCCGATGCCCCTAGCACATCGTCACGAGCTGTTCCTTTGACAACCAATATTCATAAAGAAAAGCGGTCGTGGATTGTCGCACAGCAGTGGTACACTATGTTTCCAGAGATTCCCGCATTATCATCACATGTACTAGGTTAGCCCGACTGCTTGTAACTGGTACGAAAATAGATCACGTCGTGTCCACATAAGGGGCGGCGATGTAACGCAATACAGGGTAGAGTACCACTTAGATAGCCTCACCTCCGTGCAACGTCCCACGGCATAATGTTCCGCAGCGTAATCTAATTTGGAGGATATTGTACAGCTTCTTCGTGTCCATCCTCCTCCATCCTACACCAATGCTGTACGTTCCGTTCGTCATAGGTAACAACCTTAAGATCAGTAAGTGAAGTAGATGGTGAAAGGAGGTATCAGCAAGACGCAAGCTCGGAGCATAGTCGAATTCTGCTCTGAATAAAGCAGATAAGGTCCAGTGCTCGGTATGATCCATGCCACCAACTTCGCCGTCGTAGTATATTAGATACCGCCATCCCTACCTCGTCTCATCACATCAGACCTGACGGCCACCCCAGCGTTTTCCACATCATCATGTGTTCCTTTACGATTTGATTCGTAGGAGACATCTGAGAAGGACTTTCTCTATGCATTATAGAGTAGATAGTCTATATGTAGCCCTGCACGCCGCGTACCCCTACGGAGGTCTTGATCATTCCTCCTTGCCACGGCGTTGAATATAACAACAATCACATCAGACGTCAGCCTCTCTCTGTAGGATCCGACATGCTCATCTACCTACTTTCCAGTCATTGCCAACAGAAACTAGACCTAACGATGTCAATACCGATAAGAAAACCCTTGCGAGTCCCGTAGTTCATAACTATAAAGGAGTGAGGCTACACAAGCGGGTAGGATCTCGCAGCCCCGTCTCTCGGTTTCTTTCCCGTCTAAGGAGCGAGTCAGAAGGCCGGATCCAAGGCCCAGCGCATCACGGTACTTGACAGACGGCGTACAAGCTTCAAGATTTATGTCACGAAGCCAACCATGTGATAGGAAAACAACCATGCTGCTGCACGAGGAGCTACAAACCTAGGGGCTACCAAGTTCCATGCATATACAGGACGTCAGCACAAGAGCACCTACATATCAAGAGGCCTAGCTCACAATAACCTCCTTTCTTCATACTCATAAACCTATAACCCCTATCCAGGCCCCTTAGCCCCTATCAACACACGACTTGGTCAACCAATACAGTCCAATGTAAAGGCCACAATCTGACCAATCGATTATCTTTATATCTACGTTGAGTATACGATTCCACGGTTTCTGTTCAACTAACTATCATTATGTGTGTCTTGGCCATTTAAGCCGGTGCGCCGGTGAGTCTGTCCCGCGGGTAAGAGACAGATGGCAATGAAGCAGTGGTAATCTCGGATTACATGGCGAAGTGACACACATGCTTGACTTGGAGTTGGATCACTCAACTCTCCTCTTCGGGACTGACTAGCGATAAAGACCTAGCTCATCTTAGATTACATGCCTCCTTGATCAAGTCCGCTGCTCTTTCGGCGAACGCATACACCGTAGCCTGCAGGTTGGCCGTGCTCATCAAGGGAATCGCGCTCGAATCTACAATACGGAGGTTGGCAGTCCCGTAGACCTTGAGTGCGCTATCTACGACGCCGTTCATCCTTTTCGGTAGCACTGCAGAGTAATAGATTAGTAGTTTTCCAGTATGAAGCATGATGATTCATCTCGTTCAGACCTTGACAGCTGGAACGGCAGAATCTCAGGGGTTACAAATAGCAACTTAAAAGGGGAAAGGGGTGTCGATAAATGTGAGACGCATACTTGCACAGCTACCCCCTAGATGCCACATCGAGTTCGAATTCTTCTGTACCCATCTCTTCGCGGTTTCTAGATCGGTCAGGTTTGAAGCCGGGTCACTGTGGATGATTGGATGCTTAAGTAGATCGGTAAGAGGGGCCGAACGAGCAAGTGTTTCGATGTAGAGCATATGCTCCGCGAATAAATCTAGGTCCAGCGGGTTCGACAGGTAATTGGGGTCGACGATAGGAGCTGCTGATATATCCTTAGAACCAATATGGACGCTGCCACGAGAGAGAGGTTGGGAAAGCATAACACAGAGGGTCAAAGTCCCGGAACCAGGTTCAGGGGGGCCACCCCATGGTCCGATGAACGAAAGATAAGCACCGGAGGCTTGTTTCGGGTCGAGGAGACCTTTCTCGGCTATTTTATAGTACGCCTGAGCTCGAATCTGGTCAGGCCCATCACCAGGGGCGGGGGGGTTGTCCTGAAGCAGTTTCTTCAGTCGTTTCTGACCTTCCCCAGAGATGTGCTCCATTATAGGGAGATATGCGTACGTGTAGACTCCCATCGAGGTGAGCAAACCGGTCTGGCGCCCGGCGAAGTCCTTGGCAGCCTGCTCTCCTACGGATGGGTCCAGGATGAGAGGATCGAGTGTTTCCAGGTCGTCTACCGCCCCGAAGCTGGTGGTGTTGACTAGGTGGTCGAAAAGGTTCTCGCCAACCCCCGGAAGATCGATGACGGGCTCGATACCGTGCTTTTCCAAGAACCTCGCATTGCCGACGCCGGATAGCTCCAAGACCTTGGGCGACTGAAGGGCACCTGCGGCGAGAATGACTTCCTTGCTACAGGTGACTTCCCGGTGCTCACCATTGTAGTTATAAACGACTCCGGTAGCCCTCTTCTGGTCTTCGCCGTCGAACCGAATCCTTTCGACAGTTGCATTGGTGAGTACGTGCAAGTTCTTTCTCGCTCTATTGGGATGGTAGTATGCCGTGGCGGCAGAAGTTCTCTCCTTCGTGACTGGGTCGACAGTTGCGAGACAGGAGAAACTTCCCTGGGCCCCATCGATGAAGGGATCCTGTGTCTGATAATGCCCGTTGGCTCGAAATGTGTCTGCCCACGCCTTCCTGATCGGATGGGACGGGTTTCCAGGGAATGAGGTGGGAAGAGGGCCGTGTGCGCTACTATGACCGGTCCAGCCGTCGATCCCGAGTTTCACTGCCAACGAGTCATCGACAGGGGGAGTAGTGTATGCCTTGGCGTAGTAGGGGCTAAATGTTTCCCAATCCCAGCCGCTGTTTCCGAGAGACGAGCCCCAGTGGTCGATCACAGCTGGGTTGCACGGGACGAATACCTGAGCATTGATGGAACTAGAACCTCCAAGGATCTTACCCTGGCTGACACCAATGGATCTACCACCGAGTAATGGCTTCGAAAGGTTCAGGTTAGATTTCTCGGCCTGATATGTAGTAGAGTGATATGCACAAACCTGCGCCTCGGTCCGGAAGCCCCAATCCATATCAGTGCCCTGCAAAGATACCCAAGAAGCTGGAATCTTGATTCGCGGATCCGAGTTGGTATCGGCACCGGCTTCTAGGACTAGAACTCGCTGTCTCGGGTCTTCGGAAAGTCGAGAAGCAACTACTAGCCCAGCCGTACCGCCGCCGACGACAATAAAGTCATATGTGTCTGAGGACATGGTGATAGAACGGCGAAGATAGAAGCGAGACTGAGGGATGCCGAACCGATCACCAAGACAGACGGAGGGATGATGCGAGAATGTGCGCAAGGAGCTGAATGAGAACTTGGAGCTAGAAAAGATGAAATGGGTAGATGTAAAGGCTTGGTAAAACTTGTGGTCCGTCTCAAGAACAAAGACATTTCAAAAGCCCCCCCTGAAGTAAGGGAGGAGGAAGTGGTACTGTCTCACCAACAGCAACCCACCCGCTTGCTGTTTGTCCTACCATACCTCCCAACGTCGACAACTTTCAAGCTCGTCTCTTGTTGCGTAGACTCGTCACATTGTTAGCCATCATACATATATAGGCTGATACGTAGACGATGGATCATCAATGCTTCGATGGCAGCGATTCGACTAAGGGTGGTGGTAACGCCTCCGTTCAAACTGCATACGCAGGCCATTGATATATAAATAACTCTAGTTCGCACCAAATAAGTATTCAAATCTAATGTTGGTCCCGACCAATGGTCAAGAACCCAGATGGTAATGACTTGGACTCAGCTTCAACATGTGCGGTACTTTGGGATGATTGACGATGTGATCAATCGCGTTCGTGAAGACAGAGTAACCCTGCAAAATCTTATTGGAACCTGGGGCTGGTGTGGTAATGGCTCGGGCTACCGGCAGCCTCCATCCTCGGAGTTGACTTTCGCCATACGTCGTGCTGCGTTGGGGAGCGTCATGTCTCGCTGGTAAATAGGGTGTCGGCGTTGATGGCCCAGCTATGGAGGTAGAATGGACATGTTCTGTGTGCCGTATGGTGCTCGACAATCCGCTCGTGTGTGTTGATGCGAGTCGTAACGGAGTTTAGACATTTGTTTCGAGACGAGTTCTCTGTGCCAGAATCTGCGACGAGGTGTGAGAGGTTGCGACACGTTGATTGATAGACCTCACATAGCTCACTATAAGTAGACATTGATTCTAGATACATTACTAGGACGTGTTGCACTCTAACGGGGAACAGCCGTTCTCACTCGCCGCGGCGGAGGTGGATTATAAAATGGAGGGTAAAAGGCTAGACTTGTGAACAGGTACTTGTTTGGGGCGACGATGCCTGCGCAGTTGGATTTCATGGGATAGGCACAGGCGATATCACATAGGCAATACGCCTTGCGCTCCTCTATCGCTTTCTGCCCAGTCCCTAGATACTATGGGTGCTGGGCACTCACATACACGAGTGAAGGATGAAGGTTACATTCCTACAGGCATGAGTGATGCTTTGCACGCGTGCAACTATACACACTGCGTCGGCATCACGCTGCATCGGCATACAAGGTTGGCGATACCCGTTCTCTGGGCCCAGGTGTTCCCATGCTCTACGATGCAAAGCTCTGACGTCAAAAGCCTCTTGTCGTGACCGAGCCGACGATCAGGGGTAGAGCATGAGAGGCGCATAGACTTGATAGATGATTAGACTCTACGGGCAAGCGATGACAAATGATGACAAACGACTACAAAGGATGAGAGGCGATGGGAAGATTGTTTGACGAGATTTAGGCAACGATTGGGGTTCCGGAGCACCACTCGAGTCTCGAGGGAATTTCTACACTTGGTCGGGCGTACCATATTTCTAAGCTGGCCTCATTCTATGTATGATCTTCTTTTGGTATCATCTAGAGGATGGGATCACCTTACCCGTCGAGAGATTCCTAATGGGATTGGATATGGGCAGGGCATGGCTAGATGGAACCGACAACTCTACAAGAGGTAATCAAATATTCAACGATGCGACCAACGATAGGATTGAGAATAGATTGATGTTACAAAGCGTCATGCAACCTCCGCAACGCGTGGGTCGGGGTTCAGACGACCAGGGCTACACTGATGTAGAGGGCTTGTCACGGGGCCGGTAGCAAGATGAGGATGACACGCGTTGCTCTGGATATACCTAGGGGCTACGTACAAAATGACCTTGGCCTATCCCTTGGGTCTCCTTTGGCGACGTATCCTATCACGTATCCCCTAAACCCATGTCCTACAAGGTCGTAGGTCTGTTGATGCTGGTTGGATATCGCAGTGGGGGACTCGAGGCAATAGATGATATAGACTCCATAACGGAGGGGAACCTATAAGACGTAGATGGTGTCAAGGGGGACATGACGGCGTGGGAATAGCTCTAAATAGGTGTGATACTTCTGGATGACAGTTGACGATTAACAACGAGATCGATTACGTTGGTGAATACAAAGTAACCTGTACTTGTGTCGGGCAAGCCTTGATCGGGCCGCCGGCAGCCCCGATCCTCAGGGTTGACTGCCGGCAGCCCCCAGCCTCAGACATGACAGTAGGCATACGTCGTGCTGCGTTGGTGAACACAAAGTAACCAGTACTTGTGTTGGTGGGGATCTTGAGTTGACATATATATGCTGTGTACTGTTTAGGGCTGTCGTTGACGCAGAGGGCCAAGTGATTTAGCGAAGAGAATAACGCAGTGTATATTTGGAACTAGACACTGACGGGAAATTGGCTGTCGTATAAGAACTGTTGGGAGATTGTCCTTATTATTACGGTTGCAGAGATGGTCACTTCAGCAGCGTAGTTAGAATTAATATTGCGTAGTTGACCGTAGAAGAAGGCAGCAACATTCTCTCGATAGAATTCAGGACGGCTGTTGGATATGACGACATTCGTACATCTGAGCTTCGGATTCAAGTCCAGCACACCTATAAGGATATTTCTCCAAGATGGAATCGATATTCTTAGAGAGAAGTAAAATTAATAAATGCTTTGTCTGGGTCGGGCTTGGTAAAGGCGTGATGCATTCGTATGGATAACTTACGGCGTAGGTAGATGGAGGAGATTCTGTCCGGTGAGAGAGCCCCTATTTAGTGGGAGAGCCCCTATTCAATGGGAATGGAGTCCGTATGAAGTGTATCAAGGTGAATTGGCACGAGACTGGACTGCTCTCTCTTTATTCGGGATCTGGGATCTTCGTAACGTGAATGTCGGGTCCATCATGGGATGAGGTTTCGGGTTCTGGGGCCGACCGATGTTCCATTACGGGGACAGATATTGCAACATCTTTAGGATTCCGGTGTTTGCCAGCGGGCAAATGAAGGATCGAGGGGGATGATTGAGCAGTACAATTGAACAGGATGGCTGAAAAAGACAATTGAACAAGATGCTTGAACAGGATTGTTGAGCAGGACAATTGAACAGGGTGATTGAGCAGGATAGTCGAACATGTAGATTGAACAGCGTGAAGTTGGAACCAGCTCCGAGGATGGATGCTAAGGACTGCCAGTCAAGCCCTCCCATATGTGCTCACATAGGACCAGTTTGACTTTAGAGCATCAATACTAGTAGGCAGCATTTTTCATCCCCTCAAAGGATAGCCGGTTTCGGCGTTTTCTCGTAGACTGCGTGTGACAACTACCCGCTCTTGAAGGCTACGTGAAAGTTGGTATAACGACGGCAATTTAGGAGGTTGTTAACCGGATAGTTTTGTTCGTTTGTTCATTTTAGGTATACCTACCGGTCTCGGTAGAGCGAGCCACTTGGATTGTGGTATCGTGAAGCCGCTAACAATCGTATAATACCAAAAAGCTACTGTGTCGACCCGCCTTGCCAGGGTGACGGTGAACTGCCTGCCGGTTTTCATACCTTGATACGGAAAATCATCGAGGCGCGTCGCCACTGCGCCAGATATTGAGGGCATGATAAAGGAAATCTATCGAGTAGCCGTCACTCGGAAGCTGCCCTTCAACCACGCAGATAAAAAGCCCAAACTAGAAGTGAGCCAGTTGTTGAGGTTTGCTTCTTGCGAGAACCTATCAGTTTACCATCACCACGTTGCCTATCAAAATTAGGTCGTCCAACGCCTCTTGTAGTATTAGCGGCAGAACTCACGACTCGATGCTTGTAGAAACTTTTATGTAATGTAGACCAAACATAACGCAGCTCAGGCGTTTTTTTTTTGGTTCTCGAAATCACAGCTGAGGTAGAATGTCTTCCCAGGTCCGGGTTCGCCGCTGTCAGACTTCATCCCTAAGGCTATGCAGAAGTAGCCAAGGCGATATCCTTATACGACCGAACGTCGTCAGAACCAAACAATCGGAGGATTGCCATTTTCTAGATATAAACTTGGTCAGTTCTTCGTTCCCCTGCGTAGCCGATAAAGTTAACTGGGCTTACGGCCTGTGGTGTTTTTAGAAGATTTTGGTAAACAATTTTAAATACATCGATAGGAGTCCGAGTTTCTCACGGAGAGGTTGAATGGGGTGTCGGCGGCCAAATGCCGATTCACCGGGAGTCGAGTGGACAGTCTCGTAAGGGCACGAATAGATACTTCCTGGGTTGTGCCAAATACTTTTCACAAATTTTTCCAAGGTGGGCAGCTTCAGGGACAGCGACGACAGCGCCCTTCATGTTGATATTCGAAGTCCAGAGTCACTAGGAAGACCAGCCACATACCCACGAGAGGCGTTCTGCGCCTTGAATGGGTTTGTAAGGATTCGAAACAGAAATCCGATATCGCTACACCGCCAAAAGGTAGGGCATTATCAAGTCGGGTTCTTAGGCTCTTGATTTTAGTGCGATATATCATGATAGCCACAGTTTTTGTCGATCTTTTAGCATATTCTGTATCTGCTTCAATGTCAACCCTACGTGCAAGCACGATGCTGGTGTACAGTTTTGCTCGCGTGTGGAATATAGTTGGTGTACAGCCTGGATGACAATGCGATGTGCTGTCTACCAGTGAGCTTGCATACGCGAGCCCGTGCTACATCCACGTTGAATTCCTACTTGTCTGGCTTAGAACCACTAATAAAGCTTACCAAAGTGCCTATTATGTTATTTGCTGACGAGTGGCTCAGATTCTGGTACGACCCTTACTCGAGATAGAACCGGTAGAAAATGGCTAATTGAAAAGTCCACGAATCACTGACGCAGGACCAGTGTCACAAACCAAGAGGGCGCTTAAACAACGACTGCCATGAAAGGAATTCTAAGCCTAACTTTGAATAGCTACCTACCTTATAAAGGCTCCGAGGCACCTTGCCTTTTGAGACCAACCGAGCGGCTAGCCAACGTTTGACACCGCTAAGTCAATCATCTGAGGGACGAAAGCTTTCTTTCGCGACTGTCAGATTGGTTGATTGGTTGGCCAATACGTTTCACGCCGGGCGATCTGCTCTCGCCGACGAAGCCTGTTATGCGTATCCGACGAGGCAGGCCTGGAGTTTATTATGTATCATTTAGGTTTATCTGGAAATCATCAGTAGTAAATCAAAACGTATCCACTTGCCTGCTTCTCGGAAGCATGCTTCTTCTCGGGCTCCGTGATGTGCAGGTGGCCTTTAAGGTGGAGCAAGCAAGTTAGGATCGAGATTGAAGAGAAATATATATCAATCTACCGTCTTGGTAGCGCCTGGAGACCTAGGCCTCAGGATACCGATACTTAACTCGCGCCGTGTGTCACCTGGTGGCTAGACGATGGCTGCGAAGCTGTCCATCCAGAATGGCGATCATTGACTATGAGCGCGCACCAATGAGTTGAGCGGGCCGCGACGGCTTCGACGACCTGGTCTGGGGGTCTCGTTATGGTGCGTAGCTTTGGGTAGACTGTATGAAAGCACTAGAACTGTTCAATTGGTTTCTAAAAAGCGCATCGCGCGAGATGCTTCTAGCCCATAGATTGACGGAGGGCGGGCAGCCTTTGATTAGAGATTGCGACTACCGTGTCAGGAAGCCTCTCGCAGCGGTTATCGTAAGCTATTGCTACGCGACTTACTAGGTTGCAAGCATCGTGACAGCTTACATTGTCATATACGTATTTAATTCTCGTAAAACTCCGGATGTAGCTTTATGCCTGTGAGCTGTTTAGCATCGACTGGCAAAAGTCCGGGCTCATACCAACATTTCAGGGCCTCTTTGTACTTTGCGTCGTTTACCAACGTATTCCCGCGCAGCCGTTGCTAGCATGACCGACGTGACTGATCGAGTTCCGCGTGATGTTCCTCGTGCAACACCGCCAAGTCTGCTGTCCCAGGCACGCGCCTGCGTGGTTTATGTGGTTGGGAGCTTTGGACTTGGCTCTAGAACTCGGCTCTTAGATTCCGAAGCAGGTTTTCCAGATCATCTTTTCTTGTCCACTTGCTTCCTATGCGTGCAACATTTATTGCGTCTAACTTCGTAAGTTCTACGATCTGTTCTTAATCGTGTGCGGGATGTCGAGTCCACCATTTACATGTGGAGCTAAGGGCCATCCAAATTCGTTAAAATGGTATCGCGTAAATTGATACCGCAACCCTAGTTGGGAGGACGTGCAAGGCGAATCGACCAAGTCTCACCGGAGCTACCCGGCATGCAGTGCAAGGAGTGCGGGCCAGCCAGGCCAGCGAAAAAAAAAAAATTTACAAACGGAAGAAAAAAGCTGGACCGCCAAGACCAAAAGCGGGGTACCCTTTGGATTATGAAAATACGTAACGGCCTCAACTTATAATGCAGCAAGGCGAAACACATACCAATCGACTCGTCTAATTGAGATCTATAAATTGAACTTTGTTGCATCTTTATACGATATCTTGAACAGGATTTATGGCGGATGGTAGCAAAATCGACACCTGGACCCTAGCGAGTGTACTATAATTAGATGGGCTGCGGGTACTCCCGACACTAGCTCCCGCATTTTACCCAAGCTGCCAAGGCGGGGCCACCAACAGCCCGCTAGCCCGCCCGCCTGGTAACTAGCACGTAGGAGACGGCCCCCTATTTGAACTGCGATAACTTTAGGAATACGTGCTCGGTCATCGTGCAACTTGTATAACGAATTTCGCATTTCATATGGATATCTAGAGACACCAGTTTCATATGTATCGAGCCTATATTCATTTATTCTTGTCTGTAAGCGTTACCAGTCGCGCGGGTTTTTCTGGCGTAGTTTGCGAAGGACTTGGTCATCTCCCATGCAACCAATCAGAGCGGGGCTGTATAGTCAACGTCATAGCACCGAATGGTGAGCCGTGTAATGGGAAAATGGACAAGACAAGATAGCGCCGAGCCACGCGAGCACGTACGAGCATCAATGCCACGAGTACCAAGACTGCGCCATCTTCATTCGCCCTAGCTATTTTGGCCACTGGTGAGCCGCGTGTGAAGCTCGTAATGGTTTAGTCGTGGCATCAAAAGTCTTGTAACTCGTACCGTTTGATAGAGCTCTCTCTGCGCAATAGACCTGTCTAGTTTGCCTGTCTTTCCAGCGCCTTGCAATGGGACTATAAAGCAATCGAGGTATAAAGCAATGCGTGTCTGGCTATGGACCGATTCTAGAGGTCGCCATGTAGTCGAAGCAAATTATGGCACTCGCTCAAAACCGAACGCAACAAGACGGGATTGGTATCAATCAATTGCCCTAAATGAGAGCTACAGAATGATACTAGTTTCGCGTCTGCGCCGGTCCGGAATCAAACGTCATCGTGGGAGTTGATCTCGTGTGCGTCAAAGTTCGATGCACCTAACAATATGAGCTAGGTCCGTCAAGTTTCATATGTCGGAGGCTGCCAGCAAGCCTAGGTCGAAATCCCAAGTGCATAGGTTTAGCATTCCCGTGAAGACCTCGGTAATTGGCTCCGTTGAGGTAATTTCGTTCTTTCAGCCCAACATGCTGGTGCCTATCCACGGCTGCTTTTACAGGACGGGGCCCAATATGAGCTCCTCTATGTGATTTCTCATTTGAATTCGGCATGCTGGCGCTCATCCTCGACCGCCTTTCTCTGTAACTCTTTACACCGATGGCGATCTGGCGATCTGGGGTGGCGGCTGTAAACTTGTCATCAACTCTGCGACATTGCTGTCCTAGATCGCCATATCTTACTCCTAGGAGGCATCTTATCAGTTGCATTAACTTGTCACTGGCTTCGCGCTGCTCTACAACGAAGAGACTACACCATTTGATCCCCCTTTACACCATTTCCGGGTCCTAGAATCTATTTTCCCGCGTAGGATAGCCCGGCTGCTAGGTACAGCACGCGGTCAGGCGTGGCCGATCGGTTACGGGATAACTACAGGGCCAACTAGACACTTTAGTAGGGGATGGCACTTTGTACATAGCCGCTATTTCACCATATCATTGAGGTCAATTAGGATAACTGCTACGCTGCTACATACCCCCAGCTGTGGATGTTAATCAATCGATAAGTAGATGAAAACGTTCCATACTTCCCGACACTGAAGCTGTTGACTAGAGGTCTCTAGTACCCGTAGAGCGCTGCTGAATATGTCCATTCCGAACGTCGTCGTCGGTCGGCCTCTTGTTCTTTCTGCTTTGGTCTAACTATGTCAATTTATCGTCTTCGGTTGGTTTTCTGTCCCATTTGATATGGGTTTACGGTGCTGGGAGTGATTAATTGTCACTTAATAATAACTGTACCCTCAAGATACCGGTTTAAGAGCTGTTTTCAGGAGTAGCATGCGGTGCCCAGCAGCTAGAACTTGATGAAGTTACCATGAACCTTGCCGTCGAATCCACTGCATTCAAGTACCTACATCTTACTTTGCATCTAGATATTTTCCTTCCTTTTTGATTTATATACAATTATCTTGAACCTGATGTATAATAGGAGGGAATTTTGAGCGAAATTGGCACCATGAGAGGGCTCGACTCGCAGTCCCCTGCATCCCCCAGAATGCCTGTTTAGTCTTCCTGTTCAACCATCCTATTAAATCTTTCAGTCGCTCGCTGGAAAGCACCAGAATCCTAGAAATATTGCATAATCAAACATACGACTCGAAAGAGTCATGAAAACGCCATCTTAGTTATCAGGTACTATCATATATCATGTTACAAAGACCTTATTCTAGGAACGAAACAAAGAGCAAAGCAAGGCAAGGAGCAAGGGTTCAGAGGGACCGGACAATTTCGAATACAATTATAACAAGAAGACAAAGTGAAGTCGGGTGTTCTTTGTTAACTCTCTTAGTGAAGCACCCTCTTGTGTCATAATCGTGCGTAGACCGAAAGCGGTGCCAGCTTCAAATATGTTCTTTGATCAATTTCGTCGGAAAAAGACATACCAGAACTGATAATTGTCAGTCGTTTCCTTAGGTGAATCTAACAAATTATATAGCGTTATTTTAATTACTTTTATTTTCGTACTATCAAATCGCAGATAGTAACGCCAACTTGCCAAAAATGTCTAGAATCATGTCTGAAATCGAAATGCCCAGTTTGGAAGACCAAGCTGACGAACAAGCCGAGGAGCTCGAGGCAATTTTTACAATTAACCCACGATTTCGATTCATAAAGCTGGTCGGGCATGGGAGTTACGGCGCTACGTTTCATGTACAGCTCAACGACCCGACGTTACCAAATATAACGGACTTCATAGTGAAGAGGGCGTTTGACGAGGAGGACGCTGTAGATAACTTGGCGCAAGAGAAGAGAATTCTTGCGGTATGCATTTTCGAGTTTGTGAATATCATACAGAAGCTAATATCGAACCTGCTAGAGATTACGCGGCAATAGGCACATAGTAGAGACGTTTAATATCCCAAATAATCCTCTCTCTACTGTACTCGATGAAGGGGCTTGGATGATACAAGAATGGATACCGCGTGGTGATCTTTACACGTTCATATCGAGGGTATGGGCACAAGGAGTCAACATACCACAACGCCTTCTTTGGAGTTTCCTTTTATGCTGTAAGTTGTTTGCACATACCCGACCAGAGAGATCACACCAGACTAATTAGGAGGATAGTAATAAGAGCCTGTATAGCGATGGCCGTACGTTGTGTCATATATATACCTCTCACCGTGCTGATTGATCTATAGTGGCCCGGGAGCGGTGAAACAATCCAACCGCAGCAGGAAACCTCGAGAATATCGCATGGTGATTTTCATTACGGAAACGGTATGTCAGAATCATGGATAAAATACTTTATATTAACAGAAACGTCGTAGTCCTTCTTGCAGATCCTCCTCAGGATGGAGAGCATACATTCGCACCCTTACTAAAACTCATCGACTTTGGCCAGGCGAATCAGGTAGTTCCGGGAAACCCGGGGGATGAAACTGCAGAACAAGAAAATATCCGTGGAATTGGAAACGTGCGCATATTCTACCATCGAGGTGCTTATTCTCGACCATAGACTAACAGGCTTCATAGATTATGGCTCAAGTCATCGGGGCCCCCGCACGATTCGAGGAAGAACCCAATCTTCCTGAAATTGAATGGGGGGGCAAAAGGTTCCAAACTTTTGCCATACAACTCGTCCCCTTCCCGCAATGGGCCGATCCAACCCTAATCGGTCTTGTTTGCCAAACTATGGCTGTTAAACCCGGTGATCGCCCTACTTTAGATTATTTACTTGATACTGCACGAAGACAAGTCGAAGCCCCTGCCGGAGACGACCCGAGGGAACAAGACGATGCAGTTTCCAGGTTCTGGACGGATATTGTATATAATGCTCCAACATACGAGTAGTCAAGTTCAAAGACGCCGTAGACGGGAGCTACGTCACCTCACTCACCATGGCTAATGGCCGAGCGAGTCCGTCATACCCACAACCTGAACTGGTTCGGCTATGAAGTCCCGACTGGCCAAGATTATCAAAATGGTACGCGAGCAGTACAGGGACGGGCTTATGCAACTCGGGTTGGGTAGGGAGACGGGGAAAGGGAAAGTTTATTAAGGGATATACAATTGATAGGAGATGACCTTATACTTGGCCCCTATGTATATCCATAATAACGTAGACACTACCATCATCATACTATTAGGCTCTAGATAACCAAGGAGGACATGTATCCACACCTTTCATGTGCAATGCCTACTTGACGCAATGGTGAAATGGCTAGATATACGTCACCTTGCATGCCTCTTACCCGCGTATGGATTTCTTTTCTTAAAAAACTCGGCGTGCTTTGACGTAAAACTGTGCTTGGTACAAGAAAGGGGGTTAACGCGGTTAGGTAAGTCTGGATAGTCTGGATAGTTGGAACGGTGTATAACATACTAAGAACATTACGATTCGATACGTTAGGGCCGGTGATCGGAAACTCTACGTTCAGCGTCGTATATGCAGTTATGATCTGGTGGTACTCACCCGCGCAGTGTTTAGCCTGAAGCTGCCGGCCATCAAGAGACCTCCCGCCCGGCTTGAGATTGATAGCATCTAGGTAGTATCGACATTCGCACGCTGGGTAATGTAAACGAGTTTTGTTCTATTATAGCAGGCGGAAGTAAAAATCCCTCCCGTACTAACGTACCAGGCCAACTACATCCGCGGCCATTGGAAGCTTATAGTGCCACACAGGTTAGGGCCGGTGGCATCGGGGGCATTGTGGGCGCTCTAGTTCTCAAGAGCCAAGATCAGTCAAGGTATCTTCCGGACATATACGCATCGATCGTGTGCAGTGCTTGTGTCGTCTATTGGTTCCGGCGCGTAAACAAGAAAGCCTAAAAGGACACGGTTATATTAGAAGCATCCGATCTTTTAAACGCTTTAGTCAAATCATAGACGTCCTCCCTTCATCGATGTTCCCGTCGACTCCAATTTTCTCTCACATCTTTAGTCCTGCACGCCCTGGAGGGTTGGGATGTTACTTCTCCCACTTCGCTTTTAGAGCCTCAGCACGCTCCGACTTAGTGAAATCTTAATACAATCTAGGCCACCCGCCGCCAAGCGTACGAATGTCGACCGGGCGGACGGTTTTGACATCCATATACGTCGTAGAACCCTTGACCTCGGCAACGATGGCCTGCTGCTTCAACGAAAATAGAACAGTCGTGCCGTTGTTGCGTGTCGGTTCTGCGCAATCTTGGCGGTAGGCTGCGATAACCTGTAGTGTCGATTAGCAGCCTGGAAACAAATGAGGTGGATGATATCACAAGTTGTGAACGAACCACATACCACGTCAGAATACTTGACCTGTCGCCTGATACCCAACTCGTACCTCCGCACGACAGGAATGATGGTCTTTGCTTGAACCATGCCATCACATTCCTCCTTGCTGAGAAACTAGTCATAGCTTTCCATTACCCGGTAGAAGCAAGCGCCTAAGAAGTGCATGAACTGTGTATGTATTACATGGCCGTACGGGTCTTGATGCTAGGCCCAAAGGACACCATGTTCTACCATGCTTTTCGGGTCGAATCCCATGGCCTCTAGCGTCGCAAGTGCTTTGGCGCGGAGGGGAGCATGAGGATTAGTATTGGGGTGCGGGCCCGGAGCTCCTGTGCGGGAATAGGGTGAGCTGTACGAAGAATCGGCCAGCCGTAGCGAGCTAGGGGGTGCTTTGGTATCCGACATGGTAAAATGTTGAGGCTACGATTGAAGTTGAGAGGGTTGAGAAAGAGGAATTGTGAAAGAGTGTGATGAGTACCTGAGGAGGGCGTGCATAACCTGTGCCCCTTGGTGTATCCCCCTTGCGTACCTAACCAACAACATCACATAACATATCTAATACCCGATTTGGCGATACCTCGGTACTGCCTGTTTAAGCAGATATTGTTACCGAAGCTTTACAATGCATTCAACGTGCAAGACATCCCGCAGCATCGTATCAAGCGCAAGTTGATAGGCCGTGCCGTAACGGACCAGGAAATGCGAGCCTTTGAGCCTGTCATGATTGAACAGGTTGGCATCCTTCTCCGGAAATCTTTTCAGGCCTCGTCGGTCAGATCGGTCACCGAAGAGGTTAATATGACCCCAAACTTGAAGCATCTCAGTTATGATATCGTGGGTTATCTCGCCTTTGGATACCCGTTGAAGCTTCAGGACGACGAGAGCAGTCATTTCATCATCGACGAACTATTATGGCAACTTTCGCCTGAATATGTACATGCAATGGCCGTGGCTTCTTGCGGATCGAGTTTTTCCTCGACCTTTTCCCGAACAGCCAACGTGTCCAACTTTTCAATCTTATCGAGACGATGATAAAAGCCTGCCTCGCCCAAGACAAGGATGCCAAGCGTCAACTTTTCTACGCAGCTGACGATTTCAAAGGTGTTCAGGGTCTTCGCCTTGGTAATATATGGTCCGAGGCCATATTTTTTCTTCCCGCAGGTTCGTCTTGCTTGATACCTTAATCCTCTCCGGGTTTCAATAGAGCAATATGGATGGCTCGAAACTGGTGATAGTAGCACCACAAGACAACGAGAGACTGCTTTGTCTAGTAGATATCTGCATTCTAACAATATTCCAATCAGAAGGTGACACTACTTCGACAGCTCTAGCTAGCGTTTTCTACCTGTGGCTTAATCTTGCCTGCTACATGAAGCTAGCTGATGAGGTCCGCAACGCATTCAAGAGCAACGCGGAAATTCGCAGTAGTCCGCAGCTAGCAGGTTGCCGGTATCTTCGGCCTGTATCGACGAGGCGCTACGAATGTCTTCGCCCGTGCCAGGCACACTATGGCGACAACTAGTCCGAGACCAATCAAATCCCGATCCGTGGATCATGGACCGTTGCGTCGTCCCAACCGGAACCGAAGTGGCTGTTAATATCTATACACTCCATCACAACGAGGAGTACTTTCCGGATCCCTTTTCGTTCAAACCCGAGCGGTGGTTGGATTTTATAGATGGCGAAGACGAGGGCGAGTTTATAAACGGTGCCACGCATGACGCGTTCGTTTCTACTGGTTCTCGCGGATGTGCCGGAAAGCCCATGGCATACTTAGAGTCGAGCCTAGTCATCGCTCGGACCTTGTGGTACTTTGATTTCGAAGCCACACCCGGTAAATCTGGAAAAGCAGGGTCGGGAAGGTTGATCGATATGGACGGGGAACAGAGAATGAGTTTCAGTTATAAGATGTCTTTATCAGTATCCACGACTGTCCGAACCTGGTGTTTCGTCCTCGCGGAGACTATTATCGGGAGTAGTTGCAGATGCCAGCATAATTGTAGCCGCTCAACGCTGGTTCTGAACTCCAAGATGTGAAAGAGAACGAGTCATCAGTTGAGTTTCTGAGAGTCGACAGCTAGGACGTGTTGCACCCTAACGGGGGACGGAAGAAAACCTCGAAAACCTCTGCGCCAGTCACCACGGCAGCCCCACGGACCCGGCCCGGGCAGCCATTCTCGCTCACCACGGCGGAGGTGGATTATAAGTGAAGTGTATCACGAGTTTAGTAACTGCCCACGCCAATCATCCTTACATGTTTCGCTCTGATTGGAAATTGTAACGTCTTGGTTCCTTTAAACGGGGGCTACGCTTGCAGCCTAGTACTGCATGGTATATAGGAGGATCCAAAAGCAGGTTGAGAGGAAAACGTAAGAAAAATAAGGCCAGACGTGGTTGCGGCAGGCAAGGTGACACTGCGGAAGAGATTGTCGTGGAGCTTTTCCCTCGGGGTCAGGGCCTTGTGGGCAATTCAGCTGAGAGCTACATCTCGATCATAACGTCGCGAGGATGCGCAGCTAGCCGGGCCCAAGTGGAGCGAGCACCGGCACTGTTGAAACGATACGGGATACTGCTCGAGATGTTCTACGTCCACGCCAAGGGAGCCATAGTTAGGAGGCTCCGTAAAGATGAAGAAGCATTGCTGTCATCTGTCCCTCAACCTCTGTATATACTGTAAGGAGAATCGCCACGACGTTCTAAAATAAGCTCTCGTACCTAGCTATGTGCTTCCTACGATCCGCCTTTGTCACGGTGTGGAAAATGGATAAAGGCCTAATTAGGTACAAGGTGGATTTTGAGTATGTGAACTTGATAGTAGGCTGCGTGCTCATTGACGGCGGCCTGTAGCTATTTACGGATTAGTTTTATACGATGTGACTTGAGCGCGTAGTATATCCTATATGATTACCAGCCGGGTGAGTCTCATGTGGCGTACAGTCACCTAGAGGATGGGGATAAGTGGCTATATAAGATGAGGTAAGGACGGAGGAAGTGATGATGGTGTGAGGGCCAAACTGGAGCGACGGCGACAGGAATCGAGTTAAACGATCGACATCACGATCTGGTTCATGAAACACCGATTGTCAGGAGCGTATATGTCGACTAGACTCGCCTCGCCTCCCGTCACGAATAGAGAGAGTGCCCATATGCCCTAGAATGCGAGCTGTATGGTTATCGTGACTTCACGTAAAGTCGTGCGGTGCCCATTCTGATGCCCCGTCGAAAATTTCGAAAGTAATTTTATTTAATTTTGCCTATCATAATGTCTCGTTATATGAGATTGATAACGTATTCTAAGAATCCAGACGAAAGGACAGTCGTGTATCTCGCCGAAAACCAAATTGTCCCATCCGGATAGTGTGGTGGTCAAGAGATGGACCGCTGATGCCCTCGTCCAATTCGCTGCTGGTCAAACTTGTCGTGGCACGTTATGAAAGGTGTCGCCAATATACTGGCCTTCACTACACTCTAATATCTCTCCCATTAAACCTATCATTCTTGACCCGTAGACGGTATGCCGATCGGTCCTGGATGCGTACATATCTTGTCTCAAAAATCTAGATTGCCCCTGAGAAGAGTTCAAGAATGGCACCAATGACATGATGGGCAGTCTCCTAGTAATGTAGCCGGCATGACTACCAGTAGTGACTTCGTGATCGAGAAGCTATTTGAGCGGACCCTACGTTCGGTATGCGGTTTGAATCTAGCCTAAGAATTTCCAAGATCAGACTACGAACACGGGTCGCTGATATATCCATAACCGCTAGGTCGAGAGACTGACTGCCGCGATACCTGTCAAATAACAACGAAAAGATCTCATTGATTCGATTAGAAAGGATTTTCTTCTACGTCAATTAAGATGGTCCGAAGAGAGCCAAAAAAGAATCCGGGCCTTCAGCTTGGAGTGCTTGTAATAAAATTTGTGCATAGGCCTGGCGGGGATGGTTGCGGCGAAAGCCAACACGGAGAGGGACCGTAACCCGCAACCCGTAACCCGCAACCCGCATCGTCGCATCGCCGCACATTGACGAACGCCGATCGAACAGCACCTCGGAGTAAAGCTGACGGATCGTGGGTACAGCGCCGCATCAAGACTTCTCTCCACGTATATTTTCTATGGCTAATCAATCTGATGTAGTGTTGGCCACCCCGCCCCGCACCGCCGCACCGCCGCACCTCGACGAACGACCGGTCGAGTGACAGCGACATCGTCCTAAGATCTCCTTGCCTTGATTCGTGTATCGTCTCGCCCGTCAAACGTAGCCAACCATCCAATCCAACCATCCAATGCGTATCACGTCCTGTTCAATACCACATACAAATAACCAAGAGTTGCTAGGGGTCCTGCAAGACAGGGCGAATCTTCGTGGCGATGCTGCTGGATTGGATCTTGCGCTGTAAGTTTTGCATTTCTGTGCTCGCTTGCTGCTTTTCCTTCGCTGTCTGTTCTTTCGCTGCCTTTTCATTCGCTGTCTTTTCGCTCGCTGTCTTTTCGCTTCGCCACTTTGATGCGCTGAGGATCTTGAGGATCTTGAGGATCTTGAAGCGAGGTCATTATTTTTGCTCTCGGCATTCTACGCAACAGCTTTTCTTGACTCGCATTTCGCTCTTCACGTTTCACTTTTGAGGTTTCGCTCTTGATGTCTCGACGTATTACCCTTGATGTCGAGCTTTTGACTCATCATTCTCCATTCATTGCTCTGACGTTTCGCTCAACGTTTCGCTCAATGTTTCGCGCTTGACGCATCTCGTAGCCGGTATTAGTGTACCAAGGTGCTGATAGCTGCTATGGCTTTCTGTTCCATGTTCATACGTGCTGATGTTGATTTCTTGCTGCTGGTCGACACCCCGCACGACGAATTGAGCCCCTGGACTTGACGCTCCAGCATTCTTGTTCAAGACTCACGACCGCCCAATTGACCAACGTCTCCATTCCTTTCCACCCATCTTCTAGAGCCCACAGTTCGGGATGGCCCTAGACAAGCGTCCAGGTGCCCTCTACGCGTTCAATTGCCTTCCAGAAAGTTCAGCAGTTGTCGCTAGTTCTTGTCGAGACATTAGCATCCGCGGACAGTTTGGCTGTCAATCGACTCCTGGGGCCCGGACTTACTCGCGCACTCGAGCTAGTGGTTCAAAGGAGGCGCGGAAATCCGGGCGACGGGGCACTCCAAGTCTGGTTACTCGATGACTGTTTTCTGCAAGCTCTCCGTTGCGCATCATGAAATCCCATTCCCGTATATGCGTCAGACCTCCAGGGTTGCACTTAGCAGCTCGTCCGGGCCTATGCGTGGCCTCGAGGGCCAGCCGGACGTTGCCGTCGCCTTTCGCAAGGCAGTATGCCACCGTAGCAGCGTCTTCTAGCCCCTGTGATGCGCCCTGCCCGGCGGTAGGCAGGTTAGCGTGGGCGGCGTCGCCGATCGGGATGGTTCTGCCGCCCTTGCACTTCAACTTTCGTACATCTTGTCCATTGACAAGCCTTACACCTGGTAGCTTCAATTCGTTCAAGTATTCCCTCTCGTTTCTTGATTGCGCAGTGACAATTGGCCCATCGGCGAACCATTGCTTTCGTTGATTCTGTCTGTTGTTTTCTTTTTATCGTCTCTAGACTTGGCGCGGCGCCCCAAATTATGTCGCAACCCCATAATAAACACGACCTCTGATTCGCTGTTCAGCGCCAGCGGCCAGTAGCCGGAAGTGCACCGAGACCGAGTTCTCAATAGGCGCTAGGCAAGTGACGCGTCTCATTTACCGGCCCACACCAGCCTGGCTCTCCCATACCGCTCAACTTGGCCAGCTTGCCTCCCGATTTTCCTCACGTCTGTAATCCCACCACCGTAGTCGTACGTCTAGGGGTTTAGCAATTATCCAAGGCTGCGTAGTTTAATCGCCCACCGTTGTCAAGTGAGAGCTTAGGCATTGGCCACACCCCGAAGAAGCGCTGATTGATAGACTGACAGCTAGTTTGAGCCTCGGGTAGGTAGCGGCAAGGAACTAGCTACCTCTACTCCATTGCTGTGTCCCTCCAATGTGCTGTCGACGAGGAGGCGATCGTGTCATGCATTTGCCAAAGCCATGGGAGGTAACTTGTCAAGCGACCAAAATCACCACTTTTGTCTGGCCGCTGCAGCGCTGCGTTGCTAACCCACGCGTTCCCTCTCCCCCTTTTCCATTATCCTTTCTTTCGTTAGAATGCCCAATGGATACGGCGGAGTAATGCGTGGATCTGTCTGGCTGTGTGCTATGTCCTGATCCCGACCGACCACGACCACCATGTCTTTGAGACGAACGCGTTCATCATTGCGTTACGATTCTCGGAAAGTCACTGGCCTCCTGTACCGAGTCAGTCAAGCAGCGAGGACTAGAAACCAGGATCCCATAGACTGAGGTAAGTTCGCAGCCCCAGGAGCATTTCCGCAAACCATCCACGCAAATCAGCCATCAGTGCCATGGCTTCCCGAAGCCGGAATGCTACACGTCTACCCCCTTGCTAGCTCATTCGCTTCGTTCTCACTCAGCTCCTTGCGCCAGAGGCATACCTCTGAGTCCGAGGTACCCGATGCCTTGCTTTGGTCACGTCAATTGCGAAGATGGTCAAAGCACCACCTGTTTACTTCCGTTCCGATACTCGGAACCCATTGGCTTTAAAGTGCTATCGTGACGTAGCTGGTGATCCCTAGTGGGCTGCAAACCCGGAGTGCACGGTGGACGACGACGTACCCGTTCGAGAACCATCGGCATCTACGTTTTCTTCTATTCTCTCCTTGACACGTACAGCTTAATGTTCCTTTGATATGGAGTCTAGTCTATTGTAGAAGATGACCTCAAGCCAAGAGCGAAAGGGATGCGTTCTATTCATTTACCATATCCTCTATTTGTTCGCCTATGTGATGTTGTCACCAGTCATCCAAATCCTCTCCCCGGCCTTCCTAGCCTTCCTAGCCTTCCCAAGACTCCCATACCCGTTTCCATCAACTTTCACAGTGGATTCCAGAGAGGGACAGCCAACAAGTGGCCTCCAAGGGGGTGCTCGTACAATTGAAGCCGAAGGTAGGGAGTTGACCCCTGAAGTACCTGCTGTTGTCTTGGGAATCACCGGTCGCTGCGGAATAACAGAGATATCAGTCCCGGTATCTATACGAACGTGTCAGCGTAAAAGCTAAGTAGAAATATGCCCAGGTTCAACTTCGGGACGGTTACTTTGCTCGATCAGCCCATGCACTATCGATATGCCTGTAGCATGAGCTACGTAGTGAGGAATAGGAGGCGGTAAAAGAATGCAACATGCATTGCTGATTAGATATATATGAGACTAGCTTGCCACACTCATGATATGCAACCTCTCCTCTGTGCCCATTTCAACTTTTACGCGAAATACACGAGATGTACAAGTAGCATGGTATTAGAGCTAGATCTTACGCACGGCGAGCGTAGCAGTTCAGCGTTCGTCAGGTCGTGTAGTTACTGAACGCTGTAAGAGCCGGAACGCTCGAGAAGCTGACATTCACGTAGAGCATCGCATGCATCTGATGAACAGCTACTATCCGCATAAGGGCTCCCCGAGGCGACCTTGCGTTATATAACTTCATTGGCCTAACCAACGCCCCGTTCATGATCGAGAGTACGACCACATCCTTATATAAATATATCCACCAACCGTAGACGCACTCACCAACGCCCCAGCCCCCGTTGGTCAGGTTCCTACGCATCGACGAAAACGTCACCGCCAATGCTTCTACATGACCCTTTCAGTCTGAGAACGCAAGTCACATCTATACTTGGACGGCGTGAAGTGCCACGTGAATATCTGCACCGTCAACCTTCATCGGCGTCCAGTATAGACGGGCTTCTTTGACTTAATCTAACCTAGTGTAATCTGATCGGATTCTGTTTAGCCCCCTGGGAAACCAAACATTATATCTCAGGGTCTGTCCACTTGGCATACTTAGTTAGGCGCATGGTATCATCCTCTAGGATACGGTTCTCGACTTGTCGATGACGAAAAGAATCCAAAATTACCAAAGACTTTCCAATCTTTTTTTTTTGATAATAAGGAGAGTGTCAGTATTTACCTAGGTACTCAAGGTGGTTGGGGCTGGGCACCAGACGATCCAATGCATGCAGATACCTAACAAGTCCTCGTAACTGAGCACCTCGTTATCGTGTACGCATAGCTACCTCTACTTATTTACCAAGACGAGCTCCGTACAATCTGCGTATACGACCAAGACTCAGGTCAAGGCATCTCAGAAATCATATACCAGTGCGTATGTTTGCTCGTATTGGACGAAACCCGTGCCAAACACTTCTCTAGAGGCACCCTTAATATCCAAGGTGCATTCTTTATATCGTTACCACACCTCGGTACATACGGTCTATCTGAGCGACCTCATGGTTGCGCTTGGTGGTGTCGTCCTGATTGATGCACAAGGCATCGACTCGTAGCGGTAAGTTGTGGGCATCGAATGCTGGTACATCACGCCCTCGAGATGACCCAGAGCTGTTTTCAGGTTTCGTCTTGCTCGGGCCGACTGACAATTTTATATGCTTCCACTTTGCCACTTCATACGTAAGAATGCAATTGATCTAGGAATTATTGCCTACATTCGAATAGTTAGATGGGTTAGTAGGGGATAGCTTGGTAACCGCAGTGGACGGCGAATGCTTACATCTGCCTGTGAACGGGAAGGTTACAACTCGTGTCACGGATGTTGGGATAAGAGTGAGGCTCTCCGGTAAAAGGGTTATTGCCTCCATTCTCGGCCTCGAACGCTTGCCTCGCCATCTTTCAATTCAAGATGCGTAAGCCCGGAGCCCTTTGGATATCGGTCATCCAGACGAAAGCCATTCTTACTATCCTTGGTGTGGCCGTCCTCGTTAGCATTATTCCGTTATGCAATGTATGGGTTGTACTTGGCCGACTTAAATTGCGTCCATCGCAGCTACGGCTGACTATATTTCACGATATCAAAAAAAAGATACAAGTCCCGTGTATATAGAGGAGGTAAGGATAAAGGGATACATACACCAACAGGCCTGGCTCCCAATCTATCCCTTCCTTAAAACCATCAAGCCCGTAACCCCTATCTAGGCCATGGGTATCTCGCAACTCCTATCCAGGCCTTGAGGGAGACCAATATGTCTATGGCTGTACCCGGGTGGTAGAGACTAAGGTCCTGACAGAAGCAATGTAATTTAAATCAGTGTGGTGTCGCGAAGGGAGGCCGGGCGGACCAGTGTGAAACAGTGAAAGCTGGATACTTTGCGAACTTGAGAGTAAGGGGAAGGTCTAGAAGTACCGCAGACGGGAAATCAGATGTCCAAGCTTAGCTCAAAGACCCGGGACGACGCTCTCTTCATACTCTAACATCAATTACTGCCCAGTCTACAGCTCCGTGTCGGCGAAGAGGCCACAGGAAAGCTGTACCCGTTGACGGTAATACGACTGGAAGTATTTAAATTGTTTAACACGTATCCACCCCATGTAAGCTAGGACAGACACTCACAGTCGAGGAGAACACCCTAATAGCTAGAATGATTACACCGCAAACACTCGAGCCACCGCTCAACCAAGGAGTGACAGCGGTAACGTCTCTCGACCACACCAATCAATCACCAACAGTCAAGCACCCGAGCCTGAATCACAGATGAATCCCATTGTGCTACAGAATGCCAATTTAGTTTCGCCCTTTTCAACCGATGCCGTCAATGAAATGATGAAGAAGAACATTACGAAGTCAGAAGGCAAGATTCTGCAGGCAGCGGAACGAGGCTATGAGGGGATGGACCTTGCTGACATGGACGCGCGCGACCAGCATCTCTCTGGCCATGTCGAGGACAGACAGGTTAGTTGAGACTACACCGAGATCCGGGTTTTTTGACGGCGGAGAAGCGCACCTGGACATTCAGACATTCTACCCGGTGGGTTACGTTTGCTACAGAGTTGGCGCCTATCTGGAGTCTAGATATGAGGGCTAAAATATTAAACACGCGAAACGCGTAGGATATCCATCTCCCTCGTCATGCTACTCTACTCAAACGTCTCTGACATGACCCGTGCAGAGGTTGAAATGGGCCACAATGGCCTCGAGGTCGCGCGTTGCGTATGTGAATTAGCGGGCGGGGTGGGAAAAGGGGGAGTGGGTGGGGGAGACGTGAGCCACAGATGAGTCTGGATTTTCAAAGGCTCTGATTGGCTAGCCACACTTAAGCGCACGTCCTTTGAATTCTTTGTAGAATCAATTGATTTCTGCCGATACGAGGTAAAAACTTTTATAATTGGCATCATTTGATAGAGCTCGCTTCACATGACCTCTTGACACTTGTTGCATCATATCCAGACAGAATTTGATAGAGCCGTAAAAGAAAAAGTCGCGAGCTGTTGCCGTGACTTGTGGAGGGGCGTCACATGATAAATAACCCCAAGATCTCCACGCCTAGCTGAGGCGTGCGCTGTATGACGGTGGGCGCATATTGGAACCCCGCACTAGTGGACAAGCGGGCAGGCGGGTCGGTCCGCACGACTAATTGTCAATAGCTGCAATGGCTAATTCTACCAATTAGCAGCATTCCTGGCTGGATAATTCAATCAATATTGATATTTGCAACTTGAAACATACATCATTAAATAGAGCAAAAAAAGACGAAAATACGAGTACAAGTTACACCTATATCAGATGCGCGGTCTCAATAGAATTTTAAGCTGAATATACGGCCTCCGGTCGCGAACAAGGGCTTTCACGTGACCACCTTCGCGGTCGCAAGACGTTCCAGCAATATACGAAGACTCGAATGACTTCACAACCAGGGTGCGCACCGAGTCGAGACCTAAATCATTCGAAAGGGATCAATTAAGCGAAACTTTTGAGCCAGGTTTCACGCTTTAAGTATACAAGATGCGTTACATATACTGAGTTAAGTGGTGAGATACCCATAGAATGGCCTGGAATTTAACGTCGAAAATACGCTAGCTAGCGAGCGATACAGCGCAAGAGGCTTCTGGGGCGACTTAGCGAACCCCTTCGCACTAACAGGCCACCTGTCGGGGCCCAATGGTCAGAATTACACAGCACACTCGATGTAGAATGCGAACGCTCAAGTAAAGCACCTCATTAGAAAGTCCATTTGAAAGCGACAAAAATGATATAAGTTTCACTCTAGTCAGATACGTGGCTGTCTTGGAATCAATTGGATGGATTAGGAGCCGATTCGCGTGCTGGCTCCCTTGACTACAACTTCGAATGAGTATTTCAAACAAAATTCAGCTTGGGACCTATATCACCAGAAAGACCTCAATTAAGTTAAAGTTTTGATATGTGTTCTAATTAATACAGTAAAGCCTTGCATCATCCTTGGGAGGCTTCCCCTCCAGGCACTTGTGTACTCTCACCATGCGTCGATGAAGTTCATACCTCCCGAGCATAGCGGGCTCATCCGTACGGACGTCCTCGGAAACAAGGCGCGGTTAGGAAGGAGTCGTTGGGGAGTCAAGGAGTCGAGGAGTCGAGGAGTCGAGGAGTCGAGGAGTCGAGGAGTCAAAGAGTCAAAGAGTCAAAGAGTCGAGGAGTCGAGGAGTCGAGGAGTCGTGAGCTGGTCGATGGAGCGGGACGGCGGAGGCAGCGACAGGTTAAAGTTGGCACCGATCAACGCAGTATCCTCAACCCATCTCCCAAGCTCCATCTCAGGCAGGTCGCCGATTGAGTGCGCGATCTGCGATCCGACAGACACATTCCGAGCGGCTAAAAATTCGCGGAGGAAGATCGACGTAGAGTCAAGAACGCAGTGCCGAAATTTGCAAGGTTTCGCCGGGTGGATGTCGCACGTCTCGGGGATCTCTTGGTGAGCGACGACCATGGCCTTAACAGCGTTGACGCATCGCCGACGGTCCAGGTTGACAGTCTTCTCCTCCAGAACGATGTGATGAATGTTTCGACAGGTTGGCTGGTGACATAAGTGCGAGCACTAATAATGCCTGACTGTGTCGGGCGCGAAACGTCAGAGGCAAGAAAACGCGAGCGAACTTGACACTTGCAAGATTGAGGGGAGCGAGACTGAAGGGATTGAGATCCGAGGAGCAGGACTGAAGGGATTGAGATTCGAGGAACGGGACTGAAGGGAGCAAGACTGAAGGGGGCACGATTGAGGGGAGCATGGCTGAAGGGATTGGGATTCGAGGAGCGGGACTGAAGGGATTGAGATCCGAGGAGCACGATTGAAGGAAGAAACACAGGAGACATCTACAACTTACTGTCCAAGCTTCAACAACGTCGCTGTGGAACACGGTCTATTCTACAGGATTGCAGATTGCTGACAGTGTTGAGCCGTTCGAAAATTCTTCAACAGAGGAGGGTACCTATGGACGTGAGAAGACGCTGGATGGATTGGAGAATGAGGTAGCTGTCGACAAGCTGGATTGAGCACTGTCTGCTGCAGACCCGACGTCGAAGAATCGCTGGGAAAATCGAAGGCATACAGGATGGGACGGCTAGCAGTCGAGCTGTCGGGATTGCCAGGTGAACTAAGGAAACTTGAGGGCTCCGACAAGAGAAGATGAAATGAAGCGGATGCTGACCTCAGAGTGCTGGTAGGAAATGGAAGACTGGTAAGAAGAGAGGAGAGTGGCGAGTGGTGAGAGGAGAGAAGAGAGAAGAAGAGAGACGAGCAGCGAGAAAAGGGTTTTTGGGGGATGCTCGGGGATCTGGGTGGAAAAGAGAAGTGGGACAATTCGCAGGTCAGCGAGGGGAGGAAGGTAACTCGTGCGTCTTCTGATACACACCAGTATGCTGCTTCCGAGTATCTCGATACCTGCGATAATGCTGTCAAGCCCTCCTATTTTAAAGTACCCCGGGATACGCCAAGACCGCTTAGTCCATCGTCCGATGCCCCTCGCCCCTGAGGTCGCGACTTCACTTCTCACCGCGGGGCATCGAGTTTAGTGAGTCATGGAGCATGGAGCATGGAGCAGGGGATGGAGGGCCACTGGCAATTGGACTTGAATGACGTCGGAAGGCTAGGTGGTGATGCACGTATGGGTGAAGCCTAACCTGAATGGCGAGTTCAAAATGGACAAGTCTCGACGTTTTGCCATGTCGGAACGAGTTGATTCGGCATGGAATTGATAGAGTCAATTGATTCGGGGCAGGTTTGGTAGTGGCGCGATTAAAATGATTGCACTTGGTTGCGTGAGAGAAAGGGGGCAAAAATGAAGAGGAAAAGGGGACACGGAGATGGAGAGTAGATGAACAGCAAACGGGAATAGGGGCAATTGAATGGACATCGGAATGGGCATCGGAATCTCCAGCTCGTTCTCGTACCGCGAAGAATCAAGGCGTCGCTCGTAGGCGGCAATGTGAAATGGCTGTTGGATCGCATCTCGTGAAATGACTAGCAACGATAAAAGGACAGACCATACTAGAATAAAAACGAGGAAAGCCGCAGCGCACGGAATTCTTCCCGGTGATATCAATCAAATTGAATCGGGGATCGGGCGGAGAAGAGTCGAGCGGTCCCGGGGATTTGGAACCGGCGGTGTCACGAAAACACCAAGCGCCGCATCGCGGACGAGTATTTGACCCCTGATTTCTCTTGCGATCAATTGGATTGGGTCTATTATGAGCCTGTTGACCATCTGCTAGCCAAGGCTCTTACCTGCGGCTCTTTCATGCGGCTCTTACGTAGGGCTCCCGTACTGTCAATGGGTCCATTCCAAAGGGTTGGGTCCAGGGCTCTTACGTGGGCTCTTATATTGCCAATGGATCCATTCCAAACGGTCGGAACTAATGGCTCTTGGGTACAGCTCTCGAGTACGCCTCTCGAGTACGGCTCTTGGGTACGGCTCTTGGGTACGGCTCTTGGGTACGGCTCTTGGGTACGGCTCCCGTATTGCCAATGGGACCATTCCGAAGGGTTGGCCCGAGGGCTCCTGAATTGCAAATGGAACCATTCTGAAAGCTCGGAAATAACAAGAAGCTGCCGGTATCTAGGTGCATGTTACCAACGACGTGCGCTCGGTATTCTTTCTTCATTAGCTGGGTTTCCTGCCTACGTCCGCGCAGCACAACATGTTTCTGGCCAGCATGCTCCTATTCGGCACGTTTCTGATCAGCACGCTTCTGATCAGCACGCTTTCGATCAGCACGCCTCCGATTAGCACGCCTCCAACCAACTACAGGATCTCCAAGTTTTAATAAGAACTAGCAGTGGATCCACCGCAGCGGAGTGGCCTGCATTAGTTACGGACTATCTCCTTGACGCGCGAGACGAGAATAGACTCTGATGCAGGCCAGAAGAAACGTAGACACGCAATTTTCATGTCCGAGTCTAGTCTGGACGTGTCTAACCGAAAGGTAGTCGGTATCGCTACATTTTCCCTCCAACTCCGTGTCATATTTCCTGTTCGCGATCCCATTTAACCAACTGACCGCGCCGTCCGCTCCCAGGGGCCTATCCAGCAGTGTGAAGAGGCTCGTTTAACTTCCGATATTGTTATTCCTGGTGTTTTAACAGCATCACACATTGCGAATGGTTATTAGATGACGCGTGCACGTTTACATGGATATCTAGTTGCTAATCAACACGTTGGTGCCTTGGAAACTTTCCATCTAGCTGCCTGCGACCTTTGATGCTCATTGACAAGTCTGTACCGCCTCATCGTCGTGTTACGGAGGCCATTCGAATTGTAGTCGGAGCTGAGAATCCGTGTAACTGATCATTTGAACGGGCAACTCTCTGTCTTGGCATCTCGTTCAGCTTCGAAATCGATATCAGGTGAATTGAAGCCAAAGAAAGAATTGTAAAAAACAAGAAGAAATAAAGAAAAGTATGAGCAGCTTACCATGGCCTGGAATCTATCCGGATTTCATTCAAGACCAAGGGGGATTCTTGTAGACGAGTAACGGTAAGCTAAAGTACGCATAACGTGTCGCGGGAAGTATCTAGATTGCGAGGCCGTGTCAAAATCTCAACGAGCCGAGACTTTCCATCGCGTGTCGAAAGTTATCATGAACGTGTGTTTGAAGTAGAATCCTGAGTTTTTGGGATCATTCAAAACACGAGAAACATTTATGAGGCTTTGCGAGGGCCCGAGAATGAAAAATATACGTGGAAAGAAGGGGGATAAGAAGGCACAGGAAAAACGCGGAAATGAGAGACGGTCAAGCTGAGGCTGGCGAGACAAGAAGTCATAAATATAACATGACCAAAAGCCTAGCTGATAAACCTTTTCCCCAGCTGTCTGTCCCGAGTATTTCACTGCGTATTGAGCCATACGAGCAAGTTGAAGTGGTTGGATGTAGCATATTTCCAGCTAGAAGCTCCGTCTCTCCTCTCGAATATCCGGTCACGGTGGCATTTACTTTTTTACAAGGGAGTTTCGTCAATTGCATGTTATGAGATACTGTGCCTAACCTACTGTCATACGGTTTCGTGTCCTCGGCCTCAGGAAAGACCTTATGTAATTCCGAAACCATATGGAAACACATAAAAATAAATTTAAAAAAACACAAAGTCCTGCCAGTGACGCTGCCTTGATAACGATGTCTCGATCTTGAGATGGTCAGCGTTAAGGCCAACCAGGCAAGTTAATCACTATGGGTAAATTCGTAACTAATAGTAAACACCTGTATCCAAAAAGGGTGCGAGCGTGCTTTCGAACGGCCTCACATAGATTCAGGCTCCTTATAGGATGGATTTTCAATCAATTGACCGGCTCACTAGATGAGGTCTACGGGGCAAGACAACACGATATGCAAAACAACCAAGCGAGCAGAACAGTTGTTTCTCCACCGAATCTGCGGGCAGCTTGTGTCTAGCTATCCTACAGCTGGGTCTCCTCTGCATCTGGTCACCTTTCCCGCTATTTTTCGTCTGTGCACCTGTAACTATTAGTGTATAAGCATATATCATACCTAAAACCTTAATGCTTGGCATTTCGCCACATTAAAAGCCTTAAAATACTAAAACTCTATTTTTAAAATATTTACTTTTTATATATAAAAAGGATATAAATATTATTAAAAATAAAGGTATTATATACTTTTTTATAATTTATAATTGTTATTAATTATATTTAATATATTAATTTATTATAACTTATTATTTTATTTAATTTAATAAAGTAAAATAAAAAAAAAAAACCTATAAATATATAACCTTTTTTAATTATTAATTTTATTAAAAAAGATATTTTAAAATATAAAAATAATATTATTTTAGTAATTATTATATTTTATTTTAATAAAATAAACTAATTAACTTATATAAATAAATAAGTTTTAAATAATTTAGTTAAAAACTTAAATATTTTTATAGGTTTTTATAAAAAAGATTATTTATTTAAATATAAAGTTTAAATAAAATCTTTTATAAAAATATTAATAAACTATTTTAATATAATAATATTTTTAACTATAAATAAGTTACTATATATATTAATATAAATTTAAAGTTTTTAACTAATTATATTATTTAAATAATTAAAAAATAACTTAAATAAATAAATCTTATAAATTAAAATAATATAAATAAACTATTAAAATAAAAATAATATAAATTATAACTTTTATAATAAAATTTTAATAAAAAAGATTTTAATTAAAATAAGTTTTTTAATTTCTAGTAATTTTAATATTATAATAAAAAATAATATAAAACTTTTAATATATTTTTTAATTAAACATAAATTTAATAAGAAGCTATTTTTTATTTTATATATAACTTTTTATAAAAAATTTAAAAATTTAAAGTTATAATTATTAAATATATTTAATATAATATTTATAACTATTAAATAAGTAATATAAATTTTAATTAAATAATTTTATTAATAGTTTTTTAAACTTAAAAATAAACTATATATTAATAAGATAATAAATATAAACTTTATTAATATCTTAAAAATATAATATAATTATATTATAATAAATATTTTTTATAATTTCTTTTTATATATTAAGTTAAATATAATTATTTTAATTAAATAAGTTATTTAAAATAAAATTAAAACTTAAATAAAATAACATTTTATTAATTACTAGTTATTTTATAAAAAATTAAATTTAATTATTAATAAAGAAATTTAAATTATTTTTTTTTTTATATTTATAAGGTTTTTCTAGTTTTTTAATAATAACCACTTTTTTAAGTTACTAAAAAAAAAGCTTATTATTAAAAAATATAATTTTAAATATTAAAGTTATTATAATATTAAATATTATAATAAATAATTTTATTATATTTATTATAATAAAAAAATAAATTTATATAAATTAAGTTTATATATAAATTTAATATAATATGTTAATTATTATAAGCTTTTTTTAATAAATTATAATAATTATTTTATTATTTTTAAAAAAAAAAGGGGATAAATTATTTAACTTAATAAATAATAACTTTAATTAATTTAATAAATAAAAGCTAAATAATATTAAAATAAATATATTTAATTTAATAATTAAAGTAATTAAAACTTTAATAATAATAATATTATAATAATACTATAAATTAAAAAAACATTTTTATAAAAGGTTAAAATAAGTAAAAAAAAAACTAAAAGTAAAAGTTATATATTTTAAGTAATTAAACTAGATATTATTTTTACTATATATAATAATAAAAGTAAATCCTTATTTTTTAATATTAATTTAAGTTTTAATGTTAAAATTAATAAAAATAAAAAAAAAGATATATAAATAAACCTTATTTTAATTATTAATAATATTATAAAATATAAAACTTATTTAATTATTATTATAATTAAAATAAATTAAAATAAATTTTTTTTATAAATAAATTAATATTAAAATATAACTTAGTAAAATAAAGTAATTATATAAAAAACTGTTAAAAAAAAAAGAAAAAGCGTTAATAAAATATATTAATTATTTAATATAATATAAATTATAATAATATTATATATAATATATTTTTAATATTTTATTATAATAATAATATAAATATAATATATGTTTAAAAGCTATAATATAAAAATAATATTAAAATAAAAAATTATTAAGTTTATATTTTATATTTTTTAATTAATAAATAAAACATTAAAAAAAAATAATTTAAAATAATATCTTATATTAAAAAAAAGATTTTTTAATGAATATAATTAAAATATTTTATTTTTATATAAAATATATTTTAAATAAATATTAATAAATATACAATGTTTAATATTTATTAAAAAGCTAGGAAAAATAAAATTATTAATTATATTATTAATTTAAAATTACTTTTTAATTATTTAATTAATAAAAATTTTAATACTTATTATTTAAATTTTAAGTTTAATTATAAAAACTAAAATAAAAAATATAACTTAATAAATTAATTAGTAACTAATAATATAATTTTTATAAATATATTAAAATAAATTATTTAATATTTAAATTTAATAATAAATATAATATTTTTTAATATTTTATTTATAAAAATAATAGTTATTAATAAGCTTTAAAGCGGGGCTGATTATTATTTTTTTTTAATTATAATCTTTAAATAATTTATAAAATTATTATAAAAATTATAATATAAAATAAATAATAATAACTTAAAACGCTTTATAAAACTAATATAAATAAATATTAAAATTTTATTAAAAATATATAATATAAGTTTTAATAAAAAACTTAATAATTATATAAAAAAGTTTATAAAAATTTTTAAAGAAATTATATAAATTATAAGTAAATTAAAATAATTTTTTTATAAATAAATAAATTAATAAATTAAAAAATATAAAACAGTTTAAATAAAGTTTAAAAAAGTAAAAATATAAAGGGATTTAAAAAAAAAAAGGTATATTTTAAAATAATAACATTTTTATTTAATAATTTAAAAAATTAAAAAAATTTATTAATATAATATTATAAATAAAGTTTATATAAGCTTTAAATTTTATAAAATAATAAATTAATATAAACTTATATTTAAAATAACCTTTTCTTTTTTTAAAATAAATAATAAAATTATTAAAAATAATATAAAAAAAGTAAAAATATTAAGAAAAAAGATTTTTAAACGTTTTAATATTAATAATAACTTAAATTATAACCTATTAATTAATTAAAATCTAAAGAAATAAAAATTATTATAAGTTAAAACTTTTATTATAAAAAAAATAAAAAAGTATATAATAAAGGTTTTTAATATTTTCTTAAATATAAATTAAATTATAATCTAGTTTTTATAAATTTATTAAAAATATATTAAATATTATATATATAAAATTTTTTTATAATATTTATAAAAAGTGTATTTTTTTATAAAATAATATTAAGTAAAAATAATTATAATATTTAAGTTAAATAAAAAAAATAAGTTCTTATTATATTTATAACGTTTTATAATGTTATTATTTTACTTAAATAAAAGTTTAAAAAGGTTTTTTATAAAAAAAATAATATAAATAATTTTAATATATAATATAATAAACTTATAATACTATGGTATTTTTTTTTAAAAATTAATTATAAATCTTATAATATTTTTTACTTATAATATAAAACATATATTAGTTAATAAATATAAAATATTTATAGTTATATTTAATATATAAAAAACTTTTAATGTTTTTTTAAAAAAATATTTCTTAGTATAAATATATTAATAAAACTAGTTAATATAATATTTAAATTTAATATAATTTTTTTTAAAAGCTTAGAAAGTAAAAGTATATTTTAAAAATATAGTTACTAAATATATTATTATTAAATATAATATATTTTAAGGTTTATTTTTATTATTTATTCTTTATATTTTTTATTTAATAAAAACTTTAAAGTAAAATATAAAATTAAGATTTAACTATATAAATAATATTTATTTTTATAAAATATTATATATTTTATAAAAAAATACAGAGTTATTAATAAATAATATAAGAAGTTTAAAAAAATAAAACTTTATAAATAAAATATATTTTATTTTTAAAAAATATAAGTTATTTTATTTAATAAAAATTAAAAATATTAAGAATTTATTTATTATAATTAATAAAATATTTATTATAAAGTTTATATCTTTATTTATATTAAAAAAGAAAATATTAATATTTAAATAATTAAATATATAATTTAATAAAAGATTTAATTTTAAAAAATATATAGTAAAATAAGTTAATAAAAATATATTATTAACCTAATATATATATAATTTAATTAATATAATCTATAAGTTTTTAATAAATAAGCTATAAAAAATAATTATTATTTATATATTATTAATAATATTATATAATATTAAAATATAATATAAAAAATAAGTTAAATTTATAAAAAACTTAATATAATTTAATAAAAAAATAATTAATATTAAAATAAATAAACATATTATTAAAATTAATAAGGTAATTAAAATAATTATTAAAACTATATTATTAGTTTAAAAAACTACTTTAATTCTTATATTATATAAAAATTTAAAGTTTTTAATAATATAAAAAACTTTAAATATAACATTAAAACATTTTATATATTAATTATATATAATAAACTATAAATACTTTTTTATTTTTAAAATAAAACTAAAAATAATAAATAAAAATAAAAATACCAGAGGTTTTTAAAAGCTTAAAATTAAAATATAAATTATAAATAAACTTTTATTATTAATAAAAAAGCCACTATTAATATTATTATAATATCTTTTAAAGTTTAAAAAAAACTTTATAAAAAAATTATTAAAGGTAAAAACAACTAAGATTTTTAAAAAATAACTTATCACTTTTTTAAAAATAAATATTATAATATATATAAACAAATTAAAAAAATAACTAAATATTAACTATAAAATAACTATTTTTTAAAGTAACAAATTAATAACAAAAAATAAAAAAAAACTTTATTTTTATTTTATAATCTTTAATATAAAAATAATAAAAGCTTAAAAAAACTTAAAATATATTCTAATAAAACTTTAATATTTTTACTAGTATAAAATATAAATATATTTTAATAATATAAAAGCCATTTAAAAATTAAAAAATAATACCATAATATCCTTATAATAAGCATATTATAAATTCTATAAAACTATTAATATTTATAATATTAAAATTAAGTGGTGTTTTAACTATTATAAAATAAATAAAAATAAACTTATAAATTAATTAATTAAAAAAAATATAAAGCTTAATAAAATTAATATAAACTATTTATAAATAATATATAATATTAAATTTATAATATATAAAATCATTAAACATTACTAAGAAAACTAATAAAAAAAAACTAAAATTAATTTATTTATAAAATATAAAAACTAAAATTTTAACTATTAATTAAACTACTTTAAAAAACTATAAAAGTTTTTTAAATTAATATTTTATTAGTATTTTATTATAAGGATTAAATATAAGGATTTTATTTAATATTATAAAAAGTTTAAATATTAAAATATTAATTTAAATTACTCCTATAAAAAAGTAAAGATTTTAAACTATATATTATTCTATAGAAAAACACTAGTATCTTTTTAAAAATAACTAAAAAAACCATATAAACTTTTTAAAAGTTAAAATAAAACCTTATATTTAAATTTTTTTATAAAAAATTACAAAGTTTTTAAAAAGTTCCTATATATAATAAACTACTTTAAATAAATTTATATCTACTAAAAACTTATATTAACTTTTTTTTTTTAATTACATATTTAAAGTTATTTTTAAAAAATATTAAAACACATTAAAAAAATAAAATAAAACTAAAAAATATAAAACTATAAAATATTATATTTATTTTTTTTATTATATTAATAATATTTAAATTATTTAGATTATAATAAATAGATTTTTTATAAATTAATTTATAAAACTAATAAATTTAAAAACCTATAAAGTTATTAATAAAATATAATTTTAATAATAAAAATAATAACTAAAAACTACTTTTAATTAACGGAAAAAAAATATAATATAAAACACTTTTTAATAACATATCTTTAAATAAGATTTACTAAATAAATTACCATATATAATAATATAAAATAATCTTAACTTAGCACGCCCACTATATTTTAAGGGAGGCTCTGGGATAGCTACAATGTAACGATCCCCTAGCGGTTAATAATCACTACTACTACTTCCTCTGCATCTGGTCTGTTTTCATATACATCTCCTTCAAACTTTGGCTCGCCATTATAATACTTCCTGCTTATATACACACATAGTCGGCAGTTTCCAGTTGTTTATTGGGACAAGGCGGTCAACCCAAACGCCAAAGTATACAATCACCTGTATGCCAAAGATAAACACCCATAGACACATATTTTCGAGCCGTGTAACCGGAACAATCCAGATTGTCGGTGTTGTGATTCGAATGTACGTTCACTATGTCTCTACAAGGTGGTTCTACTATTGGAGCTTTGTCTACTCCAATTCTTCCCCCCCTACCTACCCATACGCATCCCTCCCGTGCTCCGCCGGATCCATCGGTGCCGTGACTCCTTTGAACACTGCCTGTAATTGATATGACATGACATGGACCTTCTCAAACCGAGACAGCTAACCTGGCTTCGGCATCTATCAGTATCATGAAATCTCCAGCTTGCAGGCAAACTGCTAATTCTAACCCCAGTGCCTGGTGCGCAGCAGTGGTTGTGATAAGGATGGTCTCCACCTAGGTCGCTCTGGCCTTGTCTCTTCTCCTAGCTTCCATGCACATTCTGCAATATTCTTCGCACCCATACTCGTTGCGATGTAGCACTGTACGCGTTCGAGAATGTCTGCCAGTGTTATACCAATAGCACCATCGGTCGGAACTTTGCCACCAGGTATCGCCAGTACTCTTTGGGCTGACACGAGCCCCTTCACTATATTTCTAGTCGACTTTCACCTCGAAGAGTTTCAAAAAGGATATCCGTCGTATTTAAAGGCCTCGTTGTAAGTACTCAACATCTCACGCAGTTCGTAGCCCTAGTGCCCTTCATATCCATGTGCCCATATTCTCGTTCCAAACGAAGGCTTTTATCATATCCAGTAAATATCGCGAGCATATCTCCAACACGAACGGTTGAGGAGGGCCATGGATTAGGGTTATACACTGCGAGCAGAACGAATATTTCCACGCCGGATTCGCGATCAGACTCTCCTGCCCGCGGTTTACCAGGCGAAGTGGCTGTTCTGCTCGCACCTAATTTTCAGATATATACTGCGAGCAGAAGAACCATTTCCTCATAGTACTCGCGAGCAGAAGAGCCTGCTCACAGTCTGCCCCGGAAATCCCTTGTTCTGCTCGCAGTATATATTCCAAGAATACGACACGATTAGAGCCGCTATTGTCTAAATAACCATATCCCGTAGGAGGTCAAGGCATCATAGGACGGCATGTTGTCGGTCTCATCGCTTTATTCCCAAATGCCCCGGATATTGCGAGCAGACTCTTCTACCCGCAAATGTGGTGTGAAAAGAGTTGTTCTCGTGAGTCAAGTGGCTGTAAACCTCGGATACGGCATCAGCGACTGCAGTGAACCCATCAGGAACGTTGGCGATATCACATCAAGGCCGTTCAATCCTGTATCAAATGAAGTACTAACTCGGGCGTTGTCAGGCATCCTCAAACATCGCAACGGCAAGCCTGCCACTTTCGGTCCATTCCGAAAGCTCCCCATTCGCTATACCAAAGACACACCTCTACCACGGCATATCTCACGCATCGAAGTGGCAGTAGGTGGCAGTGCAAATTTACAGGAACGAGATAGCTACCTCCCCCAGAAAGCAAACAAGCCGTAGGCAAGCATTAAAACGACGGCTACTTACTAGGTGCGAGCAGGGGCTTGGCATTCAACACCTACGAGGCCTATAGGTATGCCGCAATGCTGCTAGATATCACAGAGATGTTTCCCGGCTCGTTCCCTTAGTATATAAACTGGGAGCAGAACATGCTGTTTCTCCCCAAACCTGGGTGCAGACTCTTCTGCCCGCAGACCCTTACCTAAACCCTTTGTTCTGCTCGCAGCATATTTCCAAAAGGTGGGTGCGGGCAGAACAAAAGAGCCACCTACAAGACATCAGTCTACGGCTGCCGAACAGCAGGGACATTTCCCGGCCCCTTTCATTGATATATAACCTGCGAGCAGGACATGTCATTTCCCACCAAATCCGCGGGCAGAAGCCTCTGCTCACACATCTCCACCCAAATCGGTTGTTCTGCCCGCAGGTTTATTTTGGATATTGCCAGCGACAGGAAGGTCGACAAGACTTCAAACCTCCCCCCTGCGCTACTCTGCCACCTCATCCTGCGGGCAGACTCTTTTACCCGCAGGCTTTTGCTGATTCTTTGTCATAGGTCGGGGTCGTGAGCCGTGCATAGCCAGATAGATAGCTCGAGCGGAGCATACAACCACTCTTTGTAAGGTACGTAGATTGGCCCGAAATAAAAGAGACCACCGAAAATAAAACCCATTTTCACTGTTGGATTCGAACCAACAAGCTTTTTATACTTGGTACAGAATACCCTCCAGGCACCTAACCACTGCGCCAAGTGTTCTTCATGGGAGTCGCCTGCATGTTAATGGTGAAGGCCATGATATCCGGCCATATATTGCCTACTTAACCCGTGGTAGGAGACGTAGGATAGCTGTGGAAAGTCACATACTCTACGAAATCACATACTCTACGAAATTATATACTTTACGAAATCACATACTCTACGCCGTCGGATATACCGGTGCGCGGACTTGGATCTGGCAACCTTTGAGCTTCGGATTGCGAGGCGATGGGACCGAATTTACTTTGGGCGTCGTATGTTACCCGCGTCACCGAATCCCGTACTTCAATCTCAAGTGGATTAGATGCTTAGAAGACATAGGCATAGATATCCGTAAACCGCATGTACTTAGAAGCAAGTCTAGAGGAAAAGTATCAATATGACATGTACGTTTAGCAGGACCCCGACCCGCGTCCGCCCCGACCATAGCCCGCCCAAGCTTTGATCTGCGCAGCCGGGAACGCCTGTCTGACGCAATAACCGAGCCTCTTCGATCCTAGACGCGAGTTAGCAGTTTCGGCAGCACGCAACTTGGTATATTGGCCGAAGTATTCACCACCGACGTGCGTACAAGGCACCTAGTGTTCTGTTGTTCCTCGGAGGGGCCAGAACCAGAAGCTCAGATCGACCTTTGGGATTAGCTATATATGGAAAATGCTGCAAGTTCGCACCTCGTAATAGGAAGCGTTATGATATATTGATACCTTCTCTGCTGAAGTCTCTCTCCTGTTCCGTCCCCGTTGGTTGATGATACGTATTATCCACGGACCTCTACTTGGGACTCGATTCTCGTGTTTTTCAGACTTCACAACACAACCCAGAATCGAGAACATGCCCTCGCAACCTAGGTGTGTTGCTTAATCCGATAGAACAACCTTTATACGGTGACACCTATGACGAACTGCTGGCCTGCTACGTGGCTGTTTAATCGTAAGGCGAACGCGACTACTTTCAGCCACGAGTAAAGACCAGGATGTTACGGATGCTTCCGGTTCAGACGGAAGTTTGTCGCGTTGGAAACTTGGGCTGGGACGACGACGGATACATCCATTCCGGATCCAACACCAACAGTCGGTCCCTTATTTTCATGGGAAACCAAAAAACATCCTGCGTCCAACTAAGAGTGACTCCCGTCCTTTCTGCTATGTCAAGTTATAACGGAGTAAGTTAGATTTCCAAACCGCTGGTACTCTACCCGGGCTCTGTGTTTCGTCTCAACTACTTGCGAATCTCTTCGCATGTCGTATCTTCCTCCTACTTGTACTAAAATGGAACGACATTGCAACCGATCTATCTGTTATCTAAAGCATCATTACGTGTGGAATACTTGGGAATCCATTCAGCGAGGCCATGAATTCCGTGAATATGAATGCGTCCAACTGGCCTTATCGCGTGCCGCATCTGGCGACATCCTGGCTATCTCCTTTGTCCCAGCACCACTCATAACCATACGAGCAACGAGCAGGTGATGGCTTATAACCTGTGTAGTGCTATTCGGGACAGTATCAGGGCACTTACCACGCCATGAGCAGTCGTATTCAGTCGACTTACATCTGGATTCCCATCTGCTGTGGTAAATAGACGCTGCGTAGATATTGGGCACCATCTCCTAAATGTCTTTTCAGTTATGGCTAACAGTAGCTTCTCCCCGAGCTGCAAGAAATGCGGAGAGCCGCGTTCCCCATGGTGGCCCGATACCCCTGACATCGGCGAGGTCTTCGAGACGAGAGTCCGTATCGTAAAGTGCCGGCAGTTTGCTGCTGCTTGGCTCGCGTGATGATTTCAGGCAAGACTCTTGTGGCAAAGCAGACACGGCATACACGGTGCTTCTATACTATCCCGTGGACGATACAGCAGACCACAAAATTGATACCTTCCATAATCCCAGCACAGTCTCCAGAGCAAGCCAGTTGATTCACCACGCACCCTTTCACCTGTGGAATTTCACTCTACACTTCCTGGTACTCACGCAACATGCCATCCAGGTGTCTGCACAATACGCCACTACCCTAGCCGCACCCAAGTCTGAGGCTATCCTTGACTAGATTGCCGACTCGATTAGATATCTTGCTACTCAATACCCGCAGTACCCAGCTGCTCTACCAAGATGCAGCACGTCCCCACCGGCCTCTGTCACGGTCTCTGCGCACGAGAGGTATATTTCCCGGCTCTCCTTCTTGTTATGCGGACTGCGAGCAGAATAGCCTATTCCTCACCAAACCTGTGAGCAAGCTCTTCTGCCCGCAAGACCTCACCTTAATCCTTTGTTCTGCCCGCAGTATATTTAGAAAAACTAGGTGCGAGCAGAACAAATGTCTCACACGATTCGTCACGGGCAGAAGAGTCTGCCCGCAAATCCCCACCAAAACAAATCGTTCTGCCCGCAGGTGTATTTTAAACATTACCGGCGACGGCGACGTCTATATGACTCGAGACTTTCCCTACGCTCCCGAGGATTATGGCCAACCATAACATGGCCAACCATAACAAGATATTACATCAAAGTCTTTGGCCTACAATACCCTAGGCAAACCCCTTGTTCTGCTCGGAGTATATTACTAGCAAGATGCTAAACATGCAAAGCGATCCAAGGGTCAGAGACTTGACATGAGAGTCCTCGTAGCTCTATGCGACGCATAAATGATGGTTAACGCATCAACGACGGCACCATCAGCCCCGATCTGATCCACAGCCGCGAAATGTACCTCGAGCGTCCCTCGCTTTATAGAAGACGTATTTTCCCCACAGTGACCGCGAGCAGACTCCTCTGCTCGCAGATCTAGTGGGGTTTCGCGCGTGCTGCATGCTGGTCACACCGTAGACTCTTCAATAGCTTGATGAAACGGCTGTAAGTATGTAGGGACACGGTCACTCAGTTATTCAGGTCAGACCGGCCCCGCCTTATGGGGAGAAAGTAGGTGAAAAGGATGACTACCTACTCTAACGAGCATGATGGCCTTGTGACGGACCTACTTTACAGCTCGAGCCACCGCTAGCTAATAACCCTAGACACTTTGCTGATCACCTAGTGACAACGAGTTTGCTAATGCCAGCACCCGATTGGCCTGGTCACCTTTACCGACAGATTGAAGCCTTGCCGACTGATCGAGAAAAAATTGAACGATTGCCATTCTTACAAGAGGATGGGCATAGGGAATTGATGGGGTTAGGTAGTTTTAACAGCTCTTCTGCCCCGATACATCTGCGCCCTTCTTTCGTCGCGTCGGTACTCTACTGCTTTTAAACAGCACTTCGTCTCGTCTGTGTTCCAAGTCCGCGGACGATATCCCATGCTTCCATTATCTGATGGACTTTATTATCACACCACCTTGTAGCTCTCAGACGTGCGAGAGACCTTTTGCGATGGAGGCGCACACGGCGACCCGAGCTGCTTACATGGACCAGAGTAACAAGAGGAGCCGAGTATGGAGGTAGCTATCTCGTTCCCGTCAATCTGCACTGGAACCTACTGCCATCTCGACGCGTGAGATACGTCAAAGGCCTACCTGGGTGTCCTGGATCAAATGAGGTACTAACTCGGGCCGGGCATCCTCAAACGTCGTCGATTCCCGAAGCTCTCCATTCGCTATACCAAAGACATACCAAGATCCATACGTCCCCGCTGACCTCTGCCACGGTCTCTGCGCACGAGATGTAGCTCGCATCTACCGATAACGCAAACGTAGCCATGTGTAACCGTATTGAGTTGACTTACATCCGGATTCCCACTTGCTGTGGCAAATAGATGCTGCGTAGATATTGAGCATCATCTTCTTAAGATCTTCATTTCTCATTCAGAAAGGACACGAGACTCACTAGCTGGTCTATCTGACTCGTCCTGACTGCTTGGATTTCCTATGAAATAATGCTCTAGCCTCGCAAGCTTGCTGTAGCTTTGTAACCCTAGTCGTCCGGACCCTGACTGATGCGTCGCGGAGGTGGCATAACGCTCTGTAGCATCAATATTATCACTCCCATGGTTGACCGCATCAATTGTCTGACTACCCTTTCGTAGAACCAAGCCCTGTTCATATCCAACCCAGCGAGGAATCTCAACGGGGAAGGTGACCCCATTCGAATAATGATAGTGTAAAGGGTGTAGAAAATTTCCAAAGACTCAAATAGTGCTCTGAAATTTCCGGCCCTGGCGTAAACGTCTATAGGCAGCCTTCTCATTGCCATCACTCGCCCGTGGTGCCCGATAATCGTGGGTCAGCTCTCCATGGGTTCCCGGATTCTACCCAGATCGTCGGCTCCGTCACAACACGAGACTTTGATATCAGAACTTTGCATATTCCGAGTTTGGGAACACCTGGCCTATGGGAACACCCGGGAACACCTGGGTCCAGATAACAGGTGCCGCCAACCTCGTATAACAATGCAGCGTTTACTTACCGTTACACATGTGAAGAGCCATGCTAACGCTGGTAGGGATGTAATCTTTATGACTCTTATGGCGGGTTGCGGTACCTAGAGTATCCAGATTTTGGGCAAGAAGGAGAGGTGCAATACCTGGACTGTCCCGTTCGGGGGCGCGCTACTCTAGATTATAATACCGAAATAGGCCCTATTAGAGGCCGCGAGCAGAACATATGGCCCCCCACCGAATCTGGGTGCAGACTCTTCTGCTCGCGAGGTACCACCTAGGTTCGCTGTTCTGCTCGCAATATACCCATTAAAATTAGGTGCGAGCAGAACAATGGATTTGGGGGAGTCCCTGTGAGCAGAAGAGTCTGCCCCCAGATCCCCACCAAGGATGGCTGTTCTGCTCGCAGGTATATTTTGGGTGAGCCGCGTGCTTCCACCTTGAAAAATGGGATTCCCTCCAACGCCACTGCAATCCTTTAAGCGACACGACATGCTACTGGACAAGCCTTTCAAAATCCCAGACCTCAGAGCTTGATATTGGTACCAGGGATTTCTAAGAATATGGCAAACGCGCCATAGCTCAATAGCCTTCATCTACTTACCGAGTATTCGCCTGTATGCCGCAAATGAGTACTGTAGCCCTCCCTGTCGCTGGCGATATGCAGGCAGACCTTTCTGCCCACGATTTCCTAAGCAAAGTCCACCAGTACGTTACGATTTTCGGAAAGGCACTGGCCTGCGCCGAGTCAGTCAAGCTCAGCAACACGTCATTCCTATTGCCTATTGCCAGCAATGTAAGCTGTTATGAGCAGAATATGCCTCGTAGATACCCAACAGCCTTACCCGATACTGAGAGAGCCTGTATGTGTCTTCTGCCCAAGGACCCTGGCTTTATACACTGCGAGCAGCACACATAAAACCCGACCAGATCTACGAGCAGGCTTTTCTGCTCGAGGTTACCCTAAGGAAATACGTCTTCTGCTCGCACCCAAATTTCAGATCTATACTGCGAGCAGAACAAGGGGTTTTCCTAGGAAACCGCGGGCAGAAAGACCTGCCCGTAGACTTGGTGGGAAAACAATTGTTCTGCTCACCCAACCATTTTGGATATCGCCAGCGACAGTGAGGGGATGAGGACTTGAGACTTTCGGTATGATCTAGGCTAGCGCCCCTGAACGGGACAGTCCAGGTAGCCACTGATTCCGGTCTTTAACTTACTGGATTGCTCAGTTGGCCCATAGAAAAGACTAAAGTAATCTGGCATCATGGAAATCGTCTTGGTAGGCGCAGTTGCTTGTCTATCTACGTACTTACAATACATGTAACTAATTGACAAGTACCAGCGTCGTGGCAAGCGATCTATGCCGTTGCTGTAATGCAGCGAGCTGGGCGTCGGTAATGATGAACGGATGTGTTTCAAACGGCGTCAGGTCGAGCGGCATAAGTTTTCCATCTAGTTCGAAAGAAGACTCGATAGTCAAGCCGTGTAGCCAGTCGTTGCAAGAGCTGGCAGGTAAGATCATACGCACATGGAGCCCACATGGAGCGCGTTCAACACGTCCCGTGTGAAGCTGTATGGGGAGATCCGTTCTTGACTGTTTAACGGCGGGTTGACTGGTCTGGTTAACCGGTCAGCTCCAATCATTCGATGATGCCAAAGGCGACTATCTGTATCGTTGCAATCCACTTCGTCGGCTAGGAATTTCTCACTGTGTCATTTAAGCGCCGAGGCGAGCAGCCGGTTTGGCTTGTTGTGGTTCTTGGTGATTGGGAGTCGGGGAATCTAATACAATCCAAAACTCGACATTTGCTTTCCGGATGTTTTAAAAGGCACTTGAATAGATTTACGTTCTAGGAGTTCTCAACATAGCCATTATTAGTTAGCTCAACCGCGATGATGGTGATAATGTTAAGAGTTACGTATTACGGCGATAGTAATGAAAAATGACCCCCGGGAATCTATGTATTGGTATGTTATAAAAACAAAACACGGGCGGTACTTCTGGAATCCGTAGAATGCCATACCGAATCGCCATATTTTGAGGTACCACGTATGTCGGCTTCGCAATGGAACTATTCTAAATGGCAGAGCGCAGCGCTCAATTAAACTGTCACTACCACGACTCAGCGATGAAGTTCAGCTCAGCTGGAGCACTTTGCTGAGTTTGTGGCGAGTACCATGGCAACGTCACGATGGTCACTGTTGCTCTGGCGCGCACTGGGCAACGTGCCACATGTCGTCGCCCCCACAATCCGCGCCCAATTGAGCTGCTGTCACCACGATGCCGTCCAGCCAGCTCAATCGGGGCGCTCCAGGTCCGGGGTGTCACCAGCGCATCGCGAACGAACCACGTCGTCACCGCTCAATCAGACCGTCCCGCTGAGGCTGTGGCGAGCACCGTAGTCGTCACGATGGTCACCGTCGTTCTGGGTGGGATGTCGGCAGTGCGCACACCGGAGACTGTGCGACGAGCGATGTGGATCGATCACAGATAACGTCGGCACGCCCGAGGGGTCTGGGGGATGTTAGGTGCGGAACCGCTATCATGGCTGGGCAAGTAGGCACGGCGGAGATAAGCTGAGCTGTCACCACCACGAGTCGACGACGCGGTCCAGCTCAACCAGACCGTCCCGGCGAGGCTGTGGTGAGCACGATGGTCGCGTCACGATAGTCACTCACCGTCGCTCTGGCTGTCGATACACGCACCGGAGACTGTGCGACGAGCGCGGTGGATCGCGGACAACGTCGGCACGTCCGAAAAGTCTGGGGGGACGCTGGGAGGGCGTGGAACCGCTGTCACGCACGTGGAGCGGACAGGGGTGCAGGTAGGCAAGCGGGCACGGCGGGGACAAGCTAAGACGGCAGCGGAAAACGGGATCGGACGGAGATGAGACGTGAGCGGATGCGCGGAGCGCAGGAGCGAGCGGCGAATAAGAAGGGTTAGGGTTAGGGTTAGGGTTAGGGTTAGGGTTAGGGTTAGGGTTAGGGTTAGGGTTAGGGTTAGGGTTAGGGTTAGGGTTAGGGTTAGGGTTAGGGTTAGGGTTAGGGTTAGGGTTAGGGTTAGGGTTAGGGTTAGGGTTAGGGTTAGGGTTAGGGTTAGGGTTAGGGTTAGGGTTAGGGTTAGGGTTAGGGTTAGGGTTAGGGTTAGGGTTA